>CM056206.1:37524650-38124650 GCA_029692085.1 Gymnothorax javanicus
ACTTGTTTTTTTTTTCAGAATGCCATTCATAATAAATGTTTTTTTTAATTTCATAAATCCTTGTGCACTAGAGATAACAGTGAGGGGTAGGGTCACTGTTTCTCAGATGCTAGAATCCCTACATCAGGCACCAGCAATCATACTATGGTGAAATTTGCAAAGAGCATGAATCTTGCCCATTGTAATATAAAGTCAAACAAAGAATGTAATCCACTTCATCGTGTCTACATTCTTACTGATTTGCAGATATTGAATTCTTCAAGCTGGCTTCTTGCTGTCATGTGCAAGTGTATGTAAGTGATCCCTGAGTGTGTCTGCCAATAATGTGACTTTTGAAGCTGTTAAGCCTACGTGTTAATTGTAGTAGACTACCTACGATAGGCCACAGATTTCTTGCCTATTATGGGCACCAGTGACAAGTAATATTCTAGTCTATGGAAAAATAGAAAAAGTTGGGATGGCATGGAAAGTGTGATAAAAACAAAAATCAGTGATTAATAAACTTTGACTAGTATTTAAATGCAGACAGTATGAAGGCAAGATGTCCAAACTTCATTTCATTTGAAAATGAAGAGTTTGTTTCCAAAAGGCAATAAGTGCCAAAATTACAAAAATTTAGATAATACCATAGAGCGATAGTCCTGTGCTTCTTACGCATGGTGCAAAAATCCGTCCTTGGAAATTTATACCATAAGGTGTATTTTTACATGGTCAAAGTTTGTTTTTTTTTTTTTATAAAATGCAATTGGCGCCAACAAAGAAAAAGCTGATTTTCTCAAAATGAGTAAAACGGATTTATCACGTTTTGGAAACAAACTCTTTAAATATTCACCCATTCTTCCCATTCAGGTCTGCAATGCATTCCAAAAAAAGTTGGGAAGGGAGCAAGTTAGGACTATAATGAGCAAAAAAAAAAAAAAAAAAATTAATAATAAATAAATAAATAATTGACTTATGCTGTCTGCAGGTGATTGTACTCATGATTTGATACAAAAGCAGTGCCCAGAAAAGGCCTATTCCATCAGGAGCAGTGCTGGGCCAGGATTGCCAATATGCCCACAAATGCACGAGAAATTCATTAAAAATTTTAGAAACAATGTTGCTTGAAGAAAGACAGGAGGATATTTGAATATTTCACCATCTGCAGTAGAAAACATATGTAAAAGATTCCCGGAGTCTGGAGGAATGTCTGTGCGTAAGCCTAAACTGAATGCACGTAATCTCTGATCACACAGATGGGACGGCATCAAGAACCATCATTTATTTTTGAGTGATATAGCCACATGGATTCAGTGTTTCTTTGGTAGACCTTTGTCAAGCCCTGCAATATGTAGTTACATCCAAAAATGCCAATTAAAATTTCACTGTGCGAAAAGGAAGCCTTTTGCAAACAGAATCCAGAAATGCTGTCCACCTCTTTGGGCTTGGAAGCATCTATGATGGCCCATCACATAGTGGAAACATGGATTGTATTCAGACTTTTTTGGAATAAATAGACACCGTTTGCTCTGGACAAAAGAGGAAAAGGCCATCCCAGTATTGGGTTGTGTCAGTGCCTTTTGCAAGGGTAACTTACTCCTCTGTGAAGGCACCATTGATGCAAAAAAAAAAAAAGTACATTGAGACTTCGAAGCAACCTATGATGCTTTTCAGGCAACATCTTTTCCAGAGATAGCCATGGATATTTCAAACAGACAATGCACAACCGCATCCTGCTCACATAACAAAGGCATAGCTGTATAAGAAAAGACTTATGGATATCCTGACTGCAGTCCAAAATTCTCCCGAACGCAGAACTTGTGGGAAACTTGGAAATGTAAAATGTGACAATAGAGACCCTGTATTGTGGCACAAATTAAGATTTCTTTGCAGGAAGAGTGTGAGAAAATATCACCTGAAACAATTAATCACTAGGTGTGTTCAATCCCTAAACATTTATTTTGTGTTGTGAAAAGGAATGGCAACATTACAAAGTGGAAATTTTAATTGGTCATATTTAAATGTTTGAGACCATCCAAATAGTTTTAATATAAGATGACAATGTAAGTAAACACAAAATGCAGCCTTTAAATGATCATTCATTTTATTGACGGTAAAGAGTTATTAAAATCCATGAAAAAAAAATTGCACTCCCTAAAACTAATTACTAGTTTTTCCACCTTTCCTGGCAAGAATTGCAATCAAACATTTGCACTTGCTGGCAAGGAGTCTTTTACATCACTGTGGAGGAACTATGGCCCACTTTTAATTGCAGAATTGTTTTCATTCAGCCACATTGGAGGGTTTTGGAGCATTAACTGCCTG
Organism: Gymnothorax javanicus; assembly: GCA_029692085.1. Lineage (NCBI taxonomy): Eukaryota > Metazoa > Chordata > Actinopteri > Anguilliformes > Muraenidae > Gymnothorax > Gymnothorax javanicus. Next base: position 37,526,955 of record CM056206.1, read on the forward strand.
TTTAAAGTTATGCCACAGCATCTGGATCGGATTCAAGTCAAGACTCGCTTGTGTGCTTTGGATTATTATGCTGCTGCCCTCAAGCTTAAATGGGCTGTTTTATGATTACTGTGCATGCTCAGAACTTCGAAAACTGATCAACCCAAAAAGAAATCAAACAAAGTGAATCCGCTCAATTGCAAGTCAAAATCTGATTTCATCATTGCTAATCCATCTTCATTTTGCATTGTATTTATATATTTTAGTTAGGCATTAGGATTTTTATATTCAGGAGTTTTCTATGGAAATTCGAGGATTCAAAGCGCTATTTTAGTGCTTTGGCCGAAAAGCCTCTCCACAGAAACGACAAGCTGTTTTGCAAGGGCATACAGCTTGTTTCTTCCAGCTTTTGTAGAACAAGTGCAAGAACACTGGTGAGAGTTTCAGGCATTCCCACATGGAAAGAATCTGTATAAACATATATGCGCATATATGCAACCTATATGCCGCATATATGCAGCATATATGCGCATATAGGCCAAATTCAGGTACATATATGTGCTTATAGAGGGCATATAGGTCTCCTATATAGCTCATATACCCAGTGGCAGGTTCTGTTTGTCATACCTATTGTATAGCTCATATCTCACTTTTGCAACTGTCATACATGATGCCTAGCTCATATTTTTATTCTCAAGGTAATATCTGCATATTAGTTCAAAGTCTTTTACAGAAATAACAAGAATTTCACACAATAACTTATTAAGTGCATGTGAACTTGTGAAATTGGCATCACTTTTGATCCTAAATACATGTTGACATGTGACAACAGCATATTATGTGTAAACCAGTCATTATTAACTATGGCAAGTGAGAGGAGACAAAAAACTATGATATCAACACAAATATCTAATACTATTTGTTACATTTTTTTCCTGAAACATTAACAATAACAAGGTCATCAATTCTTTCTTGACCATACTTATTTCCATTCTATGAAGATTGAGTTGTGTATTGTGGAAGAGAAGGAAATGTATAAAAACAAAATGGTTTGAATATGTTTATTTCATCAATTAAGCATTTTTTCAAGTTAAAGTCACTGCCAGATTCACCACATGAGATAAAATTGGATTCACATCATTACAGCTCATACACATCCACTGAAAGGTTATACACTACACTGTTACATCCACTAAATGCAATGTTTTCTATCTTGTCTGTAATGCAGTTTCTAGATGAATATGACTCAGAGGTCCTTAGTCTAAATGTAGCAAAATAAAACAAAAATAACAAAATAAAACTACAGAGAAGAACATACATTCAAGTAAACATGCCTTTCAACAGTCATTTTCATCCCCACATCTATTTGAGCATTTCACTGTGGTTAATGAATTTGACGACAAAGTCTACATTTCTGTTCACAGTTTGAATGAGATGCTTGTATAGCAACTAAAGGTCCCAGACTTTTTCCTACAGGGATGAAATAACAAGGATTCCCACACGGAAAGAACCTATATAAACATATAGGTTTTAATATCCGCCTTGTATCAACCAGCAGTGGTCGGAAGCTCTTTTTAGAAGTAGCGCGCAATTGGCCAATGCGCTACAGGGATGCAAATTTCGAAGGGCCTGCTGGGAAGGGTTATGTAGATTAGAGTTCCCCTAGGCACGTCCTGTTGGGTAGACGGGCACTCATATATAGGATTCTGACCAATTAGAATTCTTTTGTGTGTTACTCTTGTCCTGAGCTTGCGAAGTTTTGATCAGATGATCTATGGGAAGCAATCATGAATTGTCGCGAATGGTGTTATACTCTTCTAACTTGTCAACAAGCGGCCGCATTTGCGAATAAACTTAAAAATTTGTACATAGTCCCCTAATTGGATAGCCCGCATTCGGGTAGGATTGGGAATATTCAATTAAAAAAAAGGTGTTACTTTTGATTGGCCGTTTTCATATATTATAGGTACATATATGTACCTATAATATATGAAAACGGCCAATTTTATGTATGTCGCATATATGCGAAACCTATATCTGGCCCTATATTAAAACCTATATGTTTATATAGGTTCTTTCCATTTGGGTTATCCTGAGCAAACATGAAGCAAATAAACTGGATTGTATTTCACCCAAAGACGTAGATTACACATTATAAATTTGGTTGAAATCCGACTTACAAAGGCGGTAAAAATACTCCGGCCAAACAAGACACGGACACTTACCCTCAAGAGGTGCCTGGACTGCCGAAACGCTAATTTCTGAAGTTTTCCGATGGAAATCTCTTGTAAAGTCTCTCATAAAACTATGATCAATATGGGCCAGCAGTTTTCACGTGCGCTCATGGCCTTGTTTACTCATTTGCATATGGCAAACCTGAGCATGTGCAATAATCATGACACAGCTTTTAAAGGTCAGAATCTGATAGCTGGACATTCCATTGGTGAGACTACAATTCATGGTTCTATCAACTATGGCAAGTTGCCCAGGCTGTGAAGCAGTAAAGCAGCCACAGAGCATCACACCACCACAATGGTTGACTGTTGGCATGGTGTTCTCATTATGATATCCTGTGTTAGCTTTTTGCCAGATTTAACGGGGTCTTCCAAAAAGTTCTGCTTTTGACTCATCTGTCCACAGAATATTATTCGCAAAGTCTCGGGGTTCATCAAGGTTTTTTTTGGCAAATGTGAGACAAGTGTTCCTGTTCTTTTTGGTCAGCAGTGTTTTTCACCTTTCAGCTTTGCCATGGATGCCATATTTGCCCAGTCTCCTCCTCATAATAGAATCGTGAACACTGTCCTTAACTGAGGCAAGTGAGTCCTGCAGCTTTTTCGATGTTAGTCCCAGTTCTTTTGTGACCTCCTGAATACATCGTTGATGTGCTCTTAGAGAAATTCTGGTTGGCTGGCCACTCCTTGGAAGATTTACAACTGTTCCAAGATTTCTCTACTTGTATATAATGGCTCTCACCATAGTTCTCTGGAGTCCCAAAGCCTTGTAAATGGCAACAACTTTTTTTCTTATCTGTTCATCATGTGCTGCTTTTTGCCTACTTCAGATTTTGCCTGACAGGTTCTATACAATTATGCTTAGATTCAAGAGGGCTGGCAGTGATTATGCCTGGGTGTGTCGAGTGAAAGTGAAGCCACTTATCAATTAAATCTGCTTAACTGGATGATCTGTTAACTAAGAAAGGGAATACTTTTCCACGTAAGGCCAGGTAAGGTTGAACAGCTTTCGTCCCGCAGTAATCAAAATAGTCATTGAAAAACTGCATTTTGTGTTTATTGGGGCTATCTTTTTCTAGTATTAAATTGGTTTCATGATCTTTGATATTTAACTGTGAAAAATATCAAAATGGGAAGACATCAGGAAGGGGGCAAATACTTTTTCACAGCACTGTATGTCACAGGAATCAATATAAATAAACATGCTTAGTTTTAAAAATAAAAATTAATGGAGTGAAACATAAAATGTGGTGTTGTATTTTTTCCCAACATAATACAGGTCAAAGATAATATTAAAAAAATCACTGTACTCAGTTTTAATGTACCATCCCAGCATTTTTCTGATTTTTATTTGTACGAAGTGTTTAAGAAACTGGGCACGAAACAATAGAGATGCAATTTCAGGTCCAAATCCAAAGAGGCACCTATTGAACAAGGAACAATAAAATGATTGGTGGTACACAATGTTGGATAATAAGTGTCACTTCGGTTAGGGCTATCAATAAATGTAATGTGAAGCAAACACTCAATCATCTTCAAAGGGTAGTCAATAAAATGTACCAGCAGGTTAGCGCATGCGCACTTCGGCACATCTCCTGTTAACCAGATGGGCAGAGCTGGCATGGGATCTATAGCCAAAATGTGGCAGAGGGGAGTTCAGTGCAGTTATGTTTGTTGTTTGGCTCAGATGAAGTCTGGATATTTATAACAGTGCATCCGGAACATTTGGAGGGAAGTGACAGAGTTGAGTGGAATGCTGGGGGTTTCACACGCTGCCAAGCCATTCTCAAGGCAGCCCGAGAGTGGGCGTCTGGAAGGCTATGCATGTGTCCATCTTCTGAAGCTGGCGGGATGCAATGGATTGTGTTGCCAATGACATTCTTGAGAATATACATCGCTCAAGAATGCACACAGTTCTTCCGCTTCATCTGGCAGCAGGATATCTCCATTAATAAATAAATGAAAAGAATTAGGCTACTCAACACCTTCTCATCCTTTACATTTCCCAACACACAATGTTCCGGTAATAGCACCTTGCTGTCATGAGTGCTTGTTTGAGGGGAAATGTTTCTACCTTGTTTCAAATTATTTTAAATCACTAATATGTTTTGGAAAGTCGGTTAACTCTGAAACCTAGTGCACAAACTTTCAACTTCTTTGTACTTCTCATAGAAGTCAGACGACAAACCAATTCAAAAAACTGTCATTCTGGTTTCAATACTTTCACACTTCGGCAGCTTGTAATAATTTGGAGCAGAGTCGTTGTGTCGCCATGTGTTGACACAGGATAGAATAACGCATTTTTGAGTGTGTGCAGAAACACTAGTCTCGGCTCATGGGTTATTTTAAAACCATCTTTGCCCAGGTAAAGCTTCATATTTTTAATTTTTACTTCTTCTTAGGTGGGTGAGGTTGATTTTTCTCCCCTGCAAGAGTTGCAACCCCCCATAACAACTTATCTACTCACTATGGAAAAAGTGTTGTGCTGAAAGTATTACAAAATCGAAACAGATGCCTTTATTGTAACCACCACTCACATTGGATGTAACATATAGTACTTTATTTCAATACATCTATGTAAAGCCTACCACTAAGCCACAGTGATATACATGTAGAAAGCTGTGTTCCATACAGGTCTGGACATTGACAAAGTTATTCTTAGGTGCTGTGCTAAGAATATCGACCTATGTCATCTTTTAGATTCAAAGAGGGCAGTTGCATCCAAATTAGGTGTCTATTATGCATTTATTTGTCCCCTTGGGGAAATTGATTTGCAGCAGAGAACTCACATGGCATTTCATTACATAGAACAACAATTGAACACATCCGCAGCCATACAAGCTCACCAGCTATACATTACATTAAAAAAAGGAAATAAATAATGTTTGTAAACACTTGTATCCTGGAAAAAAAAAAAAAAAAAAAACTTAAGCCAGACCAGCTGGATACCCTGTTACCTGGCTATGTTTAAGAATTTGATGGCTTGTGGAATAAACAAGTGTTTGGACCGGTTTTTCGTAAACAGGGGGGCGCAGTAGCATCGTGCAGATGGCAGAAGTTTAAAACAGTAAGTGGATGTCTGTCATCACTCATAATTGAATTTGCCTTCTTCATAACGCGGTCTTTATAAGTGCCACTGAGGCTTGGGAGAGATGTACCTAAAAGTTTACTGGCTGTTGTTACAATCTTCCTTTAGCATTTTATGAGCCTCAGGAGCATTTCCAAACCAGCAGATAATACAAAAGCACAAGACACTTTCAATAAAAGCACAATAAAGCATGTGGAGTATTCTAGGATTAACATTGAATGATAAAAGTTTCTTTAAGAAGTACATTCTTTGTTGCACCTTAGTACACAGGCAGTCAGACCAGCAGTCCCACTTAAGTTTGTGGTCAAGCACAACCCCAAGGTATTTGACTACGTCACACTAGTGTCGGAAGTCAAAGTTCCCATTCATTTTACCTATAGACTTTTTGAAGAAATCACTTTTGATGTACTTCCCATTATTTTGAAGCCTTCATTGATTTTGACATTTTGGGAGCTGAGTTTTTCTTCAATCTGTATCTTTCTGACCGATACAGACAGCAGGTTAGGGCACTATCAACATGGTCAAATCAAGAAGAAATATGGCAGCAGCAAGCTCTGAGTAAGAACAAGAACTAATCATCAAAAGTTATTGATCTATACAGTAAACTAATTAAAAAGGTATTTGCTAAAAGTTAAATGATAACTCTAGAATTTAGTAATGTAAATTTTACAAGCCAAATGTCCAATGGTGAAAGGTGATAAAAATCTTACGTCGTTTATTCACATGACTAGGCTTAGAGTAGCAGATCTATCACGGTGACTATTCAAACAACATCCGTTTCTTTTGACTGGTAACTTTCAATCGGACTTGAACGTGAGCTGAGCTCAAGTACTGTACGAAAGTTTACTCCTGTAGGAGGGTATGCATGCTCTCATAGGTTACCTCCTCTCTCAAAGTTAATTTCTGCGCGTGCAAAATGACATGACTTTTGACAGTTTAGGGTGGAAACCAAGGAAGACACTGGCCCATTTATGACTGGTCACTTCCAATGCAATCACACCCACATGACCTCCTTCTACCTTGATTTACTTCTGTTAACTGAGCAACAATCAGACACTTTGGCCAGAAACATGATATCTAACACATATTTTTAACTAAGTCCTGGCAACAAGTTCAGTATTGAAGACTAATGAGGTGAAAACCATTAACCCCTTTGTGCAGAAGCCAAATATGCTAAGTATGCGTTACCCTATTTGATGCTTTATAATTCAAGATTTAAGCTTCGTAGAGAGCGAGAATATAGTTCAACTGAGACAAGACACTTGCAGCATTTAGAATTACAGTGTATTTCAGTTTATTTTCATGATTTTGGTAGAGAAAAGGTGCTGCCAATATAAAAAATCTTCATGAAAATTCAGTATTGAAATTGTAAAAAAAAATAAAAAAAATAACAACAATAATACTGAGGATTGAAAAATGGCTGGGGGTTAAAACAATACATTTCTGGGATCATAAACTCCTAGACCACAAGTATTCTTCATCTGAGCATGAAATCGTATTTGGCTTAACGAACGAAGGAGCAGATTTACTGAACTTTTTGAGCTGTTTGCATTTTAAATGAGCAAAAATCCAAGGCATTTTATTCCGTCGAATGCGGTATAAATTCTACAACAGATCGACATATTAAGCAAAATGCCAGCACATGCAATATTATTAGCAAAGGCTATCGACTACTCTAGTTACCCAATGTGACAAACTAGCCCTGTGATCATGTTGTTAACCAAAAATTTAGAAATAGCTGGCTAGAAGTAAGAAAAAGCTACACCATACAAAAACAGTTTTACTCATACTTCAAGAGGAAAAAATTCTCCATCATTGAATTTCTCCTCCAAAGAATCAATGCTATCATCCTTCCAGTCTGTTCCATTCAGAATAACTGCCATTTTCCATCTCAGAATCACATTTCCATCCCACAAATATAAGCTCAGCACTCCAGGGTTGGTTCTGGAAGTCTTTTTCCATGCAATCATGTCATTCTCAGCTGCGGAAAGTTGAGAAAATACAACCTAACTGCTATTGCACAAGTGTTTACATTTTTTTCTGAGGGTCCAATCAATGTTTTTCAATTACTGAGGAAAGCTTATACTGTCTGGAATTGGATAAAAATTGTGCCACATCAATCGGTAATTACCGGGAGAGTTTCACGTGGGCGTGAACTATAGCTGTGCTTTTACGCAGATAAGCCTGATCCACCATTGAAGTGATTGTATTTCCGTAAGGGATTGTATGAGGCTTTAAAAGTCAGCTGAACTCTTCGACAGACGAATCTACGTGTAAATCCACAGTAAGAAATTATCCACTTTTAATATGTGATTATTATAATTGATGGTTGAATGACATAGTATCAATACCATAGCAAATTTTTGCTGCAGAAAACAGATTTTTTTTAAACTACTTCATTGCGATACCATTGGCTCACTGTAGCTCAAGTATTTGCTACAAAGGACAACAATTTTTTTCTTTCACAAGAGATCTTTTTTTTAACTGCTGGATTGAGACTATGGGCAAGTATAGGCTATTGAGCAGTTTAATTTAGGGATGTCCGATAATATCGGATATTATCGGCCGACATTTGCATAAAAATGTAATATCGGAAAAGGTAGTAATCGGATTTTTTGCCGATAATAACAACCGATAAAACAAGAACACTCAGAGAGCGCAGCACCTCCGCCACGCCAAGGCATCTCTGTGCATTAGTTATTTTCATTGGCTGATGTAGGGTATTGTTGCATTCCACCGCCAGGTGGCAGCAAAACCTAAAAGCTCGCTGATTGGCAATCTGGCCCATTGGGAAGACTAAATCTCTGCTAGCATAGCTGGATTTGAACTTTGGCTTATATCTCAGCTGTACTTTGGCCTAGATATGCCAAAATTTAATCACTTGCATGTTATTTTAGTCGGCCTTACTTGCTGCACGCAGTTGTACTGGTCCAATTTTTCAAATTTTGTGAAGTAGTCAAAATGCCTAGGTGTAGGGGGAGTGTGATCTCAGGGAGAGTGTGATCCAAACTGTTGAGACAAAATTTAAAAATATAAATATGGCACTTTTTCCATAACTTAAGTTGAAGTAGTTTTCTTATTTTTTTCTTATTTACTGTTTACATTTGGAAAGCGTTCTTGCATTTGTGAATGCATCCAGTGGGGCATCACGAGAAAAGTTGACATGACGTGTCAATTCCATGACAGGAGATATGTCATGTTGCCTAAAATGCATTTCATCCATGCAACTCCTGGGAAACGGATGGGACTTCACTTGGCCATATTCTAAACCATGTTCGAGCTCAGCTTGCTGATGAATATTCAATAACTGATTTGGTCTACCATGTAGTGATAAAATAGTGAAACTGCATGCAGCTTCATGTCCGCTGGTGCCTACATCTGCACAGGGGAGTTAATAAAGGTGGACTAACTGAATGGCTATCTTGTCGATTATGTCATGGAGGCTAAACAGCATTATTTTGCAATTTCCGCAATCGCATATTATTTTTTAGATTATATAGCCATCTAGGTAGCTAGCAAACATTAATGTCCTTTTTTTGTTGCAATTTTGACATGTAATGTTATTTACTTAGCGATTATTTGAATCATTAAAATTTGGCAGGATGCTCAATAACACATTTCTCTGTGGTGTGACTAAGTCAGAACTGCTTTACCTGGACATTAAACATTTACATTGGACATTGGACATTTACCTGGACATGCACTACGCAAGTTTGTTTACTTTCTGCGCGATTATATTTTTGTCTCAATTCGCCGACATCTCTCCACGATCCGCTAACTGCCTGTCCCTAAATTCACTGTAAAAAAAAAAAAAAAGCCAGGCTCTGGAGATCGCACCGGCGTCACAAACTGCAAATAAACACAAGGGGCACAGGCTGTGCCCCATAGCATAACAAACCGTCCCGGCCAATTACCGACAAGAGTTGACGGTTATGGAAGCATGGGAAGGAGGGAACTATGGGAGGGAGGGGCAGGCTACCTCTGTTTTGTTTTAATTCGAATGTCAACAGAAGTGAAAGTAAACAGACTTGCATAGTACACCTTTAAGGAGGCTGCCATCAGCTACATCATAGGCCTCATTGTAAAAAAGAAGTAGCAGAGGTTTTCTTGCATGCCCTGTTTACAGGTAGTGACACTGTATATGACTTAGACACCACACATCCTTTTCTGAGGTTACAGAACAGTAATTGAAATTGCTCGTCCTTTCTTGCTTTCTACCATTTGATGGGCACTTCTAAAATGTCAGAGTAGTTCAGCTAATGTACACTAGTTTCATTCATTGAAAAATTAGTGCTTTTGTAATTTGTGATCACCGTACTGTTATATTGAATTTTAAATAAACCTACCACTCTTACCTGGTTTCCCCAAATCTACTGTAACAAATGGCACTGTGGTGAATTTTCATTGCCATTAAATTTGAAAAAGCACATATGATACACAAGGAAAAAGACAAACAAATATCCATCTTTTGATCCTTCATTGTCAATGTTCAGGGATGGCAAAACGTAATAAAAATTTCAATTACTTATGTTGTTGATTAAAGCTAACATATAAATAGCTTTGTTATTAATGACAAATTCTGACAAATCTCCAGTTATTTGTTCTTGTATGATGACTGTATGGAATATGCTGCGATTGTTAAAATTCATATAAGATGTGCAACATGAAAACCTTGGGGCAAGAGTTTATGAATACCATTATGCATACTAAAACTGCATTGATTTCAATAATTTTATCATCCATCAACAATACCGGAAATATTTGTTTGACCGTCTGTTGCATAGAATATGAACAAATGCCTTGAATATGTTTAAATTAGATATCCAGTGTTCTTTTGGTACCATTTGATGGGATTTGGTGCAATTTTGTTTTTGGGAGAGGCAACAGTGGGTGGTCAGTTTGTCCATTATTTTGAACATTATGCTTGTGGGATGCATATGGCTGTCGAGTATTCTGGACATCATGCACGTGGGTTGACAGAAACAATGTGAAGTTAAAGAAATCTGGTCATTGATATGCATGATGTCCAGTATTCTAAACATGGCTTATTTGAGCTAATTTGCGTGGTATGCATAATGTACAACATGTTTACAAAGCATAAACTCAGGTGTATTCCAACAAATACAGATTCAGCGTGTGGTATATAATGTATTTCTGTCACAACCTGGCACCCAATGATGTTAACAAGGGCGCCAGGGCGAAGATTGGAGAGGAGGACCCAAAGGCAGGGATGTGGATTTTATTGAATAATAAAGGTGAAGATAACAGAAACCAATACAAAACTTCATGGGGAAATAAAAAGGGAGTGCTCTAAACAGAAAGGGGAACAGCCTATGGCTACCTGCCCGTGAAAGGTAAAACAAGGCTTTAAATAGAAAAGGGAATCTTAATTAACTAAAAGGGAACAGGAGCAAACCATAAACTGAGGAAAACTGAGGATAATTGAATAATTGGGTAAGGGCAGGTAGCCAGGCAAAGGAATGTCAAAGGAGAGGGGCATTTCAATTTAATTCTTCTAACAGGAAAAAAAATTATCAGAACTTGAACAATATTACAAGGCTCCTAGCTAAGTGGCTACATTGGACATTTAGGCTAAAAACATGGTGAAATTATGTCATTTCAAGTCAAATTTGAAAATCTGGGATTATGGACACTTGGATTACACCAGACAAGCAGTATGGAGCCATTTTCTGGGTTTTTAAATGTTGTTTTTTTTTTTTTTTTTTTTTTTTTACACTTAAAAGAGTGGCCACCATTGACTTCATCTGATTTGCATTTGTCTTCATTGCTGTTTTTCTTTGAAACTCCGCAAGTGTTTTGAGGACAAAAGAAATTCACCGACCCTTCACTTAGCTTTGGGGTGAGTAGATGATGACTGAATTTTCATTTTGGGGTGAACTATCCCTTTAACCCATTCTACTTTGTTTTCGTCGCCATATTGATAACTTTAAATAAATCGCAGAAGTTGTCGAAGGCTTGTCCACGCCTAATTACCGCCATTTAAGTTATTTTTCCTTCATAATGCCACGCATGCGTAAAATTTGCTTCCTCATCCTGCGGAAGGCCCTCTTGCTATTGTCAATTTGAGTATGCGGCTGCCAGGGGAATAGCTATTAGCAATTTAGGTACCCAGCTGCTGGGCGAATAGCCACTTCCTTCATAATATACCAGTTTTTATTTATTTATTTTTAATGTTTTTATTGTTTTATCGGTCACCCGCCAATCGGTGTTGTCCGGAAAAAGGAAAATATTTAGGTAAAAAGAAAAGACATTGAAAAAAGCGACAATGCTTTTGAATTCTTCTTTTTTTATTTACTTGTATTTATTTATTTATTGGCGGTTTAGCACCTCAAGACGAGTGCACTTTTGTTTAATTTTATTAGAGAGAAGGCAGAAGTGTCTACGGTCGATACCTTCAAGCGTTGGCAACTCACACCAGAATAACATAGATGGGTAAATAGCAGTAAGATGAAATGCGGGTATTTTTGATTTTGACTGAATTGCCCCTTTAAATTCAACGTTTAAAGAATTCATCAAGGGAATGGGTTTGGTTTCGGGAAACGCCCCTCTTCGCGGGCTGCAGGCTTTTGCTTTGTCTTCTCTAGTGCGCAGGTCCGATGACCTCTCATGAGTGTTTTATTTCACAGAATCAGAAATGGCTGACAAAGGTATGGCCGTCCCGCAGCCTTTGCATTCTGGTTAATTTTAACATTAAACAACACCGTCCGAGAGTTAGCTAAGGTACCTGCGAAGCAATAGAATCAGCCAAGCAACTTGCCAAGTGTTCAGTTAATTGTATTAGCTGGCTTGTTAGCTGAGGAGCAAGCTAGTTTGCTGCACTGTACCCATTTATATACATCGCTATACCTAGCCAGCTGTCTTGAACTCTCGGTGTCCTGTGTGATTTGGTCCAGTGACTAAAACCATGGCAGGACCCAGGAAAGTGCCGTTTGTCACACTGTCGGCCTTCGCTACGGTACCATCTTGGGAGCACAAGAAACCTGGGAAGGAAGGCGAAATCGACCCCGCTTCTGGAGAGCATGGGCAGTCTGGCACTACAGTGGCTGGGACTGGAGAGGGTAGTGGCGCGCTTTTCGGGAGCGATAAAGTTGACGGAGGAGACACCCAGGAGTCTAGTGGCATCACGATACGACTGAACCTCTGCCTGTCTGAGCCCAACGACCAGGCGTCCGCCGAGTTCAGCTACAGCGAACTGGTCCAGTCGCGCCAGGTAGGATGATATTAAAGCCGCTTTCACACTGGACACGAAACGAATTTTTCGCACGACAGATTACATTCAAAGTCAATGCAAAGACGCGAATACACGCGAAACTATTCGCGTCTTTGCATTGACTTTGAATGTAATCTATCGTGCGAAAAATTCGTTTCGCGTCCGGTGTGAAAGCAGCTTAAGAGCTGGAATTCAAACTTCACGCATTTGGGCCTGGAAGACCCTGTGCTTGGTTGTTTGTTGTCAAACTTGTTAGGATAGCTAGCTAGCTGGCTAGTGTAGTTGGCTGCTGAGCCCATGGATGTTTGCTTGGTTGCCGGCGTTAAAATTAATGTTCATTATGGATATTGCTGAAAAATCTTTACTAATTAGTTGATCTCGGCTGCCTTGTAAGGTTGGAAGTCATTATGATGGAGTCATCAAAGCAAAAGCGTGCTAGTTTAACACATGTGCTGTCAAGTTAACGTTAGGTGCTTGCTCAACAGTTTAGCGCACATACTCACAGATTTAACTTTTAACTTAAGGTAACTTCTTGTGTTAGGTCATGTATTCAGATCACCTGAGGCCTCATGCATTAAGGCTGCGTACGCACACAAATATTGCATACGTTATTACTCACGCACACGCCACACGATTGAAAAAGTGAACCTGAAGTGAGGACTGCGGCGCAAACACTATAGCAGTCGAAGAGAATGTGCGGGTGCATCGCAGATACGTGTCTGGCATAAAACCTCTGCTTTTCATGCTCTTCTTGAAATGTTTTTGATTTCATATTGCAAATGGACTAAAACTAAACCAACTGGCATCGTTTTTTATTCAATGTACACAGGTCCTCAACACTGGAGGGAAATGGCGCGTCTCCTTAACATTTCCTAAGCATAAGTTTTCGTATGATTAGATTGGTACGCAATGTAAACCTAGTGAAACGAATTTCTCAAATATAACATGCCTCACCCGCAGTGTTAAACCTACGATCGCGGACAGTTTTCCCTATTTGTGTGACATGGAAATGTTGATGCACATCAGACGCACAGAGATCCATGACGCACTGATCCATCTCCTCAAAAAAAAAAAAAAAAAAAAAAACGCTGTTTGGGTACAATGGCAAATACATTTGGAATAAGTCAGGTGTGATACATTTTTGATCCGGCTGGTCATTAGGGCCCGACAACCTTCACTAGCTAAATGGCTGTTTTTGGACCAAGAACAAATCTGTCTGGTGTCGATAAACATATTTTAGCCTTATCATGAAGCCAATACACAGCCTATTAAGTCTAAATGATCAAAAGTAGATTGGGCTCGGCGCTGTATCCCCTCGACCGCGTTAAAATTAGGTCACAATGGGAGCAATGACCTTGACATCAAAAAGACTTCTGGAGACACCAAATCCATAAGTCCAAATCCAGCCCTGATTTTCTTTTCTTCCAGGGAATTAAGTGAACAATCATTGCTACTGATGGTTCTGACACTTGGTTGTATAACTGTTAAACATAGATTTAACTTATTGTTAATATAAACTTTTGTTTATATTACTAACAACCATATTATTAAAGACTAGTGTAAAGAAAATTGAACTAAATTTTTGCTCAGTCCGAACAGCTGGTTAGTGGAACCAAGATTTACAATGTTTAACCCCCCTATCTAGTGTGTCTGGGGAGAATTATGGTCGAGAACTGCTTGAAGCGCACACTCACCCCCTAGATTCCACCGGGAGTGTCGCGGCTGCCTTACTGCCGCGCCGCGGTTGCTGGAGTTGATGGCAGCCGTTCTAGACAATGCTCGTGCAGTGGCGCAGGTGGTGAAAACATCTCAGCAGTATCCCAGAAGTGGCTCTCCACTCTGCTGCGCGGAAAATACACGGCAAGTCTATTCTTGATTGAGGCAGACCACAGTCGTGTCAAACTGAACAGAGCAAGGGTATGTTTCCCAAAAGCATAGTTGCTAACATGCAGAGTACGACCATATACAGTGAGTGGTTCTAACTAAGTGTGCATCTGTGCTTATGAGAAATGTACCCCAGGAGAAGAAGGCCATTAACTTCAAAGCCTACTCACCCATGGTAGAATCACAAATATCCAGGAAAAATGATGAGATAAGCAAGATCTGAGCAACTTAATTATATCAGCTGGCAGGACGCTTCCTCACGTTACGCTCTCAGTTGGATATGAAGTAGCATGGAGGACAGAGCAAAATGACGTCACACACGTGTCGCAGATATGCGCCCGATGGAATCTAAGGGTCCGTCGCAAAGGACAATGGCTTGATTTCCTTTCCTGCTGTTGCAGAAAATGACCAATTATCTTTCAGCATTTCTTAAAAAGGTTTGCTATTTGAATGTTTTAGTTGTGTCATTTATTAACATGTCTTGATGACATAAAATCATAAAAAAGCGACTTGCTGTATTTAAAGGAAATGGCTGAAGACTAGCTAAAATTTCAGAAAATAACCGATTACAACTGGATACCTTTCGCCGTTATGATCAATGTTTGTGTGTCTTAACTAAATGCCACAAAATAGACTAGAGGCCTTAAAGAACGCGGGAGGTCTGGATGGAATCAGTGTGGATCGATTTAATAAAATAGAAACATACCTGTATGCTCCAGGAGACTCCGGAGTGACAGTTGATAAATGCCTCCATTAACGGTACTATTCTGGGAAACAAATTACTATATGTGCGAAAACCAATTGTACTATTAGGTATTTTTTATTCACAAACTATGGAATCTGGATTGGTACGTGGATCGATGACATGCAGTCCCATATCCGATCAGTAACGTACATCAGGATCGGCACCTGATACCGATCCTGAATCGGATTGGTCCCATCTCTACCTGTTTTCGCTTGTTGTTGATTCCAGAGCAGAGGCCACCAAAAATACTTTCTCGGGGCCTTATCCTCGGAAATCAGCACTTCAGTCTCACTCGCTGTGAAATTGATCTTTTTCCTCAGAGCAGGTTATATAGCCATTGTTCTTTGGACACTTGGACCGTGAGGTGACGAGCTGGCGTACTTGTAGTCATTTGAATGTCATTTGCTGGAGGAGGCTCAGTTTAGAAGTCACGGTTCAGTACATTTTTGGTACAGTGAAAAAAAGCGAAACTTAAAATAGCTCTTAATTTATTATGAAGTTATAAACAAAACATGTATGGCAGTGGTTTGCATACCAGAGGTCACTAAACAGTAGCTCATTGTCCATAATAGTTAACAGTGGGTAATTGGTCATAATTTTCTGAACAATGGTGGGCACATTCTTAAAAAAAAATCTAAAAGTGTCAATATAGCCATAACTTACTAAGAAACTTCTGAAGTAAAAAAAAAAAAAAAAAAAAAAAAAAAGCTGTAATAAAAATAAGATCCATTTAAGTGCAGCAAGAATAAAATTGTGTACATCAGCGGCTTTCAGCTTAACATTGATTCCGTCATCGTGGAACAGTCTTGGGCTAGTTTGAATTCATCATGTATGCGCTCGGGCGACACACTTTCCCTCTTCAGAGTGTCTCTATTTTCACTGACTACTGCCTTATAGCTAGCTGTACATTGGCTAGACAAAGCTATTTAAAATGCAATGAAAATATAGGATCGTGTGTGATGTAATCTGTAGTCAAAGAGTAGGGAGGCAGAAATGTTGGGTGTCTGGGGAAAAAAGTTTCCAGCGCAGGAAAGACAAACGAAGAACTAGGCAGCAAAATGCAGCCATTTTTGCTCTAATCCCTGAAACATCACTACACGCATAAATATATGGCGCAAAACAATTGTCAAATAAGCTATTCAAGTATTTTTATTGCAGTCTATGAGCTTGGTTAAACCCAATACTGGTGTTGATTTTTCAGACTCAGGAACAACCTTATCCAGTAATTAGTGGGTGTCCCGCTCAGGAAATAGTTGGCACACCGACTAAATCACAGGCCTTTTGTGGACTCTTGTAAAGATAAAGATCAAGCAAATGATTAAAACAATATCTGGTCAGAAAGGTAAGCAAATTGACATTAACACCATTAAATTGACTCAATCTGAAAATAGTACATGATCATTCATATTTGTAATTTAAGGGAATCTTAAATAGAATGTTAGTAAAAAAGTGTCCTGCTCAGGAAATAGTTCTGTTTTTTTTTTTTTTTTTTTTTTTTAAAGTACCACTGAAAGATGTTAAAGATGGTAGTGGACTCAAGCTCCGGCTTTTGCATTTGCGTTCGCCGTGGCATAATACTGACGAGGCTGGAATGTGGTTGTGAATTTTTCGCACATCATTTTTCGCTCCACCTAGGGGTGAGCGTTTAAAGCTGTCTTTGGTTCATACACGGATCGAACCGAACGTCCTGTACCGAAAGGTTTGGTACGAATACGTGTACCTTTACATGCATAATTGTAATTGGGATGCGTCAAGGAAAGGTGTCGGGAAGCTGCATCAGCACGATTTGATTTATGTGGAGGCACCTTTTTATACGTACTTTTCCAGTTTTGTGAGTGCGTCATCTTTTAGTGTGAAAGCTGCGCAGTCTTTGATGAGAGGTCCCTGAAGTGTTTAGGTGTGAGGCCATTCTTTTTAGCCAGAAATGTTGTATTAATTTTCATCTTATACCACAGCAGCTAGTTAGTATGTAGGAGTAGCCAAGTGGTTGTGTATTTTTTTTAATGTGTATTTCAAGCCTTTGAAGATGTCCATAAAGAAAATGTGAAAGGCAAGACAAATTCAATCTGTGGACTCTTTCATACATGTCCATGTGTACCTTGAAGAACGTTTTATGATACTATGCACGTTTGCATGCATGTTTGTTTCATTATTATTTTGAGACTGTGTATACAGACCAGCAGTTTCTTCCCTTTACTCAGGTGAAAAAGTGCCCACCACAAGTGCTGACTCCTGCCTGTGACCCTAGCGACCCCTTAGCAGACGAGCAGAGGGAGAGACGGGAAGTTGAAGCTCTTGCCAAGAAATTTGAAAGCAAATATGTAAGTAGCGCCTCGCCTTGATGTTAGGATTTGGTATCCCTGGGATTAGGTGATCCAGATCTGAAGTATGCTGAAAATGCTTGCATTTGTGAGTGAGCCTGGCGCAATTATGAATAGTCATGCCTTGGTAACATCCAAATTACATGGAGCATCGCACACTGGCGCTCTTTTTAAAACTTTCTTTGTATTTGAGGCCATAAATAGCTTGCTTCAAACTCTAGTGATGACGTCTGAAGTAAAATTAAACTGGCATGGACTTACGGCTTCAGTCGCTGGTGCAGAAGCATTTGGTGGTTTGTAATGTAAGCCCCGAACATACACTTGCACTAGGTCCACGGCATGTTTGAAATGTCTTATGGTGCAGAAATACCAGAAACAGAAAGTATTTTAAATCTTCTAGGAGCAATTATTGGGCTCGAGCACCTTGGGTTGCTGGCAGGATGCCGGTTAATGCTGCTGTGCTCTTTCTCTTTACTCTGGCACAAATGAGTAAGATGTTATTTCTTGCCTGTAGTGTGTGGCAGCAGGGATGACATATTGTGCATTCTGTATCACTTCCTTTGTTCAGTATATGGCACGAGTGAGCAGAGACCAAACATGAATTCTGTTGCTGTATTTGAAGTGTAGACCACATTGAAAATTCAACTGATGTTTGTCACACTTGACCTACTTCATTTTGCCAATAGCTGGCATTCTGACTTTGATTCAGTATTGGCTGATGGATGTCTTCAGCTTGGGACTCCTCCAAAACATGAAGTTTTGGGCAGATTTGTCCAGGTACAGTTCAGTTAAAAACCACTTCCTGTTTTGCGGTGAAACATGGAACTTCAATGCCGTGCCACTGGCTTAGAGTTCGACGAAATCTCCTAATTTTTATAACTTTCCATCTTTAAGGACATTAGTATTTGCCAACTGAGTTTGAGATGGATCTGATTAACCTCTTTGGAGGAGTTTGTTAAAGTATGACCCCATAGCACTAAGACTGTTTTTTTTTTTTTTTTTTTTTTTTTTTTTTTTTAGAATTCCAGGGACATTACATGTGTCCACCAAATTTTGTACAATTAGGTGAAACGTATTGCAAGGACTCCGCGGTTGAACATTTTAGGGGGACTCGGTAACACCCCTGAAAGAGGAGGCCTTGCAATACACTTCACCTCGTTGTACAAAATTTGGTGGACACTGCTTTCTGTTTGATGGCAAATAATGCGTTGCCACGGCAAGGGCTAATGAAAACTAACACCATCATAATAACGCTTCGGCGAGGTCTTAATGGTTTTCTGACCGCATTTGAGGTGGATCTGGTCAACCTGCTTGGAGCAGTTCATCCAAGTATAAAACTTGTCGTTCTCTGTTGCTCGTTGATGCCCCAATAACTATCACTCAATGTTGGCATGTTGATGTCTCCAGGATGGGACTTTTAAATCAAACGTGAAGTTTGGGGCTGATTAGACAATGTACATTCGAGTTGCAGCAGCTTCCTGATTCATGGCAATACCTGCAAATTGACTGGCATGCCTAGTCAAGGGTTTTCCTCAAAGAGTTAAAAGATTTTCTGTTCCTAAGGTCTGTTGATGTCACACTCCAAATTTGAAGTTGCTCGGGTTAAATCTCTTGGAGGAGTGTGGTAAAGTACAATGCCTGGAAATGGCAAAAGCAGCGCAAAACTTGCACATTAGATTCAAAATGGCTGATTCCCTGTAGGACTTGGGGTTCGGCACCAAGAGAGTCTGTGGGTGTTACTGGTGGCGATCAAGGTATGTAGGGAAACGCACCGTGAACGCTATTTCATTTTTGCATGGGGTGCTGTCAAGGTGTTTTGCTCCGCCCACGCGCAAGACCCATGAAAATTTACATTTATACCACTTTTGACACGTGCAAAGTTTTGTGAGTGTTCAGCCATCTTTAGCTCCTCAAAATGTCATTAATTTCTCTGAAAAACGATAATAAACTGCAGTTTCAAGAGGGTGCTCACACTGGTAGGTGCTTGAGCCCTAGAAACTGTTGAAGTTTCTGCGGCCTTAAGGGCAAAAGAGCATATGTTTGTTTGCCTGTCCCCAGTGCAGTTACTTGGCAAATCTCTACCTATTTCTCCTTGCAGGGTAATAATGTGAAGAGGAAGAGGAAGGACAGAATGCAGGATTTGATTGACATTGGTTTTGGCTATGATGAGAATGACTCCTTCATTGATAACTCCGAAGCTGTGAGTATTTGCTGTCCCTCAACCCTACCCTATCAACCCTATCAACGCCTGTCTGCCCTGATTTTACAATGGATGTGCGCTTGGGTATTAAAAAAATGAGGGGGGGGCGGAACCTAAAATAGTGTACAGGAGTGAAGTTTATTTCAATTATTTCAATTGTAGATAAATTGTCTTTAGCTATTGTTGTGGCTATTCGTCTTTCATCCGTCATCTGGAACATTTTTTATCTTTTTTTGGCCTGATGAATTTTCCAGTAGATTTGCAATAACATACTAATCGACCATATCTCCAGATGTTTTTCTGGATTTCTGATTGAATCATTTTTACTCCTGGATAAGCGAAGCTTAGGAAGGACTATTATGATGAGACTCGAGCATCACTGACTCACTCACTCACTCAATCAACCAATCAATCCAATCAATCAATCAATCAATCAATCAATTTGCCGTTAGCCGAACAACGGGCAGTAAGATTCACAAACCTTGGCTTGGTGTCAACAAATCCCCTTATTTTCTACCTCTTAATCATGGACAGAACAGTACTGACTGGCATTTTCAAGTCTTTTGATATTTTTTTTAATATCCTTTCCCATCTTTAAAAAGCTGAAATACCTTGTCACAAAGGTCCTTGGACAGTTCTTTATCCGCTCCCGCTCAGTGTCTCAGTGTATCCGCTCAGTGTCTAGCCAGGTCAGTGCATCCACTCTGGAGCTCACAAACTCAATAACTATACACAGACACTAGTCACAATTTAAAAAAGCCACAGGTGTAGAATCCTTAATAGCCATTTAAACCTGAGTGTGTCACCTTTTGTCTATATAACAAGGTCAAACATTCAAGGGTATGTGTATGTAAACTTGTGATCAGGGCCGTTTGGGTTATTTCAGTTATCATTATGATTTAAAAAGGAGCCAAACACCTAAATGACTTCATATGACCACAATCCTGAAATAAAAGAGTAGTTTTTTGCATGATGAGTCATATTTCAAAAGAAATGTCAACATTTCGCAAATTCAGCAAATTCAGGGTATGCACAACTGTGTGTGTATTGAACACTTATTGGAAGTCATGAATGAACTTTTATTTGGTGACCTTGAGCTTGACCTTGACCAACTTCAGATAACAATACATGGTTAAAAAGAAAAAGGAAACTGAAAAATTGAGCAGATTTCTGATAAATATTCTGCAACTCCAAAAACAAAAATAAATGTGACTAGATAAACATGACCTAATATGTCATAAATGATAGGGAAAAATATGACTGCTTTATCTAGCTTTTTTTTTTTTTTAATTTATTTAAAAGCACTCAAGGGGAGTTACGCTTTGTTAAATTTTGCATATTCGTCCATTTTTGGAGCTTAATTAATTGAAATTTCAAAGGGCTGAAGTTTCAAAACCATTTAAGATGCAGACCAAATACTTGGGATTTCTTCATGAGTTTGGTATAGGAGCACGTGAAATTTTTCAGTGGAATCTAAGGGGATTACCTGGGAAATTTCTCAAACTGGGTGATTTGAGATGGACTGACCCTATTAGTCCCAGTTTCTCCTATTTTGCTCAAAAAATATTGTGATTCAATGTCATACATCCTGATTAACAACTGTGCAGAAGGTTAAACTTCTGTGAGCTGTGGTACCATTTTGGCTCAAACTGGCACTCGGACTACCACGGGGTTGCAAAGCTGGTCTGTGGAAGCCGGCTGCTGGATCATTTGTGTATGGCCACTTCTTGTTTTTCCAGTATGACGAACTGGTGCCAGCATCGCTGACAACCAAGCTTGGAGGATTTTATATCAACACGGGTACTCTGCACTTCCGTGCTGCTTCTGAATCTGAGGGAGAGGAAGGGGGAAAGGGGGAGAAACTGCACAAGGTGAGCTGGAGGTCCGCTATGAGCAGCAGACTTGCACCATCTGGATTATCAACAGCTGTGCTGCTGTTGAGTGGGCTAGTATGTGCCGGGGCTGTTTGCTTTTCCAAATCCAGATTATGCCATTTTCATGTCTCAGTCCTATGCTTTTGGCCCCTTTGGCAAAACATGTCATGAACGGCAATTGGCTCAGCCACACTTAGTTTGAAATTAAGTTTATTCTGCCAGTAAATCCTTTTTTTTTTTTTTTTTTTTTTTGCAAGCATGCATTTAAATAGTGCTTTGTTGGGAAAGTTACGACAAAAGTTTCGGTTGTGTACGCGGTTCGGATGTTCCTTCAAGCCAACTTCCGCCGTAATGTTCCGCTCAGAGTAGATCTTCATTTGATTTGCGATAGATTGGAAAAAGCTTGCAGCAAGCACTGGAGAAATTAAAACTCACCTTCTGCCCCATTCTTTTTAACAGAGGATGAAAGATGGAGAAGATCGAGTAGCTAAGAAGAGGAAGAAAAAGGAAGGAATGAGTTTTGATGAAAAGAAACCCAAGAAGAACCGACCTCCCAAGTCAGGGTGAGTAACTATACATAAATAGAGCCTTGGACACTTCTGTGAGTGTGTTTTCATTTAATGACAGAACGCATGATGTATAATACTTTCATTTGTCAAGTATGATTTCAATGCAGTGTTTCTTTTGGTAATGTTTTTATACATTAATAAAGAATAAATCAATTTATGCTGTCAAGAGGAAAGTCTATGTGGAATTTATTGACTATAATGCTGACCTGTGCATTGGTTAAAATTTCAGTGTTACATTTTAACAGGTACTGAAAAGTCAGTAAACTACAATAGTTTAGCATTCTGCAATTGTGGCCTGAAAGCACAACATGCTTTCTCATAGTCTCTCAGTCCCCCTATCATTCTTTCTCTACTACTCCCTTCCTTCCCTGATTCTGCTCCCAGAGTAATGACACTGAGCTCCCATCGCCCGGAGAAGAAGAAGCGGAAGAAACTGATGAAGGATTCTCTGCACCTGGCCGCCATTCTTCGCCGCTTCACCCCAGAGAACACGGACAACCGCAAGAAGAACCTCTCTGCCAGCAACTCCCGAGGCCCCGCCCACCCTGCCCAATCCAACGCTTTGACCACGCCCCACAACCCACACCCCTCGTCCGGCCCCGCCCACACTGACATCTCAATGACCGATCTGTCAACCGACCCTGCTGTGATGTCACTCCTGGGTTCGGCCACTGACCGTGACATTCTGCAGGACCTCATGGTTGAGCTGGACTTCGGTGCTCTGGACTCACCACGGTCCAGTAGCCCCGCCCAGGGGCAGAATGGCCTGATCGGGGTGGGGGTGGGGCAGAAAAATGGGTCTGGGGTATCGGGGAAAGTCGTGGCACCTCCACCTCTCCCAGACAATTTGCCTGGTCCCCTGCTTAAACGCATAGAAGACCTGCATAAGGTGAGCTGCTGTGCAACCCTTATTCATCACCTGTACCTGGAGGCCCAGTTCATTCTACTCTATTAAATTAGATGGTCAGTGTAGGGTATTCACCTATGCATTGCAGTATAAATGGAGGTTATGTGTGCTCTTATGTAAGACCAACTATAGAGGTCTGTACCAGCTATTGTATCCTCATTACATTTAGCTAAGCCTGAAATAAGCCTTAATTTCTTTCAGGGGTGACGGAAACGTTGAAAAGAGAGGGATAGAGAGGAAGAGGGGTAGTTTTAGGATGAGAGAGACTCCTTAATTAAGGTTGCTGGTTTGCTTGGGCAGGGTGGCCGGCAGTGTGTTAAGCTGCTGTTGGAGACTGTAAATGCTGTTCTGGATTTATTTTTTAGTCTCGTGCGAACAAGTCTTGTGTCTCCCCCAGGCTTCCCACCAGTTTGATCAGGAGGGGAGGAAGAAGTTCTTCACTCTGGACATGAACAGCATTCTGTTGGAGTGAGTGTCTCAGTCGGTCCATTTCTCTCTCCAAGCTAATGGCTTAGCCTCTGTATGGTTAATAATACAGTAGTGTGCTGTAATGATTATACACCACCGCTTTCGTCCAAAATGGGTCCTAATATATTGCTTTTGTTTAATTTTTTGGTGAAACTGTATTGAAAAATGCTATTGTAGGCAATGAGAAGAAAAAAATCATTCTCACAAGTATACTGAGGTAAAAATATGGGTAATGAACAAAATCACTGAAAACATCCATTTTTTATTACAATTGAAAGGTTTTGCAAATTTTAGTTTTTTGACTCGCATAGCATGAATGCATGTCTGAAGGCTCATTCTATGATTATTGATGCTAAAAACTGGTTTAAGGAAACATTATTCTGCAAAATTACCTCTGATGGTCAGTTGTTCCAGTATATTAGGTAACATGAACTTTGAGCAGTGTTGCAGTGTTAAATACGAAGGCACGACAGAAGGAGCTCTCTGAGATTGTTTGTAGCCAGATTGTGGCCTTAGATCATGCTGGTTGGTCACTTAGAAAAATTTCTGAAGATATTAAATGCTGCTATTGCACTGTAAGAAACACCATGCAGCGTTTCAAAGAAACCGGCCCGCTGAAAACTAGTGGCAATAGAGGTACAAAATGGAAGTTAGTGCCTTTGATGTTCGTTATCTGTGTATGACAAGTAAAAAAAAAAAAATCGGCGGGTGACAGCACAACTGTGTGATGATATTAATGGCTCCAGAATTGAAGAAATTAAAGTATCAAGATCTACTATTTCCAGACGCCGGTGTGAAAATCGTCTGATTGGTCATGTTGCTGCCAAGAGCTGGCAACATCAAAATAGGACTTGAATTTGCCAAGAAATTCAAGGATTAGACGGCAACAGACTGGGAACAAGTCCTTTGGACTGATGAATCAAAATCAAAAATTTTCTCATCCAAACGCAGAACTTGTGTGCGCCGTAGAGTTGGAGAGTGTTTCAAAAATGACTGTTTTAACCGCTTCAGTAAAACATGGAGGTGGTAATCGTATGTTTTGGGGTTCAGTCTGCTCGAAAGGAGCCAGTGATCTCATAAAAATCGACAGAATCACGGATCAAAAGAAGTATTACAGCATCCTTGTGAGACACGTATTGCCATCTGGAAAGAGACTGATTGGTCAGGGATTTTATTTTCAACGAGGTAATGACCCTAAACACACTTCAAAGTCATGCAAGAATCATCTCCGTTGGAAAGAATCATCTTGTGTCATAAAAGTTATGACTTGGCCCGCTCAAAGTCTAGACCTTGATCCGATTGAGCAATCTTTTGTAACATCGAAATAATCTCTTTGGAATGAACTTCAAACCATATGGAATGGTTTAGCGAGGGAGGAAAAAAAAATATGTGAAAGCTATGCCTGAAAGATTCAATGCTGTACTCAAAGCAAAGAGCGGCCACACTAAATATTGACTTTTTCTCTCAAAAAGACAGTATTTTTGTTTTTACTGTATATTATCTGTTTACTTATTTTCATCTATATGATCCAATATTACATGAAATAAAGACTTGAATAGTACTTGGTTTCTGATTTATCTTCATTTTGTTAAGTATATCATCATCACTGCACACTACTGTAAGTAAGAATAATAATGTCAATAATTTATATGGCACTTATTTTATGAGGTTATAGTTGATCAGAGTATTTTAGAAAATACTTGAATGTTATTGTGGGGCATGATATTGACATTAACTCAAATGACTGTTGACTCCTATAACAGAAGCTGCTGGGTGAATGACAGGTATGGCGCCAATGCACAGATAGGCCCCACTGTTTGGTTTAGAATCCTGGACATCTTGTGGGGGGACTGCACACCCCTGCGTCTGGTTGTAGGCTTGCTCATGGAGGGGTAGGATTTGACTGACCAGGTCGACATGATGCTCCCTCCTCTCTGTTCGACAGCATTGAACTACAGGTGCAGGAGCAGCCTCCTGCAGTCCGGTCCGCAGTGTACTCTCATCTGGAGGCCTTTGTGCCCTGCAGCAAGGAGGTGCTTCTCAAACGCCTGAAGAAACTCAGCCTCAATGTTCAGGTGAGACGCGCTTTACATTGGGCTGCCTGTCCTGTGGTCACTCATTCACACTGCCGCTGTGGACCTGAACTGTGCGGCAGTGAATTCCGGGGCGGGAGAAAGACCCAAGAAGCCCTCATTGGCAAGACTGGGATACCGCGAGCTGGGTTTCACAGCTGTGGATAACAAAGTTTATGTTGCCAATTATTTCTTTCAAAATGAAACGAGCAATAGTACTGCACTTATCCTTCAAGAACCCACAGACCACCCATTCGTGAATCAGTCTTTTCCAAATCCCAAAGCTGGCCGTGATGGATTCAAACATACCTACAGCAATTTTGACGTTTCACCTGTAGTATGATATATAAATTGAATACAACATGACATTGAATGGTGGTTGCTCAAATGAGCATTTTGGTATTTATTTTGGTGTAGCAATGAACTGCTGGGATTCTGATTCAGAAGTCAATAGAGTTAGTGTTTTACATTCTAATGTACCTGTGATATGTACTTGACCATCATTTAATGCAAGAAATCACTCTTGCCTACTCCCTCTTGACTTCTCTAGGATGACCGGTTGCGTGCTCCTCTTCTGAAGCTGAAGCTGGCCGTGTGCAACGTGATGCCAGAGCAGATCACCCGATACAACATGGACTGCATTGCCAGAGTTGCCAAGTATTGACTCGACTTCTCTCCAATTTAGTTCAGACATTTTAATTAAGACTCCTGGAAGGTTATGGAAAGATATTAGATTGTTGTGTTTGAAAGGTATAGAATATGGTCCAAATATGAGAAGGAATAACTATTCTTCACCTTCTGTTGCAGGCAACAGTCTGAGGATGTGGAGAAAAATGGTTCTGAAGAAGATGATGAGGAAAAGCCTGGAAAGAGAGTAATGGGACCACGCAAGAAATTTCATTGGGATGATAAATTACGGTGTGTATGGCCCAGTCCTAGAGCCCTGCTATGGAGTACTGAGATGAGTATGTCACTGCTGTTTAGCTTCTGGTGTTGGAAGTTTAATCCCTATGGAAGTTTATTATGGGGCTGGGACTATTTTTGGCATTACTCAAATTATAATTAAATTTTATGAGCTAGCAAGCTCCGAGATTACCTAGGGGTTATATGGTTGCAAGTCAGCACATCAAATTCATAGTTTATGGCTGAAAATATAATAAATTAGACTTGTAGTCTAGTTGTATTCCATTTTCACAAACTACATATCCGCCACTCAAACTTTCAAATAGCCCTTGACTCTTTCCTGGCCTATCAGGTATGTCCGTTTCGGCCAACGTTTACAACCGTAACTTGGTAGAGGCTGATCAGAGACATAAATTGGAGAAAAAGTCAATTCTTCATTGGTTAGCCGCTGGCTACTGCTGGAAACCTGCAGAACCTGCTACCAAGCAAACTTATTTTACAGCAGGTTGCTATTAGCTAGCGAACATGTGCCGAATAGAAATCAATCAAGAACAGTGAGACAGCAGTTTGTGATTATTTTGCTGGCTTATTTTGCGTGTTGACCAATTTGATGAACTGGCTTGCTAGTTTGCGGGCTACTAGCTACATTTGGTGCTTAGAAATCAGTAGAGAACAGTGAATAGCGATTATTTTGCTACTTGACTAGCGTTAGGTCAGCAAATAGTTAATATTTGGCTAGGTTGCTGGCTAGTTTGGTCAGTGACTCATATTTGCTGGATAGCTAGTTTGCTGGCTGCAAGGTTATTATGTTGACTAACATTGGCCAAGTTTTTTTTTTTTTTTTTTTTTTAAGTTGCCAGTAGCTTGCTTTATAACCTAACCTAGGTAGTTATCAAGTTAACTAAGTAGAACATACAGTAGTTAACCAATTAGCTTGGTACTTCACCAGGCTGTCTTGTTTTTTAGCCTTGGTTTTTGCTTCTGGAACCAGGCAGATAATGTGATGTGTAGTTTTTAGGCTAATAAAAGCTGACTATGTCAGCAAAAAAATTAAAATGGTGTAAATTATTGTTGACTACAGTCTAGACAAACAGCATTTGTAGTTATGTTTAAAAATCTCAAAAATGATGGAGGCTTAAGAATAATGAACTGTTTCAAAAGTAAATAATAAAAAAAAAGTCTGGATAAAATTAATGGGCATTTTTATCCCACCGGTATGAATATCGTGGGGTATATCACCCGGTCGTCATCACCCGTCCGTCTCCGTCCGTCCGGAGCAGAACTGTCCGTCAAACTTCATATTTGGTATGCAACTCCCCTTAGGGTGCCATTGTGCCTTTTATGGGTTTAAATTCCATTTTGGAAATATTCACCAAAAAACGGCCCAAATTTCCTTTTTGTTTCGTTTCGCGGAGCAGAACTCAAAAACTATACCACTTACAAACTTCATATTTGGTATGCAACTATCCCCTTTTTGGGTGCCATTGTTTTTCAAATTTTCGCCTTTTATGGGTTTAAATTCCATTGGCCCCAAAATTTTTGCAAAACGCTCCAAATTTCCTTTTATGTCTCCCCCTGAGAAATTTTTTCACCAAAAATGAACCTTCCAAATAGATGTGCCTTTTTTTGAGCTTTTTTCATTGTTCTTTTTTTTTCTGTTTCCATGGCAACAGAACTTAAAAATATACCACTGAACAAACTATCAAACCAATTTTAACCAAATTTAAAAAGTATGTCATGTAGATGTGCCTTTTGGGGGTTTGAGCTCCATTTTGCCTTTCTGTTTCCATGGGTTTAAATTTTGAAGGGCCATTGGGCATATCTCTCAAACTACTTTTCAAAAATTTCAGCAAAAATGTCAAGTTCCTAGATAGATATTTCAGTTTTGTTTTCAATATTTATATCTTGAGAGATCAGAACTTACATCTGTTTTTACGACCAAAACACCAGTTTGTTTTGTTTCAAAGAACTTACATATTTGGTAAATTTGGTATGCAACTTCCCCTAGGGTGCCATTGTGCCTTTTTGGGGTTTCAATTCCATTGGGCCCCAAAATTTTTGAAATTTTCACCAAAAATGGCCCAAATTTCCTTTTTTTGTTTTGTTTCGAGCAGAACTTACATACTATACCACTTACAAACTCCATATTTGGTAAGCATCTTACCATTGCAGGGTTGCATTGTTCATTCTCTGAGACTATAAATTCCATAATTTGCATTTTTCTTTCAAATGTTTTAACAACAATACAACAGCGATACTCCAGGTAGTCTACTTCCTCGCAGTGAGTGCTGGTAACATGAACAGCAAGATGCTAAAGGTGATTATACTTCTGATTGATGTTGTCATCTTCCCTGCACTTGGTGTTCGGTGTGCTTTCATCAAATATCATCATTGCTCAAATCCCCTCTCCTTTGCCTATTCAACTATATATAAGTATTAAATTACTAAAGGGATGAGAAAGTATACAACTATCCTGCAATCAGTAACTCACGAATTATGTGGGGACCGGTGGGATATGTCATCTTCTGATGACTCTTGTTACATCTGACATCTGTGAGAAATGGTCACTTCAGTAATCTATTAGCTTTCACAGCATATGTCCTCCTGTGGGGGACAGTGTTATGACTGTTGCATTGGGTTTGCAGGACTTTGCTGTGTAATGTTGTGCGGATAAAGCTGGGCTGCTATAAGCTGGAGTCCCAGTGCTCTCTGTCTTTGGAGGACTATCTCAAGGCCTTCCTGGACACTGAGGTCAAGCCACTTTGGCCCAAGGGCTGGATGCAAGCAAGGTGTGTTCCCACCGCAGTGCTGCACAATTCCCATTATGTGTCTGTTATCTTTGTTTTTAAAACATAAAGGTTATTGTATCTTTGTTTAATGACTTGTCTGTTGGCTTGTGAAGCCGTGATTTTAAACTGAAACTCCCTGGTTTTTCCCCCTCAGGATACTATTCAAGGAAAGTCGTTCTGTACATGGTCACCTTACAGATAACTTGTGAGTTACCTGGGGTATATATTTTTGTTCGTGCTTGCTTTTCTTATCACTGGTTGTTCAGTGTCGATATATGACAAGCAATGACACTCTTGTAAAACCTCACTCTCCTATTCACTGCTTTTTTGGCTTATTTTACCTGAAATTGCTCTTTATGTAAATGAGTTACTGTGATGATGCCAACCTAGAGCGATAGTTGTGGAATAATATGTGGAACAGTGGTGTGACATCTCTTATGCCATGCTTGTTTAAAGTGAAATTCAAGCTGGCAATAAGATGGCATCATACATTTTACTGAATCGAACTTCAAATTGTATATATATATTTTTTTTTTTTAAATGAAGTTTTTTAGTCCATGCATCTGTCTCTTGTGGTCAATCCAGAGCAAAGAAAAAGATGGTCCCCACTCCAAAATCCAAACCTAAGGTGAGTCGCTCATCGCTGGGTATGTTCATGCTCTGCTGTATTTTTACCTTGAAAATCAACATGCTGAGACATGTCTATGATGTGCAATCATTATGTTTGCACACCTTACCCTTCTCATCCTTTTTTTCCCCCTGTAATTGTTTTACTACATTATTGAAGGGTTATTTTTGTGCTTGGTGTTTTCTGTGTTGAGGAGTTGGCGTGTACTGGTCCAAGCATTTGTATCTAGATGGCTCCTGCATGGCAGAGGTTGAACAGATAAAATCAAGCGAAGTGCAATAAAAAGCCAAGGAGGCTTTGTTTAATAACCAGAGTTAACCATGGAATTGTCTCTTGCTGGCAAAAAATGGGGAAAGGAAGGAGTTTGCTTCTATGATTGTTAAACCCAGGACTAAGGCTAAAAAAAAAATCCTGCATAGTATGCTTTTGAGCTTTGCTTCCCCTTTTCATGCAACAAGTTTTTCTGAATTTTGATTGGTTACAGGGGGGTGTCTGGACCCTGGAACCCCGCCCCGGTCAGGTCCCATCGGTTTGCCGTCCGGCCCCTCCCTCCCCCGAGACAATCTGCCTCTCTGACTCGCCGGACGAGGACCTGCCGCCGCCCTCCCCAGACTCCATCTCCCACGCACTGGCCTTGCTCAGCAGTGCAGCCAAGGGCCTAATCCAGGACCGCCCCGCCTCTCCCAAACCTTCACACCCGCCTGTGGTAAAGAGGGGCTCGCCCTCTGTCAGCACCCAGTCCTCCCCTCGGCCCATGGCCTCCCCTTTGACTTTTGGGACGCCGAAGGGCGGGGGTCCCCATTCTCAGGCACAGAGACATCCACAAACCCACACACACCAGTCTGCTTTCCCTAAGTTAAATAAGCTTCAGTCCTCCAGTTCGCCCTCTCCTCCCAAACCACGCCCATCCCCCAATGCCTCCCCGCTCATCCCCCCTCAGGCAGTGCCTGGCTTCTCCAGTCCAGGGATCAAACAGGGAGGCAGGCCTGGGGTCGCCACGCCCTCTGGTACGCTAGAGAAGGGTAGCAGTAAAGCTGGCAGCAATGGTAGCCTGGGCGTACTGTCACACAGCAGGTCCAATGCTCTCCCTTCTCCTCAGCTGAGCCCCAGTGTCCCTCATTCGGTACGGTCGCCCCAAACGCCACACCTCAAAACTATGCCCCATGCCTCGCCCACATCATCACCGTCCCCCTCAGGCTCGCCTGGCCCTGGCCCGCCCCCATCCCATCCCCTTCCTCCCAGATAAAGTCCCATCAGCAGCAGCAATCAGGCTTCGTCACCCCTATGCAGGTCACCCTGAGCAAGTCCTCGCACAGCAGTAACCCGTCCATCATCAAACTCAGCCCCCGACAGCCTACCCCTGTGCCCTCTGCTTCCTCAGGCTCCTCCCCCCTCCCCTCCCACTCACAGTCGATCGCAAACGTGCACCTGCACGCTTCCAGGAGCCCCCCAGTTTGTTCCCCCTTCCCTGTGCCTGGGGCAGGGACTAAAAGTGGACCGGGTAGCAACCTTGGTACTCCTGGGGGTCCGAAGGCAGTCTCTCAAGGCCACTGCAGCCCCAGCCCCAGCCCCAGCACCAGTCTTCCAAGCTCCTCACCTGCTCCCAGTCATCCAGTTCCCAGCCCCTCCCCTCTTGTCTCTCCAACTGGTCACGAACCGCGGCAAAGGACAGTGGGCGGGGCTAGCCCAGGGACTAAGCCAGTTACAAGCCATACTGCTGTTGCCACTCCACCACCCCTTCCAGTCACATCTCCGCTACCACAGGTGAGCGAGCTAGAGTAATTCCATAATACAAATTTGAACAATTATAATCCTACTTAAGGCAGTATGACGTTTCTTTTCGCATAGATTTTTTTTTTTGCTTGCAGGTCAGAACTTTGGCCAAAGTCATGTGACATCGGTTGCATTCTAATTCGATTTCCAAGTCCCAAGTCGACCCCCAAACTCGCATATTTCAACGAAGAAGGTGCAGCATGCTGTACCGCCCATTTTCGCCACAGCACACCTCAAAACATTGCCTTTTAATTTTCATGTGATCGCACCTGATTGGACCTTAGTTAGGCAGACCGAATATAACGCGGTAGTTTTTCTGAACTGCAAAGTTGAGGTACGCCCTCTTGTGGTGTAAAAGTTAATGCATGTGCACTCAAAACGCACTGTCGTTAAAAAACATGTTTGATGGGATGAACTCTTAATGGCAATTAATTGAAAACCTCTTGAAAACCAAGAATACTCTCAAGGAAACTGGAGGCCTCGCTTGATTTGGATTAAGTCCATGTTCATTATTCCAGTATTAGAGATGAGACCAAAATGGTATTTTGAGTGACAAATGTTCTAAAATGCATTCATCCTGTAATTTTACCCAAGTGAATGTGCAGATACTATTTCAGTATCAATGTAACTAAGCCCTATATGCTTTTTTCAATTTTAAATATAAGCCTGCCAGCTACTATTCAGTTCTCTCCGATGAATTAAAGGCTCATTAAAACTCATTTACAACCCCCGGTGACCTTTTAATGCGGCTACCATTTTTGAATATTTTATTTTAAGCCCCTCTTCATTGAGAAGCCCAATATTAAATGAGAAAAAAAAAGGAATATTTCCCTTATTTTCCCTGATTGTTAACATTTGAGAACATGAAGATCTATGTTTGATTTAGGTAGTGAAATGAAAGTGTAATAATTCATGCTAAAAGACGAGCAGCGTCGTTTAATGTGTGCTTTCACGTTCTCGTAAATTTCTTTCGTTCATCAGAACAAGTCTTGGTCCCAAAAAGTTTGATATATCCTAATTCTCATGTGTAAACATCATAACGACGGAAATTTGAGAATTTATGTTGCTTGATAAATGACGCTAATTGTTACTGAAACATATCCCATTGGATGGGTCAACGAAGTGAAGTTACAGGTTTATTGATGAATTTAAATGTTATTTTTTGTTCTTTAGATCTCATCAGCTGGGAACGGCCTCCTTGGGACTCCGCCCCCGTCCCTCCCCCTAGGGTTTGGGATGCTGGGAGGGCTGGGCGCAGTCTCCCTGCCGTATCAGTTCCCCCCACTTTTGAACTTCACCTCGCCAGCCGGGCAGACAGGGGGCAGCCCTGGGAGCGAGGGCGCCAAGGTGACTGGAAACAACCCAGGATACGGCCTGGCGCAGAGTGAGTCAAGGAAAACCCGCCCTCATTAGAATGCTGTGAAATTTCATTCCTGATGTCTGCAGTCATCCCAAAAACATTTGGGGCCTGATTTTTTCTACGTTATATGCGATGCACGCATGGATCAATATAACTTTATCTGCAATCCATGGATTGGAGCGGTTCTTCTGCGTATGCAATCATTATGCAATAGCTACAAGGTGTGATATGAAGAGTAGTGATCCATTGGAGGCTGGCTGAACTGGGATCACAGGTCTATGACCTTCACAGAAAGAGGTCTCCGACTCTCTTCGACAGTTTAGTATAGAGCACTCTTTGACCATAAATTTCACTCTGCCTTTGGACACTTGTCTATTCTGTATTCTGTCAATCGACTCAAATATTGGCTACAGTACTCATTCGGTACACTAAAAATTATTGTTCCAACCTGGTTAGGTAGAATCAAAATGCAGTAAACAAATCATTTTTGAGTCTCACTTTGTGTTACATATTTACTTGTATACATCTTTGCATGACCAAATTTAAATGACTCTCCCACAGGTGCCATTTAATTTACTTGCATGGCCTCGATCTCTCAGCCCACTTAAATGTAGCATTGGCAGAAAATGATCAGTTAGTCCTTACAGTTGTAGAAAAATGAGAATAGACTGAGCAATTGGTCTGTGTCTGTTGTCTTGTGTAGCTCATGCTGAAATATCAGGCCCCTACTGATGTAATTGTATCTCCCCGACGACGATAGTCGGGAGATACTATGGTTTAGTTCCGGGGCCGCCGCCGCCGCAGCCGTAGAGATTTTCTGTTCTGGGCTCTGGAAGCCACAATTATTACAGGAATTTCTCCAAATTTCACACAGGCGAAGATATTGATTGGACAATGCTCAAGACCGATTTTCGCGAATTTCGGACGCCCAATATGGCTGCCGGTGGCCATTTTGTCCGAAATTTGGGGATCGGGGAGATACACGACTCGGTCCCTGTGGCGACCAAGTTATCTCGTTAAAGGTCTTCTTTTTCAGTGATTAAATGAGTGTCTGTGGGTGTGTCTATGTGCATTTGTCTTGCCATACTTGTGGGGACTACCCTCCATTTATTGAGTCTGAAGAACTAGCACTATGGGGTGTGTGGGAAAAGGTTTAATTCTGAAACTAGATTTAAGTGTGGGGGTCTGAGGTTTGGGGCTAAGGATTACATCTAGTTTTTATTGTGTAGGCATTACAGTGAGGTGCGAAGTCAAGGTTTGGGGTTAGCATAATTTTTAACCTTTGTCGGGTTCGTGGAAAAGGATTAAGATTAGGGTTGATTTTAGGGTTTGGAGGCTAGAAAATAGGATTTTTTTTCCAAAATTTTTTGGTCCCTATAAACCAAAGGAATTTGTATGTATTTTCAGTTGTGACCAAGTGTTGTGTCAGTGTTTGTATTCAACCGGTCTTGTAATCGTCTTTACCTTCCCACATTTCCTTGTTTAACATCTTTTCATTTGGCGTTTCTACTTTCTCTTCCCCTCATCACTTTCTACTCTTTCTGACATTCTCTGGTTACACATTTCCCCATGGCCCCTTCATGTTCGCTTCTTCTCTGCCCGGTTTGCCATTGTCATCTGTCTCCTCAGATCTGTATACGAGCCTCCAGTCAGGGCCTCTCTCTGCGCTGCCTCCTCACTTGCAGCTTGCTTTCTCAGGTAAACTGTCCCTTGTCCTGTCCTGCCCTCGCCTTTGTATTTACTGGCTGTCCTCTGCATGTCTTGTCTCTGTCAGGTGTTTTATAGACGCATTCACATGTCCGACAGTCGACCTCTAGATATCACTGCTTAACTGGCACATGAATCGCTGTGGCTTTAAAGCCGCCAGTTGCCAGGACACTGCAGACCATAAAATTCAGTGGGGTTTTTTTTTTTTTTTTTTTTTTTTAAGCTTTTGGTTTGCCCACCTGTTAATTTTGTCCTCTCCACAGATGTCAATCAAAGCCAGGAAGGGGATACGAATGGGAAGTCTCTCTGACTCAGATCTGTGGGAATGCAGACATGGCCGCCACTGCCAGGATGACCTCTGACCCTGGATAAATCAGTACTTGGGGATGGCTCTCAAGGCAGGATGAACTTTGTAATGGATGCTCACTTGAGTACGCCAGCAAAATATTTTTTTTAGCTGTAATATTTTTAATAATGTCATCAGAATGGGATGGATGGATGGATGGATGGATGGATGGATGAATGAATGAATGAATGAATGAATGAATGAATGAATGAACGAACTTTTTTGAGTGCTTACCTGACAGACCTCTATCACTGTGGCAGGGGAGGTGGAGGGTAATATGAAATTACTTTTACGATGTACTGTCTATTTCCGTTGATGTGATGTATTCTGGGAGCCACTGCTTTTATGACGTCTGGTAAAACCAGCTGGCGTGCAGTAAAAGGTGGGCTCCGCATGGGGGGGAAAAAGATTTTTAACGGGGAAAGAGAGGAACTTGGCTTAATCTCCAAGTGAAGATTTGTTGGTGCCTGTACTCATGATAGACTCCACTTTTCAGACCAACTTGAGTGTTCTTCCCCCTACCTCTATCCCACTCTTTCTGGTGCTATTTTGTACTCTGGTGTGCGCGCATGCGAGTTAAAGGGATCAAATTTGTATTCTACTTGAATTATGTTTTATATACACATGTACAGTTTTTTTTCTTTTTTTTTTTTCCTTTGTTTATAAACTGAAATCAAGAAGCCTTTGTATGTAACAACTATGCAAGGTGATGAATAATGTTTCTCCAACCAAAATGGTGAGATTTCTCCTAAAATTTGTCGTGTCTGGTGGTCTTTGGGTGTGCTGGTGATGTGAATGATATTGCACATTTCCTGTTTTTGCAGAGATGGCAGGATGGCCGTCTTTCAATCTATTCTTTTCTTGTTTGGTCCATTCACTTTGCTCACTTGCATCTCCACTGGTCAGACAAAAATCAAAAGCAATTTATTCCCTGTGCATGTGCATAAGGCTACTGAGGTTGGTCTGTAAAGCACATCTCCGTGTGATAAGTTGGCCTTCCTTGTCAGTCCAATGGCTTACCTCCATATCATGTTTCCCCCCACCCCCACTAGCTGAATCAAGGGAAACACCACAGACATGCCATTATCCACAAATTGCAGGAGCCATTCATCATTTGTTCAGTGGTCCGATAGACAGGTTCCCGACTTTTTAAAGATTATGCTTCCAGGGGAATGCATACACGTCTCTCAAGCTGCCAAAAAAGTTCTTTCACTGACTGTTATTGGATCAAAGTAAACGAGGAAAAAAACAAAAAAAAAAACAATTCACACACTTTTTGGGTTTTGCTGCATTCCTGACGTCATTTGTGTCGTATGTAAGGTAAATGCTTTCAATCTCGGGTCATCCTCCCAACCAGTGGTGTAGCGAGAACTGAAAATTTGGTGGGGCACAGATCATCCCTTTAAAACGATCATTAGTCCTGACTTGTTCTCAATCATTTTCATAATTAATAGATTCTCTCCGACAATACTCCACCCTATCAGGTGTCGCTAGTTCTCCCGGTTTAGATAAGATGACCATAATTCATTTGGACGCGTATTTTGGTGCATTTAAATCAGCGTTACTCATAATTGACCTATGGCTAAGCCCCACCCCCTCCACTGACTCGGACAAACAATCAACATTTTAGAACAGGCTGTCCGAGCTGGTATCACAGTCGGAGATATTTTTCAGGATGCTATCGATGATTTTTGGTGATTGAAGGCTCAAATATCAAGAAGTCAGCAATTAGGATTAGACTATGCATTGGAGGGATACATTAATGAATTTAGAGCGGAGAAGGTCAACGAAAAGTTTAAATTAGAAGCTAAAATTTTCAGGTCTCAATGCAAACGCGATCAACCGCATCTCGTTTCCGTCACCCTCTCACACAACAAGATAAAGGATCAGCATTGTTCCTGCACCATAGGGTAATAAATTTAATTTACGTATTATTATTGCTAGCTACCGAATTTAAGAAATCTTACCTGACGGGACTGAACTCCCTCTAAGTAAACAAGGTGACATGGGGAACAATGCAGCCAGGGGCTCGCGTTAAACTAACGTCCATCAGCTCTGAAGTTAGCCATAGAGTTTACTAACTTTAGCTAACTCAGCGATGTAAAAGATAACTTTACATTAATCTCCAGCGAAGTGACAAGATGTCGCCTTAAACACGATGTTGACTTAGCTTGGAACAAATGTAGACATCCTTGTTGATCTTTGTTAGCCACTGCTTTCACACCAGACGCGAAACGCAATTTTTCGCACGACAGATTACATTCAAAGTCAATGCAAAGACGCGATTACGCGCGAAACTTTGATGGTGTCCTGCTAATACTTTGTTTCACGTCCGGCGTGAAAGCAGCTTTATCAAGAGAAGACACTTCTCTCGGTTATGATGTGGCTTTGGGAAGGGTATAAAATACACCCCATTGCCCAGCCTCTCGGGATACCTCGCATCAGAGTTAAATTTACCCCAAGCAGAGCATTTGACCATTTTTTTAAACTCAGAAACCCCATAAAAGGGAACGATTAGGAGTTTCCGTAATGCATTTCAATGGAAGTCCAGGCTCAGAATGTCCGAGTGTATGGGGAGGATATAAGTACTGTGATTGGCTCATCGCATTTGAGGGCGGGGCTTACCCATAGGTCAATTATGCCTCGGTGCGTATTTGCAAGCGGGTAGTTCGTTTGTGTGTCATTCATTCATTCAGTCATTCTGTCTGTTACCGGGATAGCTGCTATGCCGGGTCAAAATCAAGTCCTAGAATATGGCTCTATGGGTTAAATGCCATAATCTCTTGGATTTAAATTCGCCAGATTTTTTAGATAGAGCTTTGTTTTCGAGTTATAGCACTATTTGATTACCACTATGGCTGCTGCGAGCGATCAAGACTTCAACGAAGAAAAAGCTCCTCACAGTGGATCGCTTTACAACTTCTGAGTTCGATTTATATCACAGCAACTGCTGATGGCAAAACTTGACAAACGGAGCACAATGCCGACAGTGATTCATGTAGACACATTGCGCACTGTGTTAAATACAGCACTGCGTGGATTTTCGAACTTACTGCTGTATGAACTTCATAAAACATCACAAATGATTTCTGCCCCCACACAGTAACAGTGTGCAAATGAACGATGCTTTCAGTTATTGCTGGGCTTCACTAAGCCGTAACAACCACAGTCTCGCTAAGCGGTCCAACGAAGCTGCTTATCTTGTTTTGCCAACCGGGGCTTTCCCGACCTAGATATCTGCGTGTTCACATAACAGAGACGGCGTTTGTAGCATATGACCAATCTTCTACCGGCAGCAGAGCCGCATATTTTGCAAATGAAGAGCAAATTGTCATATTACAAAAATATGAGGAATACAGGATCATACAGATCAAAGACAATGCTCGAGACAATAGGACACTCACCACCAGTTGGACGGGGGTGTGAATTACATTGTCAAAATGACGGGCGGCCTTCAAAATGTTCCGTCATTGTTAAAAAAAAAAAAAATCCGTCAATGACGGAAAATATTCGGTTAACGCCACCTCTGTCCTGCATAGTATGAAAGGTGCTTCCCTCCAAAAACCTATTGTTGTTCCCACAGAGTCTGAATTGCACTAATTATTATTGGTCAGTGTTAAATAGACCCTGAATAGTGTGAAAGGTGTTTCCCTCCATAACTGTACATTAATGTTCATTCATGCAGTGCTTTCATTGCACACCTGTTAACTCTCAGGCATATGGCGTGAGTTTCATGCTTTTTAGTAGCATATAACGTTCATAGTCCGCAATCTTGCACTTAAAAAGAAAACTGAAGATTGAAAATTTTAATTCAGCAAACAAAATTGTATTGAATTGCGAGTCCCACTTTTTAATCAACCCATGAGGTACCGAGAGTGAAAGGCGATATTACATTGGAATGCGGATCAGTCATTATTCAATCAATGCATATTTCAGAGATTCTCATGTGGAATTGTGCTGCATTCATGTGATGTCGGAAGGTCGGAGTTCCCGAGTCGGCAAGTCGTTCTTCTGACTTAGTTGTGTTCATGTGCTTTTAAGTCGTAATGTGGGAAAAACATGGATGTTGCAAAGAAGCTGAGTTGTATTTTAATGCTGGGAGCGTTTAAAGAAAACACTGACAGCTGTTTCCAGTTTTTTCGTGACACTGAAGAACAACCGAAACGGATCAGGTGATCCATGAAATATGATTGATTTCATACATATGTATTTTAATCAGAAAAACGTCCGTATTTGCTTAAAAGTAAACTACACATCCGCCATTTTTCGGTGAATGTGACGTCAATATCAAGTCGGCAACTCGTGTCCCAAAATTATCGCCGAGTTGTTTTTCCGACATGAGGGGGCGTTCATGTGAATTTTCCCAGTGGGAAAGTCGTTTTTCCGAATATCCCGACTCCACATGAATGCAGCATTGAAGTCCTTGGAAGTTTTTCAGTTTCACGTGCGTCACGGTAGATTTCACCACGAGTAGCATGGAAGCCGATTATGACTCCGGACTTAACATGCTTTTCTTTTCTCGGGGGTTGGAAGCCATGAAATTATTTCATTTAAACAATTTAAATGATCAAGAAGCGCAAGTAAATCGCCTGATGTGCGGAAAACAGTGCAGAAGTTTCAGAGCAGTTTGTCTTTCGTAAAGCATAGGCTTATTTTTGAGAAAATAATTTTTCTGTTCTGCATATAGCCAATTATTTAGTCGCTGATAGATCGCATGGAGACAGAAGCCGTGACTTCAACTGCAAATTGATTCTTATAATAATCGGAAGTTTGTTAATAAAGGAAATTGATTGAGAAAAAAGCTAGGACTAATAATTGTTGTAATGGGATGTCCAATTTTCTGTTCTGGCTTAGTTAACTGAATGAGTTATTAGAAAGACGACTGGACAATTTATGTTAAGTTTGCATAAGTGCATTCATGAAATTCCGTGAAGCACCACAGATTTGTGTTTACAAGCTTGACTGTTCTGAGCATTACTTTCCCCGTGATCCCTTGAGGTATGCCACATAGTGCAGAAAATAATATGGTTCTCTTATGTATAGAATAAATGGCTTCTACCTCAAAAATTCCAGGGAATTGGGGGTAATGGCATTAGTTCAACTGTATTCCATTGCATATAGTCTGGAATTCTGAAGGCAATCTCTAAATGTACTTTTAATTATTAAAATTGTGGTCATATTCGATCTGGGGAAGAATGTTATGCCTATTTGGCATCACTAAATCTTAATACTTTTATTTCTCTATCTTTTACAAGTGAAAATGTATAAATAGGAGCATGACAAATAACAAGCTAATGCGTATTTTCACCTGAAATCTTTGAGGAATGTCAGGAGTCAAAAATAAGACCAGTTCTATAATGAATACATTTATTGTCTTACAAAATTGCTGTTCTAGAAATACAGGTCGGTATACATAGAGGGAGGAAAGGAAGGGGAGGAGGTCAACAACCAGTTTCCCCGTATAGGTTATCGAGCGACCACAAGTGCGTTAAAGCTTTTGATACAAACAATAAACATTGATGCCTCCCAGCGAATTTCATTCACCGTGACACTTGTTCATTCACTAATCACTCAGATGGCAGGGAGACTAACGGCTGCATAAGAGAGGAGCAAATAACTTTCAATGTATTTCAAAAAAAGAATAGAGTGCATATCCATCAAAATGTTTGTCTATAGTATTTACCTTATTTTTTTTAATCCTCCAGGTAATGCTTTTGCTGTAGTGTCTAAGGCACTTTTCAACAATGTTTGAAATAAAATTATTTGACAAATAAAAAGGGAAGCAAAACAGAAATATATGAAATGACAGCATTGATAAATGTGCAGATTGGCATGGCAGTCTTAAAAGATGCAGCACCTACGCTAGGATGGGTGGCACTGAGCTCACTTTTTAAGATTGCATGAGATCACCAACTAGTCCTGCACCATTAGGCTTGCGATTCAGACAGGCAATCTAAGAAAACCCTTTAACTGAAGTGCTTTACCCGGGACATTGCATCACTGCGCCTGTTTCTGCCATTGAATGCAGGCCCAAGAGCTAAGTGGCAAGGTTTTCATTCCCAGTTATATTCAACAGTTACATATTTGCAACCTGAGTGGCTCCTATTCCCCCATATATCCAGTTATCACGCATAGAAGTGTACAATTTCTAGTTTTTTCCATGACCGCACCAAGACCAAACTGGGACATATACTCCCCTCTCCATACAACTGGGTTCAACCCAAGTCATCAAGTTGATCTACACCATCAACTGGATTTGATCAGTAAGCACTTTTGGGACAAAACTGAAATATGATTCATTATCTATTTCTGTGTTTTAGGGAATGTTCTTCTGATCACAAAATGTTCCAGTATCATTGAGGTGGAATTCCCTGTTTGCATCTGGACGGAAAAATCTTATGTGTCTGTTCCCAGTGATATTCTGAATGAACTTCCATTGACTAAAAGTGTAAGGAGACCCAATGTTGGCAATTTTTGAGCAGCTCATGTAGTCCCCTAAGAAAAGCCTATATTCTTAATCTGAAAGAGAAGAAAAAGTCTTATGAATGGCAATT
This sequence comes from Gymnothorax javanicus, assembly GCA_029692085.1. Lineage (NCBI taxonomy): Eukaryota > Metazoa > Chordata > Actinopteri > Anguilliformes > Muraenidae > Gymnothorax > Gymnothorax javanicus. The sequence continues at coordinate 37,568,584 of CM056206.1, forward strand.
TCTTTATATTCATGAAATGTGTAGTGCAGGCTCCAATCTCCCACATTTTATAAGCAAAATGCATTTGTACCTATTGTATAAGCTGAGAGAGTACATTATTCAAAGGCCAGGATTTGCACTAAGCTGCCAGAGAAGACCGACTGCTCAGCTGCACTGCTCACACCTGTGTGGAGTACAGCATTGCCTTGCGCCCCCTCTGGTGGGGAGGAGTTCTGCGATCTTCGCCAGCAGTGATGGCAGTTGTCAGGGACAGGTGGGGGGGTTAGGAGGTTGGGTTCACCCGATGCAGTCTCTTGCCTATTGGCTGTATGGCCACCTGTGGGCGGAACCACTACTCGGGCTGTGGCGCTAGGGTATCATTGGTGTCGCCGCCGGCCTTGGTGCTGTCGGCATCGTCGTCGGAGAGGTCCAAGGAGGTGCCTTCTATCTGGAGCTGTCGGCGACCCGAGCGGCTGGTGGAGAAGGTGATCGGGCCTCCTCGTCTGATGGAGCAAGAGGCCATCAAAATGCTTTTAATGCCAAAGTCTGAGAAATGTAACAGCAAGCCAATTCATGTTCAGTCCACTCCATGCTGAATCCTTGCACAGATGCTCTTTGCATGTGATTCTCATAATCAGCCCTGGAGGACCATGGCTTATGCTGGTTTTTGTTCCAACCGAACCTTCCTTCTCATTATTTTGATGAGTAGATACGTTTTTGTAATTGCACGATTCACGATAAGGATTATTGACCCTTTTAAGCCACATTTTCGCAAATGGGTGTGCATGCCATGACAAATAGAAGTTTCATAATCACATTGGGCTGTACTGGAAATGAATTTTTATTGCATAAAAGAGGTAAAAATTTGAGACTAATGCTTCCAGATTGTGATATTGTGGGCACATGGACCATGGTCATTAAAACTGACCCTTTATTAAATGATAAAGAATTCAAAGCTGAAACAATCTCTGGAGCAGAAGCATTTTTGTTTTATTTTTGAGTTATGTTCTTGAAAAACAATTCAAAAGAACTTAAACACCAGTGTTGAAAGACCTAATTAGCAGCTTATTGATTCACTGCAGTATTGGAATTAATTTGTTAAGAATGTCACCTCAAATGCAGTCACTTGGAATATAGCAATGCAATATGAACATCAGACTTATCATATTCGTGCATGGAATGCAATTTTTGTCAATGTGGTTTATTAGGTTAAGTAATCCCTGCAACATGAAATACAACTAATTATAAAAAATTCAGTTAAGATTCAGGATACTGAATGCAATGTAAACCAGCATATGCAATGGTTCCCCAGGACTGAGTTTGAGAACCACCATACTAGTATTTCTTGGTGCATACAAATATGGACACAACACGAGGCTTGTTTCCATCTATTGTCAAACAGATTTTAAGCAGACATTTATATTGTTGCCAAAAAAGGCAAATTTGGTGTGTTTTCCTTCAATTAGTTTGGAACGCCAAGCGTAGTTTCGGTAGAAGTTGGCATATAGGCTACGTTACGCATGGCTGTTATAAACTGAGAAGAAGACATTGTGAACTGGGAACAGCTGATCTGTCATGTGAGTTTGGTGTTTCCTCCATCAGAACTCATTTGGGGCAAAGTTGATTCCATCGCCCATTTAGCGCACTGACCTTTTCTAAAAATGGCAAAAACCACCATGAAAGCGTAAACACTTCAGTAAAATAGAGGAAGTCTTCTTTTAAGAGTTTGCATCAACCTTAATGCGATAGTCCAGAATGCACAGGAAAAACATTTATGAAAATATGGCTACTTATAGTTCAATAGAAAATGGTGAGTAATTTGATTGGGGGGATTGAAATTGAATAATTTGGAATGTAGTGGTTTGAACATGACTGAATGAAATGCGACAGCATGAAATCGATCAGGATGGAATGCTGCAGAATACAGCAAGTTTTTGGGGCAGAGGCACCCTACCTGAGGCGAGTCTTCAGGGTGTTGACCTCCCTGCTCAGGCCTTCGCTGGCCTCAGTGGCGTCCTCCAGCTCGCGCTGCAGTTTGCGGCGGGTGGCGTTAGCGCGCGTGGCCTCCTCCTCAGCCTCTTCCAGCTGCCTCTTCAGCTGCTTCATTCTGGAGTTGGCCTTCTCCATCTGCAGGGGAAACAAACCAAGCGTCTTTACAAGGGGTGTTCTGTTTAAACATGTAAATGTTCATGAGAGGCTAAAGGAAAATCAATATTTGTTGAAATGAGCCACATAATTTTTATCATTTTCCATTTATTAAAGTATAGCCCAGTTAATTACTGCAATTGCTGCAAGGCATTAATAAATGCCTAAAAAAATGCTAAAAAAATAAATAAATAAAAATGGTGCGGATGCTGATCCGAGGTCACAACCAATCTCATGGCAGGATGGAAGTGGTGAAAAGTACGAGCTCAGTTCTTGTGTCGGTGTGAACAACATGTTGGGAAGAAAAGAAAAGCACCGCTTGATCTCACTTCAAACAGATATCAGGAAAAAAGTTAGATGTACACTTTGCAATAGGCTTTGTTTAGCTGTTCTATTTGAAGACTGAAGAGTATGATAATCGAGCCTATACTACCATCGCTGGATGTTAAAAATAGGTTATAATTGGCAAAATCTCCAAATTATGTGTTAATGTTTGCACCGCAATAATAACTTTTCCACCGGTCAGATCACGTAAAAAACAGCAATGAAAAGTCCATTTGTCATGTTGTTTGGTATGAGATTGTTAGCTGTAAACAGACGTTTTATTGAAGTCCTAAAATGGCAGTTTTAATGATGTATTTGTGAAAATATCATCTGTTATAGACCAAGTGATCAGCTACTCCTTATGATCCCTTACCCCTTAATATACTGAACGAAATGTAGGTCTACCTCCAGTAGTAAGAGCATATGAAATGTAACTTTAGCCTTGTTCTGGCCTTGACAGATCACCGTGTTGTTTTTTGTATATTCTTTTATAAGATGACAGAGGAAAGTTATTATGATGATGATGATGATGATGATGATGATGATGATGATGATGATGATGATTATTATTATTATTATTATTATTATTATTATTACTACATTTAACCACTTTTTCTTTGGAGACAAGAAGCTGTGTATTGTTACTGCCCTCTGCAGCCTAACGCCTGAATGGCGAGACATTATCTTTTTCTTTGGCTTTATAACATTTATCTGTAATGTATATTGATGGACCTATTTTTACCGTTCAACCAACAAAAAACCATTTTTATTTTAATTCCAGAGTGGGTAAAGTTACCCTTAAAGGGATAGTTCGCTTTTTTTGAAGTGGGGTTGTATGAGCTACAAATTGCCACTACGTACATTAGATGCAGTAGAAAGCTCCCTGGTCTCCCTCAGGTTGCCGCACCAGCGCATAGTGCTGGGTGGAGATTTAGGCGATACACTGTTGTGAACGGTCCCAAAGTAACAGCGTATTTTCGCGGCCTAAAAGAGGTCCTACCTGAAAATAATACACCACTTTAATTGTATGCTATATTACAAAAATTTACAGCGCTTCAGCTGCTCGGAAAAAACACAGTTGCTCTTGAACTAACCAACTGACGTATTCCATCAGAGTAAACTGTGCTCTGTAGCGATCAGCTGTTTGGGTCAGACTCTTAGCGATTTGTGGCAGAGACAGCATTTAAATGGCATAGAATTACGTCTCAAATTTTTAAAAAATTCCCTATTATAACCAGCACAGCAGATACACAGTATGTGGCTGCGTAGACCCTGTGTGATATCAATTTGTGCTACAATGTTACATTAGACTTTTTCACAGGTGTTTCACTCTCTCACCTGATGCTTGGGTACAGCAGTGCTCTTCAGCGTGCACCGGTGAGATTTCCCTGAATGTGGCCTCATGAAATCCTCTTTGGAAAAATGAATACTGCAAACAGGGAGCTCTTTTAGGGATACGGGTGGTGTATCAATATCCATGTTGAGCGCAACTAGCCACAGCTGCCGAAGTCCAATATCCCGCAAAGGAATGCGGTGAAAGCTGTAAGTGCACCAGGATACAGCTTTGCTTTCACATCCAGGAAAGCAACACACACGGACCATTTTCAAAATGTTTGCACAAGTTTAACGACCGTCCGACCTCGCAACTGCAGTTACTGTGACCCAAACAGCTGATCGCTACAGCGCGCAGTTTACTCCGATGCGCCCACGGGGAGGAATACGTCAGTTGGTTTGTTCAAGAGCAACTGTGTTTTTTCCGAGCAGCTGAAGCGCTGTAAATTTTTGTAATATAGCATACAATTAAAGTGGTGTATTATTATCAGGTAGGACCTCTTTTAGGCCGCGAAAATATGCTGTTACTTTGGGACCGTTCACAACAGTGTATCGCCTAAATCTCCACCTAGCACTATGCGCTGGTGCGGCTACCTGGGGGAGATCAGAGAGCTTTCTACTGCATCTAATGTACGTAGTGGCAATTTGTAGCTCATACAACCCCGCTTCAAAAAAAGGTGAACCATCCCTTTAAGACTGCTTTTATTGAACAGTGGATAATAAATCTGATGAGAGATTTTACAGTCTTTGGGAGTACTGTGGTATATGAACTATATACATGAAATGCAAAATATACAAAATTAATTCTCCTACAGCATGTGTTCTGGGAAGCAGTTGTTAGTGCTTATATTTTAGATCAATATCTAAGCTTAAAGTCCTCAAGTTGTGGTCACTGGCACTGTGTAAGTACAAGTTTAAGCAAGCAGTATACAGTAGCACCAATCTTCACAGCTAATCTAGCAACCCCCCCCTCAGCGGTAATTTAAACGTATAATTTTCCACGGTGTAACCGTAACTCTGCCCCATTTACGGCCCAATTTTAATCCCAGCCCAATCAAACACATCAACTGCCACAATCACCTAACACCTACTTCAAAAAAAGGGAATCACCACATTCCCAAGTTAAGGAATTTGGAAATCAAGAGTCTGTCTTTGCAATTTTCTGGGGCAACAACAAAATCAGTCAAACAGAAAGCAACCAGGGCGAAGCAAAACCAGTGGAACTGGTGTCAGCAATCCTGACCTGCTCCTTGTATTGGTCAGCGTGGCGCCGCTCATCCTCCACCTGCATGAACACCTCCTTCAGTTTCTTCTCTGTGCGCCGCACAAGCTTGTTAGCCATAGCCCTCTCCCTGGAAGGGGCAAAGGGGGTGAGGGGTTAAGGCTCAAGCTTTTCTGCATCTCCTAAAGTAAGCCATTTTACAACTGATGTTCCAACCTTGATAACTGCAGTTAAGACCCACTTTAAGCATTTCAGATGTGATCTTCCAACAAAGTGAAATGGGGGACACCTTAGAGGTTTGGAGTAGTTATGTCATACACCATTGCATTAAGATCTTTTTATCTGCAAAGTCATGAACAGGAATCCACACAGAGAGGGTTTCAGCTGTGAGACCTGCGGCTGTCGAACAAGACAAGCAAAGAGCTCACTTGGCCTCTTGCTCCAGCTGTTCCTCTAGTTGTGCAATTTTGGCCTCCAGAGTGGCGATGGCCGCCTTGAACTTGGACTTGATGGAGCCCTCCAGCTCCTGCAGCTTGGACTTCAGGTCCTTGTTGTGTCTCTCCAGCTGCTGCCGGGCGTTCTCGCTTTTCTGGGCAGCACTGCGCTCACTGGCCAGCTCTGTGTTCAGAGAGTCCATCTGGTGGAGAGTGGAGGGTAGAACAGGAAGTGTGATAACACCTTCTCAACTAACATTAACCATGGATCAGCCTGAGCATTTTTGAGATTATGGTTGAGTGCAGCTATTCTTCATGAACAGGTGGGAGCTTAAGGTTCCCTATTATGTCACCAGGTGCACAGCCAATTAGTTTTTACACGCCATTTCAAAATCTTTCCCCTCTTGACATCACATAGGGAAGTAACCTACCAGAGGCAAGAAGAACTGAACTTCAGCCAAGCAGTAAATCAGATTTCATTATTCTGGGTCGTCAATCTCCCTTGTGATGTCAGGAAGGGGAGATTTTGAACTGGCTCATAATGGCGAATAAGCTGTGCACCTGGTGGCATAATAGGGGACCTTGAAGTGTTTCTGAGAACTCAAACTCAGACATGCACGCTCAGTTTAAAGATGATAATTTTACCACTGATCCATTGCCTTCGGACTTGTTTCAGGAAGTTTATATATTGAACAAGAGCGGACTCAAACTCCGTGCCTTCCAGTACTGCTCAGTACAGAACCTAGCAATGGCCCATCCCTTACCGACCCACTGCTCCACGGTCCCAGCAGTTACCTGCATGGTGGTCTTGCGGAAGCGATCGTTCAGCAGCTCCAGGTTGCTCTGCTCCTCCTCCAGCTCCTCCTCCAGCTGGGCGATCCGTGCCTCCAGCCTACGCTTCTCATCCATCAGGGCCGACCTGCAGGAGCAAGACTCCTCATTAAAACAGCGTTTCATTTCCAAGGATAGACAATAAAGGCAAAGCAGACTACGACAAAAGTGAAAAGGACCACCGATAAAGCAACGCCAATACATAGTCGGTATACTATATCCATAAAAAGAAATGCTGGAAAAGGTGCCAAATCTTCCAACACTAATTCAAGTTAGGAGAAGAACATACCCTCAGATCAAAGAGCAATGATCCTTCATAATTTTCAAGTAATATGAAAGTTAATACTCATTTTATATGAAATCTAAATAAATTTTCGAATGATGCAACCCCTTAAGAAAATGGTAGAGAAGTTCTGCACCATTATCAAAATATTGCCCGTGAAGAACTTCCAAATCTTTGAATTTCATACTCTCATTTATAAATTAAAGTCTTGTAAAATAATTTCAAGAAGAACATAGAATGATCAGTCTCCCAGCTGGAACATCCATCATCACAGTGTCACCCAGACATCACTCACTTTCCGGAGGCGCTATTGGAGATTTCATCTGCCAGTTCGTCCCGCTCCTGTTCCGCGTGGCGTCGAGCCCTCTCCGATGCTGCCATGTCCTGTATGGAGGAGTTACAGGGAGATCAACACCACTGTACCATCAGCAACTAAAGGCTCTTCATTTCACTAGGCACTTTTGAGGTAATTATTTACCAAATACTGTTTTCTCTCTCCACAAGACCCTCCATGACCAACATGGGAAAGATCACACGCTCTACCCACTGCCTTTTCAACGCACACACACTGCACATGAAGTGTATCAAAAATGTCTGTCCCTGAGTAACACCGCCTTGGGCTTCTTGGCACGTCCTACTGGGTACAGAGCACTCTAAAGTAGAAGGAAGCTCTAAAAGTTGCTGAAGTATTAAGCTGTCACAAAAACCATTTCAGCCAACAGTGACAGCAAACCTCCTGGAGCTGCAGGATCTCGGCCTCCAGGTTCTTCAGCTTCTTCTCATTCTCCTTGGACTGGGCAAAGATCTCATCACGCGAGGCACGGGCATCCTCCAGCTCCCTCTGGTAATCCTTCATCTGAGCCTGAGAGAGGGGGATAAAGTGTATCAAGGGAAAGAGTTATAGACAGCGAGAAAGGTGGGAGAGAAGAGAATGAGGGGAGGGAAAGAGACATCATTCTACAGTATTGTATTTCAATATTGCCACTCAAGTGCACCACATGCGGCAGATAATTTCTCCCTTTGTTTCCCCATTAATGTCAGACAGTTCCTGTTCTTTTATTGTACAGTACTGTTCACAAAAAGAAGGAAATCTAACTAGTTACAAGGCCATGAGGATAAAGTGAGAAAGACGGTAGTAACTGGTTAGGGTCTGGTCATCAAGGTCGGCTGAGCAGCTCATGTATACATATTATTGGTAAATGTAGTCCGGTGCACTCATTTAGGCTATATAAAGCAGAATCACTGACCTGCAGTCACTTGTGTCTTTCACTTCTCGAATCTTTATGTCAGTTCACACATTCCACTTGCTATTTCATACGCCAACCCAATTTTGGGTCTTTGAGGCTTTGGTCTTGCAAGACGTGTCGATGTAATGAACTTAGAGGTATGTTTAATTTTTTCTCAATTAATTTCTGCTTGAATTCATATATATTTTGGTAGTCCTAATATAAATAGTAATATTGTGCGGTAATATCGCCCATAGAGGAAGACAGGTTCCGTGAAAAATCCTTCACTGTAAGCAGTTTAACATGGGTTTGAATGGAAAAAAATCCTTTATTTGCACTTTAAACATTATCTGACAGATGAAATTCTCCAGTTTTTGAGTATGTTGAGCTGATTAACTTCAGTAAACAAATACATAAATTTCGGAATGTTTAATTACGCTTAATGAAAGAAATAGTCAAAAATAGATTTTCATGCATTTAAATCCATGTTACAGTGATCCCCAGTTACTTCCTGAGAGAGGATGTTTTCCACTATATTCACCGATCCTGTCTTCCTTTGTATTATTTTCTGCTGTCTTCCATAAATGATTTTTTTTCCCCACGTTTCCGACTCGTGCAGTGTCACTCGCGGCAGGGCAGTAAACCGTCCCATTGATACGGTCAAATGCAAACCCGACCCCCCTAGGTAAAAACCCAGTTAGCCATAGTTACTAACCCGATAGGATATCAAAACAATACCATTAGCTAATTGGTTAATCTTGCGTCTTTTCGTGAACAGTATGGTATACACAAGATTCTGGCCACGGCATGCCAGCAAAGCAAACCAAAACGGAGGGTGGGGGGGTAAATTGCTGGTGGGGCACCTGTAGCTTGCGCAGCTGCTTGATGGCCTCATCGCGGCCCTTATTGGCTGCCTCGATCTGCGCCTCAAGGTCTTTGAGGTCCATCTCCATCTTCTTCTTGGCTGCAACCGCGAGAGCCCTCTGCTTACGCTCGTCCTCAAGCTCAGCCTCCATCTCCCGAACCTAAATACGGCGCACAGATAACACACGGGCAGAGAGGGGGAGGGGGTCTCTCACATGCCTTTACATTTTACTGTAATTCCTGAACAAATCAGACACTAACCAACTTAAGCTAATGAACTGACAGAAATGAAAGCATGAAAGCAGGGGCCAGGGCTAGGAAGGAACGGGCTGGGGTTCTCATCTTCGGTTACCTGCTTGATGAGTGCCCTCTTCTTCTCCTCGTTCTGCTCGTCGCGGGCCTGCAGGTCCCGTTCGAACTGGGCCTTCATGGCCTGCATGTTGACCTCCAGCCGCAGCTTGGCGTCCTCGGTGGCCTGCAGCTCGTCCTCCAGCTCCTCCAGCTGCGTGCGCATCTCCTCCAGCTGCTGCTCCATGCCGCGCTTCGACTTCTCCAGCTCATGCACCTGCAGCAGAGAGAGGCAGGCCGTTTCCAAAATGAGCTACTTCTGCTGTCTCTGGAGACATTTGCACTCAGTGGCTCCTATACTGTGCTGGAGGGGAAATAACGCTTAGCATGATACTGCAAAAAAAAAAAAAAAAAAAAAAAAACATAAAATACATTTCCATAAAAATGTATTGTTAAATTGTAAGAATGTTTTTTCTGCAATATACATTAACTATGTGCTACCATTCACAGCATAATGTGCAGTCAGGTCCATCAGTATTTGGACAATGACAACATTTTCATCATTTTGGTTCTGTAAGCCACAGCAATGGATTTAAAATGTTTCAATCAAGATGTGCATGAAGGCTAGACACTCATGGTTAATTTAAAGGTTTTACCAAAAATATTGTGTCAAGTAGGAATTAAAACCATTCTTAAATGTAGTCTCACCAATTTTAAGGGATCAAAAGTACTTGGACAAACCAGCACAATCATGCAGTCGATTTACTCGACTCCAGTGTAAAATGAATGGCAGCTTGTCGCTTCAGCTGCGGGATGTGGCTGCCATGTGAATGCTCCTTCACATTATTACTGTCAGGTGGCCAGCAATGAATTCTATCCCAAGCAAGCTTTGCCTGCTGGTCATATATGCAAACTGAGACTGTTTGGAGTGCAAAAAAGAGCATAGAAATACACTGCCAGAGTCCCACAGAACCTTCTTCCAGTGTAAAGCAGTGATAATGTGAGGCTGACAGTCTCCTGGTGGCGGCGGTCTCTAGACTCACATTCTTGCCCACATCGTCCTTGGAGCTCATCAGGTCCTCCATCTCGGCGCGGAGCTGCTTGTTGAGGCGCTCCAGCTCCTCCTTGGCCTCCAGAGCCTCGTCCAGGGCACGCGTCATGGACAGAGCCTTCGTCTCCTTCTCCCTCGCCTCCGCCTCCGCCCGGTCTCTCTCCTCTGCATACCGCGCAGAGATGCACTTCTCCTCCGCCAACATCTGCCCCACAGTCATAATGTCAGAGGGGGCATTTCACGGAAGACTCTCATTCGTCAGCCCAGTTTGTGCACTATATGGCTTTGCATTGCTTGTTCAACGGAACAAATTCACCGGAATGCATTATAAATAGTTGAAGTCATTTCAATTTGAATCATTGTACTCAAAATAATACAAAACCCAGTGTAAAGTTCCTAATTTGGCACAGCAAGTGTTTGTGCAACAACTCAAACTGTACTTCAGGCCTCTCCAAATCTGGCCCCCAAATCCCAATCCAGCCCTGGTTTCCTTTCCTTCAGGCAAATATTGAACAATTACTGCCTCTGATTGGCTAGACTATCTTTACACCTGACTCCCAGGTAAAGGGAGGGTGGAAAACCAGCAGGTCTCGACCCACGAGGACTGTGATTTGGGGAACACTGCTGTACCTCATTTCACAGGTTAAAAGGTCACATCACCCATTTACTACCTGCATCTTTCACAATCAGAGGAAAGGTTTAAAAACTTTATAAACCAAGAACATTTCATCCCAGATCGACTTTTGTTGATCAGCTCGATTTGGACCCACTTTATCTGGCACCCAGATGAAATCAAAAGGTTTGAATAATACAGGTTTATTTGGTGTTTCATTTTATCACACAATATCTAACGAAAGTCTTTAAAAATATTTCTCAAATTTTAATGTATACTGATAAATAGTGAGCATTTACCAACTACTCAAAAGCTATCAGCAGCTTTTAACTTTCTAAGCTGTCTAAAACCTACACTAACATTAGGATGACACAGGTGTTGGCTCAGCCTGACCTCTCCTTAAGATAATGCTCGGGGTCAAATTCTCAATGTGACTCCATCTACCTGGCCACTGAGAAATGATTGTGCACCTGAGAAGAACAAGTCAGGCAAGGGTGTGTAATCTTATCAGAGCAGAGCCTCCACTGGCTTTTTGTAGATAAAATTAAGCTGGAGTCCTGGACATTCTTATAAGAGGGTTTAACAAGTTCTTCCGTCATTGAAAGTGTCAATCCATAATTTTTTCATGTAAAAACTATTTGATACTGCCCAGTGATTGCATTTTTGTAGTAATATGGATTCAATGCTTTTACTGCCCATTTATCTGTTGTTGCAATGTATAAAAATGTGATCATGCAGAAAACTTTGCCCAAGGTCCAATCCATGTACAGAATGTTGCATTACAAATACTAAAAAAATTGCAAGCACATAAACTTTTAAAACACTTTTGTCAGATGTGTACGTATCCAAATAAATAGCTTATTTTAGCAAGGAATTCTGCAATTTGGAGTGTAAAAACAAACTTTTACAACCACAGGCGAACACTGGACTTCATATGGTCCACCTGAAATCCACAGACCACTCCACACTCCAAGAAACCATTTTCTTCAAACAAACTGACAAAAAAAAAGGCACAGGTGCTCTTCCTTTGTTTCAGTCTTAGTGTTAGCTTAATTATACAGCACGCGGTAAACAAGTGCACTGAACGCAAACATACCTGGTCAAATTTCTTCTGCTTCTTCTCCAGGTTGGAGACGATCTGCCGCAGGTGGTCCTGGTCCACCATCAGGTCGTCCAGCTCCCGCTGCAGGCGGGTCTTGGTTTTCTCCAGCTTGTCGTAGGCGGCGTTCTTCTCCTCCAGCCGCTGACCGCTGCCCTCCAGCTCCCTCTGTAGCTTCTTCTTCACCTCCTCCAATCCCTCCATCACCCCCACCTCATCCTCCAGCTTCTTCTTAGTCTCCACCAGCTGGGCAGATAAAAGCAGGCAAACAAATATACATCTGTAAATAAATATACACTTATGCAGTGTAATATACTGATGCAAACATGGGGGGTTTCCTTCAACCCCTTGGGTGAAATGGCTTCTAGCAAAAGATGGCAGTAATGTTGAAAAACGTGTTTCTCTTCTTGTTTACAGCACTTGTGCGTGCGCTTAAATGATGCAGTGAGAGTTAATTTCAGACAAAATTTGCAGGAAGGCGTGAGTGTGTCTGCTGCTTGTGGCACAGAGTGTTGACAGCACTGCACGGACCTGGGCCTTCAGGTAGCTCAGCAGTTTCTTAGTGTGTGTGCTTGCATGAGGGTTTGGGCGTAAGTACATGCATGCACAGTGTATAATGTGGATCAGTGATTCAAATTCTGTTAATTTTCTTGATTAGGTGATTTGAGGTTTAGAAGGATCTTTAACCTTTGTAATCTTTTTTCTAGATTTACATTCAGGTCGTTGAACAAATGCATCAACACTAGAAGGATTACAAGTACAAGAAAATTGGCCTGCCAATTTTGTAATGTCACAAAACCTGAAGTACTTCACACATCTGAAGAGACATTCAAGCAAAAGCAGTTTAATTTTGATTGTAAGATGCCCACAGAGGGAGCTACCCATCAAACAGCAGACTGAGAACAGTTCAGAGCAGCCATCAAAGTGGCCACTTCGCATTAGTGATTCACCAGACAGACAGCTGGAAAGTTGCATGACTTGGCAAATGAGTAGAGTTTAATGGAGCATTGAGTGATGGAAAAAAGGAAAGAAAGAAGGCGCAGGACTACAAAAACATCTAAATCCATCTGTTGGGACAGTCTGCAGCTGTTACAAAGTTTGGAGACTCCAGTCATCAAACTGAGGGAGTATGAGCGCATCTGAAAATGAATGGAATTCTATCAAGCTGAAAAAGATGAGATGAAAAAGAAATTAAGGAAGTGAGGGATCATCAAGTGAACTTAAGTGACAAATTTGACACAACATGAAGCTGCACAGCAAGTTTGATGTTTCTCGCAGTAAAAATGAACGTGAATGAACCGTTTTGACAAATGGCCCATTAGAAGTTCATGAGGACCAAGTACGGGAGGAACGTGAGGTCACCTTGACCTATGGCTACCAAAAACTTATCAGTGAACATTTGTGGAAAATTTGAAACATTATCTTCAGGCATTCCAGAGATACCACTATCGAAAACTATGAGACAAACTTGAAGTCACAGCAACCTTGAGCTTTGACCTCTGACTACCAAAATTTAATCAGTTGATCCTTGACTCTAAGTGGAAATTTGTGCCAAATTTGAAGATATTCCCTCCATGCGTTCCTGAGATATCACATTTAAAAGTTTGGGAAAGATGGACAGACATAAGTACAGACAAGCCATAAGCAAAATGCCTCCAGCTGCGGCTTAACATCCTGTTAAGATTCTGGAACTGCTAATGAGGCTGGAACAATAGGATGATTAGCAATCCTCCAGGACCGAGAATGAGAACCGCTGGTGTAGATCACCGCTCAGACCTGGGCCTGCAGGGAGCTCAGCTGTTTCTCCAGGTTCCTGCGCGCCTCCTCATCCTCCTCCTGCTGCTCCTGCAGGTTGTTCTTGTCCTCCTCCAGCTGTCGGATCTTGCTGCTCAGGTTGAGCTTCTGCCGCGTCTCCTCCTGCAGCAGCTCCTGCACACACACACACACACACACACACACGGAGGTCACCACATTATTCCTCCCCTCTGACTCAGCTTCTCACCTATCAGCACTGCGCTTTTCCTACCCCAGAAGTTCTAATCTGGGGCTGAGCTTTGAGGCCAACCACAGACATGGTTCATCTGACCAAAACACTGACAGGGAGGACCCAAATCTTCCCCACTCTCCTGCCTAGCATTTGGGTCATGCATTCAATTTCATTCTTCTAAGTAATACACAATGCACAATGACAGAATTGTGAAACTGCGAAGCACTAAGGAGCCGGGTGTTCCCTGAGCTGATCCTAGATCAGTGGTGGGAAGGCTCACCTGCGTGTCCTGAAGCTGGCTTTCCAGGCTGGCTACATCTTTGGTCAGTTTGATCCCCTTCTTCTCTGCATCTTCCAGCAGAGTGGAAACACCGTCCAGCTCCACCTGTAGGTAGACGCACGCATACATGCATATCATACAGTCAACAGGCACACATTTACGGAGAATTAGCATGTATACCTTTTGGCAAAGACTTGAAAAACCCATCATTGGGACCAATTCATTAATTATAGAACTTAAAGTGCACTATGCAAGTCTGTTTGCTTTCACTTCTGTTGACATTCGAATTCAAACTAAAACAGAGGTAGTCCGCCCCTCCCTCCCATAGTTCCCTCCTTCCCATGCTTCCATAACTGTCAACTACTGTCGGTGATTGGCAGGGACGGTTTGTTATATTATGGGGCACAGTCTGTGCCCCTTGTGTTTATTTGCAGTTTGTGACGCCTGTGCGGTCTCCAGAGCCCGGGTTTTTTTTACAGTGAATTTAGGGGCAGGCAGCTAGCGGATCGTGGAGAGATGTCGGCGAGTTGAGACAAAAATATAATCGCGCAGAAAGTAAACAAACTTGCATAGTGCACCTTTAAGGACTAATTAATTAATAACAGAACTTGAACCATCTTAACTTATTGGAGTAAAATCACGAATTTGCGAATAGAATGTTCTTCCAAATGCCATTTTGGAATGGTATTCTGACATGCTGAAGTCACAATAACTGGTGATTGAAGTTAAAGGTGCTTATGAACACTGATCAGGGCCCGTGCGGCTCGTTCATAAAATCACGTTTTCCAATAATCCAGGATGAATTGTGAAAACACCCCCTTGTCTGACGAAAAAAAAATGCAAAAAGGATTTTTGATAGATAACTCTAGTTATTATCTAGTTATTCCCTGACCTGTGTATTTAGCCTACTTTAAGACAGACAGCTTGATTAAGTTGGGCAAATTTGTCAATAGCTTTGTAATTGACGGGAAAAAATGATTGATACCTAATGCAGTGATGACGATAGTCTCGCGCAACAGTTGATAAAGCCCCACTCAAGCCAGAGGAAGGGTCATTAAGCGAACGCATATTTCTGCCAAGCGTGAAAACTTCAGTTCGGCTAACACTGAAGCAAATGAGACCGCTATTTAACAGGTTATTACCTGAATGGCTGGATCACTGGTCATTAGCTGTATTGCAAACTAGTTAAACGTTTGATAAACATTTCCTCCGATAGCTATACCGTAAATTGTAAATTTATTTCGATGTGACAACCTCATAACACAGGCTAAGATCCAGAGCTTTTCCCCATAGAAGTCAAGAGATGGACATCATGCTGATAACATTAACGTTTTCTAGTAAGTGGCTTATATTTAATCATTGCCATGTAGCTAGTTAATTAATGCTACTAACTGTAATTAAGGTAATAAATATTAACGCTAGCTAACATCTGGTCTCATCAGAGGGCACTTGGCCAAATTAATGAAAACAAATGGATTTAAAAACATATTTATTAATTTGGAAAAAAATAGCCCGCTGATCATGAAACTGTCCAATGGGAATGGAAGCTTATAAGTGACTGGGATTGCTAGTTAATAAAGATTTTAAAGGCTGTGTTTGATTATCAATAACCAAACAACCATAAAAAAGTTATTATTTAATAATATTCAGGAGGGCCAATGCTGGCCTGCTCTCTGGATAATAATTACTAGAATTGTCAGGAGGTAGTGTCAATTGTCAAAGTTTAGGTACATACCTCTATAAAATCTGACTCTTTAATGTTAAGCTAGCCAAAGTGATAGCCAGCAACGGGACTGTTGAGACATGCTGCATTAATTTTATGACAAAACCTTTAACGTTCTAAGAAATTATCCTTGTGAAGGTACAAAAGAAACAGATGGAGTCTTATGGAAAGCGGAAAAGGTGCATTTAGTTCGGGCCAAACTCTGCTCAGGTAATGTGGTGCTGTGGTGGTTTGAGGAACATGCTTTATTTTTCAGCCAGGTGCTGTCGTGATGGTGAATGATAGCAAATCCTATAGCCTCTCTAGCTTAATAATTAGATGTATGAATATAAATCACTGAGGTAAACTGCAGGGCATAGTAGCATACGGTCATGTCCTAGTTTGATTTAAGGATGTTCACCAAACTCTGAAAGGCCATATCATGAGGTCCGGCCAGTTAAGAGCCAGTTGATTAATAATTGCTGTCTGGTCAGTGATAATAGGTTGGACATCCCCGATATGATGATGAATCATGATCTAATATAAGTTATCTTGCATTAAACAGGGGCTTGTGTTGAGCAATATGCAGCTGCTGGACAGAGCCATGATCTGTTTGGGGACCATAACACACAAAACGCATGAATACATTTAGATTAAAAAAAACATTAGCCAACATAACAAAAACCTGTTGTTTTATATTTTGCTGAAGGATTTTTCAGTCAAAGATGCAACAACATAGATAGGATGGGTTTTAGCGGGACTTGACATGACCATGTCATTGGTACCAAAGCAAAATTCAAATGCTGTCCCTTTGACATAATGGCCCTCCCTTCTTTAGGTAGTTTCATTGTTTTTCGAATAGTGTTCTTTCTTGAACAGGTAATTGGGGTGTGGTTAATAACTGGATGCAATCCATTACCATGGCAACCACATTGCTGTTCCTGCGCGCGTCAAGAGATGGTAATTGCATATGCCTTTATCTCATGCCTCTTTGTCTCTCAGTGGTATGCTGCTAAACATTGTTGTTGGCCAGCTAAGTCATCTTATCTTGCATTTCACCATAATTGCAGCATTATAGCCTTTGTTATATCTCTCTGTGTAGGTGTCTTTTTATATCTGTCTGTCGGTCGTACGCATCAATGTCAACATCATTGGCATTGATGTCCAAGCGAACATTGAAAAAAGTGGCTAAACCAAAAGGGATTTGGCCAGAATATCAATGTATTCAGCCTAAAAAAATGCTAAAATGTTTTTCTTTTTCTGACAGAGCTGGCCCTGACCACTCTAGAATTTCAAAAAACTCATTCCAAAAAGCCTAATCTCTGGTGGGTTACTGACAGTAACATTTGGCCCAGGACACGAGGCTGCTGTTGAAGAGGGGAAATCGAATCTCTACAGACCCCGAGCAACCCTGACCTGCAGCTTGTGTGTGCGGTCAGCCAGCTCGCCCTTTGACCTCTCGCCCTCAGCAACCCGAGCCATGACCTCCTGCAGCTGGGACTCCAGCTTCTTCCTCTTGTGCTCTGAATCGGACTTGGCCTGCTGAAGCCCCTTCACCTCCACCGCCAGCTCTTTATTTAAGCAGTCCTGCGTCTGCTTGTTCTTCTCCAGGTTGGTCTTGACCTGTACACATGTGTGAGCATACACACAAACACAATTACTTTCTCTGGCAAAGCGACTTTCAACACATCAGTGTTGGGTTAGTGGCCATCCTTAGGCGACACACAATAATGAATTCCACAAAAATCACACAAGTTAGTTCATATGGCCCAAAACTTCTCCACATGCCATTTATGATAACATTTTTGAAATGTGTGTCACAGAAGATACTTTCTATTGCACAGTTATTACTTATTACTCTGTTACTAATTAGAGGCGCTGACACTGTGCAGATACAGATGTGCATAAATAATACTTCTCTGCTTTTTTCTTCCCTGTCATCAAAGCGCAAATGGTATGCCAACATCTGGCCCCCTGGCTGACAGTGGAATGACCCAGGGGGGTATAGCAGGATAATTGCACCAAGTAAAACCAAGAAAAGCTCCTCTGACTTCAATCCATATTCCAGTAGGGAGTTCAAGGTTTTACCCAGTACAGTCATCCGGCAAATTCCGTAATCCTGCTTTGTGAAACAGGGCCCAGTAATTAGTGTTCCCCGCTGGTCCCACCCTCTTGGCCTGCTCCAGCTGTTCGGATAGCTCCTCCAGAGCACCGGCGTGCCTCTGCCGCATCTCCTGTATCTGGGCCTCGTGGTTCTTGGTCTCCTCGTCGATGGTCTTCTTTAGCTCAGCAACTTCCTGCTCCCGCTTGCTCCTAGAGGATCATGGGGAAGGTCAGCCCCCCCCAATGCAATGTGGGTAGACAGAGACAGTATACAGGTAACGGGTGACCATAATCACAGTGGCTATACTGTATGTGCATTGCAGAGTGTAAGTAAAGACATGAGGATATGTAGCCCCGTACCTCAGCTCCTGCTGGGCCGCAGTGGTGTCCAGCGTGTCCTCCAGCTCAGTCTTCAGAGCCTCCAGCTCCTCTCCCAGGTCCCTCTTCAGCTTCTCCGCCTTGTTTCGCGCCGCCTTCTCCGACTCCAGGTCCTCCTGCAGCTCAGCAAGCTGAGCCTGCAGCTCCCGAACCTGCTTCAGCGCGTTGTTTTTCTGCGCAATCTCCTCATCGCCCCTAACGCAAGGACACAACTGCAGCTCAGGCTACGCATCATTCCAGAGTCTTCTGCCCGCATTGTAAATGGCATATGAATGAACAAATCTACGCCCCCTGCAAACACAATCAGTTTTGAATTTCCCAGGGAATATAATGTGGCTAAATACTTTAAAGACGATGCCTCAAAGAATGCTGACATGCATGGAACACTAGGTGGTGCTGTCAAACTCGTCTTTTAAAATGGAAAATGAAGACAGTTGTCGTCAAGTTCAGTACCAGGTCTAAATGGGAGCTGCACAGCCAGCATTCAGCGTGCATACCTGAGCACTTAGATCAGCTGAAACATACTGCCGTGACCCCAGCTTGGCTTAGCCTCAATAATGACTGCATACTTTTAAAGAAAGAGAGGAGAAAAAGCTTTTTCTCCAAAAATGAACACGTCTCTGGTGCGTCCATGATCCAAACTCTGACTTGTGAATCCAAACCAGGCCATGCAGAATTGAAAGATTTATTTTGGAAACGTCACTAAAACCAAAAAGGATTTTAACGAATGACCCGGGTAAACAAAATCATTAAGATGAAGGAAGCTGGAGCTCTGTTCCAGAGACCCACGCAGGGAGAAGAGCATTGCACTGGCTTTAATGACTGCTGTAATGAAGAAATCTCCCCTGAATGCAAGAAATACTCCCGCTCCCAGTCTAACATTTATGAGACGCAACAACAGATTCATTTCTAATTCAATTTGAGCTTGGTTGTGAAATAGTCATGGTGTCAATGGCTCAGGAAGTCCTCCCCAGGGTTTTGTACTCGCCAAGATTTTCTACAAAACAGTAAAACTAAGAGGCCGAAATGTTTATAAAATGACAGCGGGCAGAGTTTTGTGAGTAGAAATAACACATGGCAGGACCTACTTCAAAAAGAAATAAAAGTATCACTTTAATTAGTTCATAAAATCCAAGCGGGTACAGAAAGCTTCGTAAATGAATTGCAAAAATGGTAGTCAATAACAACAATTAGAAAATTCTTTTTCAAAAATGAAATTTTATGGAAGAAATTCTATAAGAAGGTTGATATTGTGCAAACCACTGTAAAAGTAAACAATACAAATAATTTTCAAGTGACTTGATGATCCTACACACATTCAGAGTCGGTCAGAGATGCAGGATGGCGTTTTTTTCCTGAAGGCTGAGGAAGGCCCGGTTTGCTGATACGTTTCTGTGCTTACAACAGATATTAAGACTTGATTGGGAGAGCTGCCCTTCTCATGGGAGGACAGGACTTTTTACTTCCCCACAAATGCATTTTCACCCTCGGCAGGTGAGCAGAGGGACGGCATATCTAACACCATGTATTTCCATGCAGGTGTTGAACAGAAGTATTACAGATCGCAGACTTCAGCTTTACACAGTCTATACCTAAATGCTATTAGCATAGCAACTTACGCTGTCGCCATTTTTTGCATTTAGTGACTGCATTAATTTGGCAGGTATTTTGTGCTTTTTGCAACAAGTGCACTTCAGTGCATATCCCCACCGTAACACTTAAGTGAGAGAGAGAGAGAGAGAGAGAGAGAGAGAGAGAGAGAGACGAAGGGATAAAATGTGGGTCGGAGGACCACATATGGAAACCCCAGCCACTGATGAGCATAACATGGAATGGATTATGGCGACCGGAAAGGGGTTTGGAGGTCCACTCGGGAGCAGGCAGACAAGAGTGTTCTCTTAGCTTCACACTCAGCAAGGTCTGAATATGATATTGGAACATGAAGCCCATCCATGAACAACAGAGCCCTGACAGGTTGAGCCACCCAACAGCCCAGATCTGCATCAATCAGACCATGAGGCCTTTTCTGAAAGTTGAGAACAACGGCCGACAGAGAGCTCCCATTTCCCAAAGAAAATCAACATGCCTCAGGTGATAGGGGAAGGCTTTACATATCTGCACGCTCTCCAGCTCCCTTAAGTACAATGAGCCAGAGTGCAAGAGAAAGTCATATTTCTGCATCAACAGAACTGAGTTGCTGGGCTGCACAGCCATTTCTCATTATGATAACAATCTTCACAACTGGATTGACTGTCTGAGAATGTGGAGCGGTTCATTTCAGCAAGGTTTGGCCAATACAGCGATCACAGCACCAAAAATGTCTCATCTCTAGAGCAGTGTACAGTAAAGAAAAAGGAATAAAATGTGTACGAAGCATTGCAACACAAGCGACACAGGAAATATTCCACAGGAACCTCCAACAATTAGACCAGGACTCTTGGGAAAGTCACGGTAAATGCTAGTTTTTGTTTTTACCTCATAAATCAACAAAACCAGTGGCTTATATCTCAAAGTATAATTACGGAATAAGCTGGACCACTGCATAACAGCCGTTTTCCCACTTTAGTCCATACTCAGTAATTAGGAGGGTCAATGGTCCAGTCAGCTCTAATTCTCCTTTCTGAAGCAGGTGACATATGGGACATATGAGTTAACTCTGTAGTCAGATAGTGAATTTTGTGTGCCAAGTCATGACAAAAGCTAGTTTTCATCAGTCTGCCCAAGACCACAGCTGGAGATAAGTGGAGCAGAAGGAGGAAGTGTGGAGCACATGCAGGAATGCAGGAGCTGACCGACTGGTTTGTACACAGAACACGTACGATGTCCTGCCCTCTCAGGTCAGATGAGGAGGTGATAGGATCTCACCGGGCCTGAAGAGCCTGCAGCTCCTCCTCTTTCTTGGCCAGCTGGAGCTTGAGCTCTTCGATCTGGGCCTGCAGTTCAGCGATCTGGTCCTGCAGGTCCGTGGTCTCGCCTTCGAGCTTTCGCTTGGCCTTATCCAGCTCCTGTCGAGTCTTCTCCTCCCTCTTCAGCCGCTCTAAAGAGGGGAGGTTCAACCGAGATTCAACCAGGTCGCGTTCTTACACTCATACCTGAGGGTCGGTTATTGTGAACCAAAGGTGGTGTCCCTCACCTTCCATATCAACCATCATCACCTCCTGCTTGTTCTTCACCTTCCCCAAGTTCTTGGCCTTCTCTTCTTCCTCTGTTAGCTGTGATGTCATCTCACTGATCCGGTCCTCCAGCAGTTTCTTCTCCTGTAGAAGAGGCCAGAGACACGATACTCACTCTTTTCAGAAGAGCTCTACTATGGCAGGTATGTGGATAATATTCATCACATGAAGAGGCAGTATTAATACTGAATACTTGAAATGGAGAAGAATAGAACACTACCAGTTCAAAGATCTTAACTAAGCATTAAATATATTGACACTACTCTGTGAAATAGAATAAATGAAATCAAGCACCCCTTCTCCAGGATATAACACAAACAGGTAAGGGGCACGATGGTCACACTGTGAATCACGAGAAAAGATAAAAATAAGAGAGAGAGAAGAGGAGAAAAATGAAGAAAAATGGAGAGAGATGGGAGGTCGAGACAAAGGGCCTCAGATTGGGAATATTCCGTCCTGCTAAGGATGGGTGGGACGGGGGCCTCTCTCTGCACCTTGAGAAATTTAGAGTTCTGATCCTCCAGCAGCAGGATGTCCTCCTCATACTTCTTCATCTTGGACTCAGCCGTCACCTTCTCCAGCTGCAGCTTCTGCCGAGCGGCCTCCTCCTCATCCAGCTGCTCCTCCAGGTCCTGCAAGAGGGACAGAGACGCAGCTCTAACACTGACCTGAAGGGAACTGTTAAGACGAAACATGAGAATAAAACTTGCCTCGAGTCCTCAATTCATTGATGAGCAGCCTTGGTAAACAATAAGTAAACCACAAGGTTCACCATTTAAACTATTTTCATTACGGTCTTATTACTCAGGAGGAATAGTATTTTGTGGAATTGCAACAAATGTTCAAAACTGATTCAAAAACTAACTGGTACAATCTGTGAAAAAACCATTGGCCCTTCAGATTAATGCCTCAACCTGTATTAGCTCAAAGTCTAGGTGTACCGTTTCTTCTGTCTATCTATCATCTATGTCGAGATGTATAAATCACCCAGAAGCATTTGGGTATCGAGTCATGAAAACGAAGCTACGCATTAACTCATTACCCGTTTCCATCTAAGTCAAGGGGTAGCCCCGAGTGTACTTGCCGTCTAGTTATTAATAACAGAGTTCAGATGGTTTAAAACGTTCGCAACTTCCACCTCTTACCAGTGCGAGACTCAACCGCATAGGCGACTCTCAGCTAGCTCACAGACATACAGATAAGAGCGGCTCATGCAGGTAAGTCTTGCCCAGGGAAGAGAAAGAAGCCAAAAATGTACAGTGCTGTGAAAAAGTGGCATTTCTTCTTTTTTTTGCATATTTGTCACATTCTTTAAATGTTTTCAGATCATCAAACAAATTTTTCCATATTAGACAAAAACAACCCAAGTAAATACAAAATGCAGTTTTTAAATGATGAGTTCATTTTGTTAAGGGTAAAAAATCTATCCAGACCTTTCTGGCCCTATGTGAAAAAAGTAATTGCCCAGTAAATCCTAATAACTGGTTGTGCCACCCTCTGTGACAACAACTGCAATCAACTGTTTGCAATGACTGGCAATGAGTATTTCACATCACTGTGGAAAAATTTTAGCCCACTCTTTCTTTGCAGAATTATTTTAATTCAGCCACATTGGAGGGGTTTTTGAGCATGAACGGCCTGTTTAAGGTCATGCCACTGCATCTCAATAGGATTTAAGCCCGGACTTTGACAAGGCTAACTCCAAAATCTTCATTTTGTTATTTTTAAGCCATTCAGAAGGACTTGCTGGTGTGTTTCAGATCATTGTCCTGCTGCATAACCCAAATTGCAGAACACAATCTGAGGGTTGGACATTCTCCTTCAGGATTTTCCAGTAGAGATGATATCAGAATTCATGGTTCCATCAATTATGACAAGTTTCCTGAAGCAGCAAAGCAGCCCCAA
The DNA here is from genome assembly GCA_029692085.1 of Gymnothorax javanicus. NCBI lineage: Eukaryota > Metazoa > Chordata > Actinopteri > Anguilliformes > Muraenidae > Gymnothorax > Gymnothorax javanicus. Next base: position 37,591,803 of record CM056206.1, read on the forward strand.
ACCATCACAGTACCACCACCATGTTTGACTTTTTGGTATGATGTTCTTTTTTATGAAATGCTGTGTTTAATTTTTGATGTAATGGGGCGCAACCTTCCAAAAAGTTCAATTTATGTCTCGTCAGTCCACAGAATATTTTCTTTGTCTTGGGGATCATCAAGATGTATTTTGGCAAATGTGAGATGAGCCTTCAGTTCTTTTTTGGTCAGCAGTGGTTTTTTTCGATTTGGAACTCTCCCATGGATGCTATTTTTGTCCAGTCTCTGTCTTATTGTTGAATCATGAACACTGACTTTTACTGAGGCAAGTGAGGCCTGCAGTTCTTCAGATGTTGTTTCGGTGCTGGCGTCAAATGGTTTTTATTTAGCGTTTCTTCTATTCCTCTGTTTTTGTGACCTCCTGGATGAGTAGTTGATCTGCACCTACTTTTTACCAAATATTTAGTGGATCGCTCTTTTGGTGTCAAATTGTCATTTTGGTAGGCCGACCACTCCTGGGAAGGTTCACCACTGTTCCAAGTTTTCTCCATTTGTGAATAATGGCTCTCACCGTGATTCTGCTTAAATAAATGCAGCAACAACTGGAGTCCCAAAGCCTTAGAAATGGCTTTGCAACCCTTTCCAGACTGATAGATGTCAATTTCTTAGTTTCTCATCTGTTTTTGAATTTCTTTAGTTCGCAGCATGACATGTTGCTTTTTTTGAGATCTTTTAGCCTACTTCAGACAGGTTCTGTTGAAGTGATTTCTTGATTCAACAGGTCTGGAGGTAATCCAGCCTGGGTGTGGCTAGTGAAACTGGACTCAAAAAATGTGGTTAATCACAGTTAATTCATGATTTAACAAGGGGGGGCAATTACTTTTTCACATAGGGCCAGGTAGGTTTGGATAGCTTTTCCCCCTTAGTAAATGAAATCATCATTTAAAAACTGCATTTTGTATTTACTTGGGTTATCTTTTTCTTATATTAAAATTTGTTTGATGATCTGAAACATTTAAGTGTGAAAAATATGCAAAAAAGTAAGAAATCAGGAAGGGGGCAAATACTTTTTCACGGCACTGTATGCAAAAGTATTTAACCACCTGAATGAATCTATTATATATAAGACTGTAAATATTTTAAAAGGTGAACTCTAGGCTGTATGTGAGACTCAAATGCCTGAGTCACTCTCACCTGTATATGTGACTGCATCTTCTTCTTCTCGTTCACCAGGCCCTGGTTCCTCTCCTCCTCCTCCTCCACGCGGGACTCCAGGTCGTGCAGGATCTCCTCCAGCTCCTGCTTCTTAGCAGCCAGGCGGGCGCGCATCTCCTCTGCCTCGGCGAACAGCTCCGTCTCCGCCTGCAGCTGCTCCGCCAGGATGTTCTTCTCCTCCGATAGCTGCGGGGTTAACCAGGGGTGCATTACAGCCTTGCCCCAAAAACCACCATCCACCGAGTGCTCACTGCAAATACAATCATCGATGTTCTTTCCTTCACGTTCGCCCCCTTTTCTGAATTTCCTGAACCGTAGTCACCGATTTTGCTGGCCAGCCCTGAATAGATAGCACTTCAACTGAAGTTCTGTTGAACTTAAGAGCCGTCCTCACTCACGGCCACATAATACTATAGGACAGACTTGACGCCAGTAAGAACAGAGGTTTGTGATTACAGGTACTCTGTGTGGCAGACATGATGCTACCCGGAGCTAATGCAGCAGTAATATGTATAGCTAGCCTCCAATATAATCATCCAACCCTGAAGTCTGCTTGCAGGATCACTCTGCTCTTAGTCTTCAATATCTCTTTATCCAGCTCAGGTCCTGAAGCTGATGATCTGCATCTGGCATCCTGGTTAAAGTAAGGTGTGGAGATGCCTGGCAGACAGGTGTTGAAAAACGGGCACTGTCGTGCGGCCTCACCTGTTGGTGTTTGCGCTCCATGTCCACCAGCTCGCGCTCCACCTTGCTCTGCTTCTCCTTCACCTTCAGCAGCTCCTCATCCTTCGCCTGCATCTCCTCCTCCTGCCGACTCACCTGCAGCAAAGGCTTCACCTGCGAGAGGCAGCAGGGCGGGGCCAGGTGGCACCCGAGTTAATTACAACTGGCTGACCACGCAAAACCTATGATATGGAAACTGCGGTTAACAATGTTAAAATGGGTGGTGAATCTTTGCGGACCTGATGCAGTGCCCATACGCACCCACCACACTGAGAGATGCGCGTTTACCTTGGTGAAGAGTCTCCACCACTGCCAGTGGCGCAGTTTCAGATAGGCTGCACAGTTCCTCTGCAGGACCTTCAGGGCACTGAGCTGCTGCTGCTTCTTGGCAAAGGCCCTGAGAGGGGAAAAACAGAACAAAGTCATGAAGGCTTGTCTCACATTTGCCAGAAAAACATCTTGATGACCCAAGACTTTCGTGATGATATACAGAGGACTGATGAGTCAAAAGTAGACCTTTTGGAAGACGTTTGTGTTGTTACATCTGCCATAAAGCAACAACAAGAAAAAAAAGCAGCACTCAACAATAATGTCAGCATCATAAATGTAATATGCAGTCATATTCAAATCAAGTGGTCCATTTAGTGTGTCTCCATTGATGGTCTGGGATTCAAGGGCAATAACTCCGTAAAAAATACAGTTTCAGAACTCGGTTTTGAAACTGCTTCAGGACATGTCACTGGTAGGTAACCTTGTTCCCATTGATGCATCCCGGCGGATTTACTAAGGGAATCAAAGATTCATGCAATAACTCCGTAAAAAATAAAGTTTCGAACTGGGTTTCGAACTCGTTCAAGAGTTCTACCTACAAAAAAATTTCCTCTAGGTGTAAGGAGAAAACTATCCACTATAGAATAAAGTACAAAATGTGAATTCCATGAAACCAGAAAATTGACATCCCACAAAATGACTGGATGCGTAGTTTGTGACATAGTTCACGGTTATTTGGTCGAAATATTTCAGCAGTTTTTGAATATGATCCACGGAAGGATGGAAGGACGGGCGGGCGGTTACGCTGGCACAAAAGAGCATCATACAAACAGAAACACAGTGGTGAAATGGTCTTTTTGAGCTTCAGGACATGGGTAACCTGTCAAGATCCTGAAAATCCTTGAATTCATGACCCACAGCTGAAGCAATTAGGTTATACAGCAGTAAAATGATCCACTAAGTGGCACAAAAGAAACCAGATGAAAGTTTTGGAGTGGCCAAGTCAAAGTCCTGACTTGAATCTGATTGAGATGCAGTGGCATGACCTTAAACAGGCAATTTGTGCTCAAATTCATGCTCCAATGTGGCTGAATTAAAACAATTCTGCAAACAGTGACTCCAAATTCCTTCACAATGATGTAAGAGACTCATTGCCAGTTATGGCCAACATTTGATTGCAGCTGATGCCGCCACGGGTGGCATAAACGCTTATTCGTTTTAGGGAGTAATTATTTTTTCACATGGCTGATATAGGTCCACAGTAAATTAAATTATCACCTAAAAGCTGTATTTTGTCTTTATACATGTCATTTTTGTCCCGTATTAAATTTAGCTGGATGACTTTAAACATTCAAATCAGCAAAATAAATAAATAAATAAATAAATGAAGAAATCCAGGAAACAAATCATTTTTTCACAGCACTGTACCGAAGCAAGAGAAATAGTCATTTTCATGCATAAATGAAAGTTTCATGAGTGGCAGTTATTATGCCAGTAGGGCACATGCTTGTATATGCATTTTCGGGGCAGAAAGGGGACTCACTTGCGAGCCAGGTATCCTCGGCAAACAGCCTGGAAGTAAATGATGATGTCGGTGATCTTGAGGTCACGCTCTTCCTCCAGGTGAGCCAGCACCCCAGCACGAAAGAAGATCTTACTCTGCCCGATCCGGTACAGGTTAGGGTCCAGCTCCAGGGCCCTGATCTGTGGGAGGATCAGACAGAGGGACAGTGGAAATTGGGGTAAAATACACAAGATAACTGGACTGTGCCAAATACTCCATCTACAAAGGGTATGACACATAATAAACAGGAAAAGCAACACATTTACAGTAAATATACACAATGGTCGTGATTGTGGTATTCAGGGGTGTGCCTATTGTCATCAACTTGCATGCATGTGTTCACGTTTACCTCAATCACAAAAGTAAATGACAAAATTGAGCATTCCTGAATACAGAGTTCATAAGGGAGAAAGGGGTAACAGAGCAATCACAATCTCACAGGAGCTCACTTCTGCTCTACATTTAGATCATGTGTTTGTTTTTCCTCATTTAACTATCCCTCTAGAAGCACACTTAAAATAAGACCTTCATAATTGATATTTTTAGATGCTTTTATCCTTGATGAGACCATCACAGTAACCTCTGGTGAAAAAACTGCAGCCAAATAACCATGAATATAATCCCCACATATATGCCTTTAAATACACCACAATATCTGTAAGTGCCAGTCAATGCCAGCGTATGCCAGTAACAGTCGACTAAAAACACAGCGGCAGGAGATGTGTTCCATTACCATCCTCGCGCAGGCCTGCTTCCCATCCATGAAGCCCTTGGGAATGGCGTTCGGTGTGAGGATCTCATACCTTATCAATAAAGAAAGGAGGGGGAGATCGTGAGCATTGTGCTCATTCATAACCATGGGCACCGCCTTGGCTTTCACTGAGGCCAGAGTGTGAGGAGAGTGAGGACTCAGAAGATAATGACAACTGTAACAGCAAGTTATCTGTGACTGAACTGTTGGTTACAGGAACTGCATGTGGTATTAAACCTTCTGAGCGCATTCATCAAATATAAGTTGTCGTAACTGACCAGAACAACCTCAAGAACAAACGCAGTTACTAGCATTATAATTCTTCTAAATTTACATCTGTCCACACCAGATGTTCATGATCAAATGCAATTAATTTGGCTTCAATTTTTATTTACTTAACGGTTTCTCAGGCAGAATCAATAGTCCGTGCAAATACATCCTGGCAAATGCCTTAGCGCCCAATGCATATTGTGTTCTGGGGGCTTCTCTGGGCAACCAATGGAAACTAGCATTGGCAGTTTATATAGTTTTAAAAATGCGTCTATACCAAGATGGATCTGTCCATAAAATTACAGGGATAAGACAGAAATAAGACAAAATTGTCTCTGCACCTCTGCCTGAACTCCTGGAAGACGATGCGGTTGGGGAAGCCCTGCCTGCAGATGCGGATTCCCTCCAGAACACCGTTACACCGCAGCTGATCCAGGACCAGGTGTGGGTCCAGCTTACCTGCCTGAGCGGAGAGAGAGAGAGCAGAGAGGAGGATTATGGGAAAAAATAAAAACCTCCTGGGAAGATGCATACCATTTGCGATGTACTACTTAAATCAACACTGAATTCCTTCACTGCTGCAGTTCAACCAAAAACGCAGCCAAAGCAAATGGAAAACCTATTTTCTGCTAAAAGATAACACATTCAACTTTTCAGCAGCACGTCCTCTGGCATATCACTGCGACACAGCACATTAATTTGAAATACAATGGATGCAAGAATTGGATGGTTTCAGCAGCATACTTTCTAACCTTTGCGTTCTCTCGACAGTACATTTATATCATCTGCTGAAACCTTTCAGCATTTTTCTGCAGCTGTTTTTCTTCTTTACGGAAGATTTCTTTTTCTCATGCAATTGCTTTCCAGCAAGCTTCTAAACAACTTGCATTCAACAGACCTTTACATAGATTTTGACATTTTCCACCCACTTTACAGACCTGAAATGCCTTTCTTCTTCTTTTATACATTTTTAGTATACTTTCACAGAAACAGAATAGGCTTAAAAATATGGAATGTGAGACAGAAAATCCAAATGTGAACGCATCAATTAAGAATGGACATTTCATGACACTTTGCGATTTTGAGATAAAGGTTGTTTGTGAACGCATCAATTAAGAATCGACAATTCATGACACTTTGTGATTTTCTGTTAAAGTTTGGCACTTTTACACGATCTGCAACAGGCGCTTACTTCTTACATGATTCCGTTGAAACTAATAGGTGAATCACTCATTTTTTGACATCAAATACTTTATAGGTACATACAACAAACTACAGCAAAAAGTCAAAAAAGTCCAAGTGTCATAAAATGCCAATTTTTACTTGAAGCGTTCAGAAATAGGAGGTATTTATATCACGGGTAAAAGTCAGTGACAACAAGAAACGCATCCCCCTGATAGCCTCCCAGAATTTCAGCACAGATCTTAGACTCCAGAGACTGGTCATCAACATGAGCTGGTGTGGACTGGCAGCTACGACAGGATGAGCATGAGCAGCCGAAAGCAAAAAGCACTATTTCTACTTCACACACTTGTCAGTGAGCAGTCCATTTTCAGATGCTCATTTGTGGCTTTCATGGCAGACATCTTATATGTTGTGTCAAGACAGGCAGGAATTTGAGTGGTGCAAATTTGCAAGCCCACAGGCCTCACAAAACCTCTACTTTTCTTACTCCATGACACACCAATTATCCAACGCGGGGTCATATTTTTGGCTGCGGAAAAGGTGGGTTATCCCCTGAGGGTATGTGAGGTGTTATGAGTGGTTTTGGGGGGGTGGGGGAGTGGGGACCATGGTGATACGCTGCCTCTTACCCTCTTCTCATGGTTGGGGATGATGCACCGGACGAAGTTTGGGTTGGTGTTCCGGAGCGTGGCCATAAGCTTAGTGAGAGACTCCTTGTAAAGCTGCCCCACAGTGCGGAACATGCCCTTCTTAGTCTTGTAGGCAGCCCCGAACGTGGTCTCATTCATCCCAGCCACCTGGTCCAAACCCACAATGCGATCCACTGTAGAAGGGGTTGGGGGGGGGAACAGGAAGGGAGTGAGAGGACTCACAGCACAAGACTACAGTAGGGCTGGGGTTTGGGCTGGCTGAATGGCACATATAACTAAGGGACCAGCAACAGATCACTCGACTAATTCCATATTTGACAGACCAGAATACCATTGTATAGAATCTGAATTGGCTGGTGACCAGTTGTGACCAGGGTTTGGCAGAGGGAGTACAGATGGTGGAGTACTGTGGGGGAGGCGGACGGTTGCCTTGGCTACCACTATGTGCAGGGCACCAGGTAGCAAGGCGCTGGAGAATAGGGGTAGGACATATACCTTGTACAACAACAAATTGTCACCTGTATTCACATGATATATAATCGACACACTTGCGTCAAGTATCAGTGTTTTTTTTGCTGAATTTACAAGTACTGTGGACAATGGTCCTGCATTTTGCCAATTGACATTACTTTACTGGAATATCATTACTTCAAGTCATTACTTCAGAAAGGACGCCTATCACAAAGAGAACATTAACCTACTCAACAGAGTATAATAATACAAAACTAGATGTGTATGTTGTAGCATAATTTACAGGAAGCCTGCGTCTAATTTTGAGAGTTAAGCGAAAAAACATCAGCTGTAGAAACATGCTATAATAGGAGAAATATTGTCTCTGAAGTGGAATCACACTTTTCTATATTAGCCTCTATCTACATTGATAGTTCATGATGAGAACACTTATCTATAAACTTAAAACAAACAGCATAGCCAAATTTTTCTGTCAGGAGTTGAGACTGATTGAGTCGGGGCTACCGCCAAAAAGAACTAGCTAGCTAGCTATGGGTTTCGTAATGCAACACCAATTGTTTTGTGTGGTGTCACAAAAATCAAAGTAGCGTAGTCAGTATTCAAAACTGCTCAGTGCTAAACAGGGCCGGCGCAAGACCTGAAAATTTGGGGGAAGATATTTTTTTTTTGCCTAGGCAATCGTCTAGGCGAGCGCCGGCCGTGAGTATATTGAAGTCTTTTGGGTTTTTAGACTGTTGTTCAAAGTAGGTTTATGACATAATTTTGGGTTCCAGAAACCTTCCGGGAATTTTCTTCATGTTTGACATTTCAGAAATGATCAATGAATCAGGAAGTTTCAGCCCTACTCAAGAAATGACAAGGAAAATAAAGCTTCTCAAAAATCTGTTAGGGAAACATATTTCTCAAGCACCCATATGATTTAGACACATCATCTGTTTCTGCCTCAATCCCTTTCAAATCAAGCCATTTTTACAATGGCTCCAAAAGAAGCCTAAGTGCGAAACAGCAAAAGCCAGTACGCGGTGGCGGGGAGGGGGGAATATTCGGCAGAATCAGTGTTTGGCAACCCGCCAATCATAGAAAGGCATCGTATTTTATGGCTATCAAGGGGGCAGAATATGCAATACAGTGAAGGGGACAGGAAAATATTTGGATAGCCTCTGGAGACCAAGGCCTTGCCAAGAATTTCCCAACAAAAAAATGTACAGTTTGCACTCTTTCCATATGTCCAGTCAAATGTACTTTAGGGGAATCACTTTTCCATGGGTTCGGGGATAAAAAAAGTAACATTAGAGCTGCCAGTAACATCATGTTTTTGGTTTAAATTAAAGTTGCACAATTTGGGAGCAAACTTGCTGTTCTATCCAGTAAGGCTGGTCAGGGCCATTCATAAGTATATTTGAGGAAAAAAAAAGCCTGAAAGACTGATACCCACAGGGGTAATGAAGTGAATTATTAAATTTATGAACATAATTTAATGTCCCCACAAGCAAAATGTGTAAAAACTTTTACTGGAATCTTACCTCCCATTTCAGACTCTACAGAGAAGGTAGTAAATAACTCATGTTTGATTTAAATTCCATAAGCAACATACTGCAGTACTTGCTACTCTACATCCTGATATTTAAAGTAACTGAAAAAGTATTCCTATTATTATCATCATTAAAGGTATACACAGTAGGATTCATCTGTCGCAGTTTGTAAACACAACATTCAAAGTTGACCCTTCCTCCCCAACTCAACGATACCACAAGTGCTACATGCAGTGCAGTGCAATGTCCCGCCCTCACACCCAGGGCACTGTTATTGGCTGAGACCGACATTCTTATCGCCCGAAGGCTGATGTGCAAGATCGTCCATACAAAGAAAGATAAGAAAATAAAGGCTTAGGGGCTGGGTTTCTGTAGATACAGAGACCATCACACACTTCTTAGCAATGATTAAGAGGGATTGTTTTTGCAAGAGTTCATACTTCATTTTTATACCTTTAATTAATCTCCATCTTGCACAGTCAATGTTTTCCTCTTTTTCACAAAAAATTCCACCAAGAAGAGAATGCATATGCTTAAAACATTACTTCCTACAATCAGTCCCACACGAGACATAAAAGAACGGTCGAATCAACATCAGTCACCCGCTGAATTTTGAGGCTACAAGCCAGATTGCAGGTGAGTGCTAGTATTAAAAGCAGACATAAGCGACTGGTATTCAGCTGTACGGTACAGGGCTCAGCAGGCAGGACTCGGAGGACAAGCAGAACACGCACTGGAAGGTCTGCTGACGTCTGCTCATGCTCTCCTCCACCGGCAACACTCTACATTTCACAGGTTTTATTACATGACTCAATAAATAGGATATTTCAAAGTTCTATCAATCTTTCCCTCCACCAGGCTCTGAGATCCATTCTTCCATTCCCTAAAGTCCACATGAACTGCAGTAAATCCAGCAGGAATTCCACCAGTCACCAGAAAGCACAGAGGCTCACCAGGTTTCTTAACCCTCCACGCCTGGCCAAAATCACGGGTTAAAAAAGATTAAACCTTTGGAGTAAGACAAATTAAAATCCCACATTCCACAGTTGCAAAGATTTTTTCCTTAGTCTCATAATATACCACGGATCAATCCTATGTATAATCAAAGATAAAAAAAGATCCATGGCCTCATTTTAAATACCATGAATAATTGTTGCACTCCTGGGGTTTATTTTAGGCAGTCTGTTCCTCATTTATGTAACTCGCACTGAGGGGGATTGCATCTCGCAACTGTACTCTAGGCGTTGAAAATATGGTTTTATACTCTGTGATCCCAGAATTGGCTCTAGAAATTCTTCTGATTTTAATGAATGTACAGCTATACTAAAAATGTACAGCTTGATCTTAACCCTTGGGCAAAAGTTTCTATTTTGACTGAACAAACAGTGCAATTTTAATTCCATATCTTCCAAATGTGCAAATGGTGCAATTTATAAACCTTAAGTGATATCAAAACCTTGGATAATGTCATCAGTGACCTTGGAGACGAATACAAAAATTCAGGCATATAGCCAAAGCCCCTGGACAAATACACGACTGACTTATCTTTCAAGTTTAGCTGGACAAACGCAGCACAGCACTTTCCTTCATCACAAATTTCAAGCACAATATTTGTAAATTATCTACCCTGGTTAGCTGAACTGCTCTCGGACACATTTTATCAAGTCCAGCACTGTCTCAATGCGAGATCACAGACATAAAATTTCCTTGCACAAGAACAGAAGATGGAAATAAATTTTTGTTAACTGTGATCTTAATGTAATCCTTTGAGCCCCCAAAATCCAACTAAATCTATTCTAAACAAGTTCAAAAATATGCTTGTGACTATCCAGGCATTTTTAAGGGAAATCTCAATCAAAACTTTTACACTCTTTTTTTTATAATGTCAGACTGCCAGTTGTTGCCTAAATTCAATCAGTCTCTGACTGTCAGTTTTTGTCTGCCAGCAACAGTATGACCACTGTCATAGTCAAATCAAGGCTAACAGTGATGCGTCATGTCTCTATCTCCACTACTGGATTTTCCCCAGGTTCTCAGAAGGCTTAGAGTCGTGACTGCTGATTGGCAGGTTGTTCTTGTTGCCGGGTTACATTTCCATTTAAGATCAAGCCACCATCCTCCAGCTGCGCACCCATACTCCTCTTCAGAAGCACAAACCCAGCCCTAAAGCACCTAGGACTATTTGCTGAACCAGGTATTCTGCTTGGCTACACCCACACAGACTTTTAATGGATCGCAGAACATACCCCTGCCCCATAAAGCTCATGTTCCTGAAACTGCACGTCACAGACACCGAACACACACCTGCATCACCACGCACAGTCACAACTGCAGGGCTGGAGGGAATGGACACACTGTCATAAAAACATGCCCACTGAAAAGTCTGAATCTCTAAAACAAAGGAGCAAAAAGGAATTGGTGGGAAGAAGGATGAGAAAAGGAAAAAATGTATGGAAAGGCAATAAGAAAGAAAAGCAGTTAGCGCAACACAAAACAAGAAAACACTTTTAGTAATAGCCTGAGGTGGATTTTTTTTTTTTTTTTGAACTAAAAACAACACTGTGAGGGAAGTGGCATTTCACTCAGCCACAGACAGCTGTGACAGGTTTGTGAGATGAATCTTCTACTCTCCCAGGGGGACAGGCCAGCAGAAAAAGGCTAAAAGAGGGCGAACATGCTTACCATCTTTCCACAATTCAGCCACAAACTTGTCAGTGGACTGGTGCAGCAGCGTGGCCACATTGTCATTCAAGGGGTCCATGTTTTTCATCAACCACTCATCAGCCTTGTAGTCCACCTGCAGGACAAGGAAAAGGCCATGGATCAAAGGGTTAGACTCCTGTGATAGTCATACATCCATATAATGATATCTATATGTGAAGCACAGAAAACTGACGTTCATGTAGGAACAATGGAAAGGCCTGATTTAAAAAAAATATTTATGATCAGAAAAAAAAAAACATCTCCCGCTATTGGTTCCAAAGCATACCAAATCCTCATAGTAAATAAAACAGACCAGGGGGGTAGAGAGTTTCACTATTCTTGATCTTGGGAGGATTTTGAACAATCAAGAGTAAACATGCTGTGTCACTGTCATGCACAAGGGCTTTATGAGCAAGCTCTGGGACTTTCTGATCAGGACTTGCATGTTTTTATTAGGCTGCCAAAGCCGCCATTTCATTGGTTGGTTTGGGAATGTTTGGCAGTGCCTGGATTAGATAACAGCTGTTCAGAAGAGTTATCCCACTCTCTCGTGATTGAAAGGGATTTGACAGTGGTAATATCACCATACTGGCAGAGAACAGAGCTCCAACAGGCAAACAAGCTGGTAACAAAGTAATAATGGCAGTTGTGATAGCGGGACACTTTCAGATTACAGTTTTATTTCTTATGATCAAACTCCTCAGATAAGGTTCGCTCCTCTCGGTTTTGTTCTATATCCAATTTTATTATCCCTGGTGGCTGACTGTACATACAAGCCAAATGACTGCTGATGGTCTGCAGACCTAGGCTTATGAAAACTGCGTGACAAGAGAACAATTTGAAAAATGAAAACATATATTAAGTACATGAGTAACCTAAGGATCTATGGAATCTATGACTTGACAGCTTGACACATTATCTAACATAATGCAAACAGGATCATTCTTTCCAGAAAGGACCATATGTACCCGGCCTGCATAGTGGATGATGCAGAAGTCGGCCTTATCCTTCAGCTGTCTGGGTTTCTGGAACTTGGAGTGCGTGCCTTGTTCCTGCACAACCTTCTCCACAAAGGACTTATCAGTGGCCTTAGGGAACCAGCATTCCTCATCCAGCAGGGCCAAAATACCAGGAGGGTTCGTCTGCCAGAGTAAAGAGTGAGACAAAATAATGCAGACGCCAGAGAGGGTCACCATTGAACATGCTCTTTCCGTTCCAAACACATACAGCAAGGTTTTATCGGTGAAAGAGTCTGTCAATGCCACAGCAGTATTTTATCAATGAACACAGCAAAAAAAAAAAAACAAACGAAAAAATACAAGATAGGCAGAATAGAAATATAACTGCATGCGGCTGTACGTTAGCATTCCAATAAATTGTTAGATGCAGTTCCATTTCCCTGGCCATGGTGCACTTGAGACAGAGCTGAGACAGGCAGCCCTTTGTGATTCGGTGTGGTTTCAGCGGCTTTGGCAGATACGCCCACAGCGTTTTAGAGCTGAGAATAAGGCTTACTTTTTCACAATTTTGACGCATAATTTAATGTATTTTTCAATGTGTTTAATCATTACAATTTGGCTGGGTGCTGAATAACACATTTCTATGTGGTGTGCCAAAGTCAGAACACATACTGTTTTTTGCTTTACCTGGACTTTAAGGAAAAGACGGCTCTTTCTTACACCATGAGCCATTTAGGGTGCACCCATCGCATGGGTATGTATCCGATCATTATCCTGTCAGGCGGTAGCACTGAAGTCTCAAGTGTGGACACACACATGCGAACACAGCTGAATTCTGATCTGGTGCATCCAATCACAAAAGTCGCACTTAAAAGACAAGTGTAACCATGGCCAAAGGCAGCCCCGCCCCCTGTCTCACTGCTGGAGGTCACTCACCGGCCTCTCGATGAGGTCAATGCAAGGCTGCAGGTCCAGGCCAAAGTCGATGAAACTCCACTCGATGCCTTCCCGCTGGTACTCCTCCTGCTCCAGGACGAACATGGTGTGGTTGAAGAGCTGCTGCAGCTTCTCGTTGGTGTAGTTGATGCAGAGCTGCTCAAATGAGTTCAGCTGAAAGCCAGGAAAATGGAAACAGACAGCTGAGTAGAGATGGCATGAGCGGCTTTCTGGAACCTTCCTCAGGAATGTAAGTTACACAGATGAAGGTTAACTGGCTGAAAATAATTTGGCCTCATCAGGGATGACTGGGCCCTATGTCACATACACGCATGTACACATGCACACACAAACACACTCGCAAGCATGCATGCACGTATTCCCATACGCAAGCACCCCACAAGCACGTATACGCGCACACACTCCCATATACAGGCACAGACACACACACTACCCAAAAGACTTCAGGCAGAGTGATGCACAGTAGCACATGTACACATCCATTATTTAATTCCGAAGCGACAAAAAACAACAATACAATGGGGCCACAATAAAGCCACTCTCCCACAAAATTTATTCAGATTAAAACTCCCCAGCAGAGGTAAAGATTCTCTCCATACCGCAAAGATCTCAAAGCCAGCTATGTCAAGGATGCCGATAAAAGACGCTCCCTGACGTTTGGTCCTGTCCAGCGCTTTGTTGATCCTGTGAACGAGCCAGCGGAAGAGCCGCTCATAAGTAGCCTTTGCCAGCGCCTCAACCGCAAAGTCCGCCTGGAGGGGGCAGAGAAGAGGTGACCACTTGGTATTAACCCGCTTAACGGTGCCACTTCACCAGCTACCAGCTATAGCAGTGGGAGTACAGGCTTGAGTGTAGGCATACATTTACCACTTTGCAGAACCCTGCATAGTCCAGACCTAGCACATATAACACATATTATTCATGTGGCCGCACTACATCTCAAGTCCACCAGCATAGGAGCATCTGCTAAGTGACTATAATTACATTTCATCTTTCTTATGAGGAATAGGAGTGCTGGCTGCCACTTCATTTAGTTCTCATCTCCAGAGGAAGCTCATACCTGCTCTTTGGTCTGGGCCTTTTGCACATAGTCCCGGCCCACCTTGATCCTGGGGGACAGGATGGCACGGGTGAACTCCATCACGTTCATACCCAGCAAGTGACACAGCTTCTGGGCAGCTGTGACCGGTCAGGGTGGAGACAGAGCCAAAGCAAGAAGGGAGAAGTGATTGTACCATGAGGCAAGAGAGAAGTGTAAAAAGTAAGGGGAGGAAGAGGTAGGAGTTTAACGTTTGGCTGACTGCCTTACATGGTTCACAGGCCAGTTCTGCTTTAAATTTCTTACAGGTCTGAGGACTGGAAAATGAGTCATAAGTATTTTTATCTCAATTTTTTTTTTTGTATGAATCCAAATTTCTACACAGGGCCAAAACCAACAGAAATGCACGTCCCAACAGGCTGCTCTAGTTTCAGAGTATAAGAATTACAACATCTGACCTCAACAATTACCCAGTGTTTAACAGATTCATTGTGAGAGCTGACCCTTAATGACCATTAACAGGATTTCACAGACTGAAAAAATCTAGATGCATTACACTCCATCAAAAAATGCGTCTGGTGTTCCAGCTCCCAGAATATAATAAACCTCCAAAGATGAGCACATCTGGTAAATTCACAACACCTTGGAGCCAAAAGGCTAGTTTGTTCTGAGGAGCAATTTCATCAGATGCATTACTGATTCGGTTGTTTTATTAATACGATAGGGAAAGCAGTCCAAGTTGAATTTGGCACACTGGAAAAGCTGATCTCAAATCTTTAGCATCGGCGCTAAAATTCATCTATGTTTGACGTCTTTCATTCCCATCAAATCGTATAACAGACTTCCATGCTAACGTTTGCTATTGTTGATCACCATCTCCACTCAATCTAACAGGAAATCTCTTAAAAGGCTGGATGCAGTGAGTCAGTCTGAATTAACAACCAGGTTTGAGATGAACGGCGATGACACCAGCAGCGAGTCAGCAGCCCGTTGACATGAAAGTCAGTGGTTATGGTAATGATGTCATCGTTAAAGATGGATACCTGTGTTCTCAGGCATGGAGGCCTGATCTGTGTTCCTTTCTTTCTTGAAGACGATATTCCCAAACTGCAGCACTGAGGACACCACCTTCAGCATGGCTGTTGCAGCAGGAAGAATTTTATTCATTAAATACATTTACTTAGGGAGACCCGAGACAGCTGGCTAGCAAAATACAGCACACAAATAGAAGGAGATTCACAAAGATGGAACAAAGAATAATTATAGTTCTGTACGTGCCTGCCAACTACGAACTATTCTTACCATACTATCAATTGATCCACTAAAATAACATCTGCGCTTAACTGTGGTTCCCTATAATTTTCAACCCACTGAAGGTGCTTTGAGACACAGTTATATTTCCTTTTTCTGGTACAAGTGGTAGTTTAATGGGCAAAAATGCATCAGTCTTTTTTGTGGATTGGTGGTATGTGTAGAATAAGCATGTGTGAGTAAACACACTATGATTGCGTGTTCACATGTATGCATACCGAGGATCTCATCATGTGAGAAGCTCATGATGTGCATAGCCTCCATGGTTTCCTGGAAGTTGTCCTTGTCCTGCTGCCCAGGGATAGGAATGTTTCCATTGGACAGGAAGCGGTAGTTATTGAATCCCTCCAGAAGCAAATCGGCTGAGAGCAAAAGAAGACAAAACTAAACCGCAAAGGTATGGAAGAACATGGCTATCAACATTAGAATGAAAATGAATTCTCAGAAAGACATTTTTCATTTTCTAAAAGCAAACACATTTACTGCATCACAATGAAAATTAAAATGAAATAAACACTTTTTTTTCCATTTCCAAGTGCACGTATGCACTTTTTATAACAAATTGAAAATGTAATAGCATTCCCCAGTAACTTCCTAAAAAAACTGTCCAACTTGTTGCCACCAAAAAAAGACAATTTAAATTTTAGAATGAAGAAGCATGCACAGGCAGGCCTTTTCTTTTTCAAGAGGCAATTATTTGACTCAAAGAAAATACAGAAGTAATCCTTTCTCTTTTCATTTTCAAGTCCATGTATGCAATTTTTTTTAAATAAAAAATTGAAAATAAAGTAGCATTTCCCTTTCTCCTTAGCATTTTCAAAAAACGCCTGCCATATTACTATCAAAATTATGAAAAGATAAATCTTATAACGAAGAAGAATTCTCAAAAATGCTTTTTATTTTTCAAGAAGAAAACACATTATTTGTCCCATAATGAAAATGCAATCCTCTACTTTTTTATTTTCATGTGAAAATGCCATGGGTCTCTTTGCAATTTTGATAAAATGTTCCAACAATAAAAAAAAAAATTTCGGTTTGCATTAGTGTGTTCAAATCCAACTGTGACCTGTTAGTCATTCTGCAGGAGGGCGGGACCTCCACCACATTACAAAGCGATCTCATTTGATATCAATCAGGATACATACTTTTTCTGTTAGCGGCAGCAGCTTTTCAACAGCCTGAAGTCGTTAGTGCAGCTGCTAAGCTATTAAGTTATAGAGCAGCCTGAGACTCTGACGACAGATAAATCAGATGTACATAGCGCAATGATGAAACACTGGCAAGATTCAGCAACCATGACAGGATAGTATAATAGGCCAATGGGTGGGTTAATATTATTGAGATGCTAGGCAGACTGCTAGATGTTTACTAGATGGCTTCATCACCCTGCTGCACACAGGTGACACTTACACTTAAGGTGCTCCCCAGCTCCGGCCAGCAGCTGGTAGAATATGTGGAAGGTGCGCTCATCTTTGGCCTGACGGATAGCTCTGGATTTCTCCAGCAGATCTGAATGTAAGAGTCAAGAAGTGTTCCAACTCCGGATCTGATGCCTTAAGGAGAAACTGGCTCCATTAACTTTAAGCTGGCTCTGACAGCTACAGCTATTTGGACAAATGCATGTTTTGAATTCAACAAGACATGTACCGGACGTACAGATAATTAGCCTCGAAGATGCTCCAGGATATTGCACTGCGGCAAACTACAGTCCGATAACTGTCAAACCACTGAGGTTAATGTTCGCCATTCAGTAGGATACAGGTTTCGATGTTGGCCCCCACGATGTAGCCAGTGACGTCAAAGTTGATGCGAATGAATTTGCCCTGTCAGGGAAAAACAGTGAGGACTGGTGAGCAGATTCAGGAGGAGGAGTGTTTGGGGGTGTATGTGAACATTATATTGAACTGATAGGTATTTTTGGTCCTGTTAAATGCACTTTGCATTTTAGTCGCTTTGCATAACAGCAAAATGCCTGTAATGTCCTCGAACATCTGCTCTTTAATGTACCCCAGCTAAGGAATCCCTGCTCAAGTTGGCTGAAAAGTATTCCGAAAAAGCTACTGAAACAAATGCAAACACCTTTGCAATCACTCATCCTGTTAAATCTTCTGACAAGAAGCACACAACTGCAGTAAATCTAACATTCATCTATTCTCATATAACTGATCATTACCAAGAAGGAACTAAAAGTTAAATACAAAAGGGCAATAAAATATACAGATCCTGCTTTTCTCCCCAACCTGGGCACTATTACCAGTGGCTGGAAAACTGAGGTCGAGAGATGTCATCAACTGGATTTCACACATTGGGTGTATAGGGAGCTTTTAAAATAAAAAAACGTAGAGAGCAGTGACCACGCAAGCCCGTAGGGAACCTTTATGGTGCGTCTAACCTCGGTCCAGTACATCTTGGTTTGTCCATAAAACATAGGGAAAGCTTTGCACCTGGTGTCTCTCTTACAACGGACTGAGACAGGAAGGTGGGGCTGAGATTGGATTACATCTGGCCACCCCTCGAGTCATTCCATTCTGTTCTTTCAGAAGAGGGACTTGACTCCCCGATTCCCTTTTATGGAAGAACTGCATCTGCCACAGAGGTATTCCAGGAATTTGGATCAACAGGCACTAGCGACAGGTTGGCATACAACTGAGAAGTCATTTGGCCTCTACCATCATACAAGCTGCCACCTGAGGTGGTCTTTGGCCCCTGTTGTGAGCAAAACATAGTTGGGTAACTGGGCTGGATCGAATCAGGATCCCGTCTCTTTCCTTTAGTAAACAGAACCCGCGTTGTTACTTTACACCAGCATTGCTTTATAGCTCAATATTCACTGCAGAAAGCTCAAGACAAAGGCCGTCAGACAGGAATAAATACTGGCAGATCAGCAGAGGACCTGGAGTACCTTTAAACAGGGTTTACACAGGCAGACTGTAAGTGCTGACAGTTCCCAGCCCAAAGAACGAACTGCAAGGCCAAAGGTATCCTGCAGACTTGGAAAGTACCAGAAACACCTACAGAAAGGCTGCGATAAGCAAATCTGCAAGTAGTTCATTTGGCATGCATTATCGGCATGTTTTTGTACGAGGGCTGCTCAACAGACCCTGTCCGTCAGAATCCAGATGATTGCTATCAAAGGGCGCTAAGTGTGTTCAGATGACCATCTGGTCCACTGGGTCTAAGGAATGCACAGACCAAGATACACTGGAGCAAAAAATTTCAACAGGTATGGCATGACCGCTGTTCTCACGGGACATTAGGGGTGTGGGGTAGGAGTCAGTGTTCAGCAGGCCGGGCACAGCTACTCACGAAACGCGAGGAGTTGTCGTTCTTCACCGTCTTGGCGTTGCCGAAGGACTCCAGTATAGGGTTAGCTTGTAGGAGCTGTCGTTCCAGCTCACCCTGGACAAAAGGAGGGGGGAGATGGTGAGGCAAAACCAGACGTGTGATGCTGCACTATAAAATCAAGCTCCAACTATACTTAATGACCAAGCCGCAGAGAGCATATGGAGCAAAAAGTGATATCCAGTGACCCGTCCAGCACCTCCATCCACAACTGTGCCTGGATCTATGAGGAAGTAAATGAAACTGGGGTGGGCTTTTTCAGTTGACCCAACCAAGCGTGATTCAGGTGTGAATAAACCAGTATAAGAATGCTGCAGAGGAGACCAAAGCAAGCATGCAAAGCACAAGATCTGACAAGCACTGTGATACAAGACCGCTTTTCCCTGAGGTTTTCCATCTTGAGAGACCTTAAAATAGCCACCCAGTGGCTGAGCTCCCGCACTGATTGCATGGTTATGGCTTAATACCTTAATCTTGCACCTAGAGGAGACTGCATAACAGCAGCTGTTCAACATGCTAGTACATGGAAGCATGTGCAAATTGTCATTACGCCACATATCGATGAAGGGGAAGGCCATTTAGTACTAGATAATGAATAAAATGACCAAAAAAATCAAAAACATAAAAATTGTGCAGTATACAGTTTAAAGTTCAGCTTCATCTGGAAGGGAAACAAAAATCTGAGACGCACAATCTATTTTAAAACCCAACTTTTTTCATTATCTTCCCCAAGAACCCCACAATCTACTCCTTTTCATGAACCCAAGCTACAGACCCCCGGCACAAGGTCACCAAATATCCTTCCATAAAGCTGCATAAAACAATTGCAAGCATGTTTGCAACCACTCAACCTATCAAACCTGCTAATACGAAGCTGAGTATTGTTGCAAAATCTTTTTTTTTTTTTTTACATTCTACACATTTTCATGTTACTGGTAATTACCATAGATGGACTAAATGAATAAAAAAGGTGGATGGTGTGAAAGAGGAAATCTGCTTTTTTCGCCATTATAAACTGCACTATGTGCCAGCGGTTGAAAACCCAAAGAGGAGAGGTACTTGACTACACTGGACTGGTGCTCCAGCATTTTTGGGAGGAAAAAAACAATTTTGCAGAAATCTGAGGGAACCCTCTTCCTACTGTCCATCAGACCTGGACTGAAAATAAGAAATATACTTGTATACCAGGAATATCGAAACATAATTCTACAATAACTACTAAAAGAATCATCCATTTTCAATAATTTACATTAAAAAATGTAAAACAAAATAAACAATTTTTTAAAAATTACAGTTGCGCAAATGAAGATGATTCGCTGGAAATTCTAAAGCATTTGCATAAATATTTGGAAATCTTCACTGGCATCTGTATAGAGGTAAAATACTTCAAGCATGTAGCTATCTGACCCAGGTCTTAAGAGCTTGCATTCCCCTGCTCCAAACTACAATAGACCAGTGTGGACCTAAACTGGCAGCAGAATTTGAATGACGTGTCGGGAAAAGGAGCCAAGACCTTAACCCCAGGATCCCTAATGTACTCAATACAATTCACAACGCGCAAAATCCTGCTAAATGTTAGACAATATGCTATATGGTGCTCTGCCTGCAGACAGGTTGAAAGTCAGGCTGCATGAAAAGATCAGACCCATGAAGTATCACTCAAGCCTTCTCAGATTCGCCAATTATTTTAGAACGAAATGATTTCTCCTGCAGAAATTCGATCAAGCGGTCTAAGTGAGGAGGCACAGACACAAAGATTTCAGAGATGCACCTGGTCATAGAGAAACGGTGAGTAATTGCAAGGCAGAGGTAAAGTGGGATGAGGGAAATGGCAGGTGAATCTGAACAGAAAAGCACATAGAACACAGTGTTCCTCAGTGGGAACTACAGTATACTGTTAGCACAGGTGGCCTCAAACTCTCCTGGCTTTGTCCCAGTGAAGGGGGGAGGTTCAGGGGGGAGACCTGGGGCCACTAAACATCATGAATGTCAATTCACAAGGAATTCAGACTACCCCTTTCAATATTGAATACAGTAATACGAATGAGACCGACCCATTGGATAGGCATGGGCAATACAAATGAATAAAATGACAACATTTCTTGAGTTGCTGAGAACAAAGTGTTTATTATTTTCTAATGATTTTTTGCAAGTAAGTACAGAAGACACAGATGAAGAGTTTGTCACAAGTCCAACGCCTTTACAGGAAAGGGTCTCAGAGCCACAGGGTCCCAAAAATGGCTGATTTCGGCATTTTTCAACAAAACCCATTGTGAAAATTGGGGGGTGAAGCCAGAGGGCATTTTCGAAAATACAGTCTCTTCAGAAATAAACCAGGCCAAATTATCCATTAGGGTACCCTAACAGAAATAATTGATGCTAAAGTCATCTACCCCTTTTCTGAAGTACAGCAGCGCCCCCTAGGCCCTTTTTAATGGAAAATGCATTGAATTTCACCCAATTATGTTCAACATTAGGTTTTGCATTGATATTAAAAAATGGTCTGAATGGGTTGCCTGTGAAGTTTTTTTTTTGGATCAATGGCCTGCAAAAATGTCAAAATTATCGGTGGGAGGACAAACATTAACGCTACTCGCTGTAATGATCGCCGTCTGAGTACTGTGCCTTTAAATTACAATTTTTTTTTGTGTTTGGTTTCCTTGGTAACGCGAGGTCAGAGTTGAGACTGATCATTTTTTTCCGGGCTGGACAGAACGCATGGACTACGTCAAGAGCTGTTTTTCTTTTGTCTTTGAGTGTGAACGACATATACCTAATGTTTGAGCTTCCCCTGCATACAATAAACGTGCAGTGTGACGGTAACGAGTTGTTTTGAGTCCTGTTTGCAACTTTATCGACCCGTGGAGAGCCCTCGGATCACTACATCGCCCATTACTATATAAAATGCAGTGAAGAGCCCTCAGATCCCTCCACTACAAACGTTCCCCTTCAATAACCCGTATGATAAAAAAAAAAAAAACTGCATGATCCAGGCACTCAACAAAAAGTGATTAAAAAAAGCCTTTATTTAGTACTGGCTAGTTGTTTGCCCCTCCCACTGCTAATCAAACGCCTCTTCGGTGTACCCCTTCACATACCAACAACAAGAAGGCAATTAAAAAATAGCCTACACAGTAGGCAAAAAAATGCTAAATAGCAAACATAAAATGCAGACCAAGTAGCAGACATGAAAAGAAAAACACAACTTAAAAGGAAACACATGAAATCAATCTCCTCATTAAGACCAGGCTTATTCAGAGCATCCAAACAATGTATCCAGAAAGTTTCTCTCTGGTTAAGTTTCATGATCCGATCACCACCCCTAACAAGAGGACTAATAAATTCCAATCCTATAATACGTAATAAAGAATCATTACTATTGTGGACCAATTGAAAATGTCTGGCTATTGGATAATCCTTGTTATTAGTTCTTATCGCGTACTTATGTTCAGGAAAGCGATCACGTGAACGTTTCTGGATACATTGTTTGGATGCTCTGAATAAGCCTGGTCTTAATGAGGAGATTGATTTCATGTGTTTCCTTTAAGTTGTGTTTTTCTTTTCATGTCTGCTACTTGGTCTGCATTTTTATGTTTGCTATTTGGTCTGCATTTTTTTGCCTACTGTGTAGGCTATTTTTTAATTGCCTTCTTGTTTTTGGCTATTAATAAATTAATTTAATATGTAAATTTACTAATTGCTCTGGGTACACCTGTGTCTATTTTAGTAATTCGCTGTGATTAGTCTTTGTGTGTCCTGACGAAGGCTGTAGGGCCGAAACATGTTGACCATGACAATTACTAGCCAGTACTAAATAAAGGCTTTTTTTAATCACTACTTTTTGTTGAGTGCCTGGATCATCCTTGGTTTTAGTCTTTTGAGATTTTTCCCTGTTGATCCAAGAGCACCGACCTTACTCTGTTTTATCCACCGTTGAGCACCTGGTTGGATTCTTCATTTTTTACTCAAAAAAAAAAAAAAAACTTTGCACTGTTTTTACTATGACCATATACCCTCCTCCCATGATAGTTTCAATGAGCTACTGTGAATAATTCACAGTAAAACACAGTGACGTGCAGTCGGAGGTTAGTTTGGTGAGGCAGAAACCTCCCCTTTGCTTGATTAGCAATCAGACGATTAACTAGTTTAGTAAGACTATTCGCAGAATGATGGGCCAGTTTAAGTTTCATGGCGTTATTACTCAGTACATCGAATCTGAAATGCTCGCTAGACAGCAGATTTGCGCGTACTTGCTTCCAGGAAGCCAAAGCAATGTCATCAACAAATATTAAAACAGTTCGACTTATGCAGAGTTCAATGCTTAATCAATATACAATGTATTCTCCTTTAAATACGCGCTTTTACATCCAAACAAAAAGCGGGCTCTTATTTTCAGTCTTCTTTCATAATCCGATTAACAAAATGTTTAAACGATATACAGAATTACCGAGAGCGGAGAATTTTTCCTAATTGATTATTCAGATTTCCATCCTGGCAGTCTCGAATTGAAGCGTATAAGTGAATTAATCTTGCTTGTGACCGGTGGGCTTCAAAGGCCTGGCGCAGGTTTATTCCTTGGTATATTTTACTGAAACTTCACAAATAGGGTCACAGGATATTCAGTCAACTAACTATGTACGGTGAAGTAAAAAATACGCTCACCTTTCTTGCTATTGTTGAGAAGAAATCACGGCGAACTCGTGACGAACTTCACCAACTTCTGTCGAACTTATTTCACATCCCCTGGAGGACTAGCCTGGACGAACAAACTCGTAATTTCTCAAATTAAATGGCTTTACAGCAAATCAGGGCCGTAGCTGGGATAAGACGTCGACGCGGGCTGTTTGAAATCTCCCTCCTAAATGGTTATTTTTGCCACGCCGTGCACTTGAAAATTTGTAAACACAGCGCAAATTGAGGTCACGCATTCATCCTATGGGCGAACAATAGCTCTGTTCAAATCGCGTTTTTGGCCGTAATACGCAGAGTTCGTGTATGAAATGCGGGTATCCTATTGAAAAGGTTGCTTTTAATCAAACCATGGTGTTCTTTTTGTATGAAAATGGTATTTACATCATTTTTTTAATAAGTTTTGTGAGGCTTGTTTACCGCCCCAGTTCAGCTGTTACGCATTCCATTAGAGTTTATGCAGAGCGTTGCCCATGCCTACATTGGATATACACGTCATTTTTGGGATTATAATACAGAATTGTCCCAAATGCAAGGGTTTTTGGGACTCATATGTCCCCGCAGGATATTTGGAAACATTGAGGGACGTGTGTCCCGTTAGTACTGAATATGCATGGGCAATACATGAATAAAATGACAACATTTCTTGAGTTGCTGAGAACAAAGTGTTTATTATTTTCTAATGATTTTTTGCAGGTAAGTACAGAAGACACAGACGAAGAGTTTGCCACAAGTTCAACGCCTTTACAGGAAAGGGTCTCAGAGCCACAGGGTCCCAAAAATGGCTGATTTCGGCATTTTTCAACAAACCCATTGTGAAAATTGGGGGGTGAAGCCTGAGGGCATTTTCGAAAATACAGTCTATTCAGAAATAAATCAGGCCAAATTATCCATTAGGGTACCCTAACAGAAATAATTGATGCTAAAGTCATCTATCCCTTTTCTGAAGTACAGCAGCACCCCCTAGGCCCTTTTTAATGGAAAATGCATTGAATTTCACCCAATTATGTTCAACATTAGGTTTTGCATTGATATTAAAAAATGGTATGAATGGTTTGCCTGTGAAGTTTTTTTTGGATCAATGGCCTGCAAAAATGTCAAAATTATCGGTGGGAGGGCAAACATTAACGCTACTCGCCCATTACTATATAAAATGCAGTGAAGTCGCTGATGCCAGCAGTTGTTTGCCCTCCCGCTGCTACGAAACGTTCCCCCTTCAATAACCCGTGGTGATTTAAAAAAAAAAAAAAACTTGGCACTGTTTTTACTATGTCCATATACCCTTCTCCCATGATAGTTTCAATGAGCTACTGTGAATAATTCATAGTAAAACACAGTGACGAGCAGTCGGAGGTTAGTTTGGTGAGGCAGAAACCTCCCCTTTGCTTGATTAGCAATCAGACGATTAACTAGTTTAGTAAGACTATTCGGCAGAATGACGGGCCAGTTTAAGTTTCCGCGGCGGTATTACTTAGTACATCGAACCTGAAATGCTCACTAGACAGCAGATTTGCGCTGTGCTTGCTTCCAGGAAGCGAAGCAATGTCATCAACAAATATTAAAACAGTTCGACTTATGCAGACTTCAATGCTTAATCAATATACGATGTATTCTCCTTTTAAATACGCGCTTTACATCCAAACAAAAAGCGGCGCTTATTTTCAGTCTTCTTTCATAATCCGATTAACAAAATGTTTAAACGATATACAGAATTACCGAGATCCGAGAATTTTTCCTGATTGATTATTCAGATTTCCATCCTTGCAGTCTCGAATTGAAGCGTATACGTGAATTAATCTTGTGACCGGTGGGCTTCAAACGCCTGGCGCCGGTTTATTCCTTGGTATATTTTACTGAAATTTCACAAATAGGGTCACAGGATATTCTGTCAACAAACTATGTAGGGTAAAGTAAAAAATACGCTCACCTTTCTTGCTATTGTTGAGAAGAAATCACGGCGAACTCGTGACGAACTTCACTAACTTCTGTCAAACTTATTTCACATCCCCTGGAGGTCTAGCCTGGACGAACAGACTCGTAATTTCTCAAATTAGATGGCTGTAAGCAAATCAGGGCCGTAGCTGGGATAAGACGTCGACGCGGGCTGTTTGAAATCTACCTCCTAAATGGTTATTTTTTGCCACGCCCGTGCCCTTGAAAATTTGTAAACACGGCGCAAATTGAGGTCACGCATTCATCCTACGGGCGAACAATAGCTCTGTTCAAATCGCGTTTTTGGCCGTAATACGCAGAGTTCAAGTATGAAATGCGGGTATCCTATTAAAAAGGTTGCTTTTAATCAAACCATGGTGTTCTTTTTGTATGAAAATGGTATTTACGTCATTTTTTATAAGTTTTCTGAGGCTTGTTTACCGCCCCAGTTCAGCTGTTACGCATTCCATTAGAGTTTACGCAGAGCGTTGCCCATGCCTATACTGAAAGGGTTAATTTTCTTCCGAGACAAGAAAGGATAAAAAGACAAATGAACAGAAGATGGATTAAGTATTTCACATTACAAAGAGTAATGGCACTCAGTTAGCCACTTTTACTCCCACAATATTTCAGGCGAGGGGGCAGTATATTGGGGTGGAATACTCTATTTGAACGCCGCACAAAGAGTAGCCCAACAGCAACTCAAATTAAATCATCCAACTGAAAGCAGCGAGACAAGAGATGACCTGCCATTTAGCCTATTAATAACACTTCCTTTTGCAACTGAGCCAGGCACTCAATAGGCCAAAAGAGCCCGCGCCCCACAGTAACGGCTTTCCCGCCAACCCTCCAGAGCGGCCTGCCACCCGCCCCATCCATCACGGGACCTGAAACTCGCAGACAGGGGTGAGAACAAGACGGATGGCAGACGGCAGCAGGGCTCCAATTTCAGTAGTCTGGGCCTATCCGCAATTCCTCTGGCATGATGTCTCAGCACAAACAGCCACCAGTACACTTCAGGCTTCTTGCCAACAAGCATCATAAAAAACCATAAACTCATAAAATACTAGTAAAATGAACCCTTTGAGAAAGGGGGAGAGGTTGAGAGATTCCACCATACACTTCTCCATTGAGCAGCGAACTACTGTTGGATATCAGGGGATGGGAAGCAAAGGGTGCAAAAATTTCCAGCAACAGTATGGCACCATCCTCATTTGGGTCGAAGGCAACACTGCTTCACCCATTGGGACAGTCACCTCAGCACAGTTCTTTGGTTGAGGACAGTATGGCCTGTGGCTCTTTAGGAAACAAAAGCCATTACTCTCAGAAGGGAGCAACCCTGCACAAAGACAAGTCCCATCAAAAAAAAAAAAAAAAAAAAAACTCAAACTACCCATAAAAACATATAAAAAACCAGCAAGGCACTTGAAATTGGAAGTGCTATTCTGACTTTCATTAAAGTAAATGTATGTCTTGTCATGACATCTTTTTTTGCTCACTGTTTTTTGGTACAAGAATCTACTTTTAAGAAACTACCACTGTTCACAAGGTGCTTCCATTTTGTATTCATGGTGTACATCAATTTAAAAATCAATAGTACCTCAGCACCCTCACTTTTTCACAGCAAGTTCATGTCTGCCAAGTTTCCTAGTGGACCAAACACCAATTGCAGGTGTTGTCCACTGGATACCGGTCTTCCAAAACCTTCAATGCAATTTCATATTCTCAGCTCTTCCTCAATAAATGTGACCATCAGTTCCAAGTCTGGGTGATGGTGTCAGCTGAGGAAGGAAAGCTTTTCGGATGCGGAGACACAGTCGTTAAGCATGCTTAACTTTGGATCGAAAGGTCCCGTGTTTGAGTCCACGACGTTCGCGGTACGTTCTTGGGGAAAACGCTTCACTCCCACAGTGCCCCACTTCACCCAGGAGTATGATTGGGTACCAGACCGTTGTTGGGGAAACCTGACTAAATGCCAGTGGATGGTAACCTGCAATGGACAAGCATCTCATCCCGAGGGAGGAGCAATACACCTACTCGCTTTATGCAAAGGAAACCGGAGTTGAGCACCAGCCTGATGAGCCACTATTGGCTTGGGACAGACTACTAGCATGTTAAGAGCTTCCGTTTACTGTTTATTGCCCTCTCTGTATGATGTACAAGACCAATATTGATCAATGGGCCCCAGTCCTCTGGTGTGCAGTGAAATGACCCCATCAATCACTTTCTTCCCAGAGAGAAGGCAAATGAGAAATAAGAGAGATGGAGAGAGGGAGAAAACAAGCAAAACCTTATTAACTAAAGCAGGATAATCAGTCAATTTGAGATTTACAAAAGCTTACAAATTATGACTGCACAGAACTGATGTCATTCTATACATAGATACACACTGCACACGCACTAACATTCAGCATCAGAGGCAGAGTAGTATTTTTAGGAGAAGGAAAGCTGCAAGTAAAAAGTCAAAAGTCCCATCATGAGGTAGAAAAGACTTGAAGGAGACATATTTTGCTGATCCATGCTTTTTGACATTCTGAGAATGCTATAAGCTTCCACCTCCATGCTGAATGTCGAAAAAGTTGTCAAAAATGACACCTAGGGGTTCTGCCAAAATTTGCAAACGGGAATTCACATGATTTTCTGCCTCTCGGAACGCCTCGTAACGAGAACTTCGCGAGATCTGTTGAAATTCTTTCTTCACGATTTCAAAAAAATCAGGAGGAATGTATAAAACCTGTGATGAATCAGGAAGAATCCGCTCTAAACACGCCCACGACGCCCGCCCCCAGACCGCCCAGCGGTAGAGAATCTCTGCTCACCTGAGAAGAAGCCAGAAGTAGAAGGAAGAGAAGAGCCATGTCTCGCCATTGTTATTTTGGATGTACTGAGAAAACTATATAAATAAATAA
Organism: Gymnothorax javanicus; assembly: GCA_029692085.1. Classification (NCBI taxonomy): domain Eukaryota; kingdom Metazoa; phylum Chordata; class Actinopteri; order Anguilliformes; family Muraenidae; genus Gymnothorax; species Gymnothorax javanicus. The sequence continues at coordinate 37,620,253 of CM056206.1, forward strand.
TTCCAGGATAAAGCTGCTTTCACACCGGACGCGGAACAAATTTTTCGCATGACAGATTACATTCAAAGTCAATGCAAAGACGCGAATGCGGCTTAACTGTGTTTTTTTTTTTCATTGGTTGTTGCCCTAAATCTTATCCAGATACGATAGTGCAATTATCTGATTGGCTATTGTATAGCCCCTTTCCTTTTTTTGATTGGCTGGCAGGTGGTAAGCTGCAACCGAGAACTCCAAGGGAGACGTGTTTGATTCCTGCCGGTTTCCACAGTTATAGCGGTGCTGCTGCGCATATAACCCTACTGTTGGAAATTGTTTTCATTTTAATCATTTTTTCGTACCTCGGTCCTGAGCCCGATGTAAACATGGTGAAAGCGAACTAGTAAACAAGAGCACGTGAAGCCGGGTGGGGGCGGGCCTTGGAACACTAGGTCTGCCCCTTCTGCCTCTGGTTCCGCCCCTGGAAGGCTCTGCTAAACCGACAAATCATGGCAAAGTGTAGTCCAAAACTGACCATTTTCAGGAAGTGGCTACAAGGCTGTTAAAATGGGTAGTTTTCTGGGTGCAGCTCCGAGAAAGGTGGGGAGTTCTTCAAACTAAAAGTCGTGCTAAACTACTCAGTAGGAGTTCAGAACTGACACAATGGGAACAATGGCATAGTGAAAATGGTATAATGTGTCTCCTTTAACTTGGAAATTGCACAGACCAATTTATCAAAATTAAATTAAAATTAAATTCTTCTTTTTAAATGCGGAGTAGAAAACGGGTTATTCTTTCATAACTTCTTAAGAATACAATGGTAAAAACCTAATCTTCAGTAGCTTTCAGAGTAGATGTAAAAAGTCAATTGCATGACTGAGGTGATCCAAGTCAGACTCGAGACCCAAGACCTGGCCTGGAGTGGGAACTTGGTGTGGAAGCAAAACCACCACTTTCTATACCGGGGATGGGGAACCTTTTCCAGAAAGGGCCGGTGTGGGTGCAGGCTTTCATTCCAACCAGATAATTACATACCTGATTCTACTAATCAAGGTCCTTCGCAAAGATTCCAGAGGTTGATTAGTAGAATTAGGTGAGTAACTGCTTGGTTTGAATTAGAGCCTGCACCCACACTGGCCCTATCTGGATAAGGTTCCCCACCCCTGTTCTATACCCTCTATATGGGGGGAAAATCTCTTTCTGGTGCAGGGGTGAACCTTTTCCAGAAAGGGCCGGTGTGGGTGCAGGCTCTCATTCCAACCAAGCAGCTACACACCTGATTCTACTAATCAACCTCTGGAATCTTTGCGAAGGACCTTGATTAGTAGAATCAGGTATGTAATTATTTGGTTGGAATGAAAGCCTGCACCCACACCGGCCCTTTCTGGAAAAGGTTCCTCATCCCCATTCTAGTGAGTGAACAGAGGCTGACCACATCCTCTCAGAGTGAGTTTCCCTCCTCTTAAAATTTATCCTCTTCTCCCGCACTCGGCCCCAGACTTCCACACAGACAAGTAATTGAAGTTTGTAAAGGAGATGAGATGTGCCATCTGTCTCTGATCCACCCTCCCTTCACTGTAAAACACACACAAACACACACAGACATGCATACATGCGCACATATACACACACACACACACACACACACACACACTAACACATACACACACAGAAGCAATGACATGCAGATACACAGACACACACACACACGCTGGGCCTCACTACAAAGCTTTGCTGAGCTCGCCCCTCCCAGCATTCCTCTCCATCAACATCATCTGGCATCAATTAGATGTAAAGGGGGTTTTGGGCAAAGAGAGGCAAAGGGGCAAAAGACAGTATTCTCTGGCAGACAGAACCTGGCAGGAGATATCACATCAACGGAATGGCATGTTCCCTATATACTGTCATGTTACATTCCTCATGTACACTCATTTGCTGTGAATCACATTTCAAAACAGCACAGTGCTGAATGAGCCACAGGGCTAACCAGCAAACTGTAGTGAAAGAAAACGGTCTCTAGGCCAAGAGGGAAAAACAGTTGTGAGCTACCGATGAGATCTCTATCTGACCACATTATTTTTGCTTTTTACGAAGCAATTTTTTGAGTTGAACCAGAAAAAAGTCAAATGTTAAGGGTGAAACTGCTATTAATATTTGGACATAATACAGTAAATGTGGTCACTGACGAAAATAAAACACAGCTGAGCAGCACTCCCCATCATTACTGGAGGAACAGCCAATTAGGAAATGAAGAAAGGAAGGGTTTCATGCTACTTGCAGAGGTCAGGGATCCACTCTCCGCAAACATGAGGCGAGATCCAGAAGTTATCGTGACAACAAACCATGGTCACAGACACAACAGCAGGGCATTATCCACCACAAACTGTGTCAATGACAAAACAAATATACAGGTGTTTAGGTTGAAAGGTTGAGAAAGAAGGTCAGTGTCATCAAAACATCATCCATACAGACAGTGACCTGTATGAGACAGGTCCTTTTGCAGCTAAGTGACAGCACCAGTCGCACAGCAACAGGCACTTTCTCCCCGCTCTCTATTGGCCAGGATAAAGCATTAAACACACCATCAGACTGAACCCTGAATGGATATCAAAGTCTAAGTCAAGAAAACAGAAATCTTCCATAGCAACAAGTCTGTGTAGATCTGAGCATGACGAGAGGCATTCCACTAACTCACAGTTTCTGAATTTTGAAAGACATAAATAAAACAATAGCACGCCACCCTTTGTACAACACTGATAACAGGACAGTAAAACGTCCCCTTTGGAATGTTATTCGATATAAAGATCAATGGTCGATTAATTTCTGCAAAAGGATTTGACAAGCCTTCCACCCACTGGTACTCATCTATTCCCTTTACACCCAATTGCATGCATTATACCTGGACTGGGTCGGCTGAACAATAACTCCTCTTAAACTCATACTTGCAGCTATGACCCACCTGCTTTTGGCTAGTAATGATTGTGTGATCATCCCCAAATGCTTGAAAATCATTTTGAAGACATGAATAAAGGTGGTAAATGAAGACTTTGACTTCACTGTAGAAGGAAGAGTGCTCAGTAGAAACAGGCCAAGTGCAAAGCATTCCAAGGCTCTGCACAACAAGCATTCCACTCAGATATGGGATACTTCATTACAGCACGTGAGTAAAAATAAAATTTTAGTTGTACGGAACGCAAGCAACTTCTGATACAGGTAATTATGACTCATGAATTATGCAACATTTTAGCATGTGACCGAGACCATGCTAAAAACTACAATTCCAATTCTTGATTTGTTCTTGATTTAGAATTATGTATTAGCTTTAAAAATCTAACCTAATTCGGCAGTGCCCCAAATTTTCTGATAGTTCCTATAAATTTATTTAACTTGGGGCACTGTGCTCCTAAATTTTTTTTGCGTGGTTGTGACTTTTTGGACCTCAGAGCGCATGTACTCCTCGGAAAAAAATGTCAGTGCAGAGCCCAGATCCAATGACAGGGAAAAAAAAGACTCTAACTTAGTAATGCAGCAAATACCAATATGCCAGTGAGTGTTGATAGTTGCCATTGATAAATTATACATAACACTTCACAAGTTCAATCCAGCATGCAGAATTATGAATACACAGCGTACAAAATTCATATAAGTTTTGTATTAAATAGAAAATACCAGTGAGTATGATGTCACGGAGCTCCTTGTTTTCACATCCATGTTTAGTCAAAGTGCCCATCCCACATTCCAAAACATGCAACTGGTTGGAGTGATCTTAGTTTGAAATGAAAGCACCAGCCAGCAGCCGCCATAAAAAAAAGAAACCCACCCACATCAGGTTCGACATTTCTAAATCATTCTGTAGTTGTAGAAAAAGCACAAAATAAAAGATGGTGCATGCAGACAGAAACACCAAATGTAAGAAAATAAATAATAAATAAATAAATAAAAATAAAAAAGAGAAAACTTGCCTGAGATTTCACTGGTTTAGGTGAGTCAGCCTGATTGTCGCGAATATACAAAATGCAGATGTTAGTCATTTGTTTTCACACAAGCACTGCCGATACTTCCATCACAGCACTCAGAGTCATGCCACCACTCACGCAATTAAAAATGAAAGCCCGGTTAGACTTATTCAAGTCACATAGACTATTGCTTTAGACCTCATGTGCTAGAAATGAAAATAAGCAGCCAAACACCTACTCATCCAAGTCTTAGCTAATCAAAGGACTTTGCTTCCCAAAGCAGAATACTATTTTTGGTTTGAATGATTCACGGGTGGAACGCAGAGGATCCACCGAAAACCGCTTCCACGTTAATTTGCCATGGAGAATTAAATCTATTCTAGATCAAGACTGAATGCAAAAGAAGCAGTGAGACCACAGCAACTTTAGATTACTAGGTTTCATTGGAGCTGGAACGGTGAGACTCCAAAACCTCTGAACATTGAGCTATAGAAAAGGCAACTTACCCTGTTTTTTCTCATCTTTGCAACGACCATAAGATCGACGTCTGAACAGGGTGTGACCACTTTTTAAAAGCACAGAAAAACCACAAAGCCACACTATCAAGTGGTGGTATGTCATTATATTGGTCTATTGAAATGGTTAGAATGCAATTTACCTAACCGCTGGCGGTTGCAAAAAGACTCAAATACAGGAGAATACCTTTTCTGACTCTGGTACATCTATAAAGTGGTCTCCACTGTATTTAACGGCACGATTAAGGTTGATATTGAAAACCCCCCATATTCATTGTTTTGTTTCAAACACGTGGTTTAAAATTTCTGCCACTTCTTCCGCCACAAACAGATCAGCAGAACCATGTTTTTGCTTGACCTCCACCTCTTTCACCATGGTAACACTAATATCACCTTTTTGCATCTCTCAGCTATGTTCCTGCAGGAGTTAATCAACGTCTGCTTGGGCGTGCTCCTCATTTTACATTTAACTACTTTTTAAATGAGGGCCAGTATGCCAGATTTGTTAGAAGGTTATCACAGAGGGACTGCTCCATTCCAAGCGTCCTGAAGTGAATCTGAAGCCAACAATTTCCTATTTCTTTTAATATACAAACTGAAATTTAAGTGTAGTTAAACTTGTATGGCAACCAAATGTTGCTCTTGGGTTGGTATGTCAGCGCCATCCTCAAAGTTGCTTCCAACTCTCAGTGTGTAGTTCACGACTAAATCAGTTCGCGTGAACAGCTCAAGTTTAAAGTTTGGATACACTTAAGGTGAAGTAATTAAAAACCATTTTTTGAACCATTCCACAGATTTCATGTCAACAAACAAAAGTTTTGGCAAGTAACTTGGGACATGACACAAGTGATTTTTTTTTTTAAAAACTGTTTGTGAACAGACCATTTCACTAATGATTCACAATATCACCATTCCCGTGAGTCAAAGTTTACGTACACAAAGTTAATCGTGCCTTTAAACTACTTGCAAAATTAAATTTTGCAAAAAATTAAGAAGCATCTGATAGGCTAATTGACATCATTTGATTTAATTGGTGGGGTGCCTGTGGATGTATTTGCAAGGTCTCCTCTGAGCCACTTCACCTGACATCAATGAAAATAACTCAGCCAAGACCTCAGGAAAAGAAATAATAAATAAATAAATAAATAAATCAATCGTAAACCTCCCTAAGTCTGGGCCAGTTTTGGCTGAAATCTTGTATTGGCAATGGGAGAGTCAAGCCACTGCAGCACCCCTACTACCCACAGTTACAAGATATTCTGTCTTCTAAAGACCAACATATTTTAACATGAAAAGTGCTAATCAATCCCAGAACGGCAGCAAAAAACCCTTGTGAAGATGCTGAAGGACATGGGTACAAAAGTAACACTTTGCTTTCAAAACAATAGTTGGTCTCCTGATGGAATGTTGTTAAAAAAGAGGTGATGCAACACAGCGGTAAACATGCCTGATTGCCTGTGCCATTTAGGTTTTTTTTTTAAATTTAAAATAAGCAGATATTCTTCAAATAACAATAAAGTTTCTCAGTTTCAAAATCTGTTATGGTGTCTTTGAACCAACTTCAAATAAATTTTGGGTTTAATTGATCCGCGAATCATTGCATTCTGTTCTTAAAAGCGCACTATGCAAGTTTGTTTACTTTCTGCGTGATTATATTTTTGTTTCAATTCACCCACATCTCTCCACGATCCGCTAGCTGCCTGCCCCTAAATTCACTGTAAAAAAAACCCGGGCTCTGGAGACTGCACAAGCGTCACCAACTGCAAATAAACACAAGGGGCACAGGCTGTGCCCCATAACATAACAAAACGTCCCGGCCAATCACCGACAAGAGTTGACAGTTATGGAAGCATGGGAAGGAGGGAACTATGGGAGGGAGGGGCGGGCTACCTCTGTTTTGTTTGAATTCGAATGTCAACAGTAAAAACACTTGCATAGTGCACCTTTAATTACATTTTACATAGCATCCTAACTGTTTTGGAAATGAGGGGATGAAGCACGTTTGATTCAAATCTACCAAGTGGCAAGAAGTCAAAAATGCGTCAGACAATCAAAGGACAAAGCAGCCATACTGGATCATGCGTCAACCTGAAAGTAACGCATTGACTGGGCCATAAGAGAAAATGTACCAAGTCTGAACATAATCGGACCATTGGAACTGGAGATGGTGGTGAACATGCGTCACCCGATCATTGGATTATTAATCGCGCCAAAAAAACAACACTTGGTCAGGGGCATAAGATGAACACTTGTACCAAGTCTGCTCCAAATCCAGCTTGTAGAACTCGAGAAGTTGTTGAAAACGTGCCGGCCAATCAGAGGCCAGGGTGGCCATAATGGATTCCTAATCCAGCCGAAAAATAACAACAGTTCGTCAGGGCCATGAGACAAACACGTGCACCACGTCTGAACCATGTCTGAGCAGTGGAACTGGAGAGGTTGCCAATAAGAGACCAGGGTGGTGATACTAGATTCTGAGTAGAGCTGGAATATAACACTTAGTCAGGGCCATGAGAGGAACATTTGCACAAGTCTGATCGAAGTCTAAGAAGAAGTAATTTAAATAAAAAGTTTACGGCGGGACGATGGATGATGGAGGCTACGCCATGGCAACAGCTCACTTGGTTCTTTGGACCAGGTGAGCTAATAAAAATGGAACTATTTGGCCATAATTACCATCGTTATGTTTGAAGAATAAAGGGACAGGCCTGTAAGCCAAAGAACACCATCCCAGCTGTGAAGCTCAAGGGTAGCAGTATCATGAGGGGGTACTTTGCTGCAGGAGGGACTGGTATACTTCAAAAAACAGATGGCATAGAGAGGAAGGATAATTGTTCAAATACATTGAAGCAACAACAAGACATCAGCCCAGATGTAAAAGCTTGAGTCGCAAATGGGTCTTCCAAGTGGGCAATGACCCTAAGCATATGTCCAAAATGGCAAATGACAGCTAAGTCCAGGTAATAGAGTGGCCAGTACAAAAGCATGAGTGAACAAGGAGGCCTGCAATCTGACCAAGTTACCCCAGTTCCGTCATGAGAAATGGGCCCAAATTCCAGGAACTTATCGTTAAAAGCTTGTGGAATGCTACCCAAAACATTGACCCAAGTAAGTTAAACAATTTAAAGGCAATGCTAACAAATACTCAGTGCATATAAATTTCTGACCCACTGGGAGTGTGATGAATGAAATTAAAGCTGAAATAAGTCATTTTCTCTACTGTTATTCAGACGTTTCATCTTATTAAAATAAAGTTGTGATCCTAACTGACCTAAGAGACATGTTTACAAGGATTAAATGTCAAGAGTTTTGAAAATCTTTTGAAAAATTGAAGTAAAGTTTATTTGGCTAAGGTGTATGAAAACCTAAAATTTTAACTGTACCTGGAGACTGTGGCCAGTTTTGGGATTATGGTACAGCGCTAAACTGAAAAAGTTTATGAAGCTTTTGGACATCCCAGAACATAACTACTTGCCCACAAACAGCATAATATGGGACCTTAAAGCCAACATTGTCTCCAGCTCACAACTAAATGCCACATCCAGTCCAGCTTAACTGGACCATATTACAAAAGAAACCTTCAGTATTACTAGTAACTTCATGGACAGGACTGGAGTGGGGCAGAACTTACTGGAATGTTGTGGTCTTTCCGTCCTTTGTGAGAGGAGGCGACGTGAGCCAGGTACTGGATCACCTTCTTGGTGTTCTCCGTCTTACCCGCACCCGACTCACCTCTGAGAGGAGGAGGAGAGAGAAGCAGGGACACACAATCAACTCAAACTTCACATTTATGATTAAAAAGGTTGCACAGTTTGTTTAAAAACTTCACCATCAGGCACACGATGACCGTGACTTAATCACAGAAGCCAAAATCTGAACATTAAAGCAAATTTCTCCATTATAAAAAAAAAAAAAAAATAGTGGCAAAGCCACTGTGCCTGCTTGACCTATCGCAACATGGCCAAAATCTAACTTCGCCTAGATTTTCATCCCATATACACGCATATAAAATATGAAAAGGATCCGTGAAAAACTGAAGGCACTAGAGCGCTGACAAGGCAAAAAGTTTACAGACGAACGGACGAATGACAGACCACCAAGAAGGCATCTAACCACAGCATAAGCCCGACTGGCCTAAAGGCCAAGCCGGCTAAAAATCATACTAAGCTATACAGTCCTATGGTGTGGACAGATGTTAAATCCCCTGCATGAACCAAAGTAATAACACAGGGACTACAGCCACTCTCAATGCTGCAAGGGACAAAATTCCTGGTAAATCCCTGGATCCACAAATAAATGGATTGCCAACAGATGCCCCAGATGTAGACAGTATCTGACTTTTTTTTTTCATCTTGGTTAATTCTCACATTTTATTTTATTCAACAGCTGTGGTTTGAGGTTGGGTCCTAGTTCTTAGTACCTTCATTTTATTTTGCCCATGGAATCACAGGTCCTTAAAGACAGCACTCATCCAAAGTGAGGCTTAACCCTTTCAGTACCATAGGCAACTATAGTTGCCCAATGGTGTAAGATATCAAAACCAGATGCTGTTGAAAACCTATCATGCGGCAACTTGTTTAAAAGAGCTCCCGCAGGGGAGCTCTTTTAAACAAGTTGCCACATGATAGGTTTTCAACAGCTTAGGATAATTACATTCTTAATTCCTTGAAAATTTATTCGGCTCTCAAAGGGTTAAATGGGATGCTACAGGCTTAGCATTAAGTGAGCAGTAGCAATCTCCAGATTGCATAATGATTAAATTTAACAATTAAATCCAGAAATTCAAAATTTTTTGAGGCCAAGCCATTTTTTGAAGCTTTCTTCATCGCTCCATTTTCTTGGTACAGCTCCTTGGCGTTAAGGTGCAAAAAACCGTACCATTACTGCTTTGGGAAAATGCTGACTGCAACGAGGTCTGAGGAATGAGCTGTGATGAGGGACTTGAGACAGCTGCACTCACACAGTTTTAAGACCAAGCAAACACATACAGAGCATTGTCACAGCCATTCCTTAGAGAAGGCCGCGCAGGTAGCGTGTAAATGCCCCTTTGTGACTCAGCGTTCCTGCGCACGTCAAAGGTTTGGACGGCCCTTGCATTCCACAGGTCCTTTCTCTACAAAGATCTGGCAGAGCAAATTCCAGCGACCACTCTCTCCCACACATGCCAAGACAAACAGCCCAATGTCCTCTCATGTTATATGGGTTTCACAAAAATCATCTCAAGTTATTGCACAAGCCTGGACGGTCCATTAGGCTGCACCAATTCTGAGCTAATTCTGACCATTACAGATGTGAGTCCTATGGGAAGTCAGAAAAAAAGCCACAAGGCTTGAATCTGCAGACCCAGGGGCTGGGCACTGGGGCACAGTGTGTGCATCTTTTTATTCAGTCCACAGCTGTGCTCAGTAACCAAGTTTTTGGATGTGCTGGCAGCTGGCAGCCATGGTATTAAACAGAAAGGCTTTCAGTTAACAGAGTAATCCCTTCACCTCACCTGAACTTATAGTCACATCTACAAGCTGCACTATCCTTCAGCACAAAAGCCATAAATGTAGGCAAGTGAACAAAAAATTCTGACTTTGCCAATTCCAGTGCAACTGATACCACGGGAAAGTGCTTGAAAAACACTTTAAAATGACACCACAGCTATTTTAGTATAAAGAAAAACTGACAAATGTTATTATTGGTAATTAGCCTCTATTTTCTTAAGGGGAATGATACATGATTTGTGACCAAAAAGGTCTTATTGCCTAATAAAGCACAAATTATTTTGAGCACTTCCCTCTATGGGATAGATATTTACATAGGATAAGACAGTCTCATTTCACCACACAATTCATTTTAGATCAGTGGTACAAACAAGCATGGCTACCAGTCAAAACAGCATCTGCTTGCAAGTAAAAAACAGCCTTTGGTCTTCGGATGCAGTTCAAGGGAACAGTGGACTGTAAATGGATGGGAATAGTTCAGCATGGGAAATCAGATATACCATAATACATTCAATGTTGGACATATTATGGATTTATTTTAGAAATTCTCCAATAAGACACTGGAGTTTAAGAGTGGATTACAAAACTTCTGAAAGGGATATGAACGCTTTGGAACTCAACGTGAAACGGGGCAACATTTAGCTTATGAACAAAAAAGTATGTAATTCGCTTGGAGCATTCCGGAAATATTTAATATACGGTGTGCTTTGGTATTGTAGACATTTTAAGAGCATTATCTAGCAAGTTCATGCACTTTTTGACTCATTAAATTACCCATGAACATAATGGATTTTTCTACATTTGGGCCAGGTTGCAGTCCGGTAGCCTTTGGAATTGGCCCAGTCAAAATAGTTCCTGATCAATAAAATGCGGTGAAATTTCTCAAAATTTAAACTGAAATAGTAAAGAACACGTCTATTTAGTTTTTACTAGCTTCTGATCAGTATTTGGTGTAAATTATGCACCTTGAAAAGGCGCTTATTCTTCCAACCTTTCATCGAAACAGATAATGTGCGCAGATTTTGAAAATTCAAAGATGAGGCTATTAAGGCAATTTCTGGCTGCTCTATACTAAAGGAGTTCCGGGAAAAATCCCAACAAAAGCCAACAATAAGCAAGTTTTCTGGGACAAGTCAGAGTTCAAGCAGCTCTGCTCAGAAACAGCAGTCGGGCAGAGAATGACCGCTGCGGACCAGATCGATTTTCACATACCTAGTAAATGGATCTGGGCAGATCGCAGATTAAAATTAAAAGAGATTTTAGCATGCTGCTCAAAGGCCTTTCCAAATTCATGAAGGAGTTGTGGATACTGGATTGTGATTGGGCACTTCAAATGGAGCTGGAAACTTTAGGGGAGAAAATCAGTACCAGTGAGGCAGACACAAAATGACTTCTCGCCTATGGCTGTTTCTCTGCGTCAGGTCATAAGGCTGAAAAAGGAAGAGCACAGTTTCTGCAACGTTCCTCCGGGCTTTGTGAGATCATGCTGTAAAAATGGCCCTTTCAGCCCAGCGTCTCCGTTTTAAATGGAAACTTATCCTTTTGGTCACGAAAAAAATGACATCATATAAAATTAAATATACTGTTGCCTCCCGCCTGTTAAACTCAAGACTCACAGCAATTACTCAACTTTATTTCTCCCTCATGCCTTTTCAGCAAAAATGGAGAAAATTACTGTTGCTCTTCAGATCCAAAAGCCAACAAGCCTCCCTGACCAGCCCAAAAGAGCAAAACATACCCAGGGCGAGGACTGATAAATCAAAGACTCAAATGCCCCCATTTCGGCTGTTTTACCACCACACAGAGTGACTGGCAGGCTTGCACTCCATTTGTTCAGAATAGAAACCTGCTTGCAGCAACCCCTTCAGAAAAAAATAAAACAATGCATCATAAAAATCTAGATGCTTTAGCATGATCTAAATGGAGAGGAAATGATGGTAAATATCCCAGAAAAGCTAGGCTATTACACTGTGTAATGAAAGCTTCTTGCAGGCAATGGAGCAAGTCGTAATAAAAAAATCCTCTTTCCAGTAACACAACCAACTCTCCACAAAAAACATAGCCCCTAGAAATTACAGACCACAGCTGAAAAGAGAAAGTAACAACTAACAATCTGACCCTATTCCTCTTTGAGCAGCATCTGGATTTAAACATTTTTCTTGTATTTCAGTGCCACCAAATGTGCAAAGTAATTGAAATAAAATAAAGTGCAGTCACTTTGATCAGCAGCGGGGATACATTTTACCTCTGCTTCTGCTGAAAACAACAGTGACCAATTTCAACTTCAATGTTGAAATTATAATTATCACCATATGTTTTCAAAGAAACATTCCCTAAATTAATTTTCAGTAGTCTAATCCACTCAAACCGTCTCACAGCAACATTATTTAAAATTAGATTTTCCTGAACTTATCTGCCAGGGAACATTAGTGCAGCGTTTTTTTCAAACATGCTTCACTCATTCAAAAGAGAAGCTTCTGCTACATCCATTGAAATTCCTACAGTGACTCCATTTTTCTTCTACAGTGCTGTGAAAAAGCATTTGCCCTCATTCCAACTTTGCCTATTTTTTGCATACTTGTCACACTTATATGTTTCAGATCTAACTCATTTTAATATTAGGCAAAGTTAACCTGAGTGAGCCAAAAATAGTTTTTTAAATAATGATTTAATTTATTGAAGGAAAAAAAACAATCCAACCCTACCTAGCCCTATATGAAAAATTACCCCCTAAGTCACTAAATTAACCAATTAAACTACTTTAATTGATAATGGGGTTCAGTTTTTCTGGACAGACCCAGGTCCAATTACTGCCAGCACTCTTGAATCTAAACATCACTTAAACAGAACCAGTCTGGCAATATGAAGCAGGCGCAAAGCAGCACACAATGCCACAATCCAAAGAAATTCAAGTAGAGATGAGAAACAAAGAGGATGACATCTATCAATCTGGAAAGGGAGAAAACCATTTCAGAGACTTAGGGACTCCAGCGAACAGCGGCGAACCATTATCTACAAATGAAGAAAACATGGAACAGTGGTGAACCTTCCCATGAATGGCCGGCCTACCAACGTTCCTCCAAGAGAGCATTCATGACTCGTCCAGGAGGTCAAAAAAAAAAAAAAAAACACCAGACTAAGATCAAAAGAACTGCTTGCTGCACTTGCTTCAGCTAAGGTCAGTGTTTACCATTCCACTGTGGGAAAGAGACTGGACAAAAATGAGCTCCATGGGAGAGGTGCAACTCAAAAACCATCGCTGACCAAAGAGAACACAAAGGCTCATTTCTTATTTCCCAGAAAACATTTTGATGACCCCTAAGACTTTTAGGATAATATTCTGTCTACTGACGGCTCAAAACTGTGACTCTTTGTGGGACAATGGTCCCAATAGACCAGGTATAAAGCTGCACAGAGTTAAGTCATTCATAAGCATTAATATGCTTTACATTTGACAATATGTTAAAATATCATAAGTTTTTCCAATGTACATTATGTACATTAACATTCTGTGTGGGAAAAATATCCAACCCCAGGTTTTTTTTTTTTACAACCCCAAAAGGCTTTTTTTTTGTCACAATTAAGCTTTTAAAAAGACATCACAATAAAAAAACTGATCTAACATGATTATTTAATGCTGTGTAGGGTGGTTCATCATCCAGGACAGAGTTTGGAAAGAATTGGAGATTTACAACCATCCCAAAAAATTTAAATAAATAAATAAGCCGTTGCCCCAACAGCAATGGGTATCTGAGCAAAAACCCCAAGCAAAAGCTCCCCAAAAGACAGCCCGGCTACTAAATTGCCCCAGACATTAATTTATTTAAACTGAACCCAATTTTATCTCATAGGTGCTCACACTGCCTTTATTTACACATTAATGAAACATATAATAAACTATTTTTCATGTGGTAAATAAAACATTTAATTGATTTATTTAATCTATTGATGTTTTTGGTGTAGTGTTCAGCAATAATCATGACTGAAAAAATGAAATGGCAAAATTTCAAGATAATATTGCTAAGATATAAGGTAATTAATGTATTACTATTAATAATACAAAGCCCAAAATCAAACCAGTTCTCTGTCTTGAGAAGATCTAAAGGGATATAAATTTGAAAATTTGAATGCGACCACAGAGATGATGATGATTTGAAGATGCATGACTGAAAAAATCAAATGGCAAAATTTCAAGGTGATATTGCTTTCATATCAGGCAATATGATGTAATTTGTTAATTTATTTTTATTTAAAAGACAAAGCCTGAAATCAATCGGGTTCCCTGTCATGATAAGATCGAAAGGCACATAAAATTTGAAAAGGATGCATTAAAAAAGTTTGAGATAGCGTGTTAACATGAGGGATCAGCGGCGGACCCGGACAAGACAGCGATGATGATTCCACAGTATCTTCCTGCATGACTGAAAGAATCAAATGGCTAAATTTCAAGCTGACAATGCTAACATATCAAGAAATATGATGGAACACAGGTGTTCCAAGAAATTCATTCGTTAATTATTAATTTATAATTCTGATTATAATATAAAGTAATATTATTATTCTTCAACTTGATAAAATCTAAAGGCATATGAAATTTGAAAAGGATCTATAAAATACTTGCAGAGTTATTGCGTTAACACAAAGGACATGCAGCAGACGCTGTGGTGATGATGATTCTATAATGTCAACAAAACAGTTTGCCGATGTAATAAATAACCACTGATCCAACCTCAATTTCCTGAGGTTAGTAGAAACACAGGATTTATGTATTTTTTTTGTTCGGCCAAATAGCAAACCCATAACTGCGATGCAACAGCTCAGGCCTTTGAACAGAGCGCACACATGATTAGTCCTCCCCTCCAGCACGCCATCAATTGCCATATAAGGGGTCAAAAGGCATCTTAGGTTAAACCCAGGTACTGTACGGGGGCTGACCAATAACTGATGAGGAAAAAAAAAAAAAACAAACTGGGAGTAAATCTTCACAACAGCATCTGTCCCATTCATTTTCCAAATGAGAAAAAAAAAATTTGAATGACAAGGAAGAAGTACGGCAGCATTTGGAATGAACTCACGTGCAAAGGATGGATTGGTCCTCACGATCTGTAAGAAAGACAGAAACACATTTTTAGTCATTCCTCAGGGCACACACTCGCCCACAGGCACACAAACAGATATGCGCACTCACACACATGCACACACAGCCATCACCTTAGCAAAGGACAGATCAATGAAGGCACCTTCTCCTAGTGCAGCACGCGGAGTTTTAGCCAAAGTGCCCGAATACAAAACGGATGACTCCACAGTGGGGAACATACTGTATGCTCTTGATTTCTTAAACAGGGCTTGGAAAACCCACTCACTGCTTGTTATAAATTTGCCTTGGGTCAAATCCTGGCATTAAAAAACAGGCAAAAAAAAAAAAAAAAAACTAAATATTTTTATTTCTTGTGGGCCTACAAAGAACCTTTTTTTCAATCACTTCAGTCATCTGAACATTTTGTATTGTAGTAAGAAATAAATATTTCCTTAGTTAGCTTTTTTCTATCTTTGCACTGTTTTCATCATTAAATCCCCAGGAAGGCTGTCTTAACATTTTCATGGAATAGTGTTTCTCATTGTAATAATCAATGAGATTATGGAGTTTTGCTGAAAGATGTAATATTTAAGTTGGAGGGAAGTGTACAGTAAAACTGGCAAGCTGGGTTCTTTGTAAAATTGTAACCCATTTTGGGACAACAAACATTATATTTTACCAAAAGTTAACCATTTCAACACAACTTTATGCAGTGAATATGTAACTTGGCCTCATGAAGCCACGACATACATGAACACCATTGACAGTAGTTTTCTAAATTTATCACACCAGTGTTTAGTTGATGTAATGCAAGACATAATCTTACAACAGCGCAGTGTATTGTTGTGTTGGAAAAAAAATCAGTTTTGAGAAGGCGGTTCATGGTTTTGAGAGCAGTGTTTCATTTTGAAAAGTTTTGACCAAGTGTTTCACGCTTTTCAGTTTTGTGTTTTAAGTTAGGTCTGTGATATATTCTTACTGCGGTGAAAAAGCAACATATCTCAGTGGTTTTGGCGGTGCATCACTAATGCCTGACCCCCCCGACATTTGTGGCATATATTGTTGAATAAAACAATATCAGCCAGCTTGTGGCAACTGTACAGGCATTACCATGCAAGAGAAGTGTGTCCATTATCAGCACTTACAATTAACTCCAACTGATTACCACATAATTCTGTCTTTTTGTGTGTGTATTGTACATTCAATTTGGACGTTATAGGCCCTAGATATCACAACTACTGAAATGTAAATAATAAATCAGACACAAACAAAAAAAAAAAACCCTGCTTGTGTTTAAATGACTGTCCCTCCCCCTTGGACAGCTGAAGTGATGAGCGGCTAAAAAGTTTTTTTTTTCTCCAGAAACCCTTATATAGGATGGAAGACCGTGTATGATGACTAAACAAAGATTAATGTATTCATTATATCTGATATCAGCATATGCACTCGAGCAACTTTCAGCAGCAAAAAAAAAAAAAAAAAAAAACGAAACTAAAAAAATTGCGGTGATGTCGATTAGCTGAATCCTGCAGTAGGCTTAAAAGTACCAGAAACTATCAGAAGTCCAACATGATTCTGATCAAAAATGTTCGCTTTATTACATTTAAAAATATGAAGTTTCCGGATCACAGGAAAGGTCATGGAGTCACAAAAAACAATATGGTTTTCCCTCTATGCACCAAAAACACAAAAAAAAATTATGCTGTTCCCATAAAACCGTTTACATTATCACACTAACACGGAAGATGTGCAGCAGTGGTGATGATGGCTGAGGCAAATCCATAACATCCCCCAAACACTTTGTTTTGGGAATATATTTATCTTAATTATGGTGATGAGTTTTTTTGCCTTTAATTCCAAGGAAGAGGGCTGGATGGGGCAACACAGCTGTTTTTTTTATTACCCACACTGCAAAGAACACATTTCCATTCCTGTGCTCACAGACATGGGTGTTTTGGGACATCAAGAGGATCACATTACCCCAAAAGTTACGGTAGGCAAAGCAAATATCCAAGCAAATGTGTTCCCAATAAATCCAGTCCCGAAGCACAGGATGTTCTGGAAACGCCACTCGGCACCCGGGGAGAGGAAAGGAGCAGGTGGCCCTCGTGAATCCTGACACATGGTAGAAAAACATACTTGTCTGAAGACGGCTACTGGCCCAGCCACCAGCTCGCTCACGTACTTTAAGTGACCCTCACACTCGGCCTGTGGAACAACTCGTGATTTTAGCCCAGTACATCAAGTTTTGGCAATCCAAATATGAACAAACTTTACATTGGCTTGACAAAGCTGAACTGTATGATGATGCTAACATTTCAAACATCCCAATCCCTGACTCTCAATGATAAATAGTTCAATAGTTATGAAGGATAACAACTAAGCCTATGAGCATTGGGGGCAGCCTTTTGTCAATTAATGTGTGACCCTTTCCTGAGTCCAGCAAACCAAACCCTGACTCTCTTTGATGCCCAGATCAACTGAACTTCGCAAAGGAGAAAACGAATCACGAGAGTGGGCGGAACTTCATAGATGTGACCCCTTCCAGTGTCTTAAAAGCCAATATCAAATTCGCTATGACGAACGGTTCAAGAGCTATGAATAATGAAATATCAGCCAATCAGGAAAGGAGGCAGGGCTTGGACCATTCACATGTGATCCTTTCCTGAGTCAAACAACCCAATTCACAACTCTCCATGACAAAAGGCACAATAGTTATGAAGGATAAAAGCTTACGGATGAGGGCAGGGCTACGGTAATAAACGAGACGCGATCCTCAGTCCAATAGCCAAACCCTCGCTCTCTTTTACAAACAGTTCAATAATTAAAAATAATCAAATATTGACCAATCAGGCAATCAGGAAATCAGGAAAGGAGGTGGGGCTTCAACAATTACCGTAACCCTTACCCAAATGCAACAACCTAGCCAATTCTCCATGACAAATGGTTCAATAGTTTTGAAATATCAAATATCAACCAATCAGGAAAGGGGGCAGGGCAACACCATTATATATGTGATTCTTTCCTGAGTCCAACCACCCAATCCCCTGCTCTCTTTGACAAACTGTTCAAAAGTTATAAAGATCACAGATCATCCATTCAGGTCATATGTGGGACAAAGCGATGGAAAAAAGGGGTAGAATGCCCTGCATGTCTGTGTGTGGGTATGGTAAGGGGGGGAATATCAACAACCATCCATTGGGAAAGTCTTAAATATAAAGTAAGTTTGAAACCTCTGGCAGGAAAGTAGCAAGGCTCTATTAATCAATGGTTTCATGGAGGATGGAGTGATAAAGGGGGGGGCAGGGCTACATAAACATCAACATCCATTCTTTGGGACAGTCTGAAGCTGAATAGAAAGACTGGGGGCAGAGCCATCATATTGGAGCATGAGGGCTTGAAAATTAATGGAAGTCTTAACTTTTAACATACATGGAAATTGCTATAAAACTGTGATTTTGGCTCTATGCCACCATAGCAATGTTGTGGCGCTGTATCGTAACCTCTGCATCAGGCAAAGCCATCCGAAAGGAAAGGCAAAATGAGCTTGATTTTTTTTTATTGACTGTGCAGAGGGAATGTGTCCGGCGGCGCATGTTTATGGTCCGTTTGTGTAATGTTTATGTTGTTTAATATTCTGTTAGTTGCTTCCTTGTTTTTTGCAAAATAAAATATAATTCTTGAGATAATGGTTGTTTTCGTCATTTTGTCAACCCCTCTGATCACTTACATCATTCCGAAGTAAACACCGCCCCCCCACCACCCCCCGAAAACCCTGGCATCATGATCTTAGAGGGGGGTGTTAACCCCAAACTGCCATCTGAATAAACAATAACCAAAAACAGATTTTGGTTTTCTGCATTTCCTTTTTAAGCACTGAGCCAACAACACTACAAATCTTACCATTATTTCAAAAAAGGCACCAAATTCAAAACGATTGAATAATTCCAAAAAAAAAAAAACAACAAAGTTTATCAGTTTGAACATTAAATATCTTGTCTTTGAAGTGTCTTCAATTAAACAGAGGTTGAAAAGGATTTGCAAATCATTGTATTCTGTTTTTATTCACGTTTTATGCAACGTCCCAACTTAATTGGAATTGAGGTTTATAAAAATAGAGTGAAAGGGAATTGTGCCGTTAATTAGTTAGGTGTTTGTTTTGAACTCTATATCGATAACATTCCATCATGATTGGCTTACGAGATTTTTTTTCTTGTTCCTTGTTTTTCTCCATTAATAGAATAAAACGGCACCACCAGAACAGCTGTGCTAACAGAAGCAGTGGAGGATAGAGTTACTGTACTTCAACCACGGGAATACAGATTTTATTTCTCCAAACACTTTATCCTACATCTCAACTTCTGAAACGACATCGTGGTCACCTCCGGGTCCACTGCATTCCACAGGAACACATCAACATCTGGTTCCGATCATGCTACAGAGACTAATTAGCACGTGGCTTGCATCTCTGCCGCAATGGAGTTTGGCAATTCGGGACAGTCACTGAGTGAGTAACACAACCGTCTCACACTAAAAACGGCATCCTTTTTCCAGGCAAAAAATATCTGCTCACCAGGCATAAACCTTAAGGTAACCGTACTGTACAGCACTCTGTTGATTGCCTGTACACTGCAAATCACCCACTCCTCAGGTAAACTAGCCATTCACAATTATGTAATTTCACACATTGCATGTGGCAAGTAAACACTCAGCATCACAGGCATCATGCAATACTGTCCATAAGAGAATGAGCAAACATCACTGGGCCTCCTCTCCTGAGTGGACAAGCCCCACTGATGTACTAGAGGCTGGCGCATAGACAGGACATGACCAAATATAGAACAAATATAGAGCACCACGACCACCACTTCACCCAACGAGAAAAGAGTTCATACAGAGGAGTCTCTCCCTCCTCACTTCAAGCAGTCTTTTCCACACTGATCCTATACCATTATTTTAATAAAGGCCAAGTGAATAGGGAGAGGGCAAAAAAAAGTACTAAAACTAAGATGATTGATGTATCTCAGCTAAAAAATGAGCCCTGGCTCCTACCCAAGAGAACCAGATATGATGGCCAAGTGCTGCTAGAAATACTTTCCACTTCCATTGTTTTCTGGAATAATACTTTGACGGAGCTGCTCTAGAATTTCTGTTAAAACATTGTTTTGATCGCCCTGTCTCGACAGAATCGCAGCTGCAGTATAAGGATAAAACCGCTCTCATGACTGAGGCACAGTGAATGCACTTGTGACACCCACAAAAAAAGAAAAAAACTTTACAGGGCCCTCTCACGCCGCCATGACTTCAGCAGGGACTGGCCAACCATTTTCAATCACAAAAATGCAAGTATTAAAACGAGAAATTCCACAGCCAAACATAATGATCTGTTCAAATCAGTGTAAACCAACCAATTATACAATAAATGCACCTAAGGTAGCTAAGGCTTTATTAAGGCTTCCCCCATCACCAGGTCAGACGGCTCTAGGACTCTTCGGCCCCGGACTTTCTGTCCCCAAATTTTTCGTCCCCGACTCTTCACCCCTGGATGGTTCATCCCCAATAATGCTTTGCCTTCTTCCTGCATTGTAACACTATCCTTATCCCTAACTCTAACCTTTATATCATGGTGATCAGTTCGTCGTCTGTTCCTCCATCCATCTGTCAACAAGGGTAGCACATTTATTTATCATTCGGGGACGAAAAGTCCTCGGGGACAAAAAGTCCAGGGATGAAAAGTCTGGGGACGAACAGTCCTGTAACCCAGGCCAGACATCCATGTGCAGACGGAACAATAAGAACCAGGCCATGTATTTGCCTCAACATGAACTCAAATACTTTTGCACAGTAGAAGCCACTTTTCCTCAACGGACGCAACGGAATTGTCTCAACTTTCCATAAATGCAGTAAAATTAAGTTTTAAAGATGGAAGATGCATCCGTAAGATGTTGTATGCAAAGTGTAATCAAATTTGATCAATATTTGAGACTAATAGAAGTTACTGGTCTTTCAAATAGGTGTCTGTGTGAGGGAATGTCTAACATCACTTTTTTTTTTCAGAAATCGTCAAAACCCATCATTTATGCTGAGACCTGTTGAATACTTACATGCCAAGTTTTAACTCTTTATCCATCTTAGAAAGGTGCAAAATGATAAACTTCAGTTTTTCAACAAGACCATCCTGGCATGCCCAGTTTTGTGTGTGCGGGGCTGAAATGCAATCCCAAAGCACTTCACAAGCTGAAGAAGATGTTGCATACCAGGTTTTGTCAAATTTGATCAATATTTGTGACATCCAGAGGTTAAGGATTGAATTGTATTCAGTCAAAAGGCAAGACCGTCTTCACTCAGCAGGTCAAACACCAGTTGAGTTCATAAATCTCAGGGTTCGGGCTGAAGATTTCACACTTCATAGCTCACCACTATACATTTTAAGTACTGTGCATGATTGTCCTGCGCTCAAAGCAGTTTTTTACCCAAAAGTATGGCCTTATTTTTTCTTGAAGGGCAGCTTGTTACATGTCGGTTTTGATATTTTTAGTACCCACAAAGAGCTTTCAATTGATACATTTGTTTTTTAAATCAAAGGGTACCCACATGGTCAATTTTGGGGTCGAAAAGGGCCATGCCCACATGACTGGCCAGAAAGGGGTTAATTTTACTCAAAATTTATACATGGCATTTAAATTCTCTCTTCACCTTTAGATAGCCCTTCATGCGAAATTGAGCCAAAATCAACTTGAAATTGTAACAGTCTTGGAGAAGTATGAGAAAATCCACCCCCAAACAGGATCATTTTTGATATGCTTCATTAATTCCACTTTTTGGCTGTTGATTGCACAGCCCATAAAGGGTTAATGTGAGTTTAAGTACCATGAAGCAAGTGTCTGAGATAAAATGAAGATATCCTGAAGAAATGAAGTTGATTTCTAACTCAGTTTTTTGATACAGAGGCAGTTGAAAATGTTTACAAACTGGCCACAGAGGCCTAACATGGGCACGCCCCCTTTTTCAAACCCCTATAAAAACCGAATGAAGTGAAATATTGAGCTCAAAACCAACTGCATTTTTTTCTGCCGCAACAGGCTCCAAAATATCAAAGAACAGAGTAATTCTGAGACCATGGAGCAGGGTCTGGTGATTTCATATGGAATGACCCATTTCTGTTTCTTAGATCTTGGCCCCAAGTCCACATAATTCCACTCTAGCACTGATGGAGAGGTCCTTTGATTTTAGGAAGTGCATCAATAGTGAATAAATGTAAAAACCACACATCCATGAGTCGAGCGGCACCCACGCTGAACAAAAACGGTTTCTCTTTTTTCGAGAGGTAATGAGAGGAATGTTAGGGAGTCCCTCTCCATCTCTCTCCCAACAGTACGGCCATTGTGTGTCAGTAGCCTGTTGGGCCCAAAGCCAAGCAGCTCTGCCATTGATTAATAATGCCTGGCTTCAGATGGGGGAAAGCAGCGGAGTGTGAACATTCATCTGGGACCAGAAGTGGGCCATAGCGTGGAGGAAACGTCCCAGCATTAACGAGACAAAGTGCTCCCACGGGCCTCATAGAGAGATGCTACAATCAAAGGCAAAGTAATAAAAAAAATACATTCATAATTTTAAACAGGAGCATTAAAAGTGAATAAAAGTGGATATGCATAAAAGGGAGGGGAAAACTGAAACTCCATTTTTAGACGGCGCATCAATTGTGTGTGAACTATGGTTAATCAAAACACAGATGAACTCTGCCACTGTATGCAACCAAACTCATGAACATGCAAAAGATGACTTACTGTACACCAGAGTAATACAGTTCGGAACACTAAATCCCACAGGGAATGGTTGAAGCATCATTCATGAGATGTCCCTGGCCCTTTCACCCTCCCCCAATACCTAACTTCGCCAGCCATTTTTCCATCCACTCTTCACTTCCACTTCTTTTCCTGTCAGTAAAGGTCAGAAACTCAGCCCTCTGCAGGGTCCTCGAGAGGTCAGCCGAATTCTGACAGTTGTCATTTACCCTCTGATACTGGAGGGATTAGCCGTCTTGGGTTGCACAGAATCTGGTGTAATCTGGAAGGGTTTTTTGGAAATACAACTCCCACAAGTCCAGATAAATACCTTCTCTCACCTCAAAAGAGTATCCACTCACAGTCAGGACCTTTGGACATCAGCCAGAATTAATGACCACACCATCCTGGCTCAATCCCGAGTGTGTATCACACTGTACAGCTATGCGTGCAGACGGTTGAACAGACATAACGGTTGCTCAGCTCCAGGAGGACTGTATGTTCTTTTTTTTGGGGGGGGTATGGAATATTCTAGTGTGGGTGCAATAATGGAGGAAGGAGGGGTTTGAGACTGGGAGCACGTGAGAGTGGAATATGTCCATTTATGGAAATCCATCAGTACTCCCCACCTTCAGTCAAACAAAAATAATTTCACCTAATTTCACTTAATGTTCTGGAGACCTCAAGTCACCTGGAACAACACCAAGACACACAGTGGTTTACGCCTCTCGCAGCAGACCCTGGGGAGTGGTGATTGGGAAAAGAAGACAAAATGGGCAGGCTTGAGGAGAGCACGTGTTCAGCATCTCAGAGGTGGTCTCCATACAGACCAAAGGATGGATTTCAACAGACGCGCTGGGCCATTACACCACTGAAAAACAATGCAACTACTTAATCTCCGCATTTCATAACATTTCAATTGTGTCCGTAATCAAATTAAACATTTATTCTCATAAGGGTAACATCCACCAAAACACACAATCACAGGCATAAAAATGTGTGTTTTCCTGCCACAAACTAGATTTGAGAGGCCAGCCAATGGCCTAACGCCAGAGACTGATGACCTGCATGCTGAGACTGTGAGTTCATACCCCATCACCTCCCTTCAACCGCCATCAGTACAGTTTTCTAAACAGGGAAAGTGAAAATTGCAATTCTGTGTTCCTTAATATACCAGCTTTGGTGGACAATGTTGGATGCATTTTGCACAATAGATGAAGATTTTGGTCTCTTACCTCACCCCTTGTTTCACTTATTATGAGAAAGTCATTTTGGATGCTCATAGAAGTTTTGAGATGATAATAATAATAGTAATAAACTATGCCATTTTTTTATTTTCACTTGAAAGATTGTATCCTAGTCCATACAACTGTTGGTAATTATTCAATACCCTAGTAAGGGCATAAAAATAATCAATTATTCCAATATTAAAACAAGCCGCATTGAATCTTCATTCAAGAGCAAAAGGGAATAGTTTATCCTGGCAGTGACGTCGGTTTTCCGCATAAAATTGTGATAAATCTAAATGGACTGACATGAAAAAACATAATTGTGATAATATGTTGTCCCATATCATCCAACCCTAGCCTGCAGCTGCCATTAGTGTAGTAATGTATTTTGGCACGGTGTTCAGTGAAAGTACATCCAGGGAAGATGTGCTCTTCTTGATCTGAGGAGGATCAATTGACCTACAGTGTCCGGAATAAGTGACTCATCAAGTTTTTCGGCCTTTCTTAGGCTGGGGGGGACGCTTCACCGCAGATAATTTATGCTCCCGCCCCCAACCGAAGACGGATTAATGCCTTAATCTAACTAAGCTCATTCTTCACATTCCAGATCACTTCCCAGCCAGACACAATCACCAACCCCCCAGCACACACACCCCTATCCTACCTCCTTACACACACACACACACACACACACACACACAGTTAAATCATTTTCATATTCTGCTTTCATTAACTCATGAATGATAGTTTACGGATAACAAACATGCTATTTAAGGCTCTCACAGGTTTGGGGGGGGGCATGAGTAGAAATTACTGGATTTACAGCTGGTTTAGCCGAAACACCCTACAGGGTGGAAGGATTTTAACTGAGAAGTTGCTCTTAAAGCAAAATTATTATTTGGCAACTTTAAGAAGGGAAATGGAAGGGGGAAAAAAACTTTTTTTTTTTTTTTTTTACTTTCAGCATGTACGCGGTGAAATCCTGTGATGATACTGGTGCACTCCATGTTCATTCAATCAGTCCGAAACAAAAAAAAAAACCGAGGGAAATCGGGGAGGGCGGGGCAGGGGAGAACTCCAGCGCCATGGTAACCACCGCCTATGAACCAAAAATCTCAGCTATGCCCCATTCCACTGGTTTCCCACAAACGGCCACATTGTCCCTCAATTTTCCAGTGCCTTTCCCACCCTCGTTCTGAGACGAGGACCCTTGCAGAATCCATCACCGCGAGTCATTAGAGCGTTAAAGGGAAGCAGCGCTGCAGGCTGGCGTTTGCGAGACGGGCCGGATTCCAATGGGGCGCGAAACCGCTACCCCTTAACTGCCATTTCCCCAAACTTAACCAAGCCCCTGCCACGCCTGGAGTCACTCGGCCACTGCTGTCGCGACAGAAACACTGCCATCCAGCCATCCTGTTTGCAGGACGACCCATAAACCCAGCTGCCGCGTTTGGCCCGACACTCTCCAGGCCCCAGTTTCTTGTAATTGTCTACCAGGCTCATAGTCATCATGATAAGGTAAACAAAGCTAAACACTTTGAGAGCCAGGGCACTTAAGGGGCCAAAAAGGGTAAGTGACGGATCCCGTCTCACCACACATTAAGCAGTCACTGTGAAAGGATAATAAGGAGCAGAGGAGTCCTCCTTTAACGCAGCTCTAACAGGAGGGCGCAGCACGCGTATACAGGATAACGCAGCTCTAACAGGAGGGCGCAGCACGCGTATACAGGAATGCACAATGGCCAGTTATGATCTTACCCATCAACCATTTGAGTGATCCAAGACAAAACCATCACTGTTTCAGGCACACATGGAATAAACTGTAACTTTCCCAATGCCTGCGGAAAAGATCAGCAGCAAAGGCGGGCGACAAGTGGGCTACATCCGCTTCTGGGTTTCATGCCAATTTTATGGCCTTAGTTACTTCAAATCAGCATCCATGTCATGGGATACTTCAGATGCATTTCTTAATAAATGAGCAAATGGCACACAAAGTTCCTCTACTGCAATCCAACTGTGAACCAGCATGCAGCCGAATAGATCATTTAGGCCGGATAATGAGTGAAGGCAATGAAAGGAAGTGAAACTAGCGCAGGCATCTTTAAAGGCAGTGTTCACTCTGATGCCCCATTAACTCTGGGGCCAAAAGCGTTAAGGCCGGCAGTGCTATTCACCAAACTTATGGTATAGCAGGGACTATACACTCAGTATACGATCCCAAAGCCGTCTGTTTTTGCCTGGGTGGACAGTACGTATAGGATGTCTGAAAAGGTTGCTCCTCATTTCCTGTGTGCCTCTCCCCGAGCCGTAAATCAGGTCTCTTGCTAGGCGAGGCAACAAAGCTAAGCCCTGCGCTAGAAGTACGGCATGTATGGAGCCTATGGATCAGAGCGGCCCCGCAGAGAACAAAGGCCGTCCCTGACTGAGGGCCAAGTTCAGTAGCCTGACGTGACCTGACCCAAGCGGAGAGGATAAGAATTAGTATTTAATCAATTCCAAACGGCAAACCAGGAACAGTGCTGTGGGACTAAAAATCAGCTTTCAAAACCCACGGAATTTGCACAACGAAGTAGTCACCATAAGGAAAAAGCTATACTGCGAGAAACTAGAGCTGGGCAATATATAGATATTATATCGATATCCTGATGCAAAGTAAAATATCGCCACAGATTTTGGATATTGTAATATTGTAATATGAGATAAGCGTTGGCTTTTCTGGTTTTAAAAGCTGCATTACAGTAAAGGGTTGCACTTTTCTGCTCCTCCTTGACTGTTGTAGCTGTTGCCTGCACTTGCTAGGTCATTATATCAACATTACTAATAGATGGTTATCAAAAATATCATTGAGTAAATATATTGTGAAAGCCCCAACATTTGTCCCAATGATATCGGCAAAGTATCGATAGAGGTATTCGGTCAAAAATATTGAGATATTAGGTCTTGTCCATATCGCCCAGCCCTACGAGAGACACTGTAAAGCAGTGCTCATCCCAGGTCTTGGCGGACCACGAGATCTGTTGGATTTTATTGTTAATAACTCAAAAGGGTCAAGTGCCAATCTGTTACAGAGTTTACTCGCTTCGCTGGTTTCTTCATTCCCAATTAACTGCCAATAACAAGGGAAAAAACATGAACCCAACTGACCAAACATCACTAAGGCATAACACAACCTTCACATCTGTAAACGTTTGAGCCAGTGAGATCAAGTTGGAGCCGTTCCAGGTCTTGGTAGACATACCACCACAACAACCTGCCCACAGGTCTGATTGAAACAAAGACCTCTCTCTGATTCAGGAAGCAGTGCAGCCGAAACTGCCCACAAAGGACGCGGCGAGCAGAACTTGACCGATGAAATATTTCGCTAATGAGTAGACAGCTCAGGATGGGGCCAGTTAACCATAAACGGCCACCTGATTTGCGCCAGACAGGAATTCGACTGTGAGCGCCAAATTCCAGTAAGAGGTTTTAGGCGACGTTTTGCATGCACCAGGCATTTTATGTTCTGCCTTCATCCCCCCCTTGTCCGCAACCCTGGGTGGCGGGGATTAGAGCGACATCAATAGAGAACATTCCTACACAGTCAGTGCAGATTTCGAGGGGGCAGTCATGCAACCCACAGGAGTGGGACGGCATGGGTCAGGAATGCCACCATCTGGAGCAGTAAATGATCCAATACTCAACTTCGATATCTGGGCACAATATCCAGGTCCAGTGTTAAGTCCAATACCCAAACAGTATTCAAATAAATCAACAGACCTCCTACATAGAAGCCCTCAATAAGGTTTTAGGTCTGTTCCCTCTCTAACAGCAAAGCCTGACTGCTCGTAGACCTGTGGGTCACTACATAAATATACTAGCTTCCATTTCCCCGCTCCTCTGCTCTTGCCGACAGCACCTTTAATTGCAGACCTCCCGCTGAGCCGATAAATTCATGAACTTTCCCAAAATCAGAGTAATGAGCAAACAAATAGACATAATGCTGATGCTTGCACACATTCATCCATCTGCATACGCAGAAAAGCAGATAAGTGTTCATAAGTGAGGTCATTTTTTTCCCCAGGTCAGAGCAACAGATTTATACCTCCAACTACATCAGCCAGCTGTAAAGCCCCCCCCCCATCCTCTTAATCATCTCACGCAGTCAGCACCTTCTCCACTTCAGCTCGGTGACACTGCACGCTAAGCTGGCAAAGCAACGGGGAAAACACAAGCCAACAAAACACAAATTCCACAGAGCTCCTGGATTAAATGGGCATTTATACCCTCACCTCAAAAAAAAAAAAAAAAAAACACCCCCCTAGTGCCCTTTCAGGGGCATAGGCCAGGAACCCATTAACAAAAACCATCTGCAGAGGTACAGAAGACTGCACTGGTATGCCTTCATTATTACAGCCCCGTAGAGAACAAACATTCTACAGCTTACTGGAAACCCTTTGAAAGAGGGGCATGTTTATTCCATTACAGTAGCCTTCCTCCATCTGCACCCTACCAGTCTGAAATGCCCCCAGGGCAAGTGAAAGCTCTAGATCTGTTTCAAAGTATAATCTGGTCAATGAAAGTCCAGTAGCGGGTTTAGTGGTAGCAGTTGACCCAGATATTGCAGGGATTCCAGGAGTACAGTGCATGAAAGGCGTGAGAGATATGACTCGATTAGCCTGAGGCCTGATTTCGTGAATATCAGAGAGACTGCAGAGGCTTCTACTCAAGTGTAGCACCCACTTCACATGCCTAGGCTAACAGAGCTCCGAAATAAAAAATTACAACAGCAATTAAAGTAAAAGACAATCTGTGTCTAAAGCAAATTGCAAACAAAAGAACTCCCCCTAAGTGTCTGAAAATGCATGTTTGGTCATTTTAAGACAAAGCTGAACTGAATAACAAAAACTCAAACATCTGGATCGAAACACTCATCAAATCTGCCGTTTTCCCATCAGCAGCAGCATCAAATGATAGCTCTTTTACGGCAAGAGGTCATCAAAATAAATAAATAAATAAATAAAAAGCTGTCGCTGAAGACCCAGTTTATGCTTTCTCGTGAGTGTTCTGACACCTAACATCTGAACAATCTAACAATTTCATAAAGAATCATATCCGCCAATACAACAAATGCTCTCCTATATAACCAAACAAACACGCCTGTAGTGTTATGTAACCCACTGCACAAGCATAGTGATCTAATCTAATGCCAGCCGGACACACCACAGAAGCTAAAGTATAAATTAGTTCACTAAATATACTAGCAGCATGTTATGATCAAATCTGCAGCGAACTTTAAGATCCCACAACTATAAAAGGAGCGACAACTCCATTATAACTAGTTGCGGTAACACCTGCAATAATGTAAATATCCACTCAATAATGAATACAAAAGACAATTTAGGCATACTTTGTAGAAAAGAAACTAACAAGGAGCAAAAAAATTGGATCATAAACAAATCTTTCGTTGCTAGACAACCGACACAGAAAGGGAAGGGGAGCACTAGCTGCATGAACAAATCTCAAGGTTGGTGATGACAGGAAACCGCATTCAGGATAAGAGGTCATTATATGAACAGAGGATAAACCCACAAGATTCACTGCCCTACTAAGGCTACATCTTTTAACGTAGAAACTTTGTTTTTATAACATTTAAGTATCTAGAGGTAAAGACACCGTGTGCCAAATTTCATGCATATCGGTTGCAACGTCTTTGTGGTGATCAATTTTAAAGGTTTTAAAAAATTTCAAAATGGCAGAAAATCTATCCATACGAATATGGATGTGGATTCTATGGATATATCTGTCAAGACTCACAGAATCCAGCAATGAAAGACTTCTGTTTCTGAGACCTACAGTTCAAAAGTTATGTGCCAGGTTGTGAGTAATCAATGTAAAAATTCCAAAATGGCAAAAGGAACTACTCCAGAGTATGGTGTGTGTGTGCCAAGTTTTATGGAAAAATACTGAATGATTTTCCAAGTCACACTCCGGACAAAAACGTTTACGGACCGACGGATGGACAGACAGACAAACGGACAGAAGAATAGCATGGCGACGAAGGAGAAATTTGTGCAATACTTCTTATTCTGAGTGAATTAACCTTTTTAAAAATCAGCCCACATAAATCTGTGGATCCAGACACAAATGTAGAGGCACATTGACGAGGAATACCAGAATGACTGGAACACATTTCTGTTACTGCTTATGACATCACTGGAATTTTACCCCCACTGCCACTATCCCCCTCCACCAGTCACCGGTCTGGAAAGCATTTTGCAGGGGCCATTTAAGACCTTGTAAGGCAATATGCAATATTTACAAGTCACCGCATTCAAGACAACTGCATGCAACAACTGAATTTCAAACTCCCCTGAAATTGTGCAGGGACTTAACGGTATACAAGAGCCTCCATCAGTTCAGATGTTGGAAAAGTTTGCCAAGCATCCAGTTGTCCCAATGTACCAAAATGTCCCAAACATTCAGGCACATCCTGGTGCCTTCAGCCTGGTGAGCGCAGCCTCTGTTTAAGTGCTGCCGGCTCACTCTTTCTGAACAGCTGGCTTTATTTAAGGGGGACACAATCCTCTCCTAACAACATGTTCCAGATATGTTAAAATTAGCCTCCGGCACCTCACTGGCTGCATTCAACTGCCAGTTAACGGGTGCTCAGGATTTCAGTGATCAGTAGCAGATGCCGGCTGGGACCGATTGAGGAAAGGGTCCACAATAACTCTTTGTTAGATTACATCTCCAGCCTTCCACACGGACCATTAGTAACACCTCTGAAACAACCGCCTTGGCCTCCTTCAACCCCTAAACTCAAACCACAAGAACCATGTATCCAAGGATTGTTCTTCTTCACCTGAACTGAAAAAATGTGCCCTTATCAGGGGAGATCAGTACATTGTATTGGCGAAGACAAGCTCATTCAAAATCAAAAATAATGGCATAGGCATCTCAGCACTTGGCACCTGCTCAAAGTCAGCAGTTGATACAGTCGTGAAATCACTTGTAATGAGGCATGAATAACAGGGAACAGCCACTGCATTGCGCTTTTATTTTCTATCCAACGCCAAAAATTTACCGCAAACCAAAACAGTATTACTGTTTAAAAGGTCTTCAGTTTGAAAGATATTTATCTAAAATGACATCCACATCTGAACAAGCTGGAGCCAACTGGATTCTTAAATAGACGCCAATACCATTTCTTTTGTACCTGTGCAATTGCATGAAATTGAATGATACCAGAGTAGTAGAACAAAAAATATGAAAAAAATCTGGCATTCCTGCCAAACAAATAATACTCCACCTGTTAAATAAAGAAAGAGGGATCTGAAAGTGAATTTGAAAGAATTGAAAGTGGTAAGAAACAGTTGGGATGTTTCTGACTCCGGTGATTCAGCAGTACTAAATCCCTGCTCCAGGACTGGTGCCATGCCACACTGGTCCAGCTCTTTCCCAGGGTATAAATGAGCAGGGCTTAAGCGGCATGGTTGGCGGTAGGTAAACAGACCAATTTTAGCTTGAAAGCGTCATCAAGGAGCTGTAAATCATAGGGCAAACGACATTCCCCTGATGCCAGGCTGCAGTTATGTGGACCATGTGTGACGAAGGAAAGCATTTGCAGTTGGATGATAGTACCCCATCCTGCTTTCTGATTAGATACTGCCCCACAAAACTAAGTTAGCGCACTGACTCAGCACTCGCGTCGCATCACCGTCCATCCTGGGCTAGAGGATTACGCCTCAGCCAAACCATCCCCTTCGGAAGCCGAACAAGCTGTGCTGTGGAACAGGGGTTAACGGGATCCCTGACCTTGTCACGATCAGGATGGCAAACAGGGCGGTAAAACATCCTCTTATCTTTTGACCGTTAATCTTGGAGGGATACAACACAGAAGATCATCCAGAAGTCCAGAGCACACAATTTACTGCTGGAAATCAACCCTACAGTCAGTGTGCTGACTATTATTCCTGATTATGGTTGAAAAATTTGACAGAGTTGAAGGGTGTTTTGGTGGGTGTGACGCCTAGCTAATGAAGGTCAAGGAAAGCTCTGACGTCCGTCGAGCCAAACTTCACCCTTCCCCAGTAAAGAGCGTGAGAGAGAGCTTTCAAGGTGGGAGGTGGGAGGAATTTTGTTGTCCAATAAAAAAAGTAAAATTGAATACATTGAGAATTGATTATTCGTTCTGAAAGTTGTTTTGAACCCTGTTCAACGGCTGCTCTCCATAGTGCTTTTGCCACCAGCTACACTTGCAGAAGAGTGGCAATATGAAGAAATCTGCTCCTCTCGGACGTTCCTCACCACCCACTGTTCACCCCCCCAGCCACACTGAAGCATGGTGGAGGGGGAAATATGGAGTTTGTGAGTGTGGTTAGGGAAGAGTACAGTACAGGGGAACTTAACAGTCCGAGACCCAGATTCCCAAGCACACTGTACACATGTAGGTTTCATTTCTCATACAAGTATGGGTTCTTGATTAGCATTTTTGCGGTTGCCTGCAAGTCCATCTCTGTACGTCCAACAGTAGGCAGCAATACTACCTTGAGAGCATATACAACTGCACTACTTAGTGCAAAGAGCATGTGCATGCACGCGCGTTCACAACTTTTGTTACCTATTGGGGACCTTCTCCAGTATAAACACTCACCACGTTGGGACCAGTTGTCCTTACGGGGACCAAAGCCTGGGTCTAATACAGCAAAATGTCATTTCTGAGGTCATGGTTAAGGTTAGGGGTCAGGTGTGACTTGAGTGTGTGTCAGCAATTCAGACAATAGATGAAGAAGGACCCCAAACTGACACAAAGAAGAGCAGGGTCCACAGAGAGGGCTTAATTACTAGGACGCCACCCCTACCCACCTCACCGCATTCCTCCGTCTTGATCCACACACCCCGACTCCCCTCATAAGCCTCCCGGACCCTCAGCACCTGCCCCGTCGCTCAGAGCCGGGCCGAGGCCCGCAAACGCCCTTCTGCCTGAGCGCACACAAGGCCTCCTTTCTCAACAGGGGCCTCCCGCAGCACCCCACCCCCTCCCATCACGGGCAGCACAAAGGTCCCATTGTCCCGCACAATGCGGGTCACCCTCTCTGCCTCTCACTGGCCTGGAGTGGAGAGGAAAGGAGGTTTGGGGGGGTAAACTTGGCCTTGAAAAGCGAGTAGGCCAGGCATATTTTAACTGTACGGGCGCAGGGAGAGACGAAGGGACAGGAGGGGACATTCCTGGCAGTGAGATGGACCTGCGTAAACGTCAGGCATGACAGGCGATTGCAACATGAGTAATTCCGGAGCCTACAGACAGACTCGCGACTGAATAAAAACCTATAGACACCCCCTCTTTCAACCATCCTCTCTCACTCATTCAGACGTGCACATCTGAATTCCAGCCACGAAAAGCACACACGCAGATACACACACACCCCTTTCCATGAAAGTCTAATCAGGGCTCTGATCTCACCATGAGCGTCACAATCCATCCAGTTTGATTCCCTCTGTCCTTTGAGAGGAACAAAAGCCAAGATCAAAAAACACACAGCACCTTCCGCCAATCTTTCACTCGCCGATGTCCGTGTTTTCCAATATGAGTCAGCGCCTCAAAGGAGCCCTTTTGCAACATCGGAACAACCCGGAGAAAAGCAGAGCCGGCAGAGGGTCAAGATTCAAGCGAGATGCCAAGTGTCGCCCGGAGACCGCGATCAGGCCCGGGCACTCTTGGCAGTGAGCAAATTGGGTTGTACAGTTTATACTGAAGCCTGTTTTTTTCACTGAGAAACACAAATCACTGGCAAATAATCAGATGACAAAAAAAATATCAGGACTAAAAGACAGAACCTGCCAGAACTGGCAGACAAAGGAAAAAAGCGGACTGTTCACAGCAGGCTTATCAAAACACAGACCATGAAAGCACCTACCTGGGACTGATGGTACATATGATGACAAAACATTTACACTCAGGATTAGGGTCCAACTGCTTACCAGGCAAATGCAACTATGGCTCCGTCAGCAATCAGAGAGAAATGTTGACAGTATACTGTATTAGCAGCTTTTCAAATTACTGTACATAGAGCAGTTACCAACTATTTGGACAAGGAGGCAGTTTACTACGTTTTGGTGTTGGGCTGCAGAATATTGGACTTAAAATGCAGAAATGAATACAAGGTTTAAAGGAGCTGGGTCATGCATGCTCAGAACTTCAAAAATTGTTAGCCTAACATATTGAATCTCCTCGACTGCAAGTTAAAATCCAATTCCATCGTTGCCAATCCGTTTTTGTTTTGCATTGTTTTTATATATTTTCATAATTCAGGCATTATGCTTTTTATATTAACAAGTTTTCTATGGAAATTGGAGGATTCTAAGAGCTATTTTAGCGCTTCAGCCGAAGGATATGAAGAGTGTAAGCTGGTTTTCCAACTGCCAATAAAAATCATAGAAGAAAAAGAATAATACCTTCTTCTTCCATCATTTTAATTCAAGTAGACATATAGCCAATTAGCATTCAAAACAATACGATCATTGTATCCATATCAATCCTGACCAAAGAGTAAAGTGAGCCTTAGCATTCTGGCAAGGAAAGCTACAAGTAACCCTCCAACAGTGTTGACGGACTCAGAACGAGCCATTATCAGCAGTGATGCCAAGACACCATCAAGCCACAGCAGCAGCGATGACCTCACACCTCCGCATCAGCCGGGGAGTCACTGTCCCCCCTCAGAAGGGCCCATCCTGCCCGAACGGTGCGGGGCATAACGGCTCACCCGCCACCTCCCCCACCAGACCCTCCTCCCAATACTGTCCACATCGAGGGGTGATGGGACGCATTCCCCTGCGAGCGGCTATATTCGTCAGTGTGTGTGCGCATGGAAAATATGACTGAGGCCGGGGGGCCAGCGACAGACCGACCAAATTCTGCCAGGTTTGTGAGGGGAGCGGTCAGCAGCCTCTGAACTACAACAGAATGTTCTGGAGGATTGCTGGCCCTCACCACTGGGTGCTACACACATGTGCCCTTTTCATTTGTTTTCTCAAAACCATACCACTTACCCAACTTAGTGCATTAGGGCTAGGAGATATTGATTCGCAATAGCTATTTAAGCATAGTAAGACTTCATGAACCATGCCTTCATACCCGATGAGGTGTTGAACAAACAGCAACCAAATTTCAGAGACCACTTGAAATGGTTCCAGAAAAAAGAATAGCGTCGAGAAGTCGGCCAGTGAGGTTTGACAGCTTCCATCACCTTTCAATGCATGAGTATTCTCAATCAGTTCCCCTGTGCTTTACCGAAGCGAATAGGCCAAACTAGGCTACTACGTGGGTTTGTGTTTGTAAGAGTGGCAATAAACTGAAAAATTCAAGAAAAAAAAGATGTCACCGATTTTCCCATAGTAGCATTTTTTTTCAGAAAAGATCATGAAAGACTAATAAAGAAAGTAGATGTTATTGCCTTAGAAATGCAATAAAACCTCCTTAATTCAGTACTGCATAGTTCTATAGTGTGTTATTTATTTAACCCACATCAATAATGGGACTTTAGCTGCTGCAATACCAGTAGACTTCTACTGCTCAAGGACACGACAGCGTAACAGCAGGGGTATATTACACACAGAGCAGCACACATGTTCCATCACAACATCCCGACAGCTGTGACCTGATCCACGCTGTGAGTTTGCTGTACCGCTCAGTAATCCTAAACTGCACTGTCACCACAGAAGATTGACAGCTCCAAAACACAGGCTGCTCTCCCAGCGGGGTCCACACAGACGCACTCAAAACCCAGGGACTGATGCGCGGCTGGAAAGATTTAACCTTTAGGGCGCATTTCATTTGACATAACTACAAAGGTGTTAGCCGATACACAGCTACATCCAATGCATGCCATTCCAGCACAGGCACGAGGAAGTGTGCAATCATGGCCCGATTCATGAACACAATTGCACCCC
The DNA here is from genome assembly GCA_029692085.1 of Gymnothorax javanicus. Classification (NCBI taxonomy): domain Eukaryota; kingdom Metazoa; phylum Chordata; class Actinopteri; order Anguilliformes; family Muraenidae; genus Gymnothorax; species Gymnothorax javanicus. Next base: position 37,656,207 of record CM056206.1, read on the forward strand.
AAATTAAAATGGGATTTCTCAACTGGAAATGCAACTGCAGCATAACCATGTCTCCAAATGCCTAACATTTGAAATAGCAAATGTAAAGTAGCGTTAGGTGTACAAATATTATAATCAGATGGACAGAGGCCCGTGACTACTAATGCAAGAAAAAAAGTTGACCTGACAATCTCCATCTCACACACACTAATCTCCTGGATTACGCAGAATCAATCTACAGCAATCCCCAGGGAGAGACCACCTGTTTAGCTTCCTTCTCTACACAACTCTGAACCAAGACCTCGTACACAGACTGCCAGGTAGCACAACATTTCCAGAAACCAAGCTCAGGAAAATGGAGGCTGCCAGAAGTCTCTAAATGTACAAATTACCGCTCCCAGAAAAATGATACTAGAGCCAATATAGGCCAACGCATGGTTTTGGCCAACAGATGCAATCTTTAATGTGACTTCAATCCAAGGAAGGCTTTTGTTTTTGCTACACAACTGTGCAACTTAATTATTAGTCCAGCAGATAAAGCTAAATGTTTTATCAACCAAAATGGCAGATAAAGGTCAAAAGATACTCTTCACAAAAGTCTCGCAGTTGATAAAGCCAGGAATCTTTAGTATTTGCTGTGACTCCGAACTCAGTACATGATCCTTATGGTATTCTGCAATCACTGGATTATGTGAAAGTGTACCCTGGGTGTATCCACGCGTAGATAATTCCTAAGGATTTATTTACTCTTGGACAGGCCAAGAGTTCATAAATAATCCTGGCCTTTTTAATCATATTATAATAAATACTTGCAAAAAATGTAACTGATTCTCAAATCACCCTGGTTTTCTGGCTGAATAAAGTATGTTGACATCATCACCCGAGCGGCTCATTTTTCTCAGCATCACAGGCCGTTCTTTAGCTCAACTCATGAGGGAGGCTTACGGCTCAATACCGAGCAGCCGACGTTTAGACATTTTCTCCCCACTTTTAGTGAGCAATTTGAAAAGACAAATTGGCTCGAATGAAAATGCCCACTAGTGCGAGATAGTTGAAGGAAGTTTTTCAAAATTGCACTAGTGTCAACTAACAATTGACAGTATCTTTTGGAAGGGTTTTTTCAGGCAACATATCATAAGCATTTGCCAATGATCAATTAGTGCAAAAAGCTTGCCAAATAAAAAACTGCCCAGTCAAAAGTGAGTTTCAAATCCACATGCCAGCTATTTAAGCAAGTCAAGACTTCAGGCAGAATTTCTTATTTTTTCTGAAGCTTCAAGCTTAAACATGGAAAAACTTTCTCAGTGTCCTTCTAAATTTTGCAAGATTTACAATCAATGAAGGACATGAATGTGACAGTAGCTCATTTTTTTAGATTTTAACTATTGATTTTCCACTTTTTAACCATTAGTTTAATAGAAAGAAACACTTCGGCAAAATAATGTGGCAGAAAGCCTACGTTTTTATACACCTTACTGTACTGCTGTTATTGAGAAATAAAGCAATCCACCCCTCACACCCAAAAAGATTTTTGATCGCACAATTTAAAGTTGCTTTATGCATCGACAAGGAATGTACACAGCTAGTCCTTAAATCCTGGTTGGACTCTCACCATTTATAAACTGAACTAAATCGATAGGATATCCATCCAAACTGGAAGTGATAAGGAAAGTGTATAGTAAAAAAAAATAAACTCCAAAAGATTTCTAAATATGCGTTTTCCCTAGAATTTATAGTCATAATTGAATGCAGCTTTTCTAATGTTTCTACAAATCAAGTAGATAATTTCAGGGGAGGCTCAAACACTCCCAAACTGTGTTCGCAAAGGAAAAACAGAAAAGAAATTCAGGCCGAGCCAAAGTAATGCAAAAATGCTAAGCGGCTACTCAGCAGACTCCAGGTAGAACCACACTCAAGATGTCAATCTTGAAGGAAAGCACTTTGCAGGTTTACATAACGTCATTAAATTCAGGCCTTACCTTGCAGCATGCACCTGTAGGCCGTCTCTGAGATGGCGTAGATGTGGGGGGGCATTTCATGTCTCTTTTTGCCCCGGTACATCTCGATGATGTTCTCTGAGTAAATGGGTAGGTTTTTGTAGGGGTTAATGACCACACAGAAGAGCCCCGAGTACGTCTGAAGGAAGAAACAGAAAACACACAACACAACACATTTTGGTCATAAAAGAAATCAAAGCGAGCCCTACATAAATGTGATCAAAATCAACCAGAGCTCTTCACAGGAATGGTCTGCAGACTCTGCACTAGCCACTTCCACAGAGGCCAAAAAGGCAAAATCTCCATCTTCTATTTTGGCTTCGAGGCCCCCCTCCTCAGTCTACATCTTGGCTCCTCTCCTGTTCTCCAACCTCTGAGTGGATCGATGAACTCACTTATTGCCAGTATTTTAATTCATGTAACTGGTTTATTTTCATAAAAAACATTGAAGGATAACAATAGAGTGTGGCCAACTCAGTGATGCCTCTGTGTTTCCCTGAAGTATCACTTGCAATGGGAATGATATCAACCAGGTTTGGCATCATGCTTGCATTACTGAAGTCGAAGCACTTGGGGTCCTCTTGCATTACAAAATGGAACAATTTGATTTGGATAAGAGCCTCTCCAAAACAAATGGGAAGTATCCTGAAGAAACTCCTTCAAAAGCCAAAATTCAAAACCTGCACATCCTGAAAGCTTCAAAATGAGGGGCCAGGCAGCGAAAGCTGCTGGGAACCTATTGTTTTTCGCCAGTATTCTTCTTCTTCTTCTTCTTCCTGGGAAATCCTACTTCCCATACATGAAAAATCACTAAACTTCGCACAAAGGTCCAGTCCCATGCCAGATTGCCTCAGCTGCAAAAACAGGCCAACAGTCCTGATGGTGGCGCTACAGCAAGCCTCTAAAATTCAAAATTTTGAAAATTCACAACAAATCAACCATATGTGCAACAGATTTGCAACTTTCACCAAAATGTAGCTCCAATACTTAAAGGGGCAATAAGCGGAAATGCATCATTTCTAGATTGAAGGAATTAAAAATCGCTATGTGAAGAACGAGAGGTGTAATTTCATCTGGAGTATAGCAGGACGTCACACACCCGCTCTCTGTGTTGATCTCCAGCCCCTTGTTTACAAACCCGGTCCGGCTGCGCATTCATGTACGTCATGTTAATCGCTGCCTCCTCCTTCCCGAGAATGCATTTATTCAGCCAGTGAGCAGAATCGCCTCCTCCTCCTTCCCAAGAATGCATTCATACAGCCAGTGAGCAGTGGCAGCACATATTTTTTAAAAAGCGAAATGGCGGAGAGCGGAATGAAACGTTCACCTGAAGACGAGCAGGATCCGAAATTAGATCTAAAGAAACAACGGTCGTTGGTGAAGAAGTTGTCAGATAAAGAAAGGGACAGAACCCGGAATAATATTGGCCGTGCATTTCCAAGGTGGAGAGCACTGGGAAGAGCTAAAGGGGCTACAGTTTGACTCGGAGCTAGCACTTCTTCTCCTGGACAGGTAAGTAACAACATAAAGTCAGATGTCTGCTTTAATTAGTGTTACAGTAATGTTAAGCACATGTCGCTATGTCGATTCAATTAAATTCAATGTTACAATTGTAGCATGGGTTAATGTCCGGAGCTTGAGTTGTTAGCGGCTCGGTCCCAGCAATGGGCCAGGCGTTACGGTTGTGTTAGGTGAGTAGCCTGGCAGCCAGCTAACATTTGCAATTAGCGCAAATCTGCAGTTTTGTGAGCATTTCAGGTTCGATGTACTGAGTAATAACGCCGCGGAAACTTAAACTGGCCCGTCATTCTGCCGAATAGCAGAGGTAGAGGGAGGTGTGGCTCATGACACACTTTGTTTTGGTCTACAGGCAGTGCACAACAGCAAACCTAGTGGTGAAACGATTTCACTTTTTGCCCCTTTAAGAAATTTTTGTCCACTTAAACTTAGCACAAATTATGAAGTCTATCACTCTGTTTTTTTTTCAAAAACTGTAAAACTTATAAAACTTTTCTTGACCCATAATTTTTGCTCAATTGTCATCAAATTTGCTGTACTGAATCTTTAGATCGTCCTCCACAAAAATACCACCCAGCGTTTCGATATTTGAAAAATTGAGCCTTCAGTGCATGAAAACATTTGACTGTAAACAGTACTGTAAACATATACCAGCCAATTCTTGATAAATACATTTTCAATCATCCTGAAAAAAAATTAATAATATTTTAGAGTCATGGTCGATGAAGTTTGCCAAATATCAGAATTTTTTCTCAAAAACTAAATTTTTGAAACCATTTTGAATTCTGCTCTCATGGAACAATTGGAGTCAATGTAAGAATGGCATTTTTAAACATCAGATTTTCTCTTATGAAGCAAAACACTTATTGCTAAAAACAAATCACCAACATTTCTATGCTGTCAAGCTGCAATTTATGTATTATCAGATTTTTGTCTTGATAACAGAAATTTTGACATTTTGACAATTTTTGAAATCTTCCTTGACAACTGCTGCCTGGCTGGTGATTCCCTGAGTCGATTAATGAAGCCACACACCTGTTCTCACTTCCAGCCACTTAGCTCAATGAGTTAGGAGTTGGTTCTTGGTGTCAGAGGTTGTGAGTTCATGCCCTAGCTATGGCAGAATGGACACTGAAATGTTGATGTTCTTGTTATTTGCCTATTTAAGAACTTATTGTTTTCCTCAATAAGCATTTAAATTTAAAAATGTGTAGAAAATTCTCATACCCAAACCAAGAGCCCTTTTGTCGTGCTACAGTTTTTAAAGCAACTACGCAAAAAGAGGATATATCCTCACCAAAATGTAGCCCATTATGAATACTTTGTATTAACTTTTATGTCAAAATAAACTCACTACAACCTTTTATTTCTTACCCAGCAACAAGAAATATTATTTTTACTGATTGGCTGATAGCTGTGTTTCCATTCAAGACAGCTGTATGGATGGACTAAGCAGAAAAACCTGTCTTGGCCTCTGAGGTTTTGTTTCACTTCTCAAAGTGAGAAATGTCATGTTCAATGGTGTTTAGTGAAGAAGTGTGTCTCATGCCCAATGCACGAGACTAGAGAGCCCTTTTGTTGTTGCAGCACGTCTGCAGCAAGCATCTTCCGTCTTTATGTTGACGTCAAAGAGAGGGATATCCTAAACTGAGAATATTCATGCCTAAAATAATCAATCCATTATGAAAATAGTTGTGTATTAACTATTATGTATTTAAATAACTGATTTATTGACAAATCATTGCTGCTTTATTTCTTATTTTAGTCCTAAAATCTTAAGAAGAAGTTTTCAAATGCATGTAACTCTTAAAAGTTTTTAAGCTTGTTAATTAGGTGGATGGAAACAGTGAGATGAAGGATACTGGGCTATTTGTGCTCAGAAATTATTAGTTCAAGCATCAACCAATGCAAAATGTGCGATGTAATCCCACCTTTCTTGTTATCCTCCATTTTTTGCCTCTTGTTGCTCAGAATTGCCAAAATTTGCCTGGCCCCGATATCGCTGCAAAGCAGCTTTAATTGTTTTTTTTATTTGTCCAATAAGAGCGATCTGATATAGCGCAAAACTGTCGTAAATCGGGAGATGAGATGAAGGAAGGGATTTTTGTCGACGTCCGCACTTCCGGTAATAAGACCAGCTTCGCCAAGTCATTGCATGCATGACGAAATGCGATGAGCATTGCGCAGGTTCGCAGTCGAATACCGTCGTGGATATACAGAATAATATGAAAATACCGCAAAATTCAGATAAACGCTACATTCGAGTCAAAGCCGGAGTTCACGTCCTGTAACTAAACGCTTTAAATCGCCATTATATTAGCTAGCGTTTGACCGCGCACCTATAAGAGCGGAAGTTCACTCGTCGATATTTTGACCGTTGAGCCATCATTATCGACAAGCATATCCGCCTTGCGATGTGCCGTATTGTATATCAGATCGCTCCTATTGAAGACTGTCATCAACTTTGTACCCACTTCTTTTGATTTTTTTCTAGTTATAATGTGCTAAAATACTATGTTATGCAAAAGTATTTGCCCTCTTGCAGATTTTTCTATTTTTGCTTATCTGTCACATTGAAATGCTCCAGATCATCCAACTAATTTTAATATAAAAGACAAACAGAGTAAACACAAAATGCAGCTTTTAAGTGAAGTTAATGAGTTATTCAAAACCTATATCATCCGCCTGAAAAAAACAATTGTCCACCTAAAACTAATAAATGGTTATGCCAGAACAAATGCAACCATTCATTTGGAATAACTTACCAGTCTTTCTACAATACAGATTTACTGCCATGGGGGTATGTAAAAGCAGGCATAGGCACTTATAGGCAAGGAGTAGGCCTAGACTGAGAAATGGTCTGAGTGTGTGTGTGTGTGCGTGTGTGTGTGTGTGTGTGCGTGCATGTGTTGGGGGGGGGGTTCATAGGAATGCACTCTGCCTGGGCAAAAAGGCAAATGGGACTGTCTCCACACACGAGGTCCAGACAAGAGGTTTAGTGTTACGAGATCCCACTGAGACAGCATACAGCAGCACCAGAGTGTGATACCAGAAACCAGCACTGGGGTGTGAAACCAGATGTGCATTATACAATGAGGGGACAAAAGGGACAAATGAGGGGGCTTGCATAAAGTACACACCTGCCAGGATCAAAACACCCCACCTTCTGTGAGCTGCGTTCTGGGGACACCTTACCACCACAATGCATATAGAGCTCTCCCCCGCAAACATAACTGCCGCACAGGGCCCAGGGGGCAGTGTTCATGAAAAGAGGCCCTAAAAATGCATCAGGGATCATTTTAACCCCTTAGACCAAAACTTGCATGGGCAGATTTTAAACCATGATTCTGTATATCTGCCTGGAGGCTAGTTGGTGAGTTGGTAGCCAAAATGAGCCCAAACTCAACCCCTAATCCCCACCATCCGCCCTACAAACCATGGCTAGAAGCTCATAGACCTGTAGCCTGGAGGGTACGAGATGACAACGCCAAACCCCTGAGAAAAGGAGGTGCTGGCATCTGGTGAGGTAGCAGCCAACTGACCCTGGAGCAGCTGCGCTCATTCAGCTCTGATGTCCTCGCTCTTACCATTGCAAACTCCACTTGTCATCCTGAAGCTAATTAAAATGGATTGCCCTCTGATCTCCAAGTGTGGAGAGATGGCCAAAATATGAGTGAACACACTCCGTGAGGCACAGTATGGGCACAGGGGCCCCCCATATCACCAGCTCCAGCCCCCTTATTCCAGTTTAATGGCTGCGTTCGTCATAGAAAGAGAACCCTGCTTTTTTTTACAAAGACTTGATAGAAAGAGAGAGAAAAACTCAATAATAGCAGTTCAATGGGGTTTAGCAGCTTTGACCTGGAGTGGGGCACTGTGCAGTTAAAAAAAAAAAAAAAAAAAAAAAGAGTCCCTAACAATTTAAACATTTCTTGTAACCTATATCCCCAAGAATCAACAAAACCAGCTAACTGGCCAGGGAATGCAAAAATTAGCAAAAAAATGACCGCATTTGTCATCTTTGAGAAGGGGTTAAGCTTTGAATATGAGAGCCAATGCCAAGGAATTTGAAAGTGAAAACAGGTGGTGGCTATGTAAGGGATGAGGGAGGGGTAAAATAACAAGAAGATGAGTGTGCTAGAGATCACAAAAATGAACTGGGTGGAGGGGGGGGGGCAAAAGGAAAACTGAGGTAGAGTCTGAAACAAAAGGGTGTAAAATATGCCAAACATCCTTGCAGTTGTACTGCAGCTTCCTGGCAAAGACAGAGAGCCTAGAGCTGGACAGGACAGAGCACAGTCAACCCCACGACTCAGCAAGCACATACACACCCCAAACATTCAATGTCAATTCACAACCATCACGGCGGATCACACTTACAGTGCTGTGAGAAAGAATTTGACCCGATTTCTTCCATTTTCGCACATTTATCACACTTCAATGTTTCAGATCAAACCAATTTTAATACGAGACAAAGATAACCTGGGTAAACAAAAAATGTGGTCTTTAAAAGATGACTAAATTTGTCGAAGGAAAAAAGCTATCCAACCCTACCTCACCCAAGATGAAAATGTGATTTCCCCTTTCGTTACTAAATCAAATTTATTATCAATATTTGATAATTGGGCTCAATTTCACTAGACACAGCCAGTAGGACTACTGCCAGCCCCATTGAATCTAAATATCATGTAAATTGAACCTGTTTGGCACCTGAAGAAGGCAAAAAGCAGCTTATGATGCCACAATCTAAAGACATCCTGAAGCAGATGAGTAACAAAGTTATTAGCATCAATTAGTCTGGAAATGGTTAAAGAGCCATTTCTAAGCTTTGAGGACTCCAACAAACCACGTAAGAGCCATTATCTACAAATGTCAAACAAAAAACAATCCACAAAAAAACTGTTCAAAAATTTAAAAATGAAAATTTTTTAAAACTGAGAACAAACTTCAGAGATGTGGCCCAAAGAAAACTCCCAACAAAATATAAAGAAAATCTTGCCAGCTGTTTCGGAGGAGGTGATTGTAATAGATTAAATTGCTAATGGCACGTGACCGCAATGACAATGCTGGATGCCGCCTGATCCCAACAGCTCAGCCTGCCCTTCAGCCAGTGAGCAAAAAATCAGGAAGGGAGCAAATACATTTTCACACCACTGTTCATCCTGGTCAAACACACAACTGTACTGCCCAGCTCAAACCTGAGTTTGTCTTGTTTGTTGCATGCAGAATTTCTTAAATTCACACTGATACTGGGGAAACCCATGACTACTTCGCTTGACATTACTTTCACTCAGCGGGATGAGGGAGCTGTAGAAATAGCTCCGCCCCCCCTGCCACAGCCGCCTCACCTCATTCGCTGATGTCTCAGGTGACCACCAACCCAAATTCCATTTCTGAATGTGAGTCACAAACTGGGTCAAGATCACCCAGAACCATCTTAATCTGGGACAGTACTGAAAACAGGCTCCGCATCCCAGCAAAGTGGCCAATAGCAAAGTGAGAGAGGAGGGGGAAAAAAATTGCAATTTCTCAGGAAGTGTTAAAGTGTGTGGAAAGGTCTCCTTCCCTGATTAAATGCCAGCTGGAGCTCTGTGCTTTTGCAGTCATGATGATTCAAAAATCAAACAACATGTATAAAGCAGTGTCTGAGACTGATTGTGCCCTCTGTGATTAACAAAAACAACAGCCCTGTAATGCAAAAGCACTGCAATCACAAAGTATCACCATCATACCTACTAGCTGCAAACCCATTTGTAAATCACTAAATTTCAGCAAAACCACTGGAACCAAATTATCCTCAAACAACAGAGGAGGAATCACACAAAATGGAAGAACGCTAAAGATATAAATTCCAATATACAGAGGAAAAATAAAAGCTATTTTCAGGAGGGTTGAAAGTTCATAGGGCACAAGCTAATGCGGACCCAGAACAAACTGTCAGTGTGTATGTATATAATCCACAAAGGCATCCTGCTCATCTGGACAGAATAAACCAGCTGAGAATGAAGGAAATGTTAAACACCAAGAGCAGGGGGGAGGGCGTTCTTTTCATTACAACTAGCCCCTTTACTCAGCTTGAGGAGACAGTCCCGCCAAGATGAAAGCAACAATTCTCACATCATGGGGCTCACAAAGGGCAAACTGCAGTTACAAATAAGCCCACCAACATTTCCCCCTCATTAAAATGTGGGTAATTAATTTGAGAAAAGGTTAAAAAAAAAGGAGTGAGGACACACACTCCATCTCTAAACCTGTCTCCTGTCCCTAAAAGGGCTTTTCTACTTCATGTATCAAAAAACACTTATCACATCACCCTGTGAATCTGACAAATGCCACTTCACAGACTGAAGCCTTTCCCCATTTCCCAGTGATTCCCACAGCATTCCGAGACGAGCCACAGACTTCCACACATGCCACAAGTGAGCACAGTGAGGAGGCTCAGGAAGCGAAGCCTCCTTCTTTCTGCGCTTTTTAATGGGGCGAGTCCAGGCCAGACAGTCAGAAAAAGGCTTACAACCATTTGCCTTCCTGCTGGGTCGTTGTGTAATGTGTTTTCAGGGCTCTGGGATCTGTATGGCCAGCAGAGATCCGGTCCGAGCAGGATCCTAGGACCTCCAGAGATGCACCCAGGGCGAACACACTTTTTTTTTTTGCCTGCACCTAGAGATCCAATTCTCTTCAGGAAACAAACTCAAACTTGGCACACCTGATTCAAGTAAAGGCAGCTCAATGCAAATCTTTAGCCACTGAAGGAGTCTTGTATTGTTCTAGTTGAATTAAAAACCAACAGGATGGTATATCTACAGGAACCGAGTTTGTTTACCGCTGCCCAAGAACATGCTGCCTGGGGAACAGGGATTGGGCATGCTAAAGGGGTTATTCAATTTTATTTGCGGTACTTCATGGCTTTAAGCTGGAAAAATTGCCATGCCGGAAAATGAAATTACCAGGGGGGGGTCCTAAATTGAGTTGCGACCTAACATACTTCGTGATAGTAGCCTGTCCGTCATAATACAGAAAAAGGCCCACATAAAATCACAATACAAGAGCTTCTAACACATTGACACTGCCTGACATTTGTTTTATAAAAAACATTCACTAAGGCATGAGCTTCGGCCGATGAGAGGAGTAACCTGATTAGTGTTCACTTCAGCGATTTCGCCGACTACTCTGTCCTCTTCCGCCGGCTACTTTCCCGACGAATTTACAAGTTTTTAGGCGAGTTTCGACGCGTTTTATCTTGATAAACGCTTTTCAGTTTGACTATTGACTTTCTTTTTGCTGACGTAATGAAACGTCACTCTAAGCCGCGCTGTGATTACTCAAGACCAATTTCAACATCCAATAACATTGCGCCTGTCATATGAACTCCAACAATTCTACTTCCATCCTCTTCGCATAATATTGTTGTATTTTCTGAAAATATTAGAATTTCATTCGGTAGCTGGTCGAAACATGCCGCCCTTAAAGAAGAGGGGGCGTCTAACGGGCAAACATTGCTGATATCCTTTGTAAAGAAAGATAATTTCAACGTTAAAAATTGATGAGATTTAATTCTGGTGAAAGGTTGGCCCGTGCGCGATGATAAAGTAAACGCCCGTATATTCATTTAGAACACTAGCCTTCTACCATACTGATTCCCCATTGTTAGCCCGAGGACACTCGAAGCCATTATTAGATCATTTCATGTATTTAATTACCAGCTGTTTCGACGAAAGTCTTCAGGGTATTGAATCGATTCACAGTGTCCCGAAAACCTGTGTCCAAACGATTGTAAATGTAGCTATAGGCTATATTATTAATGCGTTGTGGCGGCGATTGTGCTCATGCGTTTTCCACATCTACTCCGTAACCAAGCATGGATTCATTCATTTGCGAAGACTGGGCAGTATGCCTATCGACTGGTAAATTTGTTCGTGGCTTGCATTCCTGTTCATTTCATCAAAAAAAGTTGTAATACATTTTTCTTAATGAGGGCATTAAACGACAATTGTCTGTTGAATATCCTGAATCCTGTAGCTCGTGAGACAGCACATATTTAGCTGGGCGAAAGCTGAAATACGCAGTTTTTCACCAATGTTCTCAGTTCGATATGCTCAAGATGTTTCGCATTTTAAATAATTTTTAACATTTGAGGACATTTTGAGTATTGGAGTGCCATCTTAAAATAAATTATAATACCAAGAAAATGCTGAAACGAGCGCTGTAATTCATGGTAATTTTTTTGGATTAATTAATTGTCTGGATTAATGCCATCCTCACAAGATCGCTTGTAGAGTATTATGTTCGTTATTAGTGTCACCCATCGGTGATCTTTTTTCCCATGAATTATAATTTCTTAATCATTATAGGCTTATATAGCGGTCTTGATTATTCAATTAAGAAAGACTGTTCAATTGATACTCAGGCGATCTTTTGCTGTAACGGTTGGCTGAATGATGCAAAAAAATGCAAAAAAAAAAAAAAAAAAAAAAAAAAGCGTGAAGCTCCACGCCTCTGACGGTTTACAGGCCACAGAAGATCCGTCAAAAATCCGGGGTGTTCAGGTTGAAGAAGTTAACTGGTTAAATTAAATGCACAATTTGCCCCCTGTTTAAATGACGTTGATGTGGGGTGGGGTGAGGTCAAATATATTTTGTGCACAATGATGCAATATGTGAATGCGACAATTAACATATTTCAAATTTAGCAAAACCAGTTTATTAGCTTGTGTTTGCATTTTTCATGGGACATATGAAAAACTCACTCCTTCAGCAGTGCTGACCAGCTCAATAACTGAAGTAAATGAGTGATTTTATATATTTTTTCCTTTACCTGATTAAGAAAAAAATATTCCATTAATTAAAATAATTTAATTTGTTTGAGGTGTGTTTCAGGGAGGTTGAATGATAAGCTAATGTTCAAAAATTGTTTTGTGTCATATCTGCGATTTCTTTATTTGGTACAAAGTAAAAAGCTACATGAACATCCTCTGTGTGTGGAGATTCCATAATTTTTGCCAGGGGTTGAGTGCAGTTTTTATTATTGATATTGTTGCAGTTTTCTTGAGGAACTTATTCAAGTTATTCCTTGAATCTCCACGTTGGTATGATAACAAACAGCCAATTAATCAGTGCCAAAGAAAAAGCTACAGATGTTGAAATGAAGACATGTTCATCAATAAGAACTGAAATATCGAAATTAAAGTGTCATTGCAAGCAAATGGTAATTATTTTATATGTGTTATACTACAGCATAAGATAGGTTACCATTGTAAGATAAAGAATAAATAATAATAAAATAGAATAAATGCTTCAAAGAAATAATTGATGTGATGTTCAAGTTAATTTATGCTTGCTTATAGTACTAAATGTTAGGGTGTTTATGGCGCTAGTTAGTATCGTGATTGAAATAGAGGCATGTTGCTTAATTGATAATGGAGACTCAACTTAAAAAAAACAAAACTGAAATTTGACCAGAAAATCCTAACATTTTACACTGAAAAATACTTGCATTAGGCCGTCTAAAGTGCAGTAGAATGCGCCAAAATGCACCTTTAAAAAAAAAGAAAGAAATAAGCATACCCAAGGACCCTCCTACAGGCCGAGTAACGGTGTGGCACCACAAGTAATTCTTAACTGGCTACTTTTTAAAATTAACCTGCTACTTTCATTTCTTGGGAACACTCTGAAAATCACATTCACATCTTCGGACTGGAAATAAGTCACGCGCGCTCGTCTCGCCAGTACGAAAGCGTTTAGCATTATGACAGATGTGTCCAGTACTCGTATTTGCTGTTAATTATTTTGCGAGAGTGTTTCTCTTGTAATAAAATTATTGCCTCAGCGGTTCAGTATTACTCGATAGGGATTTAGCCTTGGTTTGCGAAAATCTGTTTCTGCTTTTAAAGGCGCGACTGAGCCATAAAAGTACGTGGTAAAGAATTAGATTGTTTAAAATAGTATCTTCAGCCAATATTCCGTCCCCTTTTTTCTAATTCGAATTGTATAGCTTAAGATGATGTGAATGTTCCTGCTCTGTGGCAAGATGGGAGATCCCGAGTTTTGCTAAGTCATCATGTAGGCCTATGTCTGCCCAAAATGGCAAAAACATGGATGGGATGCTAAGAGTTGGGCTGCATCCCAGCTCTCTGAGGATGTATTATCCTTTCCTATACTTATATCTGTCCCCCATCTGGATGTTGAGCATGTAAGCATGTGAGATAATGAACTGTATATAATTTATATACAGTCCATGTGTGAGACCGACGACTATATCGCGCACGCACAACAAGTGTCAGCTCAATAGACACATCTATTTATCGTAATTAGCCCTGTACTCACCTGGAAAAAAAATTACGCGCCCCGCTCTGCCTCTATTGCCTAGTAACGTGCAATACTCACATGCTATTGGTTTAGAATTACATCAGTTTTATCAGCCTCTAAACAGTGTTTAATGTGATTGGATAAACGGTTACACATCGAAAACTCAGCTCACATTAAAAAAAAAAAAAAAAAAAAGCCTGATGGGCTCGCGCTGAAAAATCTCCTCACGCCGGAAATCCGGCAGGGTGCCGGAGAACTTTAAGCCTTGGGTACTTGCATTAGAGAAGGTTTGGTACAGCAGGTTGGGCCCTTGGAATAATGAAATACTGGTTTTGTTGGCACTCAAACAGAAATGCCCCAAATGAGTAGGGGGGCGGGTGCGGGGATAAGGACTTTTGGTGGGTACTCACATAGATGAGGCCGGAATAGTATCGATCCTTCAGGTTGTGCAGAACAGAGGCCTCGTTTAGGCAGGTGAGCTCTGCCATATCCTCCACCTTGCTGAACTTGGGCGGGTTCATCTTCTGGATGTCGTCCTTGTTGACGACCGCCTTTTTTCCGTTCTCAGCCAACTCCACCAGCACCTCGTCCCCCCGCTCCTCGCGTATGCTGGCCCCCTCGAACCCATGCCGTTCCGAGGGCACCCACACCAGCTTCTTGGCTGTCCAGTCCGCCTGTGAGGCAGGGTTGTATACCACAGCCCGGTCTACAAACAGGTACCGCTCCGGGTCCTCCTGCCCACGCTGCGCCATCGCTGAATTCCTGAACAAGCCACCTGGAGAGTGACAGTGCAGGCAGGAGCACACCAAGACATTTCTTTATCATCATTCTCACTTAAGCGCACACACATCATAGCAAGCTAGCCACACAAGTTACTTATTATTCCAAACCTTCATGAATACAAAAGCCATAAGGTCAACTAGGGGAAGCGAATCGTTCATTCGGCTTTGCTGTATTGATTAAAGACCAAAGTTAACCATGGGGCTCTTACTCTTCTCCATTTTCTCTTGTTGCTCATAGCTATTCGTTGTTGGTTAGCAAACATAAGATAACTACCGCTACTACTTTTGAGTAGGGATATGGGATCGCGTCTTTTAGTTATTAGGGTAACATTTAAGTGAGTGGCTAATTTGGGGAGATTGAATTTATTTAAGAGCAATGTTAACTAGAGAGCTTCTTCGCTCTTCTGATTTCTCTTGGTTGCTGCAGCTAACTGTTCAAGGCTAGAACCCTGGGTAGCTATATATCGATACTGGCAGGGTCTTCTTTTTCTAGGCTGTTTTCAGAACCTCTGGTACATGTTTCACGTGGTAAAACTTCACTTCTTCAGAAACTTTGCATTATCTCTTGTTACAAATGCCAATTGTACCGCTGTAATAATAACCCATCTCTTTGTAAAGAACTTAGCTTTTTGTCAGTGTCAGATTCGACACTGCATAGGAACAAATTCAGTCCACCATTTTGAATATTTAATGTACCCCTCACCTCTCAGGGTCAAGCTGGGTGTGACATCATAGCCATCTTTTCTGACCTTACCCATGCTTTTAATTTTGCCAGAGTCTAAAACAGCTTGGAAAATGATTGAATCGGATTAGATGATACCTCACAGGTTGCAGGACATCCTGTTTCTGAAATACACCAAAAAAATCAATGAATAATAAATATGGACTCATCATTGCAAATTCTCTGGAGCTGCAAAAAAAAAAAAAGTTGAACCTTGGAGGGGTGGCCCATTTAAATTAAGTCAAAATATACCTTTATGTCACAAGTTATTACATGGTAGCCAACCATTTATTCACTCTTCCTAGTCACGTCTCAGCATAAACACCTGAGGTGACCCATATTAATATTATATTAGATTAGATGTATGCATACTGCAATCATATGATATTACTGCACATATTTAAGTTTTGCATCATTTTTCCCCCTAGTTCATTTTTAATCTCTAGGCCATTGCTGGTAACTTTGCAACAATGTGTCTGTCTGCTCTCCCCCCTTGGTTGTTTAAAAACAAATAAAAACTTTAGATCACAAAAAAACAGGCTATTTAGCATAACAGGGACACACAGGCAACACTGATGATGACAACAGCTGCTGCCTGGCAGGTGCAATGCAGAGAGCTACACTCCTCGCTGTACAACCTGTCCCTAATTGACTGGCAGTATTGAACTGGGCAGTAATTAGGCTGTCATTCAACATATAGCACTGACATACATTTTGCTTTTCTTTCATTATTGAAATATTTGGTACTTTCATGTAGTTCAGCAGACAAATGTGACGTTTATTTAGTTTAGTTTGCATTCTTTAACTGATCAGTGTTCATTTTCTGGTCATGTCAGTTCATAATCCATAAAGAAAAGGTTCATATTCATTCCAGCTTAAAAATGTACTATCAGGCCCCATATAAGTAATTCCCCTCCACCCAAAAATCAGGATCAGTCTCAATAATCCCATATTGGTCGGGCATTAATGAAAAATCAAGTGTACTGTCCAGTTGATACTGTTATAAGAACTAAGAAAAAACTAGCATCAAATATTCAGATTCTCCACCACATGATGGCTGATATCTGGCCAAGAAACAAAATGCGGTGGAGGGATGGACATACGGACAGGAGGACAGACGGAAGTGTGAAAAGGCACATCAACACAATAAGATGAAGCCATAATTAAATTTCTTTGAGAATAATTGAATTAGTAAGCATCCAAACAATGCTTACTAATAAACGAGTTGCCAACAGCTAAGTTTTTCCAGTAATTTTTGAACTTGCAAGTGATGAAATGGCCATTTCGTACATTTATATTATTGCTATGAAACCGCGCCCTACGTTTAATTGGCCCCAAAATGGCTTCCAAATTTAAGTTGTCGCAACTCTCTCAATGTAAAGCTCTGTTGGCAACTATTTTTACAATAGCAGGCCTTGTTATCCTGAAACCATAAAACGCACAGAACAGCTGACACACATGCCAGCAGACACATAATAATGGGGGGGGGGGACGAAAGCGGGTCATATAACAAGGATTAAGTTGGACACATGAAATGAACGGTTGCAGGATCAGAGTCAGTCCAAGTAATTCTTACCCATCTGTTGCCAACAGCCTAGCACCTGTTCTCAAAGAACTTTATCAACAGGGAGCCTAGCAAAATATCCCTAACAAGACAGTATAATGGATTCAAAAACAATACAGGCAGTGCATTGGACCTCAAATGTCTATTTAGCTAAGATGTTTTACGAGTTTTACTAAACACACAATAACACGCTAATATACAAAACAGCAACAGCCGATGCCAGCCGATAACAGCAATGCCAGTTCCAACAGCAGCTAGTTCCGCGGACAGTAGCTAGTTTTTCTCGAACCGATTACAATAATACAATTACTCAGAAAATGTACGTCACTAGATGTATAGGTCAAAAGAAGGGACATGCATGAATCAGTATTATTCGCTTGCACTGCTCGTCAAATCTAGCCTGGCATTAGCTGGCACATCAAGTCACTTGCTGGGAACGGAGCCGCGTTGCAAAGTGGTGAGATTGCCGGGGCCCAGGCTGTACCAGTACATTACTTTTTTTTTTCTTCTTCAATACAACAAAAAGATACACGAAATGGACGCATAGATTGGTAAATCGTGAGGTTTTTGAATTACTTTTTCCCCCCTCAGTGTTGGCCTGAAAAGGCGGATTGAATAATCGCACCATAATTATTGCTTCAGATTTCTGTAGCCAGCGTGGCATGTTAATGAGACATCTTCCATCTACCCACTTGCAATGTTTAAATTGTTCTTTATGCATCGCGTAACGTTAATATTAAGTTACAGAGTCGTGTGTTTCATTCAACAGCTAATTAGACCATTAGAAAATGCGACAGTAGTACCGTTAATCCCAAATTATAGGAGAGGAGTTATAGGCTCCACACGTATTATGGGAATTGATGGGTTTTTCTCAAAGTTAGCTCACCACACGATATCAGTGCGACGATACACACGTAAAATGAGCGAGCTATCTGGATATCTAACTTAACAGCTCACAAAGTGAACGTAAGAGCAGTTGCATAACTAACCATGTAAAAAGGCAGAACAAAAACGGTCAGCAAACTAGAGCAGCTGCTATTTATCAAAATACGTGAAAGAAATTTCAATATCGCAACAACGCAACTCTTGGCACGATTATAATCGGCGTTAGTGATAACGTTGACTTACTACCAATCCAATGAGATTTCAAGGTATACTTGGAATAGCGTTAACTTCAGAACACAAATGATGGTGGCTAAACTAAGTTATACTGGCGTCCTACACTCTACTGGCCAACCCAGGTTGCCACAATTATCAATATTATAGAAAAGTCACCAGTTTGCTTGCGCAGACAGTGTAATGTCAGCCGGTTTGTCAGAATTGATTTGCATTACAAATAACACAGACCAAGTTAAACTATTCGATGACCAGCGTAGCTGAACGTTACATACGATGCCATTATTAGCTTGTCAAAGTTAATAGTACGATCACTAGCCACTCCGTCCTCAGCAATGTGGTCACCTCGCTTGCGAGATAACGTAACTTGGGTATATCACCTCATTCCCACTCCGATGAGTAACATTAACGTGATATCGCACCAAGCTAGATGGCTAGCTAGCTAGCTAGTCTGCAAGGCAGAAAACGTTAATCATCAACCTGGCTTCGGAAATGTAACTTCACGTTACAGTTGCGAACTTTCCTTGTGATTAAGCTGGAGTCAAGACATACTCACCTGATTATAACAGTTAAATAAACTAAGTTTAATTCAAATTATTGCCAGGTAGTCAGCTATATATGCCTCTACGACCACATACTATCGAAGATCCCATGTAGCTATAGCGCAAAACACATTGCTTCACATGTAGGGCAAGCTTGACCTCCACTGTTGATCAGTTACAAATCCGTTAGCCGGTGAGCTGGAGAACTGGGGCTAAAGCTTCTGTCCCATAATAAAATTTGCTGCAAAAGAGCTGCACACATTCATAACTTACCAAACGCAGTCTATGGAAAAACACAATCAACTTTTCTGACAAAATTTCCACCAGAAATCAAATTTGATGGAGCGAGGTTGACGAAATTCTTCTTTCCAGCGACACTCCCCTCCAGTCCCTTTCACTAGTGATCCTCCTGGCCCCTCCTCTGGCTGCACTCCTCCACTATTCCCGCCCACCGGTCTGTACGCTCACAATGAAATTCTGATCTAAAAATGATACCATATTAACGGATAGGCCTAACTCTTCTTGACTAATACTGCGCGAAAATTATTTTATAAAAACTATGTTTTAGTTCTTACCAGCATATAAACTAGTCTTTTTGCAACGCAGGACATAATATTCAGAAATAGCTACTTTATGGCAAATATTCACATTTTTTGCATGTTGTATGCCATGATCATATTGCTTTGAATTTTATTCAATTGGAACAGAAGTCGGTTGGTTGTAATTGGTAGAAGTACTGAATAAACGTTATTTAATGCACATCTACATATTTTATGTATGTTGTAAACCATGATCTAATTTCTTTGAATTCCATTAAATTGGAACAGAAGTCAGTTGGTTTAAACTGGTTGAGGAGCCGAATAAACGTTATTTAAAAAACAGTATCTTTAAAGCAACTGAATGCATGAAATTTGTTGGCTATAATTGCGGTCTTATTTATGAAGCTAAGTGCGACATACGAACCAGGATATGATTAAACTGTTATTTTGACATATTGGTGTCAAGTAAGGCCGTGTTGTACCTGGCGCTGGAAAAGGGAAAGCCCAAATTGTGCCCTCCTTTCAAGGTCGATTGTATCTTACAGGAACACTATTCTCACACAGCATAACAATAACAGTTATAAAGCCAGCTTTCCATTATTCTTGTGTAATTGCCTATAAAGTAGCCTTTTAGTTTTCTTCACTAAAACGAAGGGAACTAATTGGCGGTGTAGGGATAATTAAAGGTAGATAGGTTGCAATCCATAAAACACATATGTATATAAAACTTAAGTGAAATAACTAACTATACAGAAATTGATTTTTAATTTACCATTGTTTTCATTGCACATATACTTTTGTAATAAAATTTATGTGGGGCAGAAAAATATTGGCAAAACTATAAGCCAATTTGGATGAGAACTTGGAAGACTCCCTCATCAGCTATCAGTTTTTCCATAGGATGATTATTTCAAATATATATTTTAACGAGCAGATGGCTGGTTTGACTCCTTTGAGCACTAATACACTGTATCCATAACGGGTTATGTATTAAACTACATGCATACTTTGAGTTGAAAGTGTAAATGCGGTGGTGCATGGAGTCCTCAGAACTGACCACTGAGCCACTGAGAGAGACATGGAACTTCTTCTGAAAATTTACAACCAGGTTTGCAGGAACAGTCAGAAGAGCTAGAGTAGAATTTTAATATGACAGATCATCCAGCAACTCACCTTTGAGTATTTCTTTGTAACAGTAGCTTTTGGTGATATATATCTGGGTTTTATCAGCAAATGTGATGTGTATTTTATAACACATTACTTAGGGCTTACTTAGGGAATTTACTTAAGGCTTAAAAGCATAGGTATATGCCGAAGAAACCATATCTATTTGACCTCTTGCTTTAACGTTTACCTATCCCCTTGATTGGCTATGATAGCTTTAAGTACTTGTACTGATAAGTTGGTGAAAACTCACAATTAGTACTCACCCTATGACAACTATTTCCAATTTTAGCATCAATAAACTGTTACTTGTTACTTTACAATATAATATCTGAACATTTCACACTGTTGGTCCGTGTAGGCATATCGCAGGAGGGTCATTCCATGTCAAATCATCCAGATTTTGGGAAATTTTCCAGGTCACCTCCTCAAAAATTTATGAAAAAAATCATGAGTTAATATTCACACAAAATAAAAAAATGCCAAATATTAGGCCAGTATCTCAAATAGATTTGAAGTTATAGCCCTTCAAAATTTGAATAATATTTTAAGTTTTTTGGCGATTTTCAGCCTACTTTGGCAACTTATTGCTCCAAATTGATTGCTTATACAAGGCTGAAATTGGGTATACTAACCATATTCATCGGCTGATTTTGAGGCTTTACCATACAAAAGTGGATCAAGATACACAGAATCTAAGGCCATTTTCAGATTCTAGAAGATGAATATGGTTAGTTATTTGCATGTTATTTTACCGTCAGCACCTAATATTTTCTGTTTGTCATGTCACCAGGACAAATCAAATTCATATGTTGTGGGATTTCTACCTATGATAAGGAAGTTGAAGAAATTTAAGTTGCCACTAGAGGACAGCACAACATCAAATGAGGAAATAAACAGTGTTGGAGTAGGCTCAGAAAATAAGGGAAAATTCAATTTGAAGACTGAAACATGCTTATACTACTCCATGATATTTTTCAGATAATTTCATGAATTGATTCAATTAATAATTTTATTTATCCCTAGTGCTGCCATAGAGAATACCTTTACTTTATTTCAGCTTATTCTCAAGCTCAAGATTCATCATGAACACCCGGTAATATAAATGTTACAACCACAAATCAAAAAAGTTGATATTGTATGTTAAATAAAAATGTAAACAGACAGCAGTGGTTTGTAAATTATCTTTGACCTGTATTACGTTGAAAATAATACAATAAAACATTTAAAGTTTCACCCAATGAATCTTATAAATTTTCCGAAATAAGCACATCTAAATTTTTATTCTTGCAACATTTTATTTATCTACTTATTTATTTGCGCGGGGGGGAGGGGTTGGAGGACAGTACAGTATTCCCCAATTTGCAGTGTTGCCAATGCTTTCCACACCAGCCATTCCTTTTCACAACATTTAATCAACATTTAGGGACCAAAGACTCCAAATGATCAAGTATTTCAGTTGCAATTTTGTCCCAGTTTTTCTGCAAACAAGTTTTAAAGTGTGTAACAGTTAGGGCTCTCCGTAATCACATTTTGTGTTCTCTTTTGGGTGAAGTTGGGACTGCAGGCAGACCAGTCCAACACATGCAGTCATTTCTTTCATAATGCGTGTAGAATGTGGTTTTGTGTTGTCTTGCGGAAATATGCTCAGGCATCGCTGAGAAAGGTGTTGTCTTGAAGACAGCACATGCCGCTCCAAAATCTCAGTGTACTTTTCAGCATTAATGGTGTCTTCACAGGAGTGCAAGTTACTCTTGCCAAAGGAACTGATGCAACCCCATACAATGACAGACCATGACTTTCGGACTTGTTACAGGTAACAGTCTGGATAGACTAGTCCTCCTCTTCTTTGATTCAGAAAACAAGGTGCCAATATCTTCCAAAAAATGACCAGAAATATTGTTTTGTCAGACCACAATACACATTTCTATTGTGTGATGATCCATCACCGATGCCTCCGAGCCCAGAGAAGTCGACGACACTTTGAGTCACAGGTAACATAAGGCTTCCTTTTTGCACAGTGAAATTTTCACTTGCATTTGTGGATGTACCTCCATATTGTAGTAATTGACAAGGTTCACCATTGTAATCCTGAGCCCATGGGGTTATATCACTCATTGATAAATGACGATTTTTGATATAGTGCCATCTGACTGATTAGAAATTCAGCTTTGGCTTGAGGTCTTGCCCTTTATGCACAGAAATTCCTCTAGATTCCTTGAATATATCAATCATGTTATGTACCATAGTGGATGAAATATCCATATTCCCCCGTTTTTCTTTGAGGATCATTGTTTATTGTCCTTTTAATGATTTTCTCACAAATTTGTGTGCAAATTGGTGATCTTCGGCCCATCTTTTCACCTAAAGCACCAGACCTTTCTTAGATGCTGGTTTTCAACAAAATCGTGATTTAAATCAACTGCTGGCATCATCTCATCAGTCCTTCAAAAGGTGTATAAAGTTGGTTCAAAACACGCATCAAAGGGAGAAAGTTGTATGTCAGACCTGGAGAGCGTGTGTCTGAAAAACATGACATCCATTTTGGAATTGCACAAGGGAGCTTCCTTGGCCCAATACTGTTCTCAGTATAGATGCTGCCACTTAAAGACATCATAATTTGTTTTCATAATTATGCAGATAACACAATCCCACATTAACAAGGAGACAAAAACATCTTTTTCCATCTTAGAAACATGGATAAAGTATGACCATTTATAAATCAAAATCATGCGAAAAAAAACTGATTCATGCCTTTATTTCAAGCCGACTTGATTACTGTAACATACTTTTTACTGGTCTACAACTACAAAAAAAAAAAAAAAAAAAAAAAAATGCTGATAGACCTCAGCTGATCCAAAACTTTGCAGCCAGCTGTTAACCAGAACGAAGAGGAGAGAACACATTAGTCCAGTTCTAGCTGCTCTGCTCTGGCTTCGTGTAAAATTTAGAATTGATTTTAAGGTCCTTCTCCTCACATACAAAGCCCTCAATGGGCTTGGACCAGGTTACGTTGCTAACTCTCATGTTCCCGACTTGCCCTCAGGAACACTGCGATGCTCAGCAGTTGGCTTATTGGAGGTTCCCAAAAACAGTCGAAAGACAATCAAGGATGCAGCTTTTGTCAGTTACACCCAAAAGCTCCAGAACACACTGGCTAGAGATATCAAGGACGTCAGCTCACCGAATATTTTAAAGAAAAAACTAAAAACTTATCTATTCATTTAAGCCTTTAACTAGCTATGCATTCTATGCAAATTCTATTTTTTTATCTTACTTTTACTTGTCCAGTCTGATTTTATCATAATTTTAGATGCGAGTTTCATTCTTATTTTTATCACTTATTATTTTAATTCTGCATTGTTTTAATTATATGGTCTTCTCTCCTCTGTATGATTTGTTTTAAAATTGTCTCAACTTTTTTTTTTTTTTTTTCATTTTCTTTACAGTTAACTGGGGTGACAAAACATGCTGCAATAGAAATATTTACATAAATAATACCTCTAATAACATTATCCCCCCAAATCAATATCAAGATCAACCAGAGTAAATACATCAATCCACCCCCATCCCACCCACCCCACCCCCTTTCTGCATGGTTATACAATTACACAAAAGATATACAAGTTTGTAATGATAATCACAGCAATAGTAAAAGGAACATTTGGAGCATTCATTCACTAAATCAAGGAAAGGCACTAATTCATAAGGGTTCTAGCCAATTCCAGTGCTTTTCGCCGGGCATTCAATATATCCTGACCAGCGTGATTCATCCTTGCAGTAGAGAATTCCATGGACAAAATTTCTATTGTAAATATATACCATTGGTAAAATAAGAGAGAATGTGGTGGACGCCATCTCACAGCCACCATCTTTTTCGCGGCCGTAAGTGCAGCTAGCAATAGAAACCTAAAGCTTAAATTTAGATTCAAAGATGAATCATCATTTAAAAGCATCAACTGTGGTGAACAAACTATAGGTATATCAAACAATTCTGACAAACATTTAGATATGCTCTTCCAAAAGGTATTAACCATAGGACACTCCCACATCATATGCATGAAAGTACCCAAAGTATTTGCACTGCATAAATCACAATTGGAGAAGCAATCCATTTCATCATATACCTTTTCCTAGGTGTCAGATAAAATCTGTGTACAAACTTCAAATTTGTTAATTGATTATTTATATTTTGAGAGGAAAAGGCAACATTTTTCAAAACCCTGTCCCAGTTTATAGAAGAATTTGTAAAATTAATATCTCTATTCCATATTCTTATAATGGAAAGAGGAGTCTGTGAGCACTCCATAATAGAATTATAAATCAAAGATACATGACCTCTCGGAATCTCTCCTAACCTTTTAATCAAATTAATAAGAGGATGAGGGCCAGGCATAATTTTAAGAGGAATCCCAAGTGCCTGTATGGCAGAGCGTAACTGTAAATATAAAAAAAAAGAATTTGATGCAATATTATAAGTTTCTCTGAGGTCCTGAAAGTTACACAAACCACCTTCATTCATAATGTCACCTAAAGTATGAATACCAGCATTTTGCCACTGAAGTGAAACAAAAGGTCGGCCCCCAGTCAGTAAGGCAGAATTATGGAAAATAGGAGTACTAAGATGCCACTTATTTTTCCATTTAAATAATTTTTCCATGCTTCTCCATGTTGATATTGCATATGCAATGATAGGACCGTACCTCAATCTACATTGTCGGATTGACAGGTGCGTAAAAAGCACTTCATTTTATGGAACAGGGGTTACCAAACTTCTTTCAATATCAATAGCTGGATTTGAGTTATCATCCTTAAACCAATTTATAAGTGAACGAAGAATGAAAGATTGAAAATACACTTTAAAATTCAGAAAAAATATGCCGCCAGATGTACTTCTCCGCTGTAAATTAGTCAATTTAATCCTAGCACGCTTACCTTTCCAAATAAAATGAGTTATTACCCGGTATAACTCCTCCCAATACATAGGAGGAGGTGCCAAAGGTAACATAGATCCACAAAAATTAACCCTAGGCAAAATATTCATTTTTATTATTGAAATTCTACCTGAAAGGGGGATAGGTAAATTGAACCATCTCTCCAAATCAGAATGAACCCTTTTGAGAATATTACAATAATTCCTAGAAACGGTCTTATCAATTGAAGGAAAGACAGTAATGCCTAAATACTTAAGATGTGTTACCACTGGAATATGAGACATTTTCCACTCATCATTATGTACCAAATTTAGGAAAAGTAGAGATGACTTTGTCCAATTTATTTTATAACTGGACAGATGGCCGAACTGATCAAAAATATTCATAATAGTTGTAAAAGATTCAGTGATATCTGAAAAAAATAATAAAACATCATCTGCAAATAACGAAATACGGTGTTCAGTGGATTTTACAGTAATCGGTTCAATATTTGGGGATTCTCTAATAGCTTGAGCCAACGGCTCTAAAGATAAAATAAAAAGTAAAGGGGACAATGGATCTCCTGCCGAGTACTTCTAGAAATTTTAAAGGGTTTGGAGCATACTCTACCAGTTATTACACAAGCAGGGGGTTAGAATAGATAGTCTTAACCATAGCAATAAAACCAAGACCCAACCCCATACGCTTTAATACTTCCCATAAATAAGGCCATTCAAGGCGATCAAATGCCTTCTCTGCATCAACTGATAGAATAGCAGAGGAGGCTTTATTAGTAGAGGAAGCATTTAAAACATGTAATAAACGGCGCATGTTATCTGCAGAGGAACGATTTTTAATAAATCCACTCTGATCAGGATGAATAAGCTTTGGTAGATACTTCTCTAATCGAGCAAGAGAGTCTTAGAAAATAACTTAATATCCGTATTCAATGAGGATAATGGACGGTAACTACTACATTGGGCAGGATCTTTATCCTTTTTTAATAACAGTGAAATAAAAGCAGTATTGACATCCCTACCAAATGAACCTTCTTCAATAGCTGTATTAATCATATTTAACAAATGAGGACCTAAAAAACTCCAAAATTTTAAATAAACTTCTGGGGGAATACCATCAGCACCAGGTGATTTACCCTTATTCATCTTTTGAAGACACTGGTAAAGTTCTTCGATAGTTACAGGAGCCCCTAGTGCAACAGAATCTTCTAAAGGTAAAGAGGTCAAATTAATTTTCCCCAAAAATGAATTTATATCTGCTATTGATGCATTGTTATCTGTAGTATATAGTTCCTCATAAAATGTTGTAAATGTATCGTTTATTAACTTAGGATCAGTTATAGTGATCCCTGTTTCAGATATTATGGTGTGAATATCATTCAAATGATCTCCATCTTTCAATTTATTAGCCAATTGCTGACTAGGACGATTACCAAAAAAGTACTGATTAAGTCTCGTTTTATGAGCATGAAATGCACCCCTCTGAGTTAACAACTGGTTAAGCTCCATCTTTATTTTAGCTTGGGATTCAGCCACCTGATCGAAAAATCTCTTGTTGTTGTGATCTTTCCAAACTTAATAATATATTTTCAATTCACTAATTTTCTTAAGCTGTTCCTTTTAAGTTTTGAAGAAAAAAATTGATATGTTTTATGAAACCCTTAATAGAAAACAAACCTTGGATCATCCAAGATAAATAATTAAATTTAATAAATCAAAATTTGGTTTTGAAGTGCTCAAAGAACTCCTGATTCTGTGCCTTAATTTCAACGCCACCTAGTGGGTGCGTTTGATTACCAGTAAACATTAAGGTGCATTTATAAGCTGACGTCTGTCAACTCATGTTTTTAATTTCTATTTCTTTAACAAATGATAAAAGGGAGAGGAAATAAGTAAAAATCAATTCTTGAATATGATTTATGCCTATTAAAAAAAAAAATTACTCTCTAGCAGATGGATTGAATGAGAAACATCATTTAAAAAAAAAATCAGTTCATTTTGAAGTGCTTTTCGTTGCTCTGGATTAGGATTAGATTTATTTGATTTATCCAACCTATGATTAAGAATAGTATTCATATCTGTCCTTCACCAATTCAAAATCACAAAGTCTGCCAACAAACTACTTAAAGCTTGGAAAAACATAGAGTCATAAGTATTTGGGGCATAAGCACTAATAAATGTTATCTTCTTACCATTCACATACATTTAACATAAGTAATCCTGCCCTCTTTATCATCCCCTTTCCTAGGATAGATATATTTAGGTTCCCAAAAGTATTATTACGTTTTAAAGAAAAAGCAACAACCCTGTAGGTATGATTTTCAATCTTTTATATCCTGACTAAGCAAATGTGTTTCCTGAAATTGCTACATCAAAAGCTCCAGAACACACTGGCTAGAAATATCAAGGACGTTGCTCATCAAATATTTTAAAAAAAAACTAAAAACTTATCTATTCATTTAAGGCCCTTTAACTAGAATATGTTTTCTAAGCCAAAAATCAAAATTTTTTATCAGCAGCATTTAATTGTCCAGTCTGATTTTATGAACAAGTAATTTTAATGATGCCATGCAGATATCCATTCTTATTTTTGAACACTGATTAAAAAGCATTTAATTCTGCATTGTTTTCCTGCATTATATGGTTGCTTCTCTCTTCAGTTGGATGATTTGTTTTCCCTAAAATTGTCTCAACTTTTCCACTCATTGTCTCAACTTTTATTTCCGAATTGCTTTGATTTCATCTCTGAATGTAAAACACTTTGAGCTGCATTTTTGGTATCAATGGTGCTATACAAATAAAGTTTATTATTATTATTATTATTATTGTTTCAAAACTCACTGTTATTCAAATTCCATCCATCCATTTTCAGCCCTTTATCGGGCCTGGGTTGCGGGGCTAATAGACTCAGCAAAGAAGCCCAGGCGTACCCCTCCCCAGCTACTTCCTTAAACTCTATCTGGGGGACCCCAAGTTGTTCCCAGGCCAGCCAGGAGATATAATCCCTCCAGCGTGTTTTGGGTCTGCCTCCTTCCACTTGGAAATGCCCGAAAAACCTCCAAAGCGAGGCGTCCAGGAGGCATCCGGACCAGATGCCCAAACTACCTCAACTGACTCCTCTCAATGCGGAGGAGCAGCGACTCTACTCTGAGCCTCTCCCGGATGTCCGAACTCCTCGCCACATCTCTTGGGGTGAGCCCAGCCACCCTGCAGAGAAAACTCATTTCGGCCACTTATACTCGCAATCTTGACCTTTCAGTCACTACCCATAGCTCATGACCATAGGTGAGGGTTGGAATGTAATTCAACAGTTAAATTGAGAGCTCAGCTCCTTCCTTACCACGACAGACTAATACAATGCCCTCATCACTGCAAACGCAGCACCAACTCACCAATCAATCTCTCATTCCATGCTAGCCTAACTCGTGACCAAGGCCCCAAGATACTTAAACTCCTCCACTTGGGGTAGCAACTCACCACCCCTACTTGGACAGGACCATCCACCTTTTTCTGGCAGAGAACCATGGCCCCAGATTTGGAGGTGCTGATCCTCGTTCTCATCAGTTCTCACACCATATCGAGCTTCCAGATTTGTATGTAAACCCCTGACCCGGTCACATCCCCATACTGATCCTACACTGCCCCTACTGCTCATGCGCGCCTAGCCTCTTCGCATGCCCATGGTCTTAATCACTGAGGATGTGCACAAGCAATGCTTTGAATGGACGCTGAATACGCAAGGCAATCATCATGCGCACGCAAGTGCGTAGTTCAAAGCAAATATGTCTTTCGCCTGAGAGGTTTATGAAGCTATCCTGATCCATTCTTCATTTAATGGTAATTACTTCATTTTACCATCTGGAAACAAAGTGAGGTTTTTTGGTGTTTATTCTCCTCTGGGTTTGATTCTTATTGTATGGTAATGAGTCTGCATGCGATATGTGAAGAGACCAGAAAGAACACATTTTCATGGCAACAGCACAAAAAAAAATATCGAAATATCATGCAAAAGCTAGCCTGCATGCGTGACTATTTTATATGCAATATAAACCAATCTTTTTTTTCTCTCACTTGAAGGAATTATAAATAGCGGTTGCCAAGGAGGCCATTCTTTTTCATAAAGCACCAGCAGCTCCTCTGTCTTGATTCTTTCCTTCCCTGATCTGTGTGTATATGTAGGCATTAATGCATGTTCAAAGTCAAACTAGCAAACTCAATCAATGATTAAGTTTTCTCAGAGGAAACAATACTTTTACAGTCAAATCAATTACTTCAGTGTTACAAGTGCCTGTGAGCCTTACTGCAGTAATTTTTCCAAAACTACAGGAAACATTAATACTCATAACATATCTTCATTCCAAGGAGGGAAGATCTAAAACAAAATAAAACTGTGGGAATTCCAGCAAGAGAGGCAACAGCGTTATCTTTTCATAAGGCGCTCACCCAATCCACATCATGGATAGATGCCGTAATCTTGCCCAGTAAATTTGTATGCTCATCCAACTTCTAAAAACCAGAGTCAATACAACTTATGTTATCTGAGCTCAACTGTGGTTTTCACTCATTGAACAAGCCATTAATTTATTTTGGAAGTTGGCAAAAACTTATTTGTGGAAGCATATCATGCTTCTTACACCTGACAGTGTTATTTAATAAGGAAGCTGATTCTGCCCATTTGAAAGCGATTTCTTCCTTTAATCTCCATTCTCACTTTCAGGGATGTTTAATGGTCCTTGTCGGCAGGTTCTGTTGATGTAATTGTTCATTTGTGATATGAGCATCCGCTAGATACCTTTTCATTTCACTTGGCAGATCACAGCAGACCTGAGATGCACAGTCCTTGCATTGGAGCTATTCAACACCCTGAGTGGCTTCATTTTGTTTCAACATTAAAAGAGTTAAGATTTTGAGAATTTGAGTCCTATTTTGGTGTAGATTTGTACCAGATCACCTATTGTTTAGCATTCAGCTCATCATTTGTAAAGGTAAGGGAACAGACACTTGCCAGTGTGATTGTTCATTTCAACTCTGCTCCTTGTCTAATTCCATGCCTCTGTATTTGTTTTTTTCCTGCAATCTGGCTGTGTCAGTTTTAATCTGGTTTTGTGAATTGATTTTCATTATTCTTTTTTCTTCTTACTTTGTTGCTCCTTCTGTGCATTCATCTCTCTTTTCCCCTCACCAGTTTCTCACTGTTAGTTGTTATCTCAATTTATTTTAATTTCTTTGACTTCTCCAGTGCCTGATTATTAGATGTGTGCCTTGGTGGCAGTCCTCTTTCCAGCCTTCTGCTTATTCCCTCTGTTCTTCAGTATTTATTCCTAGTTCTGTGTCTGCACGTGGTCCTCCTGGTCAAGTGTCCTCTG
Organism: Gymnothorax javanicus; assembly: GCA_029692085.1. NCBI lineage: Eukaryota > Metazoa > Chordata > Actinopteri > Anguilliformes > Muraenidae > Gymnothorax > Gymnothorax javanicus. The sequence continues at coordinate 37,686,729 of CM056206.1, forward strand.
CTGCGCTTTCTCGTCCATGTACCCACATTCCCCCTCGGTAAATTTTTTGGCTAAGACCCCAGACCAGACTTTTGACGACTTTTCGCCTGCCCTTTGCTGCCCTGTCTACTATTTTTCAACCCCAGACTGCCAACTTTTTACGATAAAGCTCAGTGTTTTCTCCTTCCTGGCTCTGTGCTTGGCTTTCTCTGTTCGCCCAGTCGTAACCATCTGCTTTGAAATACAGTTCTACAGCTGGCACACATTTGTGCATGTATATGTGTGTATATCAGCAAAGCACGAGAGCCAATTTACATTACCTACATGATGTTGGCAGTAGCTACTGAACTAAAGTGCACGAGATAAAGGCCTCGGCTCTGGTGAAAACGACAATTGCCATGCAGAGCCGAAAGCAGGCACCGTATTGCATCTAACATAATGATGCAATGCAGTGCTGTCTCTTTTCAATGCACTATGTTGTCTTTTAGCTGTGACTAAAAACCTACCTGAGGGTTTAGAGTATTTATAACATGTCCATTTCTTTTGTGCACCATTAATGGAGGTCTTGTCCATTCTGTGCCCCCAAGGAGTTCACATCATGTAAAGAAAACAAGCTACAGAAGATGAAAGCTTCAAAATGCAGCACTAATTCCCGAAAAAAGGAACATTATTATCAACTATTTCAAATCATACAGCCAAGCTTTCAGCCTTTTAAATGTTTTTCATCCTGGCCTGCTGTCGTGGAATGCAAACGGATCATGAGTGGTAAATTGAAGGTACTGATCTAAGATGCAAAAAAAGATTACAGAACATAATTATTTGATGAGATTAAATTTTTGTGATTAAATTGGTTACTGAATTGCCTCACTGAGTCATTCTTTTAGTTGATTTTTTTTCTGCCTTCATTTAAAATGTTTGCTTTAGCAGGTGAAATCTTTAATCACTTAAAGAAATACAATTGGTCAAATATGGGGGAGTGTGCCAGATGGGGCGAAATCTCAAAATGGAAGCAAAAACAAAAATCAATGACTGAGTTATAAAGCGGCCACGCGAGTGTATTCGGGAAACCAATCATCAGCAATAGCAAACAATAAGAAAGGCCTGAAATTCTTTACTGGCTCCTGTTTTCAGAAATCGAGTATCATCCGTCACCTCCCAACATCACCAGCTTCAGAACATATCCTTGGGAGGCTATCATATCATCATTCCTCTTCCAACCTGTCAACTCCTCCTTCCGAATATTTTATGGCTTTGGCACTCCTACTCTGTAAGCAAATCTGCATCCCTCCTTGCTGGAGGTGTCATGAAGGATGGAATCACTGCCAAAAAACTATATTCATATACAACTATATTTACGGTTGTTATTAAATTTTGTGAACTTTGATTGTGGAGACTCCCAGATAGTAAGCACCTCCACTCCGGATCTGCGCTGGCTCGGTGCCGACTCCAGCTGTTTAGGCTTGAATCTGGCCCAGAGTCGTCTGCTATCTGGGCTCTGATTGATTGAACTACTCTCTTATCTCTTGTGCCAAATAACCTTCAGCTGGTCAAGCAACTAACATCCATACCTCTTCACTGCACTGGAAAGGCATAGAGCTGATTACAAATGAGAGACTGCACAGTTATAACTACTTTGCTCTTTAATCACACTGATCCCAGTGGGCCATAGTGTGTCAACTCCTGTCAAGTAAAGTAAAAAGCATATGGTTAGTAGATGCATGACAATTTCATCTCTCTTGCTTGCTTGGGTCTTAAATGCATGCTGTGTCTGAGGTGAAAACAGGAGCCAACAGACCCTGCAGATCTCCATGGTGACAACACAGTGCCCCCTGAGGCTGAAGCCAGAAGGAGATATGAAGGGACTGGATTCAGGAGCAGCCACAGACAGCACTCAACAAAGCTCTCAGGAATAGCAGCCACTCTTTGCAACAGTGTATTCCTCTTTTTCATGCCATGTATTTAGTCATTATCGTCCCCATAAAGATTTGGAAAGAGTAAAATACTAAGTCTGTGCTTTCATTAAGTGCAGCAAGGTGGTCATCAAGAAATAGTTTCATTAATGAATGCAACAGTGGAAATGATTGTGATTGGATGGATATTGTTGCTCTAAAAAACAATATACCTATCTGCAGTAATATTTACATCAGCTTGTATGGTGCCTTGCTTTGACTCTATGTTGCTACGTAACAGCAGTTGCATCCTATGAGCTCACTCAACTGCAGGTTACCATACATATCACCACGCAATGTCGAGTAACAATACAGAGGACTATGGGAAAAATTGTATAACTGCAGTTGTCAGCTACCCATTACCCCCTCTGTTTTTGTGTAATATAATTGCATCCAATCCATTACTGTATTCTTAATTTAAGATTATTTTTTGGGGGGGGATTATTTCCTTTATTCGATAGTTATATTGTGGAGAGAGACAGGACAGTTGGGGAGAGGAACGGGGAAGACATGCGGCAAATGACCCGAGCCAGAATTGAACCCGGGTCTCTGCGGGAAGGACACAGCCTTTATGGTGTGCATGCTTAGATCGATGTGCCACCAGGGCGCCCCAATGTATTCTTTGGGAATGTCATTTTTACAAATTGAAATTTCCTTGTACAGCAGGAGGCAGAGAAGGTCAACAGCCAGAGTGATTATGGGAGGGGGGTGTGTGTGTGTGTGCAGGGTTCCATCCACCACAACTATTGCTAATAGCCCAGATGTTTTAATAAAGCAATCCTGATCATATGAATAATGCTCCTGGAAATTTGCCCCATTATGCCTGCTTATGCTGTCCTGAGTGCACATCCACTGGTAAAGAAAACAATATGTCAATCTTTAATGTTCCAATTGTGGTGGGCTTGGAAAAACAGTGGACTTTGTTTTTGGGGAGTTGTGGTAGAGCAAATTGTGGGTTTTTCCAAACAGCTATGTCTTGCAGTTAGAGCTGTCCCCCCAAAAAGTTATCGCGGTTAGAGTTAGGGTTAGAAAGCGGACAGGGGATAGATATGCCATTTTACAATGTATACTGGACCTCGTAGACTGAAAAAAGGGGGTGGGGGGGGACAGGCGGAATTCTTACCCATTAGTTTGTTAGCTAGCGAGGTAACATGGCTAGCTAGTCAGTACACTGAATTTAAAAACCATGGATAATTCAAATACAAGTCCTTGACTCAGGGACTGACTCAGTATCACAGTAATGGAGTTCTCTCAGTGTGAGCATAATGGGACTTAGCACTGAGGCGCTAACGGGAATTACGCTTGTTTTCCATTAAATTACGCGATTCAGTTGCTAAAGCGCGCAACAAACGAAAAATTTACTCAACTCATTTCATAACTTTCATTACATAACCTCTCATGCAAGATCGTCTATATCTTATGACTGATCCAAACAATTCGTCAATTTAAAGATTAGTGGACACATCCTTGACTGATACAAGTGGGGGTTGTGCTGTCGTCTGCACCTTTTGGACGCCCAGTTTCCTCAACATTGGGTGTAACTTTAATCAGTATGTGGAAGGCAATTTGCTGGCCACACTAGCTCCTGGAAGCAAATAATTTGTATGTTTTATTTTAACCTTGTCCACATACTTCTTTGTTTGGCAGCGATCCTCCAATAATATAATTTATCAGGTGCACAGGGATTTCCCCGACATTCGACCTTCCGCAAAAACTCGCCTAATGATGACACTGTACCATTCACCGCGACCTCTCGTTCCATCCAGGCCCGTTTGAAACTGTCCTTCACATCTTTGTCGATCTTGCGAGCTTGATCGTCATCTTTCTGTTTCGTTGTTTTGGTGATGTTTCAGGCCGAAATCTTTGCATGAACGATGTTACTTTTTTGTGAATCACCGCACTTAGATGACATTGCGGGAGATGAATGTTAGCTTGTTTTGCTGTGACTTTCGGTGTCACATCGAACACACGTGCCCCATACACAAGGGCTCTAAGCTCCTTTATCTTGCCAGTAACAGGCAAGCCCCGGTTACACGAGTATTTTAGCAGTTTTTCTCTTTTCCAGACTGGGTTCACATGGAAGTAGAAACAAACTCTCCTAATATGCACACTTGGAACTGTGAGCTCGCTTATAAGCTTCCTAATCATTCCATACAAGGCCAAAGATGACACTAGTGAATTCCCAAATTGTCAATTTAATTGGCAAGGTCTCCCAGCTAACTCTGACAGCCTGCAAGTGAGAGATGTGCTAGTTGAGAGACAATTCGGCAGAGCACGGCCTCTTGGCAAATGTAGTTTGGGCAGCGAGCTGATGGTGTAGGGATAACAAATGGCTGCTTCACAACAGGCATATGAGTAGATGTGGAAGTTGGATGTAAACCCTCAAAATAGTGGGCCAGCAGGGAAAACCAACAAAATTTCCCAAAAAAAATTACACAGATGGTAGATGAACAGTATTAAGCCTGCACATCTGAGACAGTTTAAAAACAGGTGGAAAGTTTTTTTTTTTTTTTTTTGCCCGTTGGCCCATTCCCTTCCATTTTGCCTTCCTCTTACCGACATATGTCACAGTCCACCCACACCCTCAGTCCCGCATTCAAACCTCTGTTTTCGAGTATTCCAAGAAACACCTTGGATTTTTTTGGCCTGTTTTGGCCTGTGTACACTACATGAGAGAGCAACTGAACCCGCAGCACTCCTTCAAGATTGTAAGCCCAGTTTTGGCAACAAATGGAGAGGTCTGTTGAACTCGATGGGTGACTGTTCTGCTCTGCATGGCACCTAGGGAAAGACCAAATCACTTAATTAGACACACAATTTTCAAAGAAAATGGACTCAGGATTCATTAAAACAATATAGCAGTAGCAAAATGCTCCCCATGAAATACTCTTTCCATAACAAAAGGCAGTGACCTCAGAGCACTGAGGGACTTTTCAGTTTGCCCGTACAGACTACATACAGCAAGGGTTCAAATAATCTGTGCCATGGACACTCAACGGGTTCTTTTGACCTTGATTCCAGCCTAAATGAGCCCCCCCCAAAAGGCTGCTGGGTGCATCACATTTTTTTAACTCATTCCCTATGGAATACTTTTATATAAAATTGTCGCGTTTGTACGGAATACTTTTCCTGAAAATTACACAATATAAAGTTTTGAAGTACAGGTGGCCCATCATCGCGATCGTCAACTGATTTCGTATTTTCATCGGACTGCGAATGGTCATCCACGCCGCTGGCACTGGCTTACCATAGGGAATTGTAGAATTCGCCACGCCGTTGGCAGCGGCTTGCCGTAGGGAATGAGTTAAAGCACTATTCTAATTCAAACATTTGCCAGTGGTGTAATTGGTCACAACAGACATCAGTGCCGTGGGCCATTCCACAGGTGGCTCTTTTTGTCATGATAAAATCATCTCAACAGTCATTAACTCCCAAAAGATTGAAGGAAACTGACAGCTCTTTTCTGCTGTGCTGCACAAGAAGTGTCAACCACTGACCCATGTCTGTGTGAGGCCACCCAAAAGCAGCAGTGTGATAAGAAATGGCACATTATTCAGAGGGACACTTGCTTGCCTGCATTCTTCCTAACTGACTGTAGAGGGTACATGCTCAATAGTAAATACCATTGTTGGACAGAACTGGAGAGAAAAACAGAAAAAGGCATAAAAATGGTCAAATAAATGCAGGCACAAGCGAACAGGAGAGTCCGCTTTACTGCCGCTTAAATATATTGCCCTAATTAGTCTAGCCCGTGCTGAGCAACAATGCAAAACCGCAAACCCAGTGGATTTCCATGTACAGAACTGGGAATACTCCGGAAAAGCACATTTACTATTACATTCTCCCGTGCAGGCATCATAGAGTAAAAAAGGAACAAAGCATTCTTCCTTGAAGAAATACTACATAAGCGCTAATGGATCAGGAATTAATGAAATGAGGGCAAAATAACATTAAATTGTACTGCTGGGAAAGGATTCATCAGAATGCAGGCTGGCCACACATGACAGGGACAGTTGCATCAGAACCACGGATGGCGTCAGGTCCACTCACAAACATGGAGGCAGCACCAATTGTGATAGAAAATTACAGATAATCTTTGATAGTCTTGATATTGCATTCATTTTAAATGTTATTCATATGCCATGAAATGACTAAGCATTCTATGGGTTTCCATCAGGACGGCAACAGTGGTAACCGCATGCTTCAAACATTATCATCATCTGCAGGTGTTGCAGCATCATCATCATTGGTGAAGAAAAGCGCTAAAACTACGCAGGTAAACACAGTGGCAACTGTGCCTTTCTAACACAAGATATCTTTCTAATACTGCATCTCAAATACGTCAAGATTTGACATGCTATGCATTCAGAGCTGCTCCTCTGCAAAGCATTGTTGTAACTTGTGGCTATTTGAGTTAATGTCATCTTCTTGTCAGGTTTACGCCAGACTGGCCAACCTCCTCTGAACTCTCTTGTTAACAAGGCATTTCTGGCCTTAAAAACTGCCACGCTCACTGGATGTTTTTTTTATTTTTTGCAACATTCTCTGTAAATTCCAGCAATTGTAAGAATAAACACCTACTCTTTTTCTGTATGCTCTTGGGAAGTTTTGACTGCAGAAATTCAGCCATCTCTTTGTCTTCTTCTTTTTCCCTGTTTGACAAAATATGCAACGTTGAGCAAAGTGCATAGATTCATGGAGTGACTCTCCTGCTCATTCATATTCCTCAAGAAAACACGCACAACCCAGACATGGACTGGGGCAGTTTAATCACACTGTCCATCAAATTTCCCTCTCCAACCCACAAAATAGGGTCTTAATTGTTAACCCACCAGAGAATCCAATATAGCCTTTCTCAACCAGACTTGCAATATCCCTTATACTGAATAATATACACCAGCCTCTCCAACCTCAGTACCCAGGGTCTCCTGTTGCAGAAGCTGGGATCTTGTTTCTTAATTCCTCAAGGGCTGAGAACTGCTGGTTTTTCCCCCTCTCTTTACCTACAAATGAGATGTGAAGCTAGTCAGGCCAATCAGCGGTGTTAATTATTCATTTAATTACCTGGGAGGAAAGAAAACCACAGACCGATTAGGCTTTCAGGGCCAGATTTCAGAATCCCTTGTATAGGATGTCAATTATGTGATTTCATTCATTCCATTAAAGCCCATACACTGGGTATAAGCATTGGATTGTTCACCTTGGCCTCCCTGTATGTCTAAACTCGGACTCAAAATACACACAAATTTTAGGTTTGTGAGAAAATAAAACAGAGAGAGACAGTAGCTTCTCCCAACCTTCCTTTCATTCTATGTGATGAGTGTGAGGTAAACACAATAAGAGTTGTCAGAAGACAACACAGCTCGCCGAAAAACTTTAACCTTGCTGTCCACGGATGCGGACGCCGACACAGAGGATATGGCAATAGCTCTCTGAGGACATTCGTCCCGGTGAGCTAAAAAAGGGTTTTGTTTAAGATTACTGGTGAGTTGAACAAATCCTCATCTCTCAGTTCCTTTGAGGACAAACTTTTTCAGAAGTACTGATACACCTACAACTTCTGACAGGATGAACAGGGAATGAATTATTTGCTTTCAGAATTTTTTGACCACAAAATTTTTACCAAACAGAGGGCATCAACCTTGTTACCTCAGGCGCTCAAACTCCACATCATCCACAAGAAAGTCTCTGGTCTCCACCAGTTTGTGGATCTGCTGGAGTAACTCCTCTTCCTTCTGCTTGTCCTCATTTGATTTGTCTTTGTCTGTATTGGAGGGAAAAAGAAGTCATGGAAAAGTCTAGGTAAGCAAAGTTCCAGGAAATATATTTTTGAGAAATTTTGTGGAACTACTGTAAATCTTGAGTGCATCATCTATGTATTTTATGCACTTACTGCAGAAAGTAATCAATCTCATCAACAACTTCTCAAAAATCTCATAATACTCCATAAACTGGTCTAAATCAACTATTCTTGAAATGGTTCTTCAAATTCTGCAAATGTGCAAATGAGGATTAATATGGCATGGTGGCACAGTGGTTAGTACTGTCGCCTTACAGCTAGAAAGTTGTGGGTTTGAATCCAGCCTGGGGCATTTCTGTCTGGAGTTTGCAAAATTCTCTGCTTTAAATCCTTACTGCTTTTCAGAAAATAAATTTTTAATTTTAAAACCAAGTATACCTACAAGCTACGACTATGCTCTAACAGTAGCAATGCCCATAACAACAGATTCCCCTGAAAGACAAACTAGAGGATTAGTTTTCCTCAGACATTTTTTCTTTTAGGACCAACAGTTTCCAGCCAAGGGATGCCTCAGTGGCACAGCCTGTAGAGCACTATCCACATGCTCATTATGAGGCACAATGTCAATGGTTCAAATGCGGTCACTGACCTTTGTCACACATCTACCCTCTCTCAGTCCCCATTCTGTACGTCTCTCTACTCTATCCTGTTTAAAAACCAAGAGGCCCATGGACCTTAACGGTCACCTGAGTTGTATAAAAACTGATGTTATTGATGTCAATGAACCAAATATACCCAAAAGTATCATTTTCCTATATAAAGTATTGTGAACTTCACCCCCTCCCCAGGGGAAAACATGGAGCCTGGGGGCCATGAAATTAACAATTTTGATAAAGCACCTCAAGACCCTTCCATCTATAAAGAGTAGTGGTTTCCAGCCTCTCTCGGTCTGGAGAAGATGATTGTTGAAATTTTTGGCAATATGACCCCATTTGGGCCCCACCCCTCAGCCCCTGGGGAAGAGACGGGGTCAAAAATGTCATAGTATCAAACTGTCATCTCATGGTTATAATGCCAATCAAGTTTGAATGATTTCCAGTAGAAAATGAACAAAATATACCCAAAAGTATCATTTTCCTATATAAATATAGTAAATTTCACCCCCTCCCCAGGGGCAAACATGGAGCTCAAGGGTCATGAAGTTCACAATTTTGATAAAGCACCTCAAGAGCCTTCCATCTATGAAGAGTATTGTTTTCCAGCATATCTGGGTCTGGAGAAGATTTTTAAAATATCAGCCAATTTGACCACTTTTAGCCCCACCCCTCAGAGCACCTGGAGGTGGGCACCATATAACTCACAGTTTTGGTGCATATGTGACAAAGGAAGGTTCCAGCAAAATTGTATTGAAATCGGATCAGCGATTTCTAAGAAGCAGTGGAAAATGTATTGACCAGTTTTAGCCCCGCCCCTCAAAGCCTCTGGGAGTGGGCACCATATAATGCACAATTTTGGTGCATATTTGACCAAGGAAGGTTCTGGCAAAATTTTATTGAAATCAGATCAGCGGTTTCTGAGTAGAAATCAAAAATGTATTGACCAGTTTTAGCCCCGCCCTTCAGAGCCCCTGGAGGTGGACACCATATAATTCATAATTTTGGAGCATATTTGACCAAGGAAGGTCCCTGCAAAATTGTATTGAAATCGGACCAGCGGTTTCTGAGAAGTCGTCGAAAATGTAAATTGTTTACGGACGCACGACGGACAACAGACGACGCACGACGGACGACGAAGGACAAAAGGCGATTAGAATAGGTCACTTTGAGACTTTGTCTCAGGTGACCTAAAAAAAAAAAAACTTGAAAAAGAAGAATCTACATTTACGCTATTCCACTTATTTCTCATGCTTGCCCTCTCTAGTATAAATCTGAAAGTAGTAGGGATGGAATAGTCTCAGTTATTCCATTGCCTGATGTGCTTCTGACTTCCGTCACATGCGGCATTTTGGAGATATTCCATTTTTAATATATGGTCTGCTTTGATGGCGTAAACAACATCATTGACCCCAAGTCAGATTGGTTATTGCATGAGCTAGTGCTCCCCCTTCATTTCTATGTTGGTTGTCTAGCAACGGGAGGTTCCTTGAAGAACGGTTTTTTTTTTTCCCTTCTCATAATTGGTGTCTTTTCTACAAAGTATACGTGAATGAAATGTAGTTGTCCTTTGTATTCATTGTATGAGCGGATATTTACATTAACGCTGGTATCACCAGCTTAAGTGGGGATGTCGCTCCTTTTCTAGTTCTGGAATCTGGGAAGTTTGCCACAGATTTGATCATTACACACTGTTCTCATGTTTAGAAAACTAATTTATGTTTTAGCACATGTGGTTAGCCTAGCTGCCATCATCGTTAGATTACAATGCATGTGCAATAGGTTATTAACACTACAATCATGTTTGTTTGGTTTTATAACAGAGGTATTAGTTGAATTGGTGGATACAAATCTTCACAGATCATTGAAATATGGGTGTGTTCTTCTGTTGGGTGTCTCATGGGAGAGCACTTCTGACCAGCAAAGAGCTTTGATTTACGTCTTTCCATTAAAGAGTTAAGGACATCTGATGTTGCTGTTAGAAGGCAAGTTTTTCATTTGCTATTCACTTCAGAGGAAGATTATCTTTCACTTAAAATCATACATAAACTAATAAGTGCTTTTTAATGCACCTACAAAATTTAGTAAAGAAATATCGAGGGGTGTCTGAGTTATGGTTTGGAAAAAAAACATGGCTCCATAGTAAAAGAGTCCGGGGGCTAAACTTGCCTGCCTGCACTCCAGACCTGTCACACACTGAAAATATTTCCCACATTATGAAACAGAAAAATGTGACTAAGGCGGCTGAAAAGTGCTAAGCAGCTGAAATCCTACATCAAGCAAGAATGGAAAAACATTTTGCTTTCAAAACTACAGCAGTTCGTCTCCTTAGTTCCCAAACGCTTAAAAAGTGCTGTTAAAGGACAAGGTGATGCAACTAGTGGGAAGCACGCCCTTGTTCCAACATTTTTTAAACATGTTGCCGGCATCACATTCAAATTAGCAGATTTCTTTTCATTTAAAAAAAATAAAATTTCTCAGTTTCAACATCCGATATGTTGTCTTGGCACAATTCTTAATTAAATATAGCTTTTAAATGTTTTGCTGATCATTGCATTCTGTTTTTTATTTACTTTTTACATAGCGTCACAACTTTTTTGGAAATGGAGTTAGAGCATAATAAATCAGCTCAGAAACTGTAGTTACTGAGGACGAGTGCAGTGGAGCGATGCCTATCACAGGTCTTTGCAACCAGGGCAGCAGTCACAGGGCTCCTCACTTCATTGACCCTATGCCACCCACAAACACTCTTTACTGTAATATCCATACTAAGCATCCTACAGGGCAGTCTTTCCTCTCAATCACAGTGGGGTTAAATCAATCTCACACGTGGTTAAGCACCTACATTTTTAAATACTTTCCACAGTCTCCAGCTCTGACTGCTCTTGAATAACTGTGAATGTAATGAAGTGCTCCGCTGACAAGAAACTGCTGGCAGCCTCTGCAGGATGTATTCCTTCATTTTCAAGAAGCAAAAAGCAATAAACCCTTGAGGAGTCACCCACCTAATGAAAAAAAAACATTATACCTTTAAAGACAATTTTTCCCATTACACTCTATATGGCATCAGAGTTTTTGCTTGCCTTTTATACCTAATGTCATTTGTTCTTGCCAAATTTTTGTTTAACCAGTCAGTCTTGCTCAGCTACACGAGGAACTCCAGTGCAAAACGACAGCTGAATACACAGTACACAGAAAAATCAGTCCACACAGACAAGAGATGCGATAAAAACAAAGAATACCAACAGTTAAAACTAACATTCAGGAGCCAATATCCTGGTGAAAGAGAGCGAAAATGAAAGCACAGAGACAAACTGAGGATACCTGGAATGGACACCAGTTTCTTGAGTTCCTGTTTCAACCGTGTTATTTCTTTACAGAGCTGAATGTCATCCATCCTGTGGAAGAATCATTAAAAACACTGAGTTTTACAGCCTTGCCCCCAGAAACATTCGTAATTAAAGCAAATTTTTGTTGAGGATGTATGCCTTGGCCTCATTGTCACAGGTTTTTTGTCAACAGCCTACTACAAAGGGGATAATACAATCGCAGGGCATAGTTGGTCTCATGTTGTTATTGTAGGGCGGAGTCAAATCATTCAGGGTTCCATGGATTCTCACTGCGTTAGTTTCACCAAATGATATAAGAGGAGCCCGTGGGCTAGCAGCTTTCAGTGTGAGATGCTTTCCTTTTCTAACTATAAAGTAGAACCCTGGCCTGTAGTCAAATACACAGTGACCAGCACATGAACACAGTAGAGTAGTTCATGCAGGTCACTAACACCTTATGAATGACTGACTTCAATGGACACCGGAAATTCCTAGCAGTGAAAGAGAGACAGGGGGAAAGTGCATTTTTTTCTGAAGCATCAACCTAAAAGCCTATCTAAAGGGCCTGATCATTTAAAAAGTAGATGGAAGTTGATAAAGGGAGAGGGGGTGGGCTGATATGCGCGTCCATTTGTTGGGCATCTAATGTCCCTTGCGGCTGCAGAGGGACAATGTAACCCATGTAATTGAAGGATCCCACAAAAGCGAAGAATCCCGCCACATCTCCTGGCGGCCAATTGAGATTAGAGGTTCAATATTTTTTGGCAGCAGGCTTTTATTCAATGAAAAAAAAACACAAATGAAGACACAAGTGACCATTCTGGGCCGGCGAAAATTTTTGATAATTACTCTGACAAGATAAATACAGCAGAGAATCACCAAGGATTAAAAACTGCATGGGGAGGAACAGTCCCAGGAATTGAAGAGGTTAGGAAAATGTGAGGAATTGCGTAGCCAGTAAGATGTGGGATAACAGACTCATTTCCCAACATCTGATTGGCTTCCTATTAAAATTCTTAACTAATTATAATTCTTGACTTGATCATGTTCACAATGCAAACCGGACCTGATGTCAATGACCAGGGATAACATGCTTCATGTACTGAAAATGGTATAGTTTGTAATAATTACTTTCAGTATGCATTCATTTTGTCTCCTGGGATAGCAGTGCCTCCCAAATGAGATGCAATATGCCACCCAATGCTCACAATTAGGTGACCAGGTGCACAACAGCCAGTCCAAAATGTGGGGACATGCTATGGGCTTAAGAGCAGAGGAATCCATTTCACATGGAAATCTCCACTGAACTGATAAGCCTGTGCCATGGCTCAAAACGTGGAAAGCTGGTTCAGTTTTTGTTTCGTAAGTTGAATCTAAATACTTAGACAGTAACATTATGCCTCCTTTCCACTCATTGTTTGTCAAATTATTTATCATCGAGTTAGGCCCACAAGAGTACAGAAAATGTACATCATGGGCTGCGTGTAATGAAGGTTGCATGCATATTTACAACATTAGAGGAGAATGTTTCAAGCACAGATTCAGTGCATGCAGGCAAAAAAGGTCCCATTAATACAGGTGGTATGCAGAGTTCAGAATAAACCCCGCCACATACACATCAACCTCGCCTATCTCCCTGAGATTTCCCACCTTCACTTAATGATGATTTAACTGCTGGGATTAATTGGTACAGCAATCTTTGACAGTTACTGCAATTAGGAAATTAAATGGACTGAGCAACAAACGTGTTGAGGAAATGATTCCGTAAGTACATGAAGAGAGACATCTTTTAAAATTTGACCAAAAAAAAAAAAAAAATTCTTAAGAGTATGATTGATGCGTACATTGTTTCCGTCGGTCAGCAGGCATGTTGAATAGGCTGTGGTAAGTGCAGAGAATTTTTACAGAGTTTTCCAATTACACTCAAGCTTTATTTTACAATTATGCAGTTAATGCATCTGCAACATGACTTGCATTTGCAAATAAATTGCTAAAACTTAATTTTAAAATAAAGGCTCTGTCATATACAGTACTTTTAAAAATAATTAAGCTTCATCTCCACTGTGTTCCAACACTCGATACAATGGTTTTCTTTGAAGCAGTTGTCAGAATTCAATTTTACTGTCATGGTGAAGCACAGTAATGTTGCTTTATTCCTGGCCATTTCAGCGCTATATTTTATATTTCTGTTTGCTGGGTTCCTTTTTGAGAAAAGAGAGCCCAATGCATTGGGAATAATTTCTCATCGAAACCTCAGTGGGGTGCACCTGGTGACCACTTTGAGGGTAAAAAAGGATAATTCTTAAGTTAGAGGACAGTGACTTTTCTGAGCTACTACTCCAGGATATAGCTGGAGACTGTCAGCTGATGGCATGCAACTGCAAGCCAGAACAGATGACTACATGCCGTAAAGTGGGTAGGACGCAGAATTGCTCCAGAAGGCTGTCACTATTTACTGCTTAGATGTGTTGTTTACTGAGCTGTTGTAGAACCGAGAGATTAAAGCCAATAGTCTTTTATCAAGTTTATTGTACTGGTAAAATTGTGAACAAGTGGTGAATAATACAAATGAAAACCAACTGCTGAAGTCTGTGGCTCTGCCTGGTACCAGCATGGTAAGAGGCCCTAAAGATGGAGGCCCAGAGATTTATGCAGAAACAAGGTGGGCTGTTCTTTACAATAAAGATTGAACTGATTGGACACAAAAGGACAAATGGCAGAGAAAACCAATGAATGATCAACAGAGTGGGGTGGGAGGTACATTCAAAAGACAACAATGGGAGTGGATTGGTTGAATAGCCAGGTAAAGACAGAATGATGGGTAAGGTGGAGGAGAAGAGTGCCTCCCTCTATCACACTGCCTTGGAGCATGGCTTAGCAGACACAGGCAAAGTTCAGAGTCATGGTAGAGAAGAGCACCCATCACTGAAGAACTTTAATTTGGGGTGAACCATCTTGTTGATATGATGATGACAGTGATTTTATCCAAACATGCCCTTTCCCACAAAGTAAAGCAAAGCATGTAGTGCTTGACAGCATGAACTAGCCTAAGCCACCACTTTTACATTACTCAGAAATAAAGGGACTAGAAAATGCCCACTCCTTGAGTACAGCAGGGGTTCTCAACCTTATCCAGAAAGGGTAGGTGCGGGTGCAGGCTTTCATTCCTACATAGCAGTTGCATACCTGTTTCTACTAATTCAGGTCTGCCATAGGCATATTCAGCAGATGCAGTAGACTGCAGATGGCTTAGTTTTCTTGCTGGGTTGTGGGTAAATTACAGTGGATTAAGGGAAATGGCTGTGAGCTGAATTGTCCGACTGGCTCAGATGTCAGATCGATGATCACATGCGCCTCTGAACTCTCTCGAGATCAAGTCGGATTCACAGTCGAGCACAGCTCCAAAGAGGCAACTGCAGCAATTTGGCTGACCATGTCGCCTCACCCTTTTTGATCAGGCGTTTGAACCCCGATAATCGAATTTAGAAAAGTAGCCTCTAAATCTTCCAAAGATGTTTAACGTCGTTAAGATGATCAGAGTTATATACTCTAATGTGTCAATCATGCACCTTTCACAGAAGCTTTCCATTTAGCTAGTAGCTCTGTATGAATCACAACAAAGGTGGCGAATGCTGCGTGATTTGCCACGGTGAATGTCCAGTGACTACTGAAGCAACATGCAATGTGGAAATTATCCATCTTGATGACTGCTGGTAGGACTTTGCCCTAGATTCCCATGTCAAGTCTCCCACAGACATCTGTACTGCCAGCCGGTGCGGCCAATGCGCCCACAGACTCTAGGGCTTGATAAGTAGAATCAGGTATGTAACAGCATGGCTGGAATGCAAACCACACTGGCCCATCTGAATATGGCGGAGAACCCTAGTAGTATAGAATCAAGCCCCCTTACATGTATCTCAGCTCTGACTCCCTCCGCACTAAGATGTCCCGTATCCGCTCAATCTTGAAGAGCTCCTCCTCAATGTCGTCAATGGTGATGGTGGAATCCGCCATGGATACAATGTCATCTTCCTCTGTAAGGATAAACAGGTACAGGGTAACAAAACAATTTCGCCCCTGGAAGAAATGCTCTTTGTATCATTGCCGTAGAGCCCGTCGTGGAACCAAATTATTAAAAATTGCTGATTTCCTATACCTCCAGCTTATTTCAGAGGGGGACAAGCCAGTTAAAGGCCTGGAGATAACTAAAGGCAAATCCCATTTGCTTGATTGTGCTTGGTACAGAATGCCAAGATGGTAATGCTAAGACAAGACACTGCTAACTAAGTGGACAAATCATAGGCATACTGGAGCAGGGCTGATTGTCTTAAGATTCCTTAGAGATTGTTTTCAAGAGTCTGTTTTTGTTAGTTAGCTTTGCTGCATTATTTTGTGGAAATGAAACTTGCATTATTGTCTATTTGAGGAACTCTTCAGACTCTCTGGAAATAACACCAAGGAAACAGTTCCGTTGGACAAGCCAAGCTTGCTTCTCAGCAGTAACAGTTCACTGGAGCACACATATCTAGAGGAAAAACACTCCCTAATTATACTGTAGAGTGTCAAGTGATACAATACATTTTACAACTCATCTGCTGCCATCCCACCACAATTTACTTATTAACATTTGTACAGTAGATTCTCGAACATTTGTGATTCTATTCAAAACTGAAAACATCCTGGAATATGCAGACGTTCTGCAGTGCGTTTCTAATATTTCGGCCCAAACAGAAACGGATTGGTCGGAGTGGGCTATAATGTCGGGATATAGGCATCATCATCATCACCATGCAGCACTATGGTTACCACATTTTGAAATACAAATGAGAAGCTTCATAAACTAAAAGTTACTTTCATAAAAACAAACAGCAGTGCTTGATGATGCCTGCAGAGTAAATATTTGAAGGAAGCTCCGCTGTATGGTGACATTGTGCACAAGCTGTAAATGTGATCAGTGAAAGCAAAATGAGTCTTAATGACCAAAAATTTAATTTTGAGTTCTCTACACCACCTTATAGATGACACTGTAAGCTTTACAACAGTGGTTAGACCTCTGCTAATGGTCTAATGTAAACTGTCTGCCATGCGCCAATAATCATACAAAAAGAATGTATTTTTGGGCTGGGCCGAGCAGCGGCCTGGCCCCTATTAACGCGAATGTCGCTGAGTGAGTGAGTGAGTGAGTGAGTGTCTGAGTGATCAAGTTCAACGATTGGCTGGCCGGCAGGGAAGAAGTTCAGCGATTGGTTGGCCGGCGATTGGCTGGCTGGCAGTCCAGCGATTGGTCGGCCGGCAGGGAAGAACTTCAACGATTGGCTGGCTGGCTGGTCATGGAATTGAACGCGCCACACACATTTATGCTTGTGATTATCCCGTCCTACGTGAAACATCCTTCAGTCCAAAATGGGAACTAACACGATGTTAGAAAAAATTGATATATACTATTACTGTGACTATAGCTGGACTATTTACGTACACTAAAGTGGCACCAGCACTATTATGTTTCAGTATTTTCAAGAATATCGGTATGATGCCCCGACTGGTTTCCAAATTACCTTATACCCTTGCGCGTTCATGAGTTGGTTCGCTTGAACGGAAGCGGTTGCAGTGGCCACTTTGATTGTAGCCTATATAACAGCGACTGTAACCGACACCAATGAAAACAATACATTTAAGAAAATATTAAGTGCAAAGGATGGCGCCAAGCTGGATTCGACATCCCGTCATTGAGGTAGCTACTTCTTCACAACGTTGTTGTACTACGCCAACGTAATACCACCAGTACTTGAATCCAGTCTAGCAACAGGCTGCAATAATCAGACAAATGCACTGTTAAATTAAAACACTTTTATGTACATATAGAATGTTCACAATGTGCAATTTTTGACGCCAGTGAATGTTTCTTGGTGGTACTGGTCGCCATTTTACAAAAAATAATGTGTATTTTCTTCTAATGGACAGCAAAAGGTGGATTAAATATTAATATAGCGGATGCATTGCTGCCCTTGCCCAAGCGAGCATCCAGGTCGTTTAAAAAGTTCCATTCGATTTTGTTGCATTACGAGCACAATCCGACCATTATTAGGCTAATCTTCTTTCATGCTAGATTGGTTCGGTTTGTTCAGCCCTCCATGCTTGTTTTCTCTGGTACCGGTTGGGAGATTCCATAGAGATAGAGGAATGTAACACATCATACCAATCTAGCGTGAAAGAATAATAACAATGGTCGGAATGTGTTCTTAATTTCCCCATTCAATCTCGCAACCGATACGACAGTTAACACAGTTAACAAGCATGGAGGACAGTATCGGTTGCAAGATTGAAGAGGGAAATTAAAAACACGTTCCGACCATTGTTAAGATTCTTTCACGATATATTGGTACGATGTGTTACATTCCCCTATCTCACTTTTGAATTTCGCAGCCGGTACCAGGATTATTTCCTTCATCTTCCCATACGAGAGAAAACGGGTACAATGAAGGTACTTGGGATACATTATTATACAGAGGTGTACATGTACTTCATTACATCACTTAAGTAGTTTTTTTTTTTTTTTTGAGGATGTGTACTTTACTTGAGGTTTTTTTTTTTTTTTTTTTTTTACCCGGGACTTTTACTTTTACTGTACTACATTTAAAAGATAAAAAGTATACTTTCACACCGTTACTTTCACACTGGCCACTTCGTTACAAATCAAAATATATATGTAATTCATCATTTAAGGATTATCTGGATTTGACGTGTTCGAGAACACCGGTGCTTGGCAGGGTATCTTCGTGCTGATGTGCCGCAAGCGGACATGGAGCTGCAAATATATGCACGCAATTACAATAATCTATCACTAGATGGCACACCAGCATCAGTTATTGAATATTCACAAGCAAGCCGAGCTCGCGGTTTAGAATATGGATGAGTTCACTCCAATCCCTGTTTTTCAAGAGTTGCCTGAATAAAACTCCTCAGCAAAGCCTAATGTGCAAACTGCTCAATATACTTGACCATAGTGTCTATCCAGCAGTTCAAACAAAATTATCTCTTGCTACAGAAATAATCGTTGTCCTCTGCTGCAACCACTTCAGCTACAGTGAGCCAATGGTATCTCAATTAGTAGTTAAAAAAAATCAGTTTTCTGAGGCAAAAATTCGACATGGTATTGAAACTGAGTAATTCTATTAATTACAGTCAATTATAGTGGGTTTTAAACCACCAGTAAACTATTCAAATGTATAACATGCTTTTCATACGTTTTCCTTACTCAAGACCCCCCCCCCACTCCCTCACACACTCACTCCCTCACTCACACACTCTCACTCTCCCACTCCCACACTCTTGCACTCTCCCCACCCACTTCGTAAATAATTTATCAGCTCCAGCTCATTACTAAACTTGCACTTCATATAATTGCGTGAGCTTTGCCACTCTTACCACCCTTTTCTTGGGCCCAAATTCTCATACAGCACTTGGTGGCCCAGCCATATACTAGGTTGCACCTAGTCTTGTTCTTCTGCTATTATTATTGGTGATGGCAAACCAGCTTACATTCTTCATATCCTTCGGCTGAAGCGCTAAAATATCGATTTGAATCCTCAAATTTTCATGGAAAACTCTCGACTATATAAAGCATAATGTCTGAGTAACTAACATTTATAAATACAATGCAGATACGAAGCCGGCTTGGCAAGGATGGAATCAGCTTATGACTTGCAGTCAAGCAGATTCACTTTCTTAGGATGCAAGTTCTGAGCACTCGCAACAATCACGACACAGCTCCTTTAACAGACTTGAGAAATGAATTGACAGTTTGCATTCTGTTTTATCATGGGATACTGAAGAAATAAACCATTCATTCCAAAACAGTAAACTTTTCTAAAATAGAAAAATCTACAGCTCTGTGCCTGACAAATTAACAAATTTATGAAGCCAAACTAACAGAAATGGAGGACAGGGCATGCAAGGATAACCCGCTTATATTCAATCTCAAAGAGGCAGCTGAAGGCTTGAATGCCCTGGCTTATCTGAGGTAGAATATTCCGAAATGTTTCCTCAACTTTATGTCCGCTCCGCCCGTGGAGTGTATATAAAGACACAAGTGTATTTTTGTTCAGACTGGTGGTAAGTTTGTCTCAAACTCTGAGCTGAAAACCAAAATCCACAGGCGTACAGCTGAGATACACAAATGCCTTTTGATTTCACAAATAGAAACTGGATTCACAAATGCCTGTTTGAAAGTTCTAAATTTTAAGAAGGTATTCACAAAAGCTTTTCATTTATTCGCAAAATAATTTGATGTATTCACCTTTTTATGGAATTTGTATATCTGCTGAACTGTTTTATATTTGCGAGTTTACAAATCCTTTTTGTATTTGTAGAAGTGCTTTATATTTACAGACTACACATTTATACGAATTGTGACATGTTTACGCAAATAATATTGAGATAAATCTATCTCCATAATTTAATAAAACCAAGTAGAGACGCCAACCAATGATGGCAAAACAAAAAAAAAAAAAAAAAGAACCTTAACTGATTGTTGAACAGTAATTCAATTAAAAGGTTGAATCTTATCTTATCTCTTATTATTGGGATACTACACAGATGGAGCTTTCTTCTGCATGATTACATCATACCAAACTCAAAATATTATTTTGTTAATCAAACTAATGGAGAAAATTAGTGTTTTATTACAAACATTTGTGGTTAACTGTCTTGTGTGTGTGTGCGTGTATGTGTGTATTTATCTGGAGATTGGGGCAGAGGAGTAGGGATGGGGCCATCCCAGGTATTCCTTGTTTCTTATTCTTATCAAATTATTATTTTTTATGTGCAAATGTATGTTAGTTAAAGTTGCACAATGCTTCAAATGACGAGAACCGTACAAAAAAAAAAGAAGGTTGCCATCTTTCCATCCCTTGAAAAGGTTCAGCCAATGAGAGGTCAAATAATGCTTTGGCAGTCACATGACAGTGATGAGTAATGACCATAGCTTAATCAAAATCTGCATAGGCTTAACTCATTTTGCTCCAACTTCCCACTCGTTTTGAGCTTTTTAGTTAGCTTAAATTGCTTAATGCACAAGCTAGTGCTCCCCCTCTCTTTCTGTGCCTGTTGTCCAGCAGCAAAGATTTGCTTATGTTCTCTTTTTTTATCTCATTATTAGTTCATTTTCTACAATGTATGCGCAAGGGAAACGCGAGTTGTCATCCGTATTCATAAAATTGAATGAATAATTACATTAGCGCAGGTATTACTGTTACTATAATGAGGATTTTCTTCCTTTTATAGTTCTAGGATCTGGAAGTTTGCAGAAGATTTGATCATGACACACTACTGACATGTTTAGCGAACCAATTTTCATTTTTAGCTTATGTGGTTGGCCCAGCTGGCATCATTGTGAGATTATTATGCATGTGCAATAGTTTACCTACATGTATATCCTCTCATTGCTTCTTCCTGAAAAACCACACACACTTACCTACACGTGACTATGCACCTTACTGAAGCGGAACATACAGGGGTTATCAATCTCCTGCCTCCAATCTGCTTGTTGCAGGTGCTGTAAATGGGCATTTTAGCTTGCCCCTGTACTCCCAGAATAGACTTTATTCTGAACAAATTTTCTCCGTCAGCTGTGCCATGTTGGCTTATCCACGAAGTACCAACAATGAGTTTTTTTTTTGTACGGTTTTAAAACCACTGCAGTTGTGTCCATTTGGTTACATAGTGGAGCATTTGTTGTATCAGTGGATTTTTCATGGATTGTTAAATTACCGATGCGTTTGGCAGGTGGGTGTTAAAACACTCATATGAAAGCGGACACATGGGGTCTTCAGTGAGAGCTCCTTTTTTATCTCTTGCCGTTAACAGGAAGTTTGACATCAATAAAGCTTGCTGTTGATGCGAAAATAGCGGATTCCCAGAGCGTTTCAATCTGGATGTTTAAGAAATTATTATTCAGTTCAATTTTTCTAAAATTCAATTTTAAAAATTTGTAACTCTGAAGAACTAGTTCTTTAATTTGCAGTTCATATGAAAGTTGTCTTTCACTTTAAATTCAAACTTAGACGGTTATGAATAATATTACTGTTACCTTGGAATTCACAGGGCCTTCATTCTCATCAGAAGCATAAAGGCACTCTGGAGATCCTTTATAGGAAGAATATTAATTTTGCATTCAGAAAGGAGTCGCATCTTGAGGCTGATGTACACATATTTGAAAATAAATATTATGTGATCACTTCGTCCTGTTACACCAAAAAGAGCAAAGGTGTTGTCATGGCCACAAAATGAAACTCAAGTTATATTAATTTGGGCTCAGGGGGGATGTGATGATGGTCAAATTACTTTTTTGCAAAATAGCCTACAATGGCAATGAAGTCACTTTGATATGCACCTATGCTCCAAATTCTTTCAATCAGCACTTCTATGACTCACTGGCCTCTATTATTAGATCTTCCAAAAGATCAAATTTTGACAAGGGGTGATACGATGCTGTATGGCTTTAGAATATCAATTGAACTGGGCTAAGAAAGAGTCGAGACCAACGACTAGCATCCAGGGCGCCACAAAAATTAGCAAATGATTACGGAGCAATCATTGATATGTGGTGTATGATGAATCCTTCGACTAAGGAATTGTCCTTTTTTTTCTACATGACATCATACCTCATGATTATATTTTTGTCTCCAAAACTCTTTTCTGTGATATCCAATAGCAATATGTTTATAATTTTATTGTCTGATCATAGGCTGTCTTGCTTAATTTTTCACTCAGAGCTGGTCAACCTAGGGTTACCCGTTAGCATTTCAACAGCACTCTACTCTAGAATGACACTTCTAAACGAGAGCTTGAAGTTGAACTGAATAAATTCAATAATATAAATACTGCATCAGTCAACACCCTCAAGTGTCATGGGTGGAGGTCAAAAGTTGCTTCAGAAATAAAACAATATCCTTTGAACAGAGTCTTAATAAAGTTAGAAAGCATCATTTTGAGTTTCTGGAAACTGAAATTGCAGTACTTGAACACAATAATGTTTCACCAGCCAATATTCGTAAACAGAATTTAATGGATGAACTGTCTGACCTGATAAGGGAGGAAGCAATATTCTGGATTCATTGCACAAGGAAGAACTACATAAACAGCTCAACCCAGTCACTTACTTGCTCTTAGGTGAGGAATGAAGTAATTTAGTAAATATCTCAACAAATAGGATTAAAGGGGGGAATTTACCCTCTGATCCTTGAAAGATTAATAACATTTTTCTACTATTCATTCAAAACCTGTATAAGTCGGAGGGTGCTCTTAATGGAAAACCTTTGTACTGAATTTTTAGAATCATTTCATTTGTCAAAGCTGGCCCAAGAGGCTGCGTTTTCTTTAGGAGGTGCCCATCACTCTATGGAGTTATGGAAAGTCATTAAATCAGTGAATAAAGGCAGATCTTGAGGCTTGGATGGATTACCTCCTAAATAATACATCTCCCTCTGGCCCCAATACAGTATGATTCAACTTCACATATTCAATCAACCTTCAATCAGCTCATCTGCTACACTATCTGTTAATGTGCAAAGCGAGACCCCACATCAGCCTCATAATGCCTAGCACACTCGTCATTATGTAATGGGCTAATTTGAATTCTGAGCCGCTTTTTTACATCACATCGCTGACAGACCATGCTCTCATCGGCCAGAGGTCTGTTCAATTGCCTATCCTGACCTGAGTAGCCCAGATGTTGCTACCTGAAACTATTTAACTTAAATTTTGCAACCTGAATTTAACCAATTGAATTTGAGCCACCAATTTTATTTATTTTATTGAAATACTAAATCTTGAATTTTTGGATCTCCAGTTGACAACATTGAAAAAGAAACATTCAATTTCAGCTTTTGAAATTGCATGTTAAACAATTTATATTTTAATTTCAAAAGAGATCGATTCAGAAAAAATAAATTCAGATAGATGGTTTTCTCAGAAAAATTTCTATGCTATGAACTCATTGGTGTTTACATTTAAATATTAAGAATTCAATGGCTGTTGAAGTTCTGACACTAATGTCACTTATTTGCTTTCATAGCCTCTGAGTTTCTTGAACTGTGAAGTTAAACTTTATGCAAAGGTCTTCTGATTTCAAATGTGTTTTTAAAAATTTGAGCTCTCAGTGAAATTTAGGATTTATTGACAAATGTTTGTATTGTAGGGGTTGTAATGCAGACATTTCAATTTACTGTATAAAAAACCCAGCAGGCAAGACCACCTGGTGCACACCACTGTTCTCAAGCCTCTAAATAGCAGCACGGGCCCAACGCCTGGTGTGTCCCCATTTGGAATTTTAGAGAGCCAATGAGGGAAAAAATTATAATAGCAGGAGTCAAGGTCATATCACAGAATCTGAAACTCCCAATGCTTAAGTTCCCTGAGCTCACACTGCTCCAGCTGAGCACTGATGCAGTTGCATATATCGAGTGTCAGTGGATCAGAAGCAACTAATCCTCACTGATATTCCAGGAACTGCAAGACAGGGAAGGGAAGGTGAGAAGTAATGCTGCATACCCTGCCCAACACACTCCATATCAGACCTATAGGGGGCACAAGCTATCACATTCAGGGTAATTTCAGGAGACTGAGGCTTTGTACCAATACCCACCCTAAGACTAGCGGTCCTCATAAAGAAGTCCAGACTGAAAATGTGTACCTTATGTACGCTCTTCTACAGGGGTTAATCTCAATTTTCAGAACAGACTTGGGACAGACTTTCATACATCATTCCCGTAACTCTTGATTAGAAAGCATTGTGCATTGTAACGTCACTACTACTTGAATAAGTTCTACCAGGGGAACTTACAAAACTAAAGCTGCATCAAGCATTACCGGAAATTAAAATGAATACATGCTCACCGCGGAAGACTGATTGCAAAAAAAAAAAAAAAAACACTCGAAAAGCACCTCCATCTTTGACTTATCAGTCCAGAGTATATTATCCCAAAAGTACTGGGAGTCATCAAGATGTTTTTTTGGCAAATGAGAAGAGCCCTTGAGTTGATTTTGGTCAGCAATAGTTTTGCCTGGCAGCACTCCTATGGATGTCATTTTTGCCCAGCCTCTTACTTTTTGTGGAATTGGGAAGGGTTCCTTTGTGACCTCCTGAAAGAGCCGTCGATACGCTCTAAGGGGAATTTCGGTTGGTCAACCACTCCTGGACAGGTTCACTACTGTTCCAAGTTTTCTCCATTTGTAGCTAATGGCTAACATAATGGTTTACTGGTGGCCCAAAGCCCTGGAAATGGCGTGGTATACTTTCCAGACTAAAAGATATCAATTACTTTGTTGCTCATCTGTTCTTGAAATTCTTCAATCATGACGTCAAATGCAGATTTTTGCCTACTTCACTTTGCCACATAGGTTCTATTTCGGTGATGTTCAGATTCTCTAAGGCTGGCACTAATCATACCTGGGAGCTAATGAAATTGAGCCCAATTATTCATTAAATTTGTTTAGTTGGTTTCTCTAGTAACAAAAGGGGCAATTACTTCTTCACATTGGGCCGGGTTCGGTGAGATAGCTTTTTCCATCAATAAATATGTCATCATACAAAAAACAGCATTTTTTGTTGACTCGGGTTGTCTTCGTCAAATATGGAAATAATTTTAATGATCTGAAAGACTTAAGTGTGACAAATATGCAAAAATGGAAGAAATCGGGAGGGGCACTGTTATTATAGGCAATTATGCAATACATTGTAATTTTCTTTGGTCGTCCCCGACAAGATGACGCACAGGTAGTAGCAATACATTCATGACTTGTCCATCGAATGGTCAGAATCAATACAGACACAGATATGAATGAATTCTTGTTTTAATCTTCGGGTCATTCTTTTTCTCCGTACTATTCACCTCACATGCAAATGCAGAGAACTAATAGCCATGCCGACCCTTAGAATTTAAATCGCAGATCAGGAGACCACTCGTTCCTCTTTGATTAAAGTGTTTGATTTCCTAAAAACTACCAAAATGCGTTTTAATACGTTGCACATATTTAAGCAACCACGGAGTTCATCTAAGAGCCAGTTTACTTGCCTCTGCCTGCATCTAATAACAGAGAACATCACGTACCCACGAATTCATGACTAAGGAATTGACAGCAAAACAGTGAAATTTATCTTCCCCACATTAACTAATAAAAATATCTCACATGTCTGAATTACCGAACGGCGAAATAGCCCAAACGGCAAGCAAATTTACAAAGGAGGTAATAAAAAGATAAAGGGACAAAAACATAGGTCCGCTTACAAAGCGCAACTTAGATTTTAAGTTATCACTCGTGCCGTGAGACAAGGCTGTGGTGTAACAAGGCTAGTTATATTAATAGGCTACTTCATAATATTGTCTGCTAATGAAATGCAGTGAATCATCATTCCCAGCACAATCGAAAAATAACTGTTTTACCAAACACTGGCAGGTGAGACGCGTTGGTTATACTACCCTCAAGATACAATTACGAAGAACGCAAAATAAGTCCGTATTTACTGCCTCAAAGTTACCTCAACTCGGCGACGCTTAGCTGGCCTACCTAAAAGGAATTACATGTTGAAGAAACTCGAGATTTGTAAGCTGTTGGGAGCATACCTGCTTTGGCTGCGTCCACAACGCGTTGCGTGCATTTGACAGAACCATGCTGCTTAGTCAATGTTCCCTCTTCATCCATGTCTCCGCACTAGCCTACTCCAAAAGGGTCCGGAAAATAAGAAAAGTGAAGCACAGTGCACTTCCCTTTCCAAGCTTTGGTAGATTTGCAGGTTGCTTACAGAAACCGTGGGAATACAAAGGCAATTTCATCGTTGAGTACTG
This sequence comes from Gymnothorax javanicus, assembly GCA_029692085.1. Taxonomy (NCBI): domain Eukaryota; kingdom Metazoa; phylum Chordata; class Actinopteri; order Anguilliformes; family Muraenidae; genus Gymnothorax; species Gymnothorax javanicus. Next base: position 37,713,222 of record CM056206.1, read on the forward strand.
ACGGCAGGTGTTCTCGTCTCTTCAACGCTGCGACGGGAGTGGGATGGGCAGTTGAGGATTTCGGCATGGAGAAAAGGAATAATGGGTAAGGTCCAGTACGTCAGGTTAGAAGGCGCCATCTGGCGAGATGGACGCGACATAGTAAGAAGCACAACGAGACTACAAAAATTAGGCTACTTATAAATCAAATGTACAGGTTCCATACTTTTTTTAAAAGATTATGCTTTCAGGTGAAAGCATACACGTCTATCAAGCTCCCAAAAAAGTTATTTCAGTGACCGTTATTTGGATCAAAGAAAACGAGTAAAAAAATAACCAATCCGCACGCTTTTCCGATCACGGCCTGATTTTGGGTTTTGCTGCATTTGACCGCCAGGCGGTAACATTCCTGACGCCATTCGCGTCACATATTTGATTCCGCTTCTCTTCATCAAGCCTCGGATGTGGGTTGACGCTAGAAACAAACCTCTACAGCAGGGTCATTCAGTGCATTTCTACGGCACAGAGCTTTGAGTAAGCACACCCTGACCCTAACCTGTACACAAGAAGTTGTGACGTGAAATTGCACAGATTTACCCTGCTGCAGAGGTTTGTATTTAGTGCTCACCCCGGATGTGTGACAGAAAGTTGATATATTGCACCAATGTGTTGTACCGACTGTTATTTCTATGCCAGAAGACCAATGTACGCCGTTTACTAAATCCGCGCACTACATCACCACCTAAGAATGGAGGCAAAACTGACTTTCGCAAAATCTATGTGTGGTGTCGCTTCTTCGTGTCTTGAAACAAGAGGCAACACGATGCTATCACCAATTTGACATCGAACCCAGCCCTGCTGCCGCTGGACGCTGCCATGTTTATCCAGAAAAAAAGTTCCGGCTAATGGCTTCCGCAGTCACATATCCGAGGTTTGATGAGGAACGAATCGGCCGAGGTTTGCAAAGTGACCAATTCCTTATCACTTTTCTTTGACCTTTGTGGAAAACGTCATTTAAGGTAAAGGAAAGAAGTAGAACAGAATTCCTAACGGCACAGATAACCGTGCTAAGAGAATCCGAATGCACCTACCCAAGATAAGGTCTTCCAAACAACCAGTCGCGCTGCGAGAGCCGAAAATTTGGTGGGGCATAGAGCATCCCTTTAAAACAGTTATTAGTCCTGATTTGTTCTCAGTCATTTTCATAAATAACAAAAGATTCACTCGGAAAACACTTCATGCTATCGGGTGTTGCAAGTTCTCCACATAGGAAAGACGACAGTCATTCATTTGGACGCGTAATTTGGTGCATTTAAATCAGCATACCTGTCAACTCACGCTTTTTAGTGGCATATGACATTCTCACGCTGCAGTCAGCAATCTTACACTTAAAAGGAAAAGTAAAGATAAAGCATAATAAATAAGCATAGGCTGATTTTTGAGAAATTTATTCTTCTGTTCTGAATTTAGCCAATTAGGCTATTTAGTCACCTGATAGGTTGAATGGAAAGAAAAGCCGTGACTTTGATTGCCAATGGATAATTATTACAACTCGAAAATGTGTTGATAAGGAAAATGATTGAGAACAAGTTAGGACTAATAATTGTTGTAAAGGGATGTTCTGGGCCGCACCAATTTTCAGTTCTGGCTATGCCACTGGAAGTCTAGGCACTCAAAGTTAACCGCAGGAATTATCGGAAAGACGCCTGGACAATTTATGTTTTGTTTGCATGACTGCATTCCTGAAATTCTCAAAAAACACCACAGATTTAGGTTTACAAGCTTGACTGTTCTAAAAGCGGTAGCCTGCAGCCTGTAGCTATTGCATTCAACAGAAATTTGGGGGAGGGGGAAGCAAATACGGGAGATGGAATTCAGAGAAATTTAGATTTTTTAAATTAATGATGCAGATAAAAACCATTGCTTTTTTGTGTTACCAAAGTGTGACAAGACTGCAAGTCTGTTGTCGTCTAGTCTCAGTTTTACGCGTGATGACAGGCAGCGATATTTTCCAAGTGGGTCCGATAAAAAGGGTTGAACTTTTGGAGCTGTGAAAAATACGCAAAAAATGCTAAATTACTTCTTTATCAGAATGTATTTGAGTGAAATTTAATGCTTTATGTTCAGTTTGCACCTACCTCCATCAAAATTTCATTGTGGTCAAAACCTGTACATTTAACATTTAAGAGGCTACTTTTAAAAGAAGCAGGAGTGGGGGATACAACCCCCTGGCAAAAAAAAAAAAGTATGGAATCACCAAACATAGAAGACATTCATCCAACTTTTTTACTTCATTCATAGCCAATAAACAAATATGATTCAAAGCTAATTTTGCTTATGAGCTTAACATTCAGGCTTCATAAAACACACCTGAAACAAATTAAATTATTTTAATTAATGGAATATTTTTTGCTTAATCAAATACACAAAAAAAGATGGAATGATTCAATGTTGAAGAAAAATACCAGCACAGATCTGAATTAGTCTAAAGTTAAGAGAGTGCTTGCAGACCTTAGCAAGTTGTTGGACTTGGCTAAATGAGAGGAAGCATGGCACCAACAAGAGAGCTGGCAATTGAAACAATGCAAAGGATTATAAAACTGCTCCAAGACTAAGTTAAACAGTAACTTATCCAAATTCTCTCATTATATTATTATCAAAGACCTCTAGTGACAGCTGATATGCTTGTAGACAGTGACATCTATTGTGGAATCATGCAATTACACAAAGAGAGGACCGTGCTCAGTGTCACATTCTTGTAGAGAAATAGTCAGAAAACAACTTACAGCTGAACTCCCACCATAATATTTATACACCAGCAAGCAGACATAGATGCCTGCCTGTTAAAGATTTAAATCAAAACTGATGAGGGCACCATGATACAAGTCCCTCAAAAACACCAAACTTCCTCATTTTGACCAACTTGAGCACCACCCACACCCTCATGCCTTAATTATTCCACATTCATTGAAAGTGCTTTAATATTGGGCTTGCTAATGAAATCATACAATGTATAAACTGCCTTGAGATGCTGAGGATGATGCCTCAAACATCAGTCACTTCAGCATTAAGTAGTGTATTGCAGTGCCCCTTATGGGTGGTGCCCCCAACTGCTCGCAAAATTTTTGCATTTTTCATTCTACTGCAGATTGACATTGAATAAAATGAAACCAGACAGTCATTGGCACATTGACATATTTTGATTTCAAAAGCAAATTTTTTTTAAGTTGAATTTTGGCCCTATAGAAACTGACCCTTCTTGAGACCTTAGGGGAAAAAAATGTTTGGTTTAGGGACCAAGAAACAATCGACCCATTGACCTTCAACCAAAAAAAAAAAAAAAAAAATTCTGGCACATAAGACAGGGTCATATATCACCCCCTCCTAGAAATCCACCTGAATCATATATTAAAAAGAAAAATCAGCAGGTACAGATCACCTATCAGATACTATATTTACAACAGCACCTTTGGATTGAGCCACTTTGTCGATGCACCTCATTCGCTCAAACTTACGCTGAGCATTGTTGATTCGAATAGAAACTGCTAATGATTAAACTTACAGTGACGTTTATGAATTCAAGCAATGTGCAATAGATAACTTTTCAAAAGAAAACTGGGCTGGAACTCAAATATTTTTATGCTTTCATAAATAAAAAAAAAAAAAAAAAGAGGCACTCGTAGAGTGCAAACCGCCAAGGCAGCACAATCCAAATCTGCATGAGTGGGAGCAAAGTTGCATTATCGCGTGTCATAGGATTTCAAGATGGCTGCCGTGGCAGCCATATTGTTTCACTGATCGTGGTCAAAATCGATAGGGTCCATCCTTGATGTAATAGCAATCCACCCACAAAATTTCAGACAAATCCATGCATGACCTTTTGAGTTATGTTGTTCACAAACTGACAAACAAACAGGGGCGAAAACATAACCTCCGCCCCAACTTCGTTGGAGGAGGTAATAATAATAATAATAATAATAATAACAACCACTGACTGACAGACTCCTCTTATTACTACACACAGCATTATCTAGGGTAGACATGGGAAACAAGGGCCTTATCTGTCCCTGGTCCCAGATTTTCACAACTACTTCTGGCCTTAAATGAGATAATCATCTTAATTAGGCCAAACCATTTACAAAATCTGACATTTCTCCTGCATTTCTCTAAATTATCATGAATGACCACCAAAGACTGTCCTCATCTCCACGAATTAAAATTTTTCCTTGATCTAATGCAGGGGTTCCCAAACTCGGTCCTGGGGCCTCCCTGCATATGCTGGTTTTTGTCCCAATTATAATTGCCATCATAGGACTTTAACAAGCTGTTAATTTGTCCAAATTGGGCACATTTTGTGTTTTAAATATGTTATTTGCTGTTTTAAGCCAAATTTTTAATAGAAATATCAATTTGTGCCATGAAGAATAAAAGACCCTTGCATATAAAGTTTTTTTTTTTTTTTTTTTTGTGTGGCAAGCAATTTCAGGCGATAACATTTTTAAACTGATCAACTCAGGTACTGAGAAAATCAATAATCTCCAAGTCAGGTTGCTGAAGACAGGTGATTAAATTCTTTCAAAATAATTTGCTTGCACTCAATAACAATAACAACATAAAACAGGTTTGACTCTGTCATTTGCTTGTTTAGTAAATTATTAGTTTTTGCAACCATGTGCCCACAGTTTCACCAATTAGGAACCCATTGATTTTTTTCCCCTCTTTTTATGCAGTTGTTACTCATATATTGCAATGTGGATGTGGAATTTATTCCTCACTGTTTGTATGCATATCTGTCAAAATACTGTTTGTCAAGAGAGGATAAATTGCTACTCTAAACAAAAATGCACCTAATCAAGACAAATTAACAGCTTGTTAAAATCCTATGATTGCAAACCAGGGTGGAGCAAAAACCAGCATACACAGGGAGGACCGAGTTTGGGAACCCCTGATCTAATCTATGTGCAAATCTATGTTTGTGTGCACAACCAATTAGCTCATGTAGTCAAGAGAATTGATAAAAATAAAAACCTGCATACACAACAGCCCTCCAGGACCGAAATTTCCCATCCCTGGTCTAGGGTGTAGGGGCCCAGTGTTAAATCTTTTCATTGGGCCCAAAATCTCCTACGGTGTCCATTGCCATAGCAAATTATTAAAGGAGAGTGAAAAACTTTCTAGTTCCCTTTTTTCCTCCATCCAGCCAAGGATATAAAATATACACATTTAGGGATAATACATGCAAACTTTCTGAATGTACACAAAGCCACCAAAGGGCAAGAGAGGATTATGGAATGAGGATAAAGGAACATGAGGAGGGAAACTTCTGCACATTTATTGGTTGGACAGAGCCTTCTGTGCATATACATGCAATGCCATTCAACTCATTTTATTTTTCAGTCAAACCCTCAGAAACTCCACAGATAAAAAAAATTGACATTCTGAACCACTTTTAAAAAAGGAGCAGCTCATGAGAGAAATATAACCCCTTTTATCAAAGCAGCAGCATTCATTGTACCAAAGGTCAGGGCACATAGGGCACATTTGCGTAAAAGTGTAGTAGTCTCAACCTTCGATATGCCATGAACAATGACCAAAGACAGAAAAAAGGAACAATTAGGAAAAATGTGGCAAACCACGTAATATAAGCACAGAATAAATAAGTATATACAGTGCATAGTCTATCCAATAATGCCTTATCAGAGCAAAGCCAAGCCACATATTGCACAAGCGATTAAGCTTAATGTTTACAGAACAGAAACAGACTGCTGGGAACACACACTGACCTTTGCTCAAGCAAAATCAAGTTAGGCAACGCACTTCCACATGATAAATTTGATTAGGGTTTGTCTTTCAAACATCCATAAAAATAAGCAGATGGTAAAATACTTCCCCTTATTTGAATAAATTTGAGGAAGTGAAACAACTTTTTCATGTTTGGCCTGGTCAATCATAAAATGCCCATCCATATCTCAAAATGTCGCAAAACTAACTCAATAGGCTAAATTTTTTCAACTGCTGGATGTACATCACAATTACTAAGAAATTGCCAAATGAAAATGATCTTGAATGCAAAGGTGGTCATACTCTCCCCAAGTACTGGCATCACTGTTTACTCCTATAACTCCGTTTACACACACAGCAACCAGGTTGCACGGTATACAGTCTTTGTTATAAGTTACAGTAACTCATACTAGAGTCTTTGAATTTTTTTTCTGGCTGGTTACTGGCAATTTTTTTCCTCACTCAGAGCCACCAGAACAACTCAACAGACTGGTATTACAAGTTTGGGAAAATGTGATGCACGTTTATTTGTCAAGTCTTTGTAGCCAATCACTGAGTGAGATAAATGTTAGCATTAAACAAACACTCCAGTGAGGGTGACAGACGATTTAGCAAAATCTTGTGGAAATTCCAAAGCAATTGACTTGACGGCCCAGTAAGTGACACCTTTCTACAAAAAAAACAGTTTAAAAGGTACACTGAGTGGGATTTTCCTAAAAAAAAAAAAAAAAAAAAATGCCCTCATACAAAAATAATCCCTCTCAATAATCACTTATGATCCACTAGAAGTATGTGGCAGTTTCTGTACCACCAGAGACTAAGCAGCCTACCTGTATTGCCTTATTTTATGTTACACAGTTTGTTAGAGGGCAAATACAGAAATATATGGGGTCTGTAAATGGCATATTGGGCGAGGCATCAGCCGAGCCACTGATGCCATTTACTGATCCCCATATATTTCCGTATTGGCCCTCTAACAAACTGTGTAACGAATTTATCCCACCAAAAACCTTTTTTTCACATGCATGCCATTTCGGCTGCTCCAGAGACGCTAAGGGAGAATCTACTCACAAACTTCTCAGTATGAAATTACAGCGAGCAGTATGAGAAGGCAGGACCCTGCAAAAGGTGGGCAACTCAGGTACCCAGGCAGAAGCTGCTTATATGGCCAAAACAGCGCAGAAAAAACATGAAATATAGCGAGGCAAAATGCCAAGTGAACAAAGCTTGTCCTAAAAAGACAGCAAATCTGCTATTGGCTCCACTCCGTTGGCGGGCACTAAAGCAGAGGATTGTTATGAATAGCGACGTGATGTTGGCCTGTTTTTGTTGGATAGGCAAGTAAAGGCGATGAGCTTGGTTAGCTTGCTAAAGTATCTTATTTTCCATTACAACATATGTAAATGTCCCAAAAACCATAGCCAGCTGGCAGTGTAACTTTATGTCACAGTAGTGTGCACACACACCAAGCACTGGCATCGACCAGTGCAAATAACAAAGAGTTGAGACAATAATCCCTTGAGGTAAGAAGTGCTGAGTTTCATTTCTGAAACATTTGTCACCCCCACGCCAGTCGCAGTACTCACAAACCAATACAGCTAGTAAGTAGCTCAGGAAGCTCAGGACTGCGTCTGTAATGAGCAGTATGGCTAGCATTAAGGTAGTGCTTTTATTTCTTCTTTCTTTTAATGCTGCAGACCTGGTGCAGCCACATTGTCATATAAAGCATTGGTCTAGAGGAGTGGTTCCCAAATTTGGTTCTGGAGAATGTAAGACCCTTTCATATATTGTGTTTATACTGCAAGCTATTTCATGTAACAATGTTTTTAAATGGTTCAAACTGACTCTGAGACAATCAGTGCGTTCTGAATTAGGTTGCTGAACACAGGTGTTTAGAGTTCCTTCAAAATAATTTTCTTTCACTTGATAACAAATATGACCCAGAACAGGTTTGACTCAAATGATCAGCCAAAAAATGTTACCTGTGTTTGCTTGCAATATAGAAATATAAACACAGTATGTTAAAGGGTCTTTAATTCTTCAAGGCACACATGGATATTTTTGTCTAAATGTGGCTTAGGATGGTAAATGACTAAACATAAAATGCACCCAATTAGGATTAATTAACAGCTTATTAAAATCTTACAATTGCAATTGTGGTTGGAACTAAAACCAGCATACAAAGGGGGGCCTCCAGGACTGAGTTTGGGAACCACTGGTCTAGAATAATACACAATAAATTTGAGCCAAATAGCTAAAATTACATTAATGTTTGTACAGGATGACAGTGTGCATCCTGCGTGGAGCACAACTCGAGTTAGTCAGGTGTGCGCGCTTCTGGTGGTTGAGCCTGCAGCAGGATCCAACTCTGAATGTTGTGTTTACGAACAGCAACAAATCCTACTCAGGGTACCTTTGAGCTCAAAAGACATCCACACTCCTTTTATTAAATAATGAATACACACATAAACCTAGTAAGCCCTCATCTTCATAACTTTCCAAAGGTTCGTACATGCGCCACAGTCCATCCCCCACCAAAATACAGAAAATTTCTTTGACGTAAAGGCGAACATAAAGGAAGTGACTTCTAATAATACTCTATCCCCCCCTTCTCTCCAGCAACAGGAAACAAGATGTGTTATCTGATGATTCCAGTCACCTGAGGCACAGATGCCATCAATTCAGCTGTGTCACTGGTTATGTACTATGCAAACTGAAAACAAGTTCATCTCTTGCCATGACTGTATATGCAAACGCTGGGGGCCAGAAACATAGAAGTTAATCAACATGCAAAAGGCATCAAATCATACAGCAGCTAGAATGATTTTCGTAAAACAGTGGAAATTTTTGTGCACTTTTCAAAAAAAAAAAAAAAAAAAAAACTTGCTGCATCTACCTTATTGCATGTGATTAACAAAAATCTTCTGTCTTTCTTCAGTGCTGTCCTGATGATGCTCTGGGTCAAGAGGGACATGTATCCAAACTTCAGTTTCAACTATCACTCAATTACTGCCTCAGTCCAGTTCTTTACACTGATCCTATAGCACCATGATGAGCTGAAGTGTCCCGAGAGCAGGGCTGCCCAACCCTGTTCCTGGAGAGCTACCATCCTGTAGGTTTCTGCTCCAACCCTGATTCAACACACCTGATTCAGCTCATTAGCAGCTCGTCAAGATCTGTAACTGGGAAAGCAGGTGTGGTTTGCTTTGGTTGGAGTTAAAACCTTCAGGATGGTAGCTCTCAAGGGACAGGGATGGAGACCCCTGCCCTAGATGAAATATTTCCAGTGGTGTGACCCACTGGATTTAGAGAGCCATGAAATGTACCTGATTAAGGTAGGAAAATTGAATTCATATATACTGGCACTCCAGTGAAGAAGTTCCACACCCCTGCTGCATAGGGGAGGAAGCTACACAGACAATAAAACTGGGGCGACAAAAAGAGAACAAGGATGATTAGGCCCCGCCCCCCCAAAGCATCATGAACAGCTCAATATCTGGCTCTGAGTAGTCCTTCCTCTCAGTGGAATGGAACGTACTGAACGATGTGACACTAGGAGTTCCATCTTGGAGCGTTTCTTGGCACAGACGGGTGTTAAACTCTTTGGCCAACAACACCGATTTCAGGAAGTGGTACCGTACCCTGTTCCCTTTTTCTTCAGACTGTATCCTCCTTGTCCTTTCGCCCTCCCCCCCTTTACCAGCGGCGGTGACTGTTGTTGTTATTGTTGTTGTTGTTATTGGCCTTTTGCTCTTGCATAGCCTTGATGAGCCAGTCTTTATCTTGCTCAGGCTCCGACTCACTGTCACTCTGCTCACTGACGTCAACTGCCAGCAGGCGGGAGTAGTTGATCCTCCGTCGCTTGGGCAGCCGGGAGAGTACCACGGGAAGGCCGAATCCCCATAGCAACAGGACGGCAGACGCACCGCGGAAAAGTACCGCCACGCCGAACCAGTCCACTGTAAACCCAGCGGCCAGGCTTCCCAGGCCTGCCCCGAGCCCGGCAGCCATCTCACGCACCAGCCTGAGGACCCAGCGCTCGGTGCCGGGCGTGGCCACACCCTCGCATTGCCCTTCCACAGCCCACCAGAGGGCGCCAGCACTCAGGAAGTTCAAGGCCTGGGCAGGGAGCACAGACCAGGGTGACCACAGGAAGGAGTAGTACAGACACTGCAGGCCCAGGGAGACCACTGCCACTGACATGGCTGCCCCATAGCTCAGGAAGCGGGAGATGCATGGTGCCACCAGGACAAGGAAGACCACCTGCGAGAGCAGGGCGGAGCCCAAGGCTAGTCCCATATGCACCTCATTGCTCCCGTGGTCCTGCATCTCCCAGAGGAGGAAGTCATTTATAGCAGAGAATGCTGCCCCCGTCAGGAAGGCTGTGACAACGGTGAGCATGGCGCAGGGGTCCCCTCGTACCAGCCGCAGGGCCTTAAAGGCCTGACTTGCCACCTCCCGCTTCCGGCTCAGGTACATGGGCAGGAAGGCTGCCACAGGAACCGCCAGAGCCAACAGTAGGGCGTAGGCAAAGAAGTGCACAGAGCTTCGGGGCAGGCGGGCTCCAATGGTGCAGTCCAGCCTACCCACAAGAGGCCCCGCCCCAAAGACTCCTGCCGATGCCCCCAGGAGCCCCCACATCCGGGTTGAGCCGTACCGGTCGGCAGCGTCCACAAAATCAAGGTACTCGTAGTAACCATCGCCCACTGTCATCTCCAGTGGGGCAGCCACACCCTCCCACAGAACTACACCCATTAGAACCAAGAAGAAAAGTTGGTGCTGGGCATCCATGACTTTTAGACTTCCAAGGAATTCATATTGCGTGGTCTGTTCTTCCTCCTGCCCCCCCTTCAGTCTATGTTTCGACACTGCTGACCTCATCCCCCTCTTTAGTAAAGAGTGAGAGCTGTTGCTGCTCGAAAAACCGACTTTTGGCTTCACAGAGCTACTGTTGACTGTGGGTTTGACGGGCCCTTTAGATACCCGGTGAATGTCTTTAGATCTGTTTGAAGCACTCACTGAAGGTTTAGTCACCAATGCAGTTGTGTTAGTGCTGTGGCCACCAGGTGTGAGTGACAGTGGTTGGGACTTCATCGTCATTGGGGAGTGTGTGGCGGGCGTGGCATTCCCTGGACGGCTTGAAGCAATGTTGGTCTCGAAATCTCCATAGTTCCTAGTGCCCTCCCAGTAGCGAGTGCTGTTGCAGCGGCGGCCGGCTGCCTCAACGTCGGCCGGCGGGAGGACCAGGAGAAGCAGCGCGATGGCTGCCGAGCATAGCAGAGACCCAATCACCACTGTCCGCCGTTTGTCGTAGCGCTTCGCCAGGAGGGCAGAAATGGGGCCCCATATTAATGTGATCAAGCCCCTGGTTGCCATGGTGATGCCAGTCATTGAGGCAGTGAGGCCCAGGTAGCGCAGGTACAGCGAGAGGAAGGGAAGCAGACAGGCGCGACCACAGAAGAGGAGGAAGTGAAAAAGGCCGGCACGTACAGAGGCCGCCTTCATGTCCCACTGACCGTCGTTCCTCATCCCGGCTGCTGGCTCACCCCACCTCTCCCTCAGGGTCACAGGCAATGCTTTAAAAAAATAAAAAATAAATAATTAAATAAATTATATGAATGTGATTTTTTTTTTAACGCTAGAGACACGGGGGGAAAAAATCAGATTTAAAATAGTTCTTTTTAACCAACCCAAGGAAAAAAAAAAGTTTTTATATATATCATAGGCGTTTGCACTCCTTGAACACCAGTATTAGCTTGTAAAATGACAGCAGTAAAAACAAAAGCTCATAGACTTTAGGTTTTCCATAGTAACTTCCATGATTTTGGATAATCCAGTCAAGATCCAGGCACCTGAATTGCACATTATGAGTTTACTGCGGTCATCCAAGACAAAACTTACGCAGTAGAAAATTAAAGCCAAAAACAGTTAGATGGTTTAAGATAGAAAAAGTATTTCCAGTATCTCCAGCTGGACATACCTGGTCTAGGGCTGGTTAAGGCAGGTCTCTGGGTGTTTAAAAGTGGTCAAAGCTGGTTAAGCTGGTAGAGACAGCTGGTGCCAGCAGGTGCGGGGCTGGCTGACCAGCGTAAACTGCCAAAACGCAGCAGAAGTCAGTGAAGCAGGAATTTTCAACAGGGAAGTCATTGTAATCAGATGAACATCTCTAAAGGGAAAAAAGACGCGAGCTGCGGCCGTTTTAAACCCGTTTACGAAGTAAGCAATAAATACGAATTTCTCTCAAAGATCTAATCTGGACAGGATCCCGTAAAGCCCAATACAAAAACGCAGAATATGTCCAGAGTAAGTCAAGAGAATTCGCATTCTGTGCGTCACCAGCATCAAGAGACGAACATAATGAAACCAGACATGAAAAATATTCCTAATTCTATAATTCCAAGTTCACATGTCTTACAACGAATTCATTACATTTTATGCGCAACTTATTGCAGTAAGAAATAACACAAAAGCAAACTAATTACCCTCTCCCCGAATTAACGCACCTGTTTCCACCTAAGCTGACATCATTAGTCTCTGTTTAGCCACGTCATGCATCACAGTTCAAATAACTCACTCACCCGGTCACATGTAGTAAAACTGCAAGGAATTTTGTCTTTATTTTCGGAAAAAATAATAACCGTATCAATGGCATTCAATCTGTCACACACTTTTACTAAGTTTCTCATTAACTTCTACGGTCGACGGAACGCCCTCAGTAACAAGTACATTTCTTGAGATGACGCGCAACGTCGAGTTTTTCGAGCTGCAGCGCCCTCCGTGAGCATGGATGACCACTGCACGAGCTACAGGTGAAGAAATATATCGCAAGGTGCCCAGAGACCGTTCGTTGGCCTCATACCATGATTGCCTAAGTCATAATTTTGCCAAATTGAGATATCGACGGCCTGTTCTTTCCTGTTGGCGAAAAAATGCGGTTTTTTTCCTTTTCTCAAAACCTTAAAAAGAAATCTATTTTCTTGAATAATATAAACATAATTAAACAAACTTCAAAAATGAGAAAAGCAATTATGCAATCAGGCTAACGAGTTGTCAGAAGACCAAAACTGGGAAAGAAGAGTAAGACGACAGAAACAGCGTGGCGCGAAAATAACTAAAGAGTGGGTGGGGGAAGAAAAAAGGAGTGGATGGGGGAAAAGAAAAGAAACTGAAAAAAAGTTGAGGTGGAAATATTTATAAAATTAATGAAAGTGGTTGGGACTATAGGAGAGACAAATCACGCCTTTAGTGCATTCCACTCAAACTCACATATGCACTGATTCACCGTTTAACCCCTCAACATTACGCACTTCCTTCTCACTCACTGTGCAATATATTTAAATATTCATCTACTGTGCAATATTATATATAGGATATATTTTGTGTCATTGGAACTGGATATTTGTGTTTTGTGTATTTTTGTATTATTTGTGTACATAGCTCTATGAAAGGAGCGGCTCTCCTATCTCGTTGTACATTATTGTATAATGACTATAAAAGGCATTCTTCTATTCTTCTTCATTCACTGTTGGGAAATTTATTAAACAAAAATTAGAGACAGTGGGAATAGACCTAAAATTAAAGACCTTATTCTCACTTGGGGAACCGGGGAATCTGTTATATATGAGCAGGCAAACGAGCCGCTATTAGGGGAGAACTAATGACTGGCTTTTTGCACTGAGTGAAAACTAATTGATTCTTGGAGGAGGATGAGGAGGGAGTTATCGTGATGGAAATGAAGGAGCTAGTATGTCGATGTTGTTATAGTTTCAAAAAGAGTTACCACCAGATAGGGTAATGTTGGACTATGTAAAATATAAAGTGCGGGCCTTTGAAAGGACTCCATTACGGTGCTAGTTGTGTGAAGTTTACGGGCATGTGGCTGCAGCATGCAGAATTCAGTTTTGATGTGGAAGGTAACAAGTCTGCTCAGAGGACGTATGTGAGCTTTTAAAAGAGCAGGATGCTGTTTACTGTCTCCATAGATGCAAGCACGCAGTGGGGCCCAGACAAGGAGAAAGCCTAAAGCTGGAAAGTGAGATGGAGCAGGTACAGGTACCGAGTATGTGGAGGCTATAAAGAAAGTGAGGGAAGTAAACAAAACAGATAATATGGCATAGTGAAGAAGGCAAAAAAGAGCAAAGTAGAAATGGCTCAGAACATTCAAATGGATGAAAGAGCACTTTTAGCTTTCCTAGCAACGGTCATAAATTAAATTTGGAATTAAAACAAAATCAAAAAGGATAAAGATGGATACGCATGCAGCAAGGGAGATTTTAAACTTAACTGGTTTGTTTGTAGATGATGTACAGGGACGTTTTATACAGACTGAGGGGAAGAGATGAGGGTTTTTTTTGTATATAGACAAGCAAAAAAGATTTAGTGAGTTTTATAGATCTGGGAGGCAGTAAAACACCAGTTAACTTGTCAACCTCTGTAATATCTGAAAGAAGAGCAAGAGATGAGCGGGGGTGCTTTTCATTATGCTAGACCGCGCAAAGCCCCCTTTCTTGTGGTAAGTTGGCTTTAACATCTGGTTGTGGCAAAAGAAAGCATGTAGTGCTTTAACCAATTTGGATGCATATGATTAATGTGTTAAAATGTTTAGTTCCTGTTGCGCTGTTGGCTGTGAACCGTACAGACCGTGCAGAAATATGTTATATTTATTCTCTCTAAAACCGTGGTTTTACTGATATTTATGGATAAATATTTGAATTTTTTAACTATCAGTTTACCTGATTTTTGATCATATTGGTTATATCCAGGAAGATTTCACTTATTATTATGTCCTTATTTGAAAAAAAAAGCCCTGAAACAAAATTATTTATTTATTTATTTATTTATTTAGATAATTTCTTCCTGAACAGGGGTGTTTACTATGCGTTTTGCCATGACTGGAGCTGGCGCCTATTTGACCATGGTGGAATGCACCAAGAATAGAGAGTGCGCGGTCTAGTCATTGATGCTAACTTATGCACACTACCAGCACCATGTCATCAAACACTAAGAGCCAAGGCCCCGTCCCTTTTTGGGGGAAAACAATCACGCTCAGGCGCTTTAAACAATCACTAACAAGCTCGAAAATCGAGCAGGAAAATACTTAAAATCTGTTGTGTACCGGGTTATACATGAAATAAAAAGACCAGTCCAGATCTCAGGTTCCCCATCCTACTTGGAAAGAAAAGGAGCCAAAAAGGAGACCTTTATGGCTTCAAGCAATCCGGAGAGAAAATAAGGAGAAGCTCTGGGATCCAGTGTCTTCCCATGTTTATGTGTGTGGGAAACACTTCATAACAGGTAATGCCACACAAAGTATCACGAACACTCAGGTGCGGGCAAGGTAGCAAAATAATCACTGGACACATTTATAAATCATGAAATCAATGTAAACAGCAAATCAAGTTAAACATATCTGTTAAATTTCACAACTAAACACACGTCGAATTGCATTAAGATCAAGGGGATCTGAGGTACTCTATCCCCCAAAAGGGGGCGCGGCCTTGCTGCTTTGCTAAGTACCCAGATGTGCTGGTCTGACCCGGAAACAGTTCACCCTCCATTATTGTAGAGAATCTTTCAATTCCTTAAATGCACCATAAAAAAATGCGGAGCGAGGAGGGACGAGGCTTCTGAAGGACCTTAAGTGAGGAAATGCTGGTGTATCCCACGCAGTGGTCTTTTATCAAGTGGTGTGATATTTAAATGCTGGACCTCTGCATGCAACATCGCTAAATGGAGCAAAGGATTTATCATTTGGCAGTGTTGGCTCCTCCATCCTCACAGCTCTTCTTTGCATCTCTCTCTCTCTCTCTCTCTCTCTCTCACACATCTTCACTGGGAGGGGCTAAGACGCATATCAGCAAAGGGTGGACATATACCAGGAGTTTCCTTAGCTTGTAGCATTATGTCCCATTCGGCTGCCCCATAAGGACCCATACAATATCTGGAAATAGCATGGATAGTGTGCATACGTAAAAGTATTTTACTCTCAATTTTGAGATGACAATTTGTAGATTAGGGATGTCCAATCCACTCCTGTTTTTGTTACAGCCCAATATTAACACACCCGATTCTGTTCACCAAGGTCTTGATTGAACCTCCTGATCAGTTAATTAGTGGAATCAGGTGTTGTTGCACTGGGCTAAAACAAAAACCTGCACCCACACCAGCTCTTTATGGATAAGATTGGAGTCCCCTGGTATAGACCATTATAGCATGGGGTAATTGTCTAATAATTGACAAGCAGAACAGTTCTGCATTGCAAATGAACAAACTGCAGGAGATCTCAAAATATTGGAATACACCACTTTTTGTGGTGTCATTTGTGTTCTTTAGGGGCGAGCTGATTTTATGGCACTGTTTACATTATTTTGGCCCCCGGACAAAGTCGGGCGGCTTCTATGGATTCATGCTTGTCGTCTCCGCTGCCGCCGCGTCCACATCCATAGACACTTCCTTGTGGACGCTGTGCAGGCTGTAATTTTTGACCGATTACTTTCATATTTGGTCTGGACATGTGTTACACTTATGATACCTATCGATTTTGGTTGCCATGATGACAGTATTGCGCAAAAAAGGGGAGAGGCTACACCCATGCAGTCGCGGTCGACCGGACTGTCTAGTTTCTCATGCAATTTCCTGAAATCAGTGGCAACATCTCTTTGCTTTCTCAGTTCAAGCAGGAACAAGATTCAATAGGGAAAAAGAGTTTGACTCAACACTGGAAAGGTGCAAAGATTGTTGATTATTAACTTCTTTATTATATGAATTTTTTTGATTTGGGATTGTGAATGAATGGACTTAAAGACAGAGTATGAAGTGGTGAAGGGAAGAAAAAAGAGAGGAAAAGGAATTGAAAATGAACAAAGAAAAATATGTTTGTGGTTCAGAAAGTGAAAGAGAAAGGATGGGAAGCAAAAAAAAATTGTTGCGACAGAGATTGGAGATATAAGTGAAGTAAGAATAACCAGAAATCGACCTGTAATTGTGGAGAGTCAACTATAGAAACAGGCACTAAATGCAGGAAGATTTGATATCAGTGAGGGACCTTAACAATGTTGCAGCTGGGCAGTGTTCCGAGCAAACTAGCTTGCAGCCTACAAAAAAGTGAGCGCCTCTTCATCGAGTCGGTATAAGGAACTCTCAGTGTGTGAGGCCCACTCTCCCTTGGCTTCCACATCTCAAGCAGGGCCCCTATTCTCCTTTTTAGTGGCTAATGAGCTATGCATGCCTTACCTGCCAGCTACTGTCACCATTCCTCACTGCCCATGATCCAAGCTGGGCATCCACAAGAAAGCAGGACCACTCATACAGCACTTATCACTAATAATGCTGTCTCAACCCACAGTGGCAGGCTGGCGCGGCTGCAAAAGCATAGATCCCAGCTCTGGCACCCGCTAGTAGCACTGTTAGCTCAATTAGAGCTATGAGCATTGCCAGCTAATGATATTACAGCTGTGTCATTCCGTGTTTACTTGTAACCGCAGAGGTGAGAGCCGTGTGTAAATCTTCCCAGCTACTATTGTGGCTTAGACACAAAATGGTGACCAAAAAACAATGGTTTAAGGCAGGAACTAGCCTAGGAACTAGCTAAAGTGTGCATTTCTTAATCGAAGGTGAGTGTTTCTTTATCGCTAGCCAACAACTGGTCATTCATGTCTCATTGGCAGCCTACTCGCCACCATTCCTGAATGCGCACTGCCCGAACTGTGCTTACCTAAACCAGAAAAAACTGCTGTTATTAATTTTGTTTTTACATGTTACAGTGGAAGTGAGAAGCTGTATCAAACTTCCCCAGACTATAGTGGGACTCAGACTAAAAATAGCAGCCAAAACAATGCGACAACACAACAAAGTTCCAGGCCAACTAACGCGAAGCCTGGTAAACTGAGCATTTTTTTATTGAGTAAATAAAAAGGAACGATGTTGCCACAAATAGACGCCCATTCCTCCGCAGCTTCTACTTCACAAGTGAACCTCCAACGCTCCCTGCTAGCCGCCGATTAGCGATTTTTATCCCATTGGCAGATTTTTTTGCCACCATTGCGCGCTTTCATGCCCGAGTGGGCCCTACGCGAGCTAGTGGAAACTCCTGCCATGATGGCCCAACACCTTCCATGTTTACATGAGATGTTGGCGGTGAGAGCTGGACTTACGCTGTCCTGGCCGGCCTGCTGTGGAATAAAAGGCAACTGAACACTGCAGGAGCGGAGTGGTTCTCCAGACAAAACACCGTGCAGGTAAGTGTTTTTCCTCATTGATCGTACATAGCGGACTTAAGCAAGAAGCAGGAGCTTCATTAACCTCGAAAGGAAATTCTCTTCTCCATACTCTGTGACCAGGAAATGCATTGCTATTCTGCTGCAAACTCATTAAGTAGAATACTTCAGTATTTACATTCCTGCAAAGAAGGCAGCTTTGATGGAGGAAATAACTGCACTCCTTTGAAAATGAGTCATAATGGTTCCCCACTATTAGGTGCAGGCAATCCTCTTCTTCCCATCTTTCTTCGTGTCCAAGAAATTGGAGGGTATGAAACCACTGATGGATCCGCACATCCTGAATTGCTGAATTATGAATAGGTCCCTTTGCATGCTGACAGTCAGACAGCTGTGTAATGTGTCATGACCTGGCTCCAAAGTCATGGCCAATAAAAGGAGGGCACACTTAAGCAAACAATTAACTGAAGATTTGCTTTAATAATTGCATCCAAATATGCTTAACAACACAAACTTAAGGGTTGCAAACAGAATGGGTAACTTAACAAACAGCACAGAAGTCACACTGAAAACAGGAGCTGGAGGAGAAGAGCAGGGGAGAAAGAGTGATTGCAGCTGTTCTTATATAGCCTCAGTTCACTGGTCCAGGTGCACTCCATCACTGCAATCAACCTGAGGGTAAGCAAGAACGCAGGTTGCGGCAGACAAAACTCCTTGCTCTGCCACAAGGGGGCATCACAAATGCATCCAGTCAAGTAACTGGATGATACCCATAGACCTGACAGATGCGTACTTCCATGTTCCTATTCTGATGCACCACAGGAAGCACCTGCACTTTGCAGTGGGAGGACAGAGCTACCAATTCTGTTACCTCTCATTTGGATATTCTGTGGCCCTGCGCATGTCCTGCAAATAAATGTGGATAGCACTGCACCGCTCAGGGAGGAAAGTCTGAGAATCTTGACCTATTTAGAGAACTGGCTCAAGAACTGGCCAATTCTTGCCATGTCCAGGCAGGACGTGGATGCCCGCACTACGCTGATCTTCCAACATCACGCAATTTGGTTTTGCCATCAACCCCAGCAACAACGCCCAGCAGCCGAGCCAGCGAATACCTGACCTCAGACTGCTCTTGGACTCCCATAGCATGACTGCACAACTTTCAGAGGTGCATTTGGTGGCAATATTACAGTGGACTTTCCAACAAGACAATGAGCCAAACCATACCTCAAGATCTACACATGGTTCTGTGACAGCAAAATCAACATCCTGCAGTGGCCATCTCAGTCACCAGACCTCAAACCAATTGATAACCTGTGGGTTGAATTGAAGAGGGCTGTTGATAAATGCAAACCCAAGAATGTGAAAGATCTTGAAAGGATCTGCTCAAAGGAATGGCCCCAAATCCCACCAAATGTGCGCCTTAACCTTGCCAAAAATTACAGGAAAAGGAATCATGCTGTTATCCTTGCCAGAGATGGTTGCACTAAGTACTAAATGAAGGGTGCCAATTATTATGAAACCTTGATTTTGTTGAAATTTAGTTTGTATTAATTGATTGTTATGATTTTGGTTGTTTCCACTGAAACATGAATAAAGTATTTAACAGATGTTGGTGTATTTCATTTCTCTTTTATTATATTGTTTATATTTTTTGTATCATTTGTGCATTGCCAGTCAGGGGTGGCAGTAATTTTTGAGCCAACTGTAAGTGAGCTCGTGGCCATGTGCTCAAACTCCTTTGAGGCAGTACCTGAGTGCTCACATAGTATGAAGGATGCTTGGGTACTCACCAAGTTGGAGCCCTATGACAATATACATGACCATTTACATAGCCACGTTGGCCCTACAGTGCACACACTATGTTCGACCAGTTTGATAAAGCTAAGGATTGCATGCTCTGCAAGATATAGTAGGTCTACTGGCATGCCAAAGAAAAGAATACCTTACCGAGAATCTAAACACAATTTTATCACAAATATGACATTGTGTTTGTTGCACACTTCTAGATGATTTCACTTTAGGACAACACAAAATACTTACTTGAATTATTGGAACATGGCAAAAATAAATAAAAAATTCCATTTTAAACTGTAATGTGTAGAGATGTAAAAATCAATCCAGCATCAGTGGGGACATCCTAAAAGTTTAATAGTCTTGGTATTGCATATGAAGATGCCAAGGTGTACTGTACCAGATTACATTATTTCCCAAAAAATTCTATGAAGCACTGTAGTTTAAATCAGGAATCAATAAAATTCTTGGGATGGGGGAGGGGCATTCTGCAGTCAGAAAATTGAGACTGCTGGCTGGGGTGCCTGAGGGACATTTGCAGATACACTGAAGTGATGCAAAGGAGGAAATAGACTTCACCTGTCCTGACTGTAGGTGGGTATCCTGTGTACCAGTGGGTCAAAAAGCACAACTTGCATATTCATTTTTTGCACAGCAGGTGCAGACATATTGCAGGCATCAGACTGAACATGCAAATCCCTCAAGCAGGGATGATGAAACTCAACTTTCCTCCCGTGATTGGGTTATTAGGTCACAGTTTCTCCCCACAGAAGTCCAAGCAGGGCTTTAGTCATCATTTGGTTGCAGAACTGCACACCTTTTAATCAAATTATAGTAAGGCATTAATTAAATTACATTCGATTACAAGCAAATGACAGATGCTCTCATCCAGAGTTGACAGAAAATGTGAAGAACATCAGTATCACTCTATTCCTGTACAAAAGTGCAATGCCACTGTGGCAAGGCGCATTTACAAACACTACTTGTAAAATTACCAAAAAAAAAACTGAAAATGGCCTACACAGCAAAACCAGAGACATTCTAAATACAGGAGAGGGCGCACTCAGCCGCAATCTTTGAAATGCGCTCAGGCAGCAGGATCGTGACCAACAAGACCCATCTCTTTCAAGGGGGGATGCCTAGATCTACTGTTCTGTTGAATGTATTGCCATTTGATTTCTTTGTTTGCGGACACTGTCAAACTGTTACCAACATAAACTCAGAAAATTTGTTCTGAAAGATATTAATGCCAAAGAAAAAGCCCATTTTTTCACTCACCTGTTCAAGTACATATGCGCTATCCACAGCTAAGCTCACAACATTGTAAACTGTCGTTTTGGACTGAGGACCTGTTAACACAACACTTCTTATCTAGCTCAGTCTTTTTTTTTTTTTTTTTTTTAATTTTAAAAATAAATTTGGCATCTCCAATCCCACCCGAATCTGGAATGTCCAATTGGGGAACTATGTACAAGGCTTTCGCATATGCGACCCCCTGTTGCCAGCTCAGGAGAGTGAAGACACCTTGCGGCTCTCCTCCGAGGCACGCGCCCGTCAGCCACCGCTTCTTATACACTCATTGGTTGAATCGTCGTAAGTTCAGAACGAGGATGGAGGATACCCGAACATGAACAAGCTTAGAATCTTCCTGAAGAGCGCCCGTCTGGCCAACAGGAGGCGCCTACGGAACGAACAAAGCAACTTCCATTACCCTTCCTGGCAGACCCTTCCCAATTTGCATCCCTGTAGCGCATTGGCCAATTGCGCGCTGCTTCTGAAAAATCTGCCGACCACTGCTGGATGGTACGACCGGGGCTCGAACCCGCGCCGTGAGAGTCACTTTTGCTTCGCAATGCGATGCTTTAACTGAGTGAGCTATCCGGCAGCTCCTAGCTCAGTCTTTAAGCAACAAATATATTTGAAAAAAAAAGTTATTTATCATGTTTATTAGCTATCACTATCACGTTGATCAGTAGCCGTATGAATATATGTTAGTTTATGATGATTACAGAAGCAAGTAGCATTTGAATCGGAGCATCTATTGTTAATTCACCAACGACTGGCAGTACAACAGGGATCATGTCATTCACGTTAAAACGGGCCACAAAATTAAAATCTGGTTTATTTCCATCTGTAAATTGCCCCTTTGTCTTTGGCATTAAAGTGCACACGGCACAATTTTTTCTCCCCAGTATTTGGTTCTTTGATGTGTGTAGAAAAGCATTCTGACATTACAACACTTCTAAAATTTAATTGAGCCCATTTTTTTGTGTTCAAATATACCGCTATTTTGACTTTTTTTTGATTTTTTGATTTATTGGAAGGACACGTCATGCGATTTTACTCTTGTGAGGTCAGTTGATTTGACTCACAACAGAACATGGCAGAAAAGAAGAGGAAGGCAGTGAAGAAAGAAGGCCAATATTGTGTGGCTGGCGCGCCGAAAACCGGAGCTGTACGAATATGTTTAGCACATCGGGGATATTGATGCATGTGTTTCACTCAGATCCCACTTTTAGGGAAAAATGGGTCAAATTCCTGCAGCAGCACTACGTTGACTTCAGCGAGCAACCATCACTGCAAAGAATCAAAGTCTAACAACGCTGAGACAGCAATCAATGCCACTGACATTACGGGTAGGCATTCTCAAACCCAGTCTCTGGACAATTTTAGGGGGAAAATTATTGTATTTTGGGCAGCAGAAAGTATTGAAAAGCTAAGTGTATTGGATACTTCAAACAACCAAAAACAGGACAAAAAATTTTTAATGTCATACACACCTTAAGCCAAAATACTCAACAGAGATGTGGTGTAGTGAGCATTGTTGAGCTCCTATGCTATAGTCTATCAATGCAGTTGAGTAAAATCTGAAGGCGTGATTGGCTGACAGCGTGTGTTATGTTGACGTACTACCATCTTCAGTGTGTCACATATTCCCATTGTAAAACGATGGAGTGCATCATCTCCATATATTTGGAACATCTCTGGCCAAACCAATACTTACAGAGCTGTACCTATAATATTTACAGACATAGGCGAAATATGAGAATTGGAGTTCCATGGATGAGTCAAACACTTGGTAAAAATGCACAATATGTTAATTGAAATCAGCATATGAATAACCCACCCATGGGCGATAGCATGTTGGGTAACTGAAACTGCTTTGAAAGCAGTTCAGAAAATACAAGTCTTCCCCAATATTCTGTTTGTACCACCAAGAGTTGATGATTAGTGCAAAAATTCAGCCCAAGGGCTTCAAACTAACAAGTGAAATCAGCACACTGAATTCAAGGAGACAACCCTGTGGTGTGACTTACACTACATAACCCTCGGTTTTTGGACCTCAGCTTTAAATGCATCTAAATTGTTCCTGGGAAAATCAAATCAAGTTGAACCATAATGTCCACATTGAACAAGTACACCTATTTACAATACATTCCGTTTTCTCAGCAGCTCTCTTCCTGAGACAATTAGAACTGGAGAAAATGAGTGTTAGTCTCAGCATTACAAAGAATGGTAAAACACAAATTGGGCTCACATACACTTACCGATTATAATATATCATAATTGGTAATTATAATTCTCAAGAGGGTCATGGGTTCAAATCCAGCCTTCAGCCTTTTTCTGTGAAATTTGCATGTTCTCCCCATTTTTGCATCCGTTTTCTCCCACAGTCCAAAGAAATGCATTTTAGGCTGATGAGAGACTGAGCTGGCTGCAGTGCTAGAGTGAATGGCGTGCAGTCCCTACAGTGGATTTACAAATGGCAAAATGGTCATAAGATCTGTTTGAGGTGTTGGTAATTCCCCCCAAAATGTGTTTCCAAGCAAAATGTGTTTCAGTTGGACAAGAACATCCAAGCAATGTCCTTCACAACGTAACTGCTGGTCAGTCAACTGCATTCCTCATGTCTTAGTTTTCTTGGTTTGATGTTTTTCAAAAAATCTAATTCCAAGTACGAAAAAGCTATGTCTGAGAGTACCAAAGAAGTAATATTGGCTGCCATGTTAATCATAGTCCGTGGATGGATTTGGCCACATTCTCCATAGATTATTGGATCCTGCCAGAAAAGGTGTTGATGGGTAGAGACAAGTTTTCGGTCATGCAGTAGTCACCAGTCACTTCCCTCTCCCTCCTTAGGTTTAGCTTGGTTTCAGTGACACTCCTTTTCCGAATGCTCCGAGGATCCAGACAGGGAGATATTTCAATACTGCAAGAAGTGAATTAAGAACAATAGATCAGTAAAAAGATAAAATATTCTAGATCAGTGTTTCCCAAACCTCTCCTGGAGGCCCACCTGTCCTGCATGTTTTAGATCTCTCCCTGCTCCAGCACAGGTGATTCAAATGATCATGCTGTCATCAATCAGCTTTAGGAGCAGGAAGAGATCTAAAACATGCAGGACAGGTGGGTCTCCAGGAGAGGTTTGGGAAGCACTGTTCTAGAGAATTAACTATGTAATTAATTTTAAACGGGCAGGCCTCCTTGTTTATTTAATACAGAAAAGCAGTTTCCGGGGTCTACAAAATGAAAACATGGAAAATGTGCAGTTAAATGTTATTATAAGCGGCCATGTAATAGAACTCCATCCACTGAACTGAAGATAACTATTCTTGGAGCGACCAAGGGTACTTCATTTCAACAGGAAAAGTACAATTCTGTAAACCACTCCGAGGTGCTGAAAAGGATCGCAAGCAAACTTTGAATGACAAAATAATGCGCAAACAGGAAAACTGACCTCAAGAGACAAAATTGGAATTTTTCTTGGTTTGAAAACACAGGGAAAACTACATTATGTGGCACAAAACTACATTATGTGGTTCAACAACAATGATCAAAATTAATGCTAATCAAGCCAAATACTTTGCTGTCCATTGCATGAACAAATCTTTTCAAAAATGCAAAATTTCTTCATTCAAATTTTAATACATGGATTGTGTGGATCCGGTAGGTTGAAAGTTTGGGCACAATTTATCAGAAAAAACATTTTCAGCTGCCAAAGAAATTTTTCTGAGGAGATTAGCGTACCTCCGTACATCTTCATATGTCTTGCGCTGGTCTTTGTCCAAACAAACAGTGAAGGTCCTGTTTTCCACAGTCTTGATTTTAATGTTGCGGCTCTTTATTACAGGCTGCTTTGAATAGCACAATGAAAAAACAGCAAGCAGTTATGTGCCCATTTTATTTGAATATGTTTCACTTTTAAACATTATCATGACATACTCACCTTGATTCCTTTGTGAGGAGTTCCCTTAAAGCTTAGATTAAGCAGATTATGGCTTGGGTCTGTGGCAGAAACACAAATTGAGACAGTGACGCTGTGATCTTCAAAGCAGCTTTGATTTTTTTTTTTTTTTTTTTTTTTTTTTTACCATAGCTCAATTTAAAACCCCAATTTTTCAGAAAGAACTTTTTATTGACTGAAAGTATGTATAATGCCACTCAGAATTACTTACATAAAGGGACTCACACTTTGACTCGGGAGTTCACACCAAAAAGAAAAACAACCACAACTACAACACTACCGCCCTGACAGGCCTTCTTCAGCCATGTAATCGGTACAACCCACTGCATAAACAACGACTATTTGCAAAGTGCTGGCATCTGCATTCAATTTACATTGAAAAAAGAAATATAACTAATATATGAAACTGCTTGTTTTTTGTTGCAAAAATTATTTTGACCATGTTGAAATTTGAGAAAGGATCAAATGGCAAAGTACCCATACCATCGATCATTTTTATGTTGAAAAATTGGGACATCTATATATATATACAGAAAAAATGTGTTTTGTCTCATGTTAGAACTTAATTATTGACTGCTAATTATTTAACTGCTAATTTATAGTGTTGGCAAAGACAACAAATTCAACTTTCATAAAACATTATATGGCAATACAAAAAAGCAAAATCCCAGTTGAATGCAACAGTAAACCAAGCCATTCTCTTGGAGCAAGTACTATTGTGGAGGAATGTAATCAGGGGAAAATTCTGCAACAGTAACTAGCCTTGACAAAAAGATGTATGTCAGTAAATCTTGGAAAAGGAAGCCATAATTGATCAATAAAGAGGTTAACCAATGATGCCCATTTTACAGCAGGGGCAGTAAAATCTACTAAATTTGGGGTGCATTGGACAGAACAATCAAGAAGAAGTAACCTACAAGTGTAGCACATTTGCGTCAACTTCCATAGTAGTGATGGGTGTCACCTTGCAGAACTAACCATGTAGAAAAATTAATGAATATTCTCAGCTGTTGATGCAAAATACAGCTTTTTTTTGAAGAATCTACAATTCTAATATTTCTTGCAAACAAATGGTATCGGTGTAGTTATTTTTCCCTAAATTGCTAATTGTTTGTACTATGTGGATGTTCAAAAACTTTTTTTGACTGGCAGCTTATAAGACTACCTTCTGATTCACTGCAGGGAATGGGGCTGATCTGAATCCCAGCTGCTCTGACTGATGTCCCCAAATCCACTTTTCTGTTGCTCAGAGTCAACTGTTAGATGTAAAGAACAGGTACACAAAGTATGTATGCATGTCCATCAGAACACTACTTGAAATTCAGCACAAGCATGATGAAATCAAACATTTAGCAAACACATCAACTGTCCTTATGGGCATTGGCAAATCATCATTCTGTGAAATGTAAAATACTTATTAACAAGTACTGTTTGTTAACAGAATTTGGCTTGATCAGGAACAAGACATTTTAAACTAGGGAGTCTTTTCATGAAGGGACTGTAATAATCCCTAAATTCTTGGTAGCTAAAGGACTGCAACTTTTAGAACATGTTGCATATTCACGAAAGGCAGTCAGCAAGGTCAACGTCAAATGGCTCATTTATTTTAAGAACATGACCTAGTCAGCCACTGCGCTTGCTCCATCGGATGTTGTCAGCCGCCCAGAAGAAAAAAAAACTGCTAAAGAACATGCGAGAAACATGCCGTACAAAAAGAAAAAACTTAGTTGCTCTTCCCAAGCTAAGATCAGCAAGGGTAATGAACTGGCAGCGAGGCAAAGTCGTGTTGCTATTAAAGGAAATACACTTCAAACAAGGCCTTTTGCCAACAATATCAACATAAAAAAGAGTAAGTGCGGTAGTATCTCACAGAGGTTATGTTTGTCCTTTGGAGTGGCGAACAGAACTACAATCAAATGCAGGGGAAAATGGGGAGTGCTGAAACAAGACAGACACAGCATTTCTTCATTGCGGCTGTTGCACCTTTATATGAGTTTTAGGCCATCTTTCCTGCCTCTAACTTATCAGACAGCAGGGAGGACCGATAAGATCACGTCCCTTCACAAATCTCCCTTTCTGGGAGTAGCTGGGCAATAAGACTTTAAGTGCTAATCAACAACAATATCGTCCCCTCATGAACAGCGTCCCAAGTGTTACTAATTGAAATGCCAGACTACCCAAAATTTTATTTAATATAATTTAAAATAGTTACATGCAGTAACTTGTTAAAACATGTAAATTTTGAAAATTAAAATGTTTTAAATTTTTTGTAGGCTGCTTTAGATCAGGCATTAAGACAACATACGAGCAGTAGAAATATAGCCAAAAAGTATATTCTTGAAGTAATTGTAAAAACAAGTACCTTCTGATATGTTATGGAAACAAGTGGGCCACACACTTTTGGCATTTTGTCCTTCTTCAAACTTTCCACTGTGAAGATTAATGGTGACATTAGTTTCCAAATCCATACTAACCACACCCCCGACTTGGTAATAGTCAATCAACCAATCAAAAATAAGGAGAAGGTAAGTAAGTAAGCTCCTGGGAAAAGATGTACTTTGATGAGCACAAACAAATTTGAGGATATAGTCTATTTTAATTGATAACTGCATTGGCCAGAGGACTATTCATTCTAGTGGCAAACACATCCATTTCCTACCTTTGGAGTTTAAACCTTCTTGAAAATCTACATCAAGCTGAGTAAGAAACATCTTTTCCAGACTCTTCTTTGGGTCAGAGAAAGAGATCTGTGTTGGAAGAAATTTTTTTTTTCTCAGTTTCAATTTTCAGTTAAGCATGTAACAATAAATAACTATCATCTCAGTAACTGTATTGTATTACATTTCTATTAATCCATTTAGGACTCATTGCTGGCTGTGCTATCCCTCTACAGCTTGAGTTCTACAGTCCTGCTGTGATTTCTTTGTATCGTGGGTTTTTTTCTTATCTGAGCAGTGTTCTTCCCGCTGATAAGTATTTAACTATTTGACAGTAACAACCGGGTGTTTGACCCTTTGCTACTCTGAAAAGAGTCTTTACAACAGTCAAGTGTACTAACAGTAAAGTTCATCCATCCATCAATTATCTATACCACTTCTTTCTCACTAGGGTCACGGGGAGGCTGACTATGGGCGAAAGGCAGGGACACACCCAGGACATTTCTGAGGGTCTAGGACTCTAGAAAACCACAATGAGAGCCACTATAAATGGACACGAATTAGAACAGTAGTGAACCTTCCCAGGAGTAGGCCAGCCAACCAAAATTCTACTAAGAGTGCATCGACAACTCATACAGGAGGTCACTACAGAACCCAGACAATTATCTGCAGGTCTTAATCGCCTCAGTTCAATGTTCAAGATTCCACAATTAAAAAGAGACTAGGCAAAAATGTTGTCCACAGGAGAGCTGAAAGGTAAAAACCACTACCGACTAAAAAGAACACAAAGGCTCATCTCACATTTGCCAAAAAACATCTTGATGACCCCAGATACTTCAGGGATAATATTCTTCAGACTGTTGAAAAATTAAAAATTTAATTTTAGGAAGATATTTACATTTCATGCAAAGTTAACACAGCTCCCCACCTCATCTGGAGCAGCTTTGCTGCTTCAGCACCTAAGCGAATTGCCATAATTGATGGAACCATGAATTTTGCTCTCTACCAGAAAATATTGAAGGTGAATGTCCAGTCATCAGTTTGTGACCTAAAGCTCAAACTTAATTGGGTCATGCAGCAGGACAATTATCCAACGGACACAAGCATTCCACTGCTGAAAGGATGAGAAGAAACAAAATGAAGGTTTCAGAGATGCCAAGTCAAAGTCCTGACTTGAATCCAATTGAGATGCTGTGGAATGACCTACACAAGCAGTTAATGCTTCAAAAATTCCACTGCTACCGAGTTAGCTCGCTCGGTTAAGGCGCTGCATTGCGGAGCAGTAGTGACCACCACGACCTGGGTTCGAACCCCAGACGTACCAGCCAGCAGTGGTCGGTAGCCTTTTCACAGCAGTGCACAATTAGCTTCGCGCTGCAGGGAAATAATTTGAGAGGGACTGCCGGATACGGATCATTGAATTGCAGCATTGTTCATTGCTCAAGCACGTCCTGTTGGCCAGCCGGGCACTCGTCAGTGAAATTCTATGCTTGTTCATGTTCGGACATCCTTTGCCTTCGTTCTGAACTTGCAAAGTCTTGAGCTATGAGTGTAAATAGAAGCAGCGGCTGAGAGTCGCGTGGTTCGGAGGAGAGCCGCGAACTGTCTCGCTCTCCCGAGATAGCAACATGGGGTCGCATACAAGCAAGCTTGCGTACATAGCTCGCTAATTGGGTATTCCAGATTCGCGTGGGATTGGAGATGCCAAATATAAATAAATAAATAAATAAATAATTTACATTGTGGCTGAAACAACAATTCTGCAACAAAGAGTGGGCCAAAATTCCTCCTGAGCAATGAATGAATGCTAGTTATTGCAATCTTTCAATTTCAGTTTTTGTAACCAAGGGTGGCACAATCAGGTATTAGGTTTAAGGGGCAATAATCTTTTTCATATGGGTGATATAGGTTTTGAATAACTTCTTACCTTCAATAACTGAAATGATCTTTGAAAGCTTTTTGTGTTTACTGACATCGTCTTTGTCTAATATTAACTCATTCCCTATGGCAAGCCGCTGCCAACAGCGCGGCGATTTCTACCATTCCCTAAGGTAAGCCGGTGCCAGCGGTGTGGATGACCATTCGCAGCCCCATGAAAACACGAAATCAGTTGAAGATGGCGGTCATGGGCCACCTGTACTTCAATAAATTATATTGTGTAATTTTCGGGAAAAGACTTCCGTATAAACGCAACAATTTTAGATAAAAGTATTCCGTAGGGAATGAGGTAAAATTAGTTGGATGTTCTGAAACATTTAAATATGAACGCAGTGTCTAGAGATACGGCAGTTTTTTCTGGTACGGCAGTCGATTTGAGGGGATTAGGGTAAGGATTAGGGATTATGGTTAGCGGAAGGGTTAGGTTAGGGGTCAGGGTTAAGGTTAGGGCTAGGGTTAGAGTCAGGGGTAGGTTAGGGTAGGGTTTGAAATTGGGACTGCCGTATCTCTCTACATTGAAATGCATTGGACAAATGCCGTACCTGTAGCAACTGCCAAATATGAAGAATAAGCAAAAACTGAATAAATCGGGGTCAAATACTTTTTCACAGGGCTGAAAGTTGTAAAAGAAAAAAAAAACAAGAGTAAAATATGGGACAATGAAGTTGTGAATCATTTTAAATCACTTGTTACACTGCCGCTGCCCATTGTCTTATTTGGACTGATTAAAGCACTCACCTTGACGGAGTAGATGGTGAAGTGGACAGGTTGCCAAGCTGTGCGCTTATAATTGGAGAGGACATCCAACAAGAATGGGTTGTGTTTCATTGACCTGTTGGAATTTTCCTGCAACAAAGACAGAGGGGGAGTTCACTGCCCATGGATCATTTAGAAATCCACCCATAGCAAAACTTTCTCAATTTATTTCAATCCCTGGGAATCAGTTAGTAATCAGTGACTAACTCATCAATCAATCAATCAACTTATTAAACTCAGATTATCTGTTAGATTGTCACATGGAGCTTCACAGTGGGAATGTATCAGATATAAATTGTATACCCATCTAAAAAAAAATTCCATGTGCCCTTAAAAGGCCATTAAACCAATAAACCTGATCATCTTTCACAGTATTGATTTGTATGTGTCCCTGCAACTGAAGTCTCAAATCAATTTTCATAGTGTTGATAAACAAAATTCATTAATAATAATAGTACTGCCTTTAATTTTACAGTCAAGCACAACTGGGTTATACAAAAAGACAACAACCTGGAGTACAAGAGCAAGTCAAAGGAAGCAAACAAAATGAAGATGTTGGGGCGGCTAGTCAAAGTTCTGACTTGAACCTCATTGATATTCAGTGGCAGGACCTTGAGCACGCAGTTCACGCTCGAAAGCCCTCATGTGACCGAACAAAATTAATTGCAGTGACAGACCGTTACTGGAAATGTTTGATTGCCGTTGATGCTGCTCAAGGAAGCGTAATCAGTTATTACATTTGCTTTTTCACAAGAGGCAAAGGTTCAATAACCTTTTTTTCCTTCAATAAAATTAATTATCCATTTGTTTCTTTCTGTTCTCCTTGTCGTATTTTGCCTTTTGTATGAAGCTCTTTCACTAAGTAGAGTGAAAAATATACTTGTACAAAAACAGACAGAATAATGACCGAGGCAAATTCTTTTCATGGCACTACATAGTGTTCTCATAAGACCATTCCTTTAAATTTTTTTTTTTTAGAAACCATCAGATGAAGACAAAAAAATGACTGCTCTCACTGAGTCCACCAGTGTGGGAATCCAGTGCGCCAGGCTGTTGATGTTGCACTCATACCACGGGTCAAGCCTTCCCAGATGAGTGGCGAGATCAAGGTAGCTCTGATCTGATAGAGTGCCATCCTGTGAAAAGGTCACATTCAATAATAATGTCCAGCAAAGTTTTCCTGGCAATAACACTGACAAATCATATAATGAATGCACAGTTTATTACATCCTCAGATGAAATAGTGTTTGCAATATACAATTTCATTGTCCTGCCTCCTTATTATGTCTTAAGTACAGATTTATCCAGGTTGCCCAACTTTTTCCCTAGAGATCTACCATCCCACTGGTTTTCACTCTGACCCTAAAAAAACACGCCTTCAGCTAGAGTGGAGCAGCTAATTAGCAGAATCAAGCATGACCAGCATGGAAATGTGTCAAATGAAACCTTGCAGGAAGACGCAGCCCTATTGCAAGCTAACGTTCCCAGTCAGGAAAACTTTGTTCAATCTAATTGCTCTGATCCTTGAAAATATAATGAAAACAATGAGTGCATAGTTTTGATGATGTAAAAAACAAAGATCTAGGTAATTAGCATGAGCCATTTTTACTTTCTCATGCTTCATGTTTGATGTCATTTGCTCTTTAAAGCACTTGTGCGCAACCAGAGGAACACCATAAACCAACAAGTCATTTTTGATACTGTGATTTGATGTATTTTAACTGAGCTCAGTCTCGTAGTACAAAATAGGAAGACGTGAAATTACTTTTGAGGTAGGCTGGCCTGTGATGGGAATGTAATAAATTTCCAGGGTGACTCGGTTTCTCAAAGAAAGGTATCTCTCCCCACCTGTCCTGCACACAAGAACTCAGAGTGTGTCAAACATTCACAACTATGGGGAATAGAGAGACCAACAGATACCAAACTGAAGTCATTGAAGAAGTACTATCAACTTTTCACCAACAGAAAATACCTGGAATCTTAAGAGCCATTCCATGAGAGATTGACATTCGGTACGCAGTTGACCCCCCTGGAACTGAATGAAACTTGGCACCCAGGTAGATATGGGTATCTCTCGGAAAAAGCCGAATTTATAGGTATTTTTAGGAATTTTTTGCCTGCCGATGGCGCCACCTGGACACCGTTGAAGTTGCTCAGTTTTGTCATCCAAAAGCTGTTGACACCGCATTTTACATCAACTATCACAACTTAAGGGTACACTGTACCAAATATGTTAGACTTTCATCGTGACCTGTGACACTTCAAGTCTGGTTAGACATCAGCACCACGTAGTGGCCAAGCTGGGTAACTACGTTGTTGAGCCAGAATTATTTGAGAAATAACAATAAAAATTGAAAATGGGAATGGAAATAAAATAATATCCCAGACATATATCAATCTAGAATGCTTTATTATGTGTTAACTCATAACAAGACAATCATTTTCAGTGAATAGCACCTTGGTATCTTGCTGGGTTAATGCAATGGACGGCCAGAAAGATGGTCGAAATTGATTTTTTGTGCTTGTTTGCGGTATATTTTCTCAATAACCCAGATATGTACTGTGGAGGTAAATGCTGTTTGTTGTGCTCTTGGCACTCTATTTTCAGGAATACCAAACATTATTTGGTAGTATCTACACTTTTTGAGCTAGACGGAGCCAAAGTTGGAAGAAAACTCAAAACGGACCATTTTATAGCAGTTTGTGCCTATGTTTAGGTGGCATTATTTTGTTTACCCAAATATATGGAGATCTGAAATTCTCTGGATACAGTATCTCACAAAAGTAAGCACACCACTCACATTTCGACATTTTATTAAATCTTTTCAAGGGACAACGTTACAGAAATGAAACTTGAATATATTCTGAAGTAGTCATTGTACAATATGTGTTGCAGAGTAGATTTACTGCACTGTCCAAATAACTGAACAAACAGTCAGTATTTCCAAAATGAGTGGCAACAAAAGTGAGTGCACAACCAAATTGGTAATGGTCAACCAAGCAATGAAACGTGTTTTATTCATCATGTTCATGATTTTTTCTATTCAACTTGGCCATATGAGGTTGTGTAACGTGTTGAAGGTTTAAATTGTGGAGCTTTGGGTGCAATGCTCTCATTCTGGTCACTGGAGGGTCAACATGGCACCTCATGGAAAAGAACTCTCTGAGGATCTGAAAAAGAGAATTGTTGCTCTCCATAAAGATGTTCTAAGCTACAAGAAGATCTGTGAAACCATGAAACTGAGCTACAGCATGGTGGGCAAGGTTATCCAGCAGTTTTCCAAGACGGGTTCTACTCGGAACAGGCCTCGTCAGGGTCAACCGAAGAGGTTGAGTCCTCATGCTCTGTGTAAGGTGCACAAGCTGGCTTCAGAAAACAGACACAGGAATGCTGGCAGCATTGCTAACAAGGTTGCAGCAGTGGGAGAACAGCCTGTCAGTGCTCAGACCATACGCCGTGCACTGCACCAAGTAGGTCTGCATGGCCGTCGACCAAGACAGAAGCCTCTTCTGAAGCTAGCCCACAAGAAAGCCCGAAAACAGTTCGCTGAAGACAACCAGTCCAAGAACATGAACGACTGGAACCATGCTCTGTCATCTGACGAGACCAAGATAAACTTGTTCAGCTCAGATGGTGTCCAGCATGTGTGGCGGCGCCCAGGTGAGGCGTACCAAGACAAGTGTGTACTGCCTACAGTAAAACATGGTTGTGGCAGCATCAAGGTCTGGGGCTGCATGAGTGCTTCTGGTCCTGGGGAGCTGAGCTTCATTGATGGAATAATGGATTCCAACATGTACTGTGACACTCTGAGGCAGAACGTGATGCCCTCCCTTCGGAAACTGGGCCGCAGGGCAGTTTTCCAACATGATAACAACCCGAAACACCTCCAAGATGACAAGTGCCCTTCTGAAGAAGCTGAACGTGAAGGTGATGGCGTAGCCAAGTATGTCTCCAGACCCATTGAGCATCTGTGGGGCATCCTCAAAGGGAAGGTGGAGGACAGCAGGTGTCCAACAGGTGTCCATGAGGAGGATCCCAGCAACAACCTGTGCAGCTCTGGTGAATTCCATGCCAAGGAGAATCAAGGCAGTGCTGGACAACAATGGTGGTCACACTAAATATTGACCCTATGGACACAATTTGGCATGTTGACGGTGAGGTGTACTCACTTTTCTTGCCACCCATTTTGGAAATAGTGACTGTTTGTTCAGTTATTTGGACAGTGCAGTAAATCTACACTATTACACATATTGTACAATGACTACTCTCGAATATATTCAGGTTTCATTTCTGTAACGTTGTCTCTTTAAAAAATCTAATGAATTAAGTGTCAAAATGTGAGGGGTGAACTCACTTTTGTGAGATACTGTACATAGTCCCTTTGGGGTAAATTACAGCATTAGTAAAATCTCAACGGTAGTATTTTCAGCGTAGGTGATATTCAACATCAAAAGCTGAAAAATCTAGCCCCCAGGGGTGCTGTAGGCTGGATGCAAATACTGGATATCCCCAGCAATGTACCAAACAATTGTTTTTGAATTGTGATACACATAGCTAGTTTTCTCTGAAAATGGAGAGTTTAGTTTGGTACTATGCTGGGTGGATAGCTATCTGACTAAAGGTGGCGCTTTAAAGAGCTAATGTTCAACTGACCTAATGTTCCATATTCCCAGACATATACCAAAGTTCTGTCTTGTGCGTACCAAGCCGTGGGTGTTGACGCAACTTTTGTGCCATAAAGGCCGCAGCCCGCTATTTAATTCAGAGACAGACAAGCTCACTATCAATGGCCCAACAGCAGCCTTGTAGAGATCCAGGATCTAGTGTTGTAGGGCTTGCCTAGGGCTCGACTGGCTCCGCGGGTAACATCGACCCGGATCGAACGAAGAAGACCATCATGGATGGCTGCTCAGGGCCAAGGCCAAGGAGCACCTCTGGCGTGCATCACCAGGTGCTGCCAACCCACAGTCGAATTCCAAAAATAGACTGAAGGATAGAGCTGGTCACGTGCAGGGTTGACGTAATTTCGCTTTGGATAACATAAAAAGTATAAAACAGTTTTGACTTCTGTACTATACATTCTGTCTTCATGTACACATTGTGTGACTAAGATTCTTTTTCAGAGTTCAAATTATGGACTGTTATTTTATACAAGAGTATGTATACTGTCGATGCATGTCTGCATACGTACCTATGGTGGTACACCTTTTACATTAGTTCTTTTTTGGTGTTTAAAAATTTTGGACTGGTCATGTTTTATAATTTGCTGTATATTTCTGACTGCGCTGTACCCGTACTTGGTAATAGTACATGTATTTTGCGTTTCTAACGCTAACAATCACCACCAGTTTACAACCACCCAGTTTTATACCAAAGGGATTGCAAATTTTATATATAACTGTGCATGTACTTCATATATTTCAAAAGACAGAACTTTAGTATATCTCTGGGAATATGGAATATTAAAGGAGGACTATCATGGCTGAGAAAGTTGGGTGTTATTATTTCAATGCATCATGAAAAAAGCTCCTACGACTTTGTTTTCTTTATTTTGCGATTTCTTTAATTTTTATGAGCGATTTTACAAAACTAGTGGACCGCGCCATTTTTGCCACAGCAGACGAAAATTCACTCTCAATCCGCTTGGGGCGCCCCTAATCGTGACGTCAGTGCGGCTGTCAGCCCCATGAATTTCCATTGTCCTGCGGTCCTGCATTGTGATTGTTGAATGACCGAGATATTGCCGCTTCCTCTATGGGGCAGACAGACGAGCTTGATTATTACCTTTTTCTATCCGACGCAACTTTAATTTAGAGGTGAACTAACATCAGAGGCCATTTGAAATGCTGCCGGAAAGAAAAGTGCGATTTGAAGTCTGCTAATTACCAGCGAGGCTGGACAGCTGCCGTCACCTTGGCATAGTTAGATCACCTTAAATCAATTCCCGTGTTCTTTGCCTAACTTGTAATCAAGCCATTTATTCAGCCAACTGATCAATCAAAACCAAAATCAAGCCAATAATGATTTAGAAGAGATAATGAGAAGCAGACAAACCGAACCAGGCTGCCGTGCAAGATTGAAATAATGTCAGTAATCTGAATAAATAGCAGACCTCTGAATTCCACCTCTCGTTGGAAAACTTTCACGTATTATTAATAAGATTTCTTAAAAATAAAATCATGTTAAGATGGCCCTGGTTTTAAGCGTCTAAAAATATACGCGAAGTAGAAAACATTGCGTGAAGCGCATCAAACGTGAATGTGAGAGGGAAATTATTATCGCATTGTAAGCAATGGACAAATGCACCGAAGACTGGGCAAGCATGTTCAGGCAAATCTGTGCCGCAAATTTTAGACATTTTTATTTAATAATTGAACGAGATTCGCACACAACGGCCAAATGTAATAATCGAGCAAACACATTCAGGCAAACTGCGTGCTGAACTAAGCAAAGTTAAGGTCTTCAAAATCATCCTCCTCTACACGACAATTGCTTTCATCCCCTTCCCATTTACTTGGCTCAATTTGCAATCAAACAGTTGATTCGCTCAATGAACCATTTTAAATTGGTTGGTAGTCTACTTTATTTAGATATCCATGTATTCAGACATTTTGCCATCGCATGCATCATGCACATGAATGCATGTGGCAGCCGCAGTGACGTTATGATCTCGCAACTTTTCATGCCACTTGTGGCGTTAATGGCGGCCTCCTGGAAACAACAATTCCGGCTAATTAATGGTCATTTAAAAGAACAGGGGGTATGTATGGACAAAAAATCGACTGTGGATATTATGTTGGAGTTAATTACTATAAGATTAAGTTAAAACGTGTAGGTCAGTATAGTCTTCCTTTAAGTCAGTAGAACATCAGCTCTTTAGAGCGCCACCTTTACTCAGAAAGCTATCTACCCAGCATAGTACCAAACCTAACTCTTCCTTTTCAGAGAAAACTACCTGTACATATCACAATTAAAAAAAAATTCTTTGGGACATTGCTGGGGATAGCCAGTACTTGCATACAGCCTACAGTGCCCCCTGGAGATGAAATTTTCTGACTTTTGATGTTGAATATCATCTACACCGAAAATACTACCACTGAGATTTTACTTGCGCTGTAATGTACCCCAAAGGGACTATGTATCCAGAGAATTTCAGATCTCCATCTTGCAGGGTAAACAAAATAATGCCACCTAAACGCACAATCTACCATGAAATGGTCCGTTTTGAGTTTTCGTCCAACTTTGACTCCGTCTAGCTTGAAAGGTGTAGATACTACCAAAGAAATGTTTTGTATTCCTGAAAATAGAGTTCCAAAAGCACAATAAACAGCATTTACCACCACAGTACATATCTGAGTTATTGAGAAAATATACTGCAACCATGCACCAAAAATCAATTTCGACCATCTTTCCGGCCGTCCACTGCACTAACCCCGCAAGATACCAAGGTACTATTCACTGAAAATGATAGTCTTGTTGTGAGTTAACACACAATAAAGCATTCTAGATTGAAATATGTCTGGGATATTATTTTATTCCCATTCCCATTTTCAATTTTTCCCGTTATTTCGCAAAGAACTCCGGCTTAATAACGTAGTTACCCAGCTGATGTGTAACTGGAATTGAAGTGTCGCAGGTCATGATAAAAGTCTAAAATATTTGGTATTGTGTACCCTGAAGTCATGATAGCTGATGTAAAATGCAGCGTCAGCAGCTGTTGGCCGACAAAACTGAGCCACTTTAGTGGCTTCCAGGTGGTGCCACCTGCAGGCGAAGTGAGATACGGACCTAAAAATTAAGCTTTTTCAGCGAGACACCCATATCTACCTATGTGCCAAGTTTCATTCAATTCCAGGGGGGTCAACACCTCAACTTCTTCAAAAAGTGCCATTTTCTCGCGGAATGGCTCTTAAAAAATGTTTTACTCTTGAATACACTAAAACAGAACAGCATTGTTGTACTCGCCCTTGATAATGGAGAGATTTGTTTTTCTCGCTAGCACAACTGCACAAATTGTTGCAGACTAAACTGTGCATTCTTTAGCGGTGTAGTAGTTTTTCTTCATGTCATGCAGACAGTATAGTTCAGCTTTGCATTGAGTGGTAAGGGGAGATATACCTTAAGGTGTGATAAACTTGAGCAAGCCTTCCTAGGGCCCTGTCATCCCCCATCACCATCACACAGGCCGTGAACTGGCATAGTTTATTATGGGAGGTTATGGAGCTCGCTCTGTTGGCTCTGTCCCCATCTAACTCCAGGTCAAAGCTGCTTGACCACGGGGATTTCTTCTTTAAAACGGGCTTCCGAGTCAGCCTAGACTGCAGCGCTGGCGCCTCTGTGGTCTCGTTTTCAGGCAGGTCTCTCTCGATACCGCTGTCCATGGAGACCTGGGAGGCTCTTTGAATGTCTGGCCGAGATTCAGCTGGACTTTGCAAGGTCCATTTCTCCAGGTGCGACACTGGATTGCAGAGTAGCACAGTATGGATTGGCAACTGTAATTGGTGTTCACAGCCACTTCATTTCAGTTCTACAGTGGGAAAGTCACTATGTCCATTGGCCTTTTCGAATAAGTGTGGAATTGTTGATGTGATCACAAGTGTGTGTGTGTGTGTGTGTGTGTGTTACTTTAAGCTCCTGTACAGGTGTTCATGATAAATACAACAGCATTATTTCTTAGAATAGGTTCTGTGTGTCCCTTTGCAACAGTTAACAAGCTGCTTTCATGAGAATATCTTTTCGTTGAAAAAAGTGTACTTACACAACTCACTGTCCTTCCGCCATACATGAAATCGAACATCAGGGGTGGGAAGAGGAGTGCCACACAGAGAGCTACCAGGCACTTCACCTAGACAGGTGTACAAGAATTAGAAATATAATTTAATTTAATGTCAATTCCTTAATATAAACAGTAGATAAAGTAAAATACATCACCAAAATGATTCGTTTAGTTAGTTTGAGGCTGTTTTTCATGGTTCAGCCTCTTAACACTAAAGGACTAGCTTGACATGATCATATAAAATGATCCTGAGATCACAAAAATTAAGGGAAAACCTTTTCCTGATTTAGCATGACAATGCCCTAGTGCATAAGGCGTGTCCATGCATGGTTTTCAGAGATCAACACAGAATAATACGACTAGCCTGCACAGAGTGCTGACCATATCACTTTTTGTCATAAATAATTTTGTCCCTACCACCATTTAAAAGTCCTAAGTCAGTTAAACTTAGTGAAGAAAAATACAGTGGTACATATTATCTCCTTAAAGTGCACCTATTATGGTTTTTCATTATTTTAATGTCATAGTGCAAATCATAATTTGTATGTGCATTTTAACGGTCTGTATCTGAAAACAACTCGACCACCAGACAAAGCGCTCTCTGCCGCAAAACGCACTGCTCCAGAGCTGACTGAAACGCCCCAATAGCTTCTGGCCATTTTTTTAATCAATTGGTGATGTCAACATTTGAATTTTCGCTCCAAGCAGATAGTTTGGAACGCCCTTGAATCAAGTGGGTTCCACCCACAAGGCTACACCGGTATTTGTTTCTAAAGCTCATTTACACTCTGGAGCAGAAATCCATTTATGGTAAGGGGCGTGACATTTCCTGACAAATGCAGAAATGGTGGAAGAATCACAAGTGAGTGATCAAGTTGACCAATCACAGCGCACTGGGGTTTTCGGGGGGGCGAGGACAGGACTTTCAACAGAGTGTTTCACAGATGGGTACTGCAGAAATGGCCAGCATCAGCATTTTTTTAACAATGATGCATTTAAACCTTTTTTAGTAGACTTCAAGAATTCAAGAATGACTAAAGAAAAGTCACATAAATAGGTACACTTTAAAGCTATAGTCTACAATTTTACCCAAGGTTAAAATCATTATCTTCAGTTTGATGATGATTATGGCTCTAAAGTATCTCCTACACAATACTCATAGCAAAAGGAACCAAAACAAGAGGCCCATGGGCCTTAATGGTCACCTCAGTTGTATAAAAACTGATGTTATTGATGTGAATGAACCAAATATACCCAAAAGTATCATTTTCCTATATAAAGTATAGTAAACTTCACCCCCTCCCCAGGGGCAAACATGGAGCCTGGGGGCCATGAAATTAACAATTTTGATAAAGCACCTGAAGACCCCTCCATCTATGAAGAGTATTGTTTTCCAGCATATCTGGGTTTGGAGAAGAAGATTTTGAAAATTTCAGCCGATTTGACCACTTTTAGCCCTCCCCTCAGAGCACCTGGGGGTGGGCACCATATAACTCGCAATTTTGGTGCATATTTGACCAAGGAAGGTTCCTGCAAAATTCTATTGAAATCGGATCAGCGGTTTCTGAGAAGAAGTGGAAAATGTAGTGACCAGTTTTAGCCCCGCCCCTCAGAGCCCCTGGGGGTGGGCACCATATAATTCATATTTTTGGTGCATATTTGACCAAGGAAGGTTCCTGCAAAATTTTATTGAAATCGGGTCAGCAGGTTCTGAGAAGAAGTCGAAAATGTATTGGCTAGTTTTAGCCCCGCCCCTCATTGCCCCTGGGGGTGGGCACCATATAATTCACAATTTTGGTGCATATTTGACCAAGGAAGGTTCCTGCAAAATTTTATTGAAATCAGATCAGCGGTTTCTGAGAAGTCGTCGAAAATGTAAATTGTTTACGGACGCACGACGGACGACGACGGACAAAAGGCGATTAAAATAGGTCACTTTGAGACTTCGTCTCAGGCGACCGAAAACTCCACTCTCTCTGGAGGCTGCAGGCACGCAAAGAAGTCAACCAATAGGAATCGTTCGGGCCAAATAGGCATTTCCCTGGCTTGGTTCCACAACTCCGTTTTTGCTGGCGTGTACCTCCCTTCCTCGTTCAAATTTGGCACTCCGGTTCTCCTGCCCTCCCACTTCCGCTGTGCCCCGAAGCCATCCTGCTGAGACGTCACGGTTGCCAAGCGCCGAAAAACGCCGAAGAAGAAGAACAACAACAAACTGCAGATACATGGAGAAGGAAAGCTCTGGGCAACCGCCTGTCCCACCTCTACTTGCCCCACCGACCAAGAGGACTAGAAACAGAAAGCCTGCAGTCGAATAGGCTGAAGAGAGGAGAAAGCTGGATCAAGCCAGATCTCAAACAAGAATAAATATAGAAGAAGCCTTTCCACGGTGGAGACTGCTACAGGATTCGCTGGGCCTAAGGAATGATGCAGTTGCTGCAGCATTTCTGTTGGATAGGTAATCATTTGTTTTATTGTAGAAGTTGATTTATGTTTCTGTAATATTGATCGTACATTGCGACGTCAATAACTCATAGATAAGTATTAGGTGAGTACTGGCTTACTGCAGTGAAAGCTAACCTTAGTAACATTATTTCTGTCTGCCTACTTACTATTGAAATTACGTTAGCGTTAGCCTCTAAATGCTGGTGTGTTATGAGAATTGGTTGTGAGAGCAGGAAACAAATCTTGATGGGGGAATGGTTTTGGACACAACACTGGACTTATACGT
Source organism: Gymnothorax javanicus (assembly GCA_029692085.1). Classification (NCBI taxonomy): domain Eukaryota; kingdom Metazoa; phylum Chordata; class Actinopteri; order Anguilliformes; family Muraenidae; genus Gymnothorax; species Gymnothorax javanicus. Next base: position 37,755,092 of record CM056206.1, read on the forward strand.
TAATATGCTTTACACATTGGCTGCGCAAAGTCTGTGAGAGCATTTATTTGCTCAATAAAGATCCACATTGCGGTGTCAATGCTAGTTACAGTTAGCCTCTATGTAGACTTATATGCTAATACAGCTAACATGTTTACACATCGTGTGTGCAAAATCACCGTATTTGTTTGGTTGAGGCAGCTCAGCGCTGTTGTAATTATGAAGATAAGAAGCTAATGTCAGCAATTCTTTGCCTCCATGTCAAACCGGCGCTCTGTGTGCGGCGAACATGCTCTCTTCTCAGCGGGAGGGGGCGTGTTGGTTTCCGAGGGAATGAGACGGTGCTTTCAGGGGAGGGCGAATGGCGTCGGAAGAAGCACAGAGGGGTGGGGGAGGTGTGTGTGGCTGAGAAATCGTAGACTATAACTTTAAAGCAATTCTTACCTTTCTGGCATGTCGCACAGCACTTAGTAAAAATTTGAACATGAACAACTCCGCCTCCCTCCAAAGTCCCACCCTCTTCCCACCGATTGCCAGACTTCTCCTACGAAAAAAATATAGTTCGTCAGACTACAAAGGTAACTAAACGTTACGAGGGCATTTTATTTTATACCATATATAGAATTGAATATTATTTAATTACTGTTGGTTAGTTTTCACTTACCGGTGCCTCTGAATCTGACTCCATTGACCCGTTTCACTTGCGCTGCTCACTTCCTCGCGCCGCACGCAATGTTTTTTTTCGTAGGGGAGTGAAACGGGTCAATGGAGTCAGATTCAGAGGCACTGGTAAGTGAAAACTAACCAACAGTAATGACATAATATTCCATTCTATATGTGGTATAAAATAACATGCCCTTGTAACGTTTAGTTACCTTTGTAGTCTGATGAACTACCATTAACGTTATTATCGCAATTATAGCATTTCAGCACCCGTTTGTTTACAGTCAAATGCGTCATTTTTTTTTTTCTGCCAGAGAGGTGCGTGACTCGCAAGCGGTGACAGCGGTCGGTAACCGGAAGGGGCGCTGCGACGGATGACAGACAGGAAGCTCGGCAAATCATTTTATTCGGACCGAAGAAAATGATTGGTCAGACTTTTATCAGAAATATATGAGAATTGAATATTAAGAGTTTCAAGACCTGGTGGATTTCTTTCACATTTTAGTGAGCCATACGCTTATTAGGAGCATTTTAAAATTACAAAAGAAAAGTGTAAACATGCCAGAAAGGTAAGAATTGCTTTAAGAGAGAAAAAAATTCTCACAGATTGGTAAATCTAAATTGAAATACTACGTTGCCGCCTAATACTCTAGAGCCCGTTGCTCTCGCCCATTACCTTTGGTCGCTTTTGTGTTTTGCCAACCACACATAAACATCACAGAACATCATCACAGAAGAAGAGATATCCTTCCTCTTCTATGATGTTTATCGGCGGTTGGAAAACCAGCTTACATTCCTCATATCTTTCAGCCAAATGCACGTTGAATCCTCGAATTTCCATAGAAAACTCCTTAATATAAAAAGCATAATGCCTAAGTAACAAAAATATATAAATACAATGCAAAACGATGACGGATTAGCAACAATGGAATCAGATTTTGACTTGCAGTCGAGTGGATTCACTTCATTTGATTTCTTGTCAGGCTTAACAGTTTTCAAAGTTCTGAGCATGTGCAGTAATCGTGACACAGCTCCTTTCATCACTGAGGACATCGAACGCAAAGCATGCTTGATGGAGAGATATTTTTCAATCGTAGCAATAATTATCAGACATTTCTCAAAACATAATTTGTGTACAAGATGAGGATGATGGTAATAATCATGGATAAAGTAACATGCCGTCAGTAGTAATTTCGCTATAGGGAGAATTTTTGTAACCCACAACTACTCTCAACCAGTTCAAGTTTACTTTGTTGAATAGCAATCAAATAATTGATTGACTCAAAAAGTTAAATCAGTTGAATGACACACTTCATAAATTTTTATCGCATTATTGCTCATTACTTCTGAGCTTTAAATGCTCAAGTGACACCACAGGCTTACATAAATTTGCAAGGCTTACAGAAGGCCAACATAATGCTATTTTGAAAGAATACGGAAACTCTTTACGTCACATTCTTTATGTCATGTTTCTTGCATCACCTCTCTGTGGAACCAGGATCCCAACCCCCAAGCAGAGAAAGAGCATCGTGCAGTTTCGAAAATGGACTTGTCTTCTTCAGTTTTTGTGACAGAATAAGTGGCAGATAGCTGGGTGGTTGGCTAGCTGGCTGGCTATATAACTAGCTAGTTCCTTCATGGGGCTAGCCCATGTACTTCCACGGTTTCTTGTTTCATCTCTCTGCGGAACCAGGATTGCGACCTCCAGCAGAAAAATGTTGGCTGCGCTGTTTGTTATCGGTTATAAATAAGCATTTTCGTTGTGAACTATCAATGGAAGTACCTCATTTTTTTTTGTTTTGAAAGGCCGTGTAGCCTATGTCTATTAGCAAACAGGCTAATAAGAAAGAAAAGTGGGATTAAACTTCAGAGACAAATATCGGTCTGATTATTGCATATTTCCACATGAGTCATCTTTCTTTGCTTATCTTGTAAGTTTTGTCACCCTGATTAGAAATGATAATCGGGGGTTTTTAATTAAGAAGGTCTTTGATGACCCCTGAATGATATATTTTCACTATGAGAGACACACGAGCTAGGGAAGAAAAATGACTAAATACTTTCTGTGGCTTGGGCAATGGTATCACAAGAATACAACCCATATGTACGGCTAAAATAGCGGCAAAATTAATGACGTAAGAGTAATCCTCGAGTACTTTGTTATGCATGCCCATACATAATTGAAATTGCAGATTTCTCCCATTGTGCAGCACTTAACTGCTGAAATCTTCAAATGTAAGTTGTTTACGAGCTTCTTTACCCCCAGTAAAACGTTCAACAAGATTGATTTTACTGGAACAAGATTTTGTTTCAAGGCATAATCTCACATTTATCAAACCCCCTAAAAATGACATTAACCCTTTGAAGAGTATGTTTTGTCAAAATTGTTTTGAACAAGTAAGAGTCAGGGTCCTAGACTCAATTGCTTTCAGTCGTCAGCAGTGATTGTTGCATTGGCATTGAAAAGTTTTCTGATGAGCATTTAAAACATATTTATCATCTCCCTTCATATTGTGTTCCGCGAGATTTAAAAAACAATAAATACACATCATGGGAAAAAAATAATGTATGTATCTTTGTGTGAGCATCATATTGAATTTAATAATCCCATTGCAATCCACAATGCCCTATTTTAGCTGTTTTCATGGGCACGGGCACGGGCACGGGCACCTTCGCCGGCATCTGTCAGAATTTGGTGATAAATTTCCTGCAGCCTCTCTCTGTATCCAACAGCCAGGTCTCTGTCCTCTTGCCCCACATAGTTTGCATGTTGCTCCACAAACTGCACCACATCAAGGAAGTGTTGCTCAATTTTTTTGCCCATGGACTGCCATGCGAGAAAATAAAATAAAGTGGCCATAAGCTCTCAAGTCAATCTCAACTGTGCCACAAAAACATATAAGTCCATCACAACAAATGCATACTTTATAATCGGACCAAAAATCATTCTATTACTCCTTTTGCATAAGTTAACAAAACATTGCCAGTAAGGACAGAATTTCACTTGTAAAGCAAACACCATTGTATAGCATGTTATCATTTTCTACTTGAGGGAAAATACATCTTCAATCTAATTTCAATATGAAAACTATTGTTAAGCAACAAATGACACTTGTTAAACGCAGTTTGCAATACCAAGCCTGCTGACGTTTGCTGTATTCATCTCAGCCTGTCTGTGCTTCTTGAACACAAACATCTACAGGTTCAAAATGTCAAGATGTCAATCATTAGTGTGGCTTACAGAATACTGTGACCTTCACTGACCTTCAGAGCAAAGGCGAGCACATCGCCATGGCAGCGCTCTCCCAGTGCAGCCTGCAGGGTGTGCAGGAGCACAGTTCGCTTTAGTGTGAGAGATGGCCGGCACGACACCGCAGTCTCCAAATGCCTCTGTACCGCATTTGCCAGGGGATCTGAGAACACGGCCTCATCCGCAAACACAAACATCCTGCAGCAGGAGCCAGAGCATAGCCAATCAGATGGAAACCAGCTGGTTCATATGCTGTGCATACATGTAGAGAGTAAAATCTCAGCAGAATTTTATGTTAGAGTCCTTGTGTGCGGCTTCACAAACCACATGTTATCATTTGCCACCTCAAAACAATCGAAGACCTTGTTTTGGAAAGGTGCAAACAAGTCAGAAATAGACTACAATCCCTTATAACAAGATCCCGCACTGCATCAGGGGACATGATTTTGAAAAGTACATGGAGTAAACATGCAATCAAGAGAAGGTACTGTTAAGTCCATAAAAATCAGGAATGTAACACTACATACCACCCCGTTCCAAGAGGCGGAATGCTGTGTATAATGTAAATTAAAACAATGCTATTATTTGCAAATCATTTAAACCCAATATTAAATCAAAAATAGTACAAAGACAACTAATCAAATGTGGACACTGAGAAATTTTTTTGTTGTTTGAAAAATATCTGCTCATTTTGAACTTGATGCCAGCAACACAATTCAAAAAAATGTAGACAGGTGCAACAAAAGACTAGAAAAGTTGTTTGATGCTAAAAATAATACAACTGGAGGAAAATCTCACATCTAATTAAGTTTATTTGCAACAGGTCAGTAACATCATTGAGTATAAAAAAGAGCATCCCAGAGAGGCTGAGTCTTTCGGAAGTAAATATGGTGAGGACCTCACCACTCTGTGACAGTCAAATGTAAAACTGCCTAGAATTTGGGGATGTCATCATCTATGGTACATAATATCATTAAAAGATTCAGAGAATCTAGAGAAATCTCTGTACGCAAGGGACAAGGCCAAAAACCAATACTGAACGGTTGTGATCCCGAGGACCTCAGGCAGCCCAACATTAAAAACAGACAAGATTCTGCAATTAAAATCACTGCATGGGCTTTGGAGCACTTCTGTAAGCCATTGTCAGTGAACAGAGATTGTAACTGCATCTACAAATGCAAATAAAGAACTAAAGATTGTTTATATTAACGAATGTCTCCCCCAGCCCAACGCAGCTGCCCCTCATTGATGTTTAGGAAGACATTTAGGAAGAAATGAGAATTTGTAAGCAAATTTTCATGGGAATACTGTATATCAAACGGTTTCTGAGTTATGGTCTGGAAATGGTGGGAACGCTGACACAGACGCGCATGCCCACGCGTAACCTGACAAAAACAATATGTCCCCCCTCCCTTCCGGGGGTGAGACATAATTAAACAAGCAATTTGAAGGAAAATGGCAAAAGGCACATCCGTGTTGAAAGTGTCCGCAATCTCTGAGGTAAATATATGAATGAGGTCGTTGCAAGTTACATAGGTGGTCACGTGATCCCCGAAGCAAAATGTGCACAAAGGTTGATCTCAGCATAGTGAATATGGGGAAATCTTGTGCTGCTGTTGCTTGCACCAATAATAATGCCATTCAGTCGTCTGGAAAATACGGCAAAATAAGTTTCCATCAATTTCCACGAAATAGTGAAGCCCTTTTGAAAGAGTGGCTTGTTAAATTAAGAAGAATTGACCGTGGACAGCCTTAAAAACCAACAAAACATTCAGTTCTTTGCTCAGAGCACTTTGAGAAAAGCTGCTTCATGTACCAGAAGTTCACAAGTAAGTCAACGGTTTTATTGCAATAAAAACTGGTTTTAAAGTGAAGATTTAAGGAAATTAGTCTTAAATATATATTCTATACAAATATTAACCTTAAGTCTGAACGCCCCCGTAACTGGGGAAATGAATTTGCATAATAAATACAGCATGCTTCCTAATAGCAACCTCGTCATGCGGCATATCCTCTTAAAGCGAAGAAACTCGGCAAAAAGATTGTAGCGACCGTTTTTACCTAAACCGAACACAATTCAAGTAAGCAAGTAAATAAGCATCAAGAAAAACATTAAATAAAATAAGATCAGTGCTCTATCGCAAGCATTTCTGCTGAATTTGTGCTATGCATACAAACGATACCTCAAATGAAAAAGGACAGTCCACAAATTCCAACGATATAAGCCTTGTCATTTTAAATGTCACCACACTCAAAGAACAGCAGGCATACACTTTAAATGCTACAGAGATGAGCAAAAAATTTTCTTACCTTTGATATTTTGTCATAAAAGCTGTTTGTGGGTAAATCTGCGCTTGCTATTGTTTTAGCCAGTCTATCTGAGAGTCCTCTCGCCATTATGCTATGCAATGGAAGACCTCAGCAGTATAATCGCTTAAAATGGTTTGTTTTTTGTATATTCGCGATAATTAACCGCTAAATATTCAACTGTTGTTTTCAAAGCCGGTCTATCACTGAGAATCCTTGTGCCAATATGCTCAAGTTCAATCACAGCACAGCTATACAAGTACTAAATCGACCAGTGAATATATAGTCTGTTGAGCTAGTGTCGTGGATAAGGCAGAGCACTTGGACCTGAGGTTCAATATCCGGTTATACATGCGACCTTTCAGAGCAAGGAAATAATTTTTTTTGTATAAATAAATAATAATTAATCGATGCATCCCCATTCAATCAAAGCTATCTTCCTGGGTTACTTCGGGGATCACGTGACTTACACTACGGTTTCTGCATCCAGTGCAACGCCTCCATTATTTTCTGAGATAAAGCCTGGAAACGAATCATAGCCCCATTTTGAGACTAAGACCAAACTGTTACCATACAGCAAAAATAGTAAAAGGCACATTTACATAAAATGTTGAAAGAGTGTTCAAGGTTTGATGTAAATATCTTAAACGATTTCCGAGATACACCCCGGAAACTGTGGGAATGCCGACACGGACGTGAACGCAGATGGGAAACAATACAAAAACAATATATCTCCCCTCCCTCCTGGGGGGAGACGTAACTCTCCCAAGTAAAGGTCAAACCATATACAAACAAAATCCAGAAATGCTGCCACCATCTCTATGCTTGAGCTCATTTAACATACACTGAGGCAAAGCGGGGAACTCTCCAGCAGTCTGACTAATTAAAATTAGAAGTTCTTTTTGGAAATCAAGGACGCTGCTTTCTCTGGGCAATGGAAGAGCGGGACCATCCAGCATCTATGATGATATGGGGTGCATTAATGCACATGGCGTGGGTGACTTGCACATCTGTGATCATTAATGCATATACAGGCTTTGGAGCAACATATGTTGGCATCTGTTTTGGGGAAGGCCTAGCTTATTTTAGCAAGACAATGGCAAACCGCTTTCTACACATATTACAACAATTTGACTCTGTAGCAAGAGTCTGGGTGCTAAACTGGCCTGCCTGCCGTCCAGACTGGTCACCCATTGAAAACATTTGGCACATCATGAAATAAAAAATATAACGAAGGAGGTCGCAAATTGTAGAGCTGCTGAAATCCAATACCAAGCAATAATGGTTAAACATTTTGCTTTAACAACCTACAGTAGTTGGTCTCCTCAGTTCCCAAACACTTATAGAGTATTGTTCAAGGAAAAGATGATGCAACACAGTGATAAAAATGCCCCTATAATGTGTTTCTGGCATCAAATTGAAAATGAGCAGAACTGTGGCAACTTTTCTGGATTGTGAAGGGCAAATCAAATCCAGAGTACTGAAGAACAGAGCCGCAACACAAAACTTTGGTTACCGTCCAAAGACTTATGGACTGCACTGTGCTTGGTTTAATAAGCAAAACATATAAGTATGACCCTCCAACCTTTCTCAGATTAATCTCACTGCAGTTTGAAGATATAATTCAGAAAATGAAATATTATTCTCAAGAGAAAAATTCTTGAAATGTATACACTCACATTTCCTGGAAAGGGAAAAATTTACTCCCCAGACTGTGTTCGGCAATGACTGTCCTCTGGAACAGAGCACCTTCAGTAGAAACAGATTTATGCCAACTAAGTAAACACTACAGAGGTATTGAAACGGTCATAAGCCTCTATGGGCTTGAACTAAAAACAGGGCGTAGATTAGGTGTGCCAACTTTGTTCCAACCAATGAGTTTATGGATTTGAGGTGAAGCATAACCTCAAACACTGATCACATTAAATGCAAATAAACTTTACCTCAATTTCCTCCAAGACTAGGAATCAAACGGAGAAGACCGATTTCCTGAAGCACACGTGATAACAAAGGAACAATGAACTCGCAATGTACAGAACTGTGCCAAAGTCTTAGCCACCCTGCATTTTAAAAAATTTAAATCTGTACTATATGTTTAGTTTTTGATTTCATATTAGAGTTCCTGAAGATAAAAAGTACGTTTGAAATTCCAAACGCTAATTTAAAGAAAAGTTTCATAAATAAATGTTTGAATTCAATTAAAAATAGCTGATACAGATATTATAGTCTTGACAGAGCCTTGATGTCAACATCGTCATGGCTGTTTGTAATTTCTCAGTGGGATAGACGCAAGTGAGACAGTCAGTCTGAAGAAGAATGGTGGCAAGTTTTCCACTCTGCTTAGAGCAAGCAATCGCCAATCACCTTAAAACTAAAGTGCAACAGGACGGTGTCCCAAATTTTTTGGCAAAGGGTAGTTGCACCAAATACTGATTTGATTTAGGTTTTAACCAAGGCTTTGAACCGGTTCGCGGAACGAAAACGAAAACCAGAAACTTCTACAAAAACGAAACCAGAAACTTTAGAATTTTTAATGTTCTGGAGCAGAATCGTTTCTAAAAAATAATGGTAACCGGTTAATACCATTATTTTTTCGTTCTTGAAATGTTTTGTGTTTGGGCTACACTGACCAACAGACATTCACTTCCTGTGTGTCATTACCTGGCATGCCCGGGCAGAGTAGAGAGAATTCAGCCTAATTAAGCCTAATGCTATGCCTAGCCTGTCAATTTTATTCACTAAAACTCAATAGTTCTCGACCATTAGCACAATCCAGGGGTACAAAAGCGTAACACAGCAGCGGTCAGTCGGCAGTCACAAAGGCCCGCTGAAACCTCACCTTTCAATTCTTAATAACATAAACCTCTCGCCGTTTACTTTACCCGATTAGCAACAGCTGCTCAGACTAATTGATCGAAGTCAATGGGAGACGTCAAATTTGTTCTCGATTGCACTGTTATACATTGCACCACAAAATTATGAGGCGTTTTCATCCACACATAAATGAAGACTTAAAATATCAATACGTCTTTAGAAATTCTGCGGACATGTAGCTCTTGAAACGCCAAACATTTGCATTAATTATTTTGCGAGGCTCATTAAGCAATAAGCCAGGAGAATCCGTTTTATATTCTGAATGTAGTCACAGCTAAAGAGCGTTGTTAGGCACGATGTACAGCAGAGTGGCAACTGTGAGAATCGCGAAAACGATTGCTGTGCATCATGAAAAGTTTTGGGGTTTTTTTTTTTTTTGCATTAATATTGCCAATTTGCCATCCTTACAATGCTTTATCGATTATATAAAGGAAACCAAAACCATTGTGTTTGCCAGTTTTTCAGTGATTTTACTTTGCTTAAACAAGGAAAAAGACTGGATCTGTTTCCCGTGGCTTCTGCATCTCTTGAGCAGTTGTTGTGGCGGTGTTTGGGCTCAGTTGCCCTAATTCAATATTTGACTGCGCGACTAGAAAATGTACCGAATGACCAGAAGAGCAAGTGAAATGCACTAATTGAGTCCTAACAAGGTTTGGCCATTTGTTAAATGATCTAAATAGCAGCTGTAGCCTGTCCTGTTTCTGTCATTTGCATTTATTGAGCAATGTGAGAAGCGAAATGGGATCTATTCTGTTGTTTGGCAATAAATGACATAGCAGAAGTTATTCTTGTCTTAATTCATCTATAATAATGTAACAAATGTGGCCATATAATTACTTACTGATGCAGCATGTATGAAGCATAGGCCTAGTGAATTGTAGTGTTTGTTGAGGGATAAAGGAAATAATAGCCAATTTGAAAGTGCTAATGTTAAACTTACCAATTTAAAGTCCTATGGCTGACATGGAACGATATTAACCGGTTCAGGAACAAAATTTTTTGGTTCTAACCAGTTCGAGAACGCAAATTTTGGGGTGGAACCCAAAACCGGAAAAGTTAAAATACTGTTTCGGTTCCGAACGAACCTATTGGGAAAATATTCTGGTTCAAAGCCCTGGTTTTAACAGGTTACAGCTCTGTATAGCACATTTCTCAGTTATTAGAAACTTTTTATTTGATCATTTTTGCAAGCATATTTTCCCAATGAAATTGCTTTAAATGTGCCTAATACTTTTCCACAGTACTGTCTGTGTAATCCAGTTTAGCCATGAAGGTGGAAAAACACAAGTTTGGAAACAGTTAGGGCACAGTACCTGGTTTGGACCACTCTGTCTGCATATGTCGCACACAGGCCAGAGCCACATTGCAAAAGGGCTTCGGCAGCGTGAGAAGACTCATACAGACGGCATACGCTCTCTTGTACAGGTCCACTGGAATGTACGCTGACTACACCATTGAAACAAAAAAAAAAAAAGAAAGAAACTAGTTCCACATAAACACTGAGACTCAAAATCTGTTGTAACAATAATTTTTTTTTTTTTGGATTCACAAAGCTTAGCACAAAATTATCACTGACCACATGCATCAGAAAAACATCTTGTACACTAGGATTCACAGCTGACTTGCATTATGTTCAAAATCCCTTTTGGGTCCCCTGTGGCATTGATTGCCTGACTTTTCATGCAATTAGTGGTTTGCTGCAACTCACATAAAAAAAAAAAAATCATAACACATGGACGGTATGAAGTATATTGATATTTAAAAGGAAAAGGTGTGAACAATGGTCTTGCTGAGCAAAGACCGACATGGGTGGAATCCCTCGTCAGCAGGCCACAAGAGAGCACATATTATAATACAAAATACAACAGTAAGGCAAAATTTAAAAACTTGCAGATGTAAATACCAAAACACCATTTACTAGTAAGTATGTATAATTAATTAAATGTTTACTGGAACTGTAGGTAAAGGTGTAACCCTGTGAGACAACATTCTTTTATGAAGGGAGTGTAATGAAGAGCCAGAATTCAAATTAGCTCATTCAAAAAAGGAGGAGGAGCTGATGGTTTATTGCCAAGCAAATCACAAAAGCAGCATGTGAACAGGAATTGAGAAATATTTCAAAGACAAAGCAGTGCAGTTCGGGAACACAAAACACGTGATATAAGAACTGACCTGAAATATAACATATATGAGGGTTAAAAGCAACGGAATGGTGCATCCCTGATTGTCTCTTCTCCGGACCTGTGATAAGAGATAAAACAGTGGTCATGACAGAGCAAAAATAAGCATTCTGTGACCAACAACACAATTATTGATTATTAACCTGACAGCCAATGAGACAGTTTAACAAAAAAAAAAAAAAAAACACACACACACACACACGCATCAAAAAAAAATGTCCCAATTTGAAAAATTGCCCTAAAATTAATATTCTAGAATTTTTTGAAAATCCTTTTACACAGGTTGATAGACAATGGTTCAGTGCTTTTTTGTGCAATTGTACATACTCAACATGTCACGCATGAGTGAGCACAGGCTAATTTGCAATAAATAAATTGCGATACATCTGTTTTGCACAAAAAAAAGTGCTGGGATGAAAACAGGACCTGAGACCATAGGAAGCAACGTTAGGTATGCCCTCTGTTTATCAAAAATTGCCATTACTTTTGAATTAACCCTTTCACAACGTGTCCACCATTTCTTTCCTGGCAGATTTGGGCCCTCCTCAGAATATCGTACACTGCACAGTGGATCAAAGCTCTGTCCCTGCAAAAAACATTCACTTCGACTGTTATGCAATCAATCAATCAATCAAGTCTTTATTGCCCTTCGAAACAGTATCGATTGGCATTGGAATTGGTGTGTGAGGCCAACATAGAATAAAACAAAACAAAATACATTTTGACAAGAAACATGCACAACACAACATGACAGACTAAAGGATTAAAATACTCTGACATAAAGCCATATCATCAGATAAAACTTCCTTCAATAAATATGTCTCAATAAATACATAAAACAAATAAAACAAATGACATAAAGTGCTAGTGCATCAGGAGTACTCTGAGGTAAACATTGCTGTCTGGGTAAACATACCTAGCTAGACAAACACAGGAAGAATGAATGAATGATTGTTTATTTCGTATGAATGACAGACATACAAACGAAAAGGATAGGTAAGAAGCCAAAGGCTTATGGTAAACCTACCCCTAGCAACTCTTACATTTACAATCAATCATGGTGTTAGAGACAAGATCATTGGGCTACTTTGCATATAATACAGAGACCAATTTGAAACATAATTAAGTAAGCAAAACAGACATTAAAACAGGATGTTCTTGCAGAATTCTTACATTCATATCACAGTTCATGAAAAATGACGAATAGCTTACTATAGCTTAGTAAAGCAATAATATAAACAAAGATAAACAATGAAAAGCGAGAAATTATTGATAACTTAGATTCACCAATCAATATTATAACTTAAAATACAATAGTTTAAGTCTATATGGAAACTTAGCCTTCAACACATCAAAACACACAAAGCCTTAAAGCCACATGGACACAGCAAAACCCACAAAACCTTCACACCCAACATTACAAAAGACTTCATACCCAAAGACCCTTAGCCTATCCCTATGGATACAAAATTTGCCCATACCCTTTGAGTTTACATTTCTTAAACATTTTACTGAAACGATAAATATTCTTGCTTTTTTTAATCTCATCTGGTAATCCATTCCATAATTTCACTCCCATAACTGAAATAAACATGCTCTTTAGCGTAGTCCGTGCCTTAGGTTGCTGGAAGTTTAGTGTGTGTCTATATTCATATCTCCCTTCTCTTTCTTTGAACATTTTCTGCGGGTTACCGGGGAGCAGAGAGGACTGGTGTGCATTTATAGCCCTCACAGTTTGAGGGTAAGTGCTATTTGAGAAACGGGTGGTCCTGGAAGTAATACTTTTTAGTCTTTCACCTGAAGGCAGAAGGTTGAAAAGGGAATTTGCAGGGTGAAAGGGGTCTCGCAATATCTTTAGTCCCTTATTCAAAAGATGGGTTTTATAAATATCATTATGCATATTTTATAAATATCAAATATGCATTCCCCAAGGTCATCCAGGTCCGTAGGTGGAGTAACGTACACTTGCAGAGGGGTTAAGTCCGGTCACCTCAGGGGCCATTCCATGTCGCGGTGTAGGGCAAGTACTTGTTCTCCGAACAGTTCAGTAAGTTGAACTGAAATGTGTCAAGGGATGTGCTGAGATCAAGAAAGTGCAAACACCTTGTGTTGCACCATTCTGGGGACATCCATTCATTGATAACATAACATGACATAACAGGACTGTTAGCCACCTAGAGAGCAAAGGTTTGAAGCAATTTCCTGAAAATTTTTAGGACACTTAAGGGCAGGCCTAACGTTGCTTCTCATGGTCTCCGATCCTGTTTTCATCCCAGCACTTTTTCGCGCAAAACAGATGTATCACAATTTACGTAATGAGCCTGTGCTCACCCATGCGTGACATGTTGACTATATGCAATTGCACAAAAAAGCACTGAACCATTGTCTATCAACCTATGTAAAATGATTTTCAAAAAATTACAGAATATTAATTTTAGGGCAATTTTTCAAAGTGGGACATTTTTTTTTTTGATACATCCTGTATATATAAATTCAAAACAAGAAAAAAATTCCAACACAATCTCTGGAAGGCCCACTTGTTTTTGGTATGATTTACAAAGACCTGTGTAATTTAAGACTAAAGCGTCATAGTATCTTTTACTCAAGGCTTTAAATGGCAGAAAATGAGACCTGCAAGAACTTTAGTATAACACAGATGAACTATAAAATGAAGTTAAACAAACAATGTAATATAAATTTGCAAGTAATTATATTAATATGAATGCATTTCTGAAAGTGGTCCACTGCATCCTCATCAATCCAATATCACCCGCTTATTCCTGGTCAGAGTTAAGAGGTGCTGGAGCCTATCCCAAAGTACAACTACTGGCAGAAATTACAGAATCACCGCACATAGAGGAAGTTCATCCAGCTTTTTTACTTCATAGCAAACAAACAAATCGCAGATTTGACACACAAATTTTTTTTTTTTAGCTTAACATTAAGGTTTCATGAAACACACCTCAAACAAATAAGATTTAATTATTTTAAGTATGTTTTTTCATAATAAAGGAGAGGAAAAAAATATTGTGTCACTCAATATTGATGAAGAAATTATGAAATTACCTTGTAATTGACTTTTGTAAAAGAAACACCTGCACAAATTTGAATATGCAAATTAGTCTGCAGTTAAAAGAGAGTGCTTGCAGACCTTAATGAGGTGTTGGACTTGGCTAAATGCAAGCAAGCATGGCACCAACAAGAGAGCTGGCTATTGAACCTATGGAAAGGATTATAAAACTGCTCCAAGAGGGAAATTCAACACTGAAGTGGCAAAGATGCTGGTTGTTCCCAGTCAGCTGGCTAAAATTTGGTTCAAATATAAACAAAATAGGATGGTTATAAAAGGAAAACAAACAGGCAGACCACGAAAGACATCAAAGCATCAAGACAGACAACTCGAAGCAATGTGATTTGAAAATAGAAAATGCAAAAAAAAAAAAAACAAATGAAAAACAAATGGGCAGAAACAAGAGTCAATGTTTGTGACAAAACTGTGAGAATTCAGCTAAATGAAATAGAATTTACATACAGCAAAGCCAATGGATAACCAGCATTCAAACATAAACAGAAGAAATCAAGGTTACAATGAGCTAAAGAGAAGAAATCATGGAGTGTGAATGATTGGATGAAAAGTGAAATTCAGTAATGAAGCACAAATCTGCGTTGGCAAAGGTGATGATGCTGGAACTTTGTGTAGTGTCACTCCAATGAGATATACCCACCTTATTCCTGAGGGCGCTACTGTAGATATGATCATGGGTGCAACTTCCGGTGGAAGTAGTTTTTAGCGAGTGGCTAGTCAAGAACAGCGGCGTTTCTTTCAGTTAACTTAGCGATTACAGCTCGTTTTTTGAACAAATTAACTTGCTTATCTTAAAATGTCCCTTCAGAGCTCCGGCACCCATTGTGCTGTTCGAGGCTGAACTAACAACCAGAGGAAGCTAAATTTATGGTTTGATCAACAGTGTTTTGAACACGCACCCAGAACATAGGGGATTGTCCTTGTGTTCAGCGAAACGGTTTCCATCGCCTACCTACAGAAGAGGAAGCCAGAATTTGGCTGAAAAACCTGAATTTGAAAAGACCCCCGAAAACATTAGGTGCTCATTTCATTATGTTGACAAACAACGATTCCTACTTTATGGCTAGGCTAAGACAGACCGCCGCAGAGGAGACGCCAGGTCCTCAGAAGCATTTTGACAACAGTGCCAAGAGAGCACAAGGTATGATTTCACGTGTAGGGAGGACAGAAAATTGTTGTATTCGTCCGGCAATGCCAGTCAGTGTAACTAACGTTTCATCCTGTGCAGTTTAAGATGAGGCTGTAGAAGTAGCAATAGTCTACTACAATTTGAAAATAGCCTACCCTGTTCCAAACAATAGTCTTGCGCTCCAAACCTCATTTCACTAAAATTAAAAGTATGGGAAAAATGGATTCACTGTGTTTTACATGTTATAGTATTGGATTAGCTAGCAACTTAATACCGTATAATGTAGTTGGCTGGAGTAGAGCTAATTTGACTCTTACTGTCAGATGGCTTAATTTACTCTGTATAACAATCCATTACGTTTCATATGTAGAGCAATATTTACCGCTGAAATATAGTGTTTCCTTCATAAATATTCTCAGAGAGTACTTGTATATCTGTTTTAAGGTACATAAGGTTGTATACTACCTCCTTTAACAAAACGCGACTGACCTTGTTGCTGTGGAAGTACTGCATACGCTTCGGAGCTTTGTAGATTGTTCATAGCGGAGTCACTAATGTAGCCAAATGCGCTAGCGTGGCCATTGCTTCAGGTCGTTCTCCCATTCTTCGATAGTAGAAGGCAGCGGAACCGTAACTTTATCCCGTCTGAGGGCTAAAAGGTGATATTCCCTCATATATTTTCCAATCGCTTAAAAAAAGAGGATTCGCGTGAGCCGCTACCATGATAAACAGTTCAGTGACAGGATGCAGCGGAAGTTGCGCCCAGAATTCGCACAAGGGATCATGGGACGTGGGAATAAGGTGGATAGAGTTGACTGGTTGAAAAAAAAAACAAGCAAATTTCCTCATTCATTTATGATATGGGGTTGCACGTCAGGTAAAGGACCAGGGGAGATGGCAATCATTACCTCAACAATCAATGCCCGGGTGTACATTGAAATTTTGGACCGCATCAATAGAAAATAGTTTTGTTGATGATGAACTTACTTTTCAGGACGATAAGGCATCTTGCCTGAGAGCAAAGACTGTAAAAGCTTTTCTTCAGGAAAGGCACTATCAACTCAAAGACATGGCCAGCAAAAGTCCGGATCGCAATCCAATTTAAAATTTATGGTGGAAATAATAATAATAAAAAAATGGTCCATGACAAGGCCACATCCTGCAAAGCTGATCTGCCGACAGCTATTCGAGAAAGTTGGAACCAGCTTGATGGAGAATATTGTTTTTCAAAAGTGGTCCATGTCTCAAAGAATTCTGGCTGTCATAAAGCCCAAGGAGAAGTAACAGAGTACTAATTCTAATTTTTTTGTTGATGATTCCATATTTTTTTCCTCAACACTGAGTGATTCCTTCATTTTTTCCTCTACCTGACTATGAAAAAATATGCCATGAATTAAAACAATTTAATCTAATTTGTTTGAGGTGTGTTTCATGAAACCAGAAAGCCAGAATGTTAAGCTAGTAAATAAAAATTTTTGAGTCATATCTGTGATTTGTTTATTTGCTATGAAATAAAAAAGTTGGATGAACATCCACAATGTGTGGTGATTTGCCAGAGGATGGGGTGGGAGGTCGGATCACACCCTGGGGCGCGTTTCCCAGAAGTGTAGTTGCAAACTAAGTTAGCAACTAACATAATTTGTCCATTCACTTGACATGGTTTTGACTAGGTAAGTTATGATCTGTGATTCTGGGAAACGCACCCCTGGACAGTTCATCAAGTCTATGGGAGGAATCATACTCCATTCACTTAACCATACATATGGGCAATTTATAGGGCTTTTCCACTAGCACCTACTCGGCTCTACTCGACTCGACTCGACTCGGTTTTTAGGGTGTTCCATTAGGTGACAGTACTTGGTACCAGGTACTTTCTTAGTACCTACTCGGCCGGGGTTCCAAACGAGCTGAGTCGAGCCGAAAATGTGACGTCAACAGACTGCAGGCCCCTGATTGGCCAGGGAGTGATGCTTGCTATGATGACCCCACACATGTTGAGGTGGTATTCAATTGTAATGGAAAATGACCAAAAACCGAGTAGAGTCGAGTCGAGTAGAGGCATGTAGTGCTAAAACTGTGTAATGGAAAAGCGCCATAAAAGTCAACTTAGCATTGGTTATCTGTAAATATGCCCTTGCAAGTCATGGTGACATACCGTTTCAAGATCCTTCACTAGTTCATCCACCAATACAATAGCACTGGATGGATCATTTTCCACATTCTTGTGAAGGGTCCAAATCAGCATCCCTGAACAGAAGACACCACAGTTATTTACCAACACGACCAACTGGACTCTGCTCCAGCTTTCCAAAATAGACATGTAGCTGCTCCCCTCTCAACACTGCAACTGTCAGCCTTTGTAATGCTATTAGCCAAAAACTTATCCTGCAGTAGTCCTGTACTAAGCTACTAGAAACTTCTCGCAAGTTCCATTCTCTCCTACAAGAGAACCCATCCACTCTGACAGAATGCTCTGGCCGGTATAAAGCCACTGAACAGATATTTGGCTACTTTTCTGAGAACATTAGCTCAAATGTTGGGATTTAGGAAAACCTTATTTAAGATCACTCAGCAATAACTTCATCTACTTTAAGCCACAAACCAAGCAGCTCATAGCCATGACCATACTACAATTGGAGACCTTGTATTTTACTAAAACAAGAAGGGCCAGTAAGCTTGTGATCGCTGTAATAATAATGGCGGCAACTGAGATGAAGGCATATTGTTCCTCTAATGTAAATACATCCGTGAACCAAACAGGTGCATGATGAACCAAGTTACCAAGTTTCTAAATGACCTATTACAGACACTTGGGGACACACCTTTAGAGTGGACTGCACACTTTGAGCATGCTGTTGGGTCTGTATATTGGTAAAATCTTTGTGAAAATGTCCTTGTGCTACACAACCAGATTGAACTGAGATGACTCATAGTGTTGGGGCATAGCAGGTGAGTGCTGTTTGGCTTTGAGAAGAATGGGTGATGTTATGGTGGTTGCGTACCTTTGCCTTGTAAGGAGGAAGCATTTTGGCATTCCAGCTCTTGAAGGACGGGGTGGATGCTACGGTAGATGCCAGAGACTTCAGTTGTGAATGAATCCGCTTCTACTGCAGTGCAAGAGCAGTTATCAGAGCTAACATATCAACTGCAACATTGATATTATCATCAGGGTTCCATAAAGAGGGGTCACCCTTAACTAATCTGAGATCAGGGAGATTAGGGATACCTGCAGGCAAAACAACTGACTGCGAGCTAGGACGATGCATTTTGGTAATGCTGTTCATGTTTCCTGAAACATGACGGTCTCTTGCACCTGTGAACAAGAAAAGGAGGGTGAGTAAAAAACACAAAAGAACATGTTTACATGCACTGTGTATGAAATTTTAATTGGCTGCATCAGGCAGGCTGGAAACTGCAGATAGAATCCAGGTCCGTACATCCTTTATATTCAGTGACCTTATTTTTGTTTTCCCCGGTGCTTTGTGACTGTCCTGTTCCAATGTACCAATATTTTTTATGGATTGGTGACATACAACAACTGCCAAAATACAAAAAAGACATTTAGAAATGCATATCATTTGGAGACCTCATGGCACATTTTGTTTCAGTGATAATCATAGTAATCAGTCACCTTCGTCCAGTGACCAAACTGATGTCAACTCCAGTCTGAACAAGGTTTATTTAACAACCTCAAATTGAATGAGAGAGACAAGAAATCTCAGGTCAGGATCAGGTCCATAGTCCTTGCACACATAAGAAAATGGCTGCCTCCAATCTAGATAACTAATGAACAATAATAGCAACTCACAATCACAACGTGTTCCCACTGTGAAAGAAAGGCTTGAGCATTAGAAAATCATTGCTCCAATCTGGGTTTAGAGGCATTTTTTTAAGATTGTGTCTGGTAGTGGGTGATATGACCATTTAAGATTTTCCAGAATTTTATTTTTGGGAAGTAGTCTATGTACTAAATAGTAAAATGATAAATACCTTAGTCCCTGAACCAAATGTGTTGTTTTTTTTCCCCCCGAGGGCCTCTAGAAGGGTCAATTTCATTAGAGCTAAATTGGACTTCTTAAAACAGCTGTTGAAGTTGAAAAATTTCAATGGATCAATGACTACCCAGCTTCCTTTTGATGAATGTCAATCTGCATTGGAAAGAGTTCTGTAGAATTGCAAAATTTTGGAGGCCAGTTGATAGCACTGCCTATGATGGTGCTGCAAAACACTACTTTTTGTTGAGGTGACACTTGTATTTGAGGCATATCTGGATTATGCCCTCAACATCCCAAGCTAGTTTATAAATAATATGTCACGCCAGTGTAGACATATGGTGCACTGTGAGATGCTTGTCTATTCACCATCGTTATAAAGATTGGTTATCCAAGTGACTGCAGTCCTTCTGTCAGCATGAACCAGTCTGGGCATCCACTTAAATCTGTCATCAAGGTGTTTTCATCTGCTCAACTGCAATTCACCAGATACTTCCAGGGTTTGGAGCACAATGGTGATATGTCCAAATCTAGGGATTTTCAGATTTTTACCTCCTATCACACATTTCTATCAGCTAATTCTTGGAGCATAATAATTATATGTCCATGCACCTCAGTTTTAAACAGAATTCACATTTTCATTTTGTGGTATGTCCAACAAAATCTGCTTATATGAATTAAACATTGATATTTTGATGATGATGATTCTGGGATGATGGCCGCGCTGCTGTGCTTGGCTGCTTGTTGTCGCCTATTGCCGCTCCTGCTTGCTCTCGTTCTGTTTCAGTCACTGTCTTTTAAGGCGCGCGAAAGCGCGCACACACCATCGCGCACCTAAAAAAAAATTGAGGTGAGGCAGTGGCTTAGCCAGCGGGGGTGCTAAGACACGTCCCTTTTTGACTGCAATTACTAGTTCTCAATCATTTTCCTTTATTGACGCGTTTTCCAATTATCGTAATTGGCAACCGAAGACGCGGTTTCTCTCCATATGCTATCTAACAGCGATTAAATCATGGGCTAAATTCAGTACAGTTGCGGAACAAGAACAGAGAATTGGGTTGCACAAAACTTCCGTTTAAAACAATTATTAGTCCTGACCTGTTCTCAGTCATTTTCATAATTAACTGAAGGTTCACTCCGAGAGCACTCCACACTTAACAGGTGCTGCTTGTTCTCCCCGATCATTGTCGTCTTACCTAATCGGGGAGAACAAGCCTCTTGTGAGAGACTTCATGCATCTTGTCGAGTCTTTTAATCTTACACTGCTTACGACTGGACCCACCCATAAATTAGGTCATACACTTGACCTGGTACTCTCGTCTGGTTTTCCAATCTGTAATCCGCAAATAATTGATCTGTATATGTCGGACCATAGCGCTGTTATATTTGATGCATCTCTACCCATTTCTCCGGTTAAATCGCGTCTTCCTGTACACTACTCTCGCTACATTAACTCTTCCACTGCCAATAAGTTTTCTGACGCTCTCATTGCTGACCCCAATACCTGTACTGTTGAGGCTTACCCTTCCAATCTCAGCACTGAGGACCTTCTTTCCTTATTTAACGCCACCTGCACTTCTATTTTAAATACTGTCGCTCCCCTTAAATTGAAAAAGCCTACACCTAAAGGTCAGCCATGGCTTACTGATACCACTAGAGCACTAAGGAGGGAGTGCAGGAAATCTGAACGGAAGTGGAAACCTGACAAACTGCACATTTCCTTCGAAATCTTGAAGAGCAATCTTCTTATATATCAGGAAGCAGTTAAGGCAGGCAGAGCAGAATACTTTTCTAACATAATTTCTGTTAACTCTCATAATCTCACAATTAATTCTGTCATCTGTCCCACCCCCTGTTCCAGCTAGTCCCCTGATATGTGCACTGAATTTTTAAGATTTTTTATTAGCAAAGTTGAGGACATTAGAACGAGCATTTCTCCCCCTAACCGTGATTTAGCGGTCTCACTAGTTTGTTCATCTAAATTGGACTGCTTTCAACCTGCCACTCAACCGTTCCTTTACAAAGATGTTTCCTCAATGAAGCCCACAACTTGCTCCCTCGACATAGTCCCTACTGCCCTATTAAAGAAGGTCTTTGATACAGCTAGTCACAGCATCCTCTCTATTATCAATAGCTCCCTAGCTACTGGTACTGTCCCTACCAGTTTTAAGCATGCAATAGTTCAGCCTCTCCTGAAAAAAACCCAATTTAGACCCTACCTCGCTAAACAATCACAGGCCCATTTCTAAGCTTTCATTTCTATCAAAGGTTCTGGAAAAGGTCATCCTCAGTCAGTTGCTGCCATATTTACAACACAACAACATCCTGGAAACATTTCAGTTTGGATTTAGAGCTAATCATAGTGCAGAGTCAGCCTTGTTGAAAGTGTATAATGACCTGCTTCTCTCTACAGACTCTGGCGACAGCGCCATGCTGATTATACTTGACCTCAGCGCGGCGTTCGATACCGTAGATCATGACATTTTAATTCACTGCCTCCAGTATGGGGTTGGCATTGATGGTACTGCCTTGAATTGGTTTAAATCCTATCTCAAGAATAGATACTTTTCTGTGAGTATGGGCAATTTTTCCTCTCCCTCTGTCCGTCTCTCCTGGGGGGTCCCACAAGGTTCCATTTTGGGTCCCATCCTCTTTTCAATTTACATGAAAAATTTGTGTGATATGCACAAACACGTGTGTGTGTGTGTGTGTGTGTGTGTGTGTGTGTGTGTGTGCGCACTGGTATGTGTGAAAGAGTGATGGCTGATTGTGGAATATTATGGTTGACATGGACTCATTGAATCATCTTCACAATTTTTACATGACAAAAATACAAAAAATGTCTATTATACAGTAGTGTGCAGCAATGATTATATACACCACTTCTTTCGTCTAAAACGTGTCCTAATATATTACTTATCTATAATTTTTTGGTGAAAATGTATTGAAAAATACTATTGTAGGCAATGAGAACAAAAAAATCATTCCCACAAGTATACTAAGGTAAAAATATGGGTAATAAACAAAAACATTGAAAATGTCAATTTTTTATAACAATTGAAAGGTGTCACAAATTTCATTTTTTTGACAATTGCATGACCTGAATGCATGTATGAAGGCTCATTCCATGATCATTTTTACTAAAAAATTTGTTTGAACTGGTTTGCAGCAACACTATTCTGCAAAATTACCTCTGATGTTCAGTTGTTCCAGTATATAAGGTAACGTGAACTTTGAGCAGTGTCACAGTGTTAAACACAATGGCATGACGGAAGGAGCTCTCTGAGATTGTTTGTAGCCACACTGTGGCCTTACGTGATGCTGAAGATGTTAAATGCTGCCATGGCACTGTAAGAGACACCATCAAGCGTTTCAAAGAGACTGGTTTGCTGAAAACTAGTGGCAATAGAGGTGCGAAACAGAAGTAAAGTGCCTTTGATGTTCGTTATCTGTGTATGATGAGTAAAACAAAAAAAAAAAAAAAAAAAAAATTGGCGGTTGAAAGAACAACTCTATGATGATATTAACAGCACCAGAAGTGAAGAGATGAAAGTATCAAGATTTCCAGATGCCTGTGTGAGAATGATCTGATTGGTCGTGTTGCTGCCAAAAGCTGGCAACATCAAAAAAAGACTTCAGTTTGCCAAGAAATTCAAGGATTTGACACCAATGGACTGAGAACAAGTCCTTTGGACTGAAAAATTAAAATTGGAAATTTTCTTACCCAAAAACAGAACCTATGTGCGCCATAGAGTCGGAGAACATTTCAAAAATAGCTTAACCCCTTCAGTAAAACAGGGAGGTGGTAATATTATGGTTTGGGGTTCAGCCTGCTCAGAAGGAGCCAGTGGTCTCATAAAAATAGACAAAATCATGGATCAAAAGCAGTAGGCAAACGCTATTCCCCCAACCATTGGGCGAATTGTATATGTCAGTTTCGTTATTCACCAAACCATTCTCAGCCAATGAAATGCGTGGAATATTTTGCAAACAACACCTTTCAGTGAAACTTTTTGACACCTCACAGAGACGGTTGCGGGAATAAAAGCAACCTTCCCTCCTGTTCCACCAACGGTTGGGGAAATAAGAGCAATTTTCCTTCCTGTACCACCAACGGTTGGGGGAATAGCCACTTTGAAAGCAGTATCACTGCATCCCTGTGAGGCATACATTGCCATCTGGAAAGAGACTGACTGGTCAGGGATTTTATTTTCAACAAAATAATGACCCTAAACACCTCTATAAATTGTGCAAGAATTATCTCACTCGGAAAGAAACATCTGATGACATAAAAATTATGACGGCCTGCACAAAATCCAGACCTTAATCTGATTGAGCAAATCTGTTGTAACATCGAAATAATCTCTTTGGAATGAACTTCAAACCATATGGAATGGTTTATCAGAGTGAGGAAATAAAAAAAATATGAAAACTCTGCCTGAAAAATTAAATACTGTAATCAAAGCAAAAGGTGGCCACACGTTTTTTCTCAAGAAGACATTATTACCCCGCCCCGCCCGAAGGGGTAGGGAAAGGGGTATTGTTTTTGGTTCGGTTTGTTTATTAACTTTAGCAGCAAAACTAATGCCCAGATTCACCCCTAATTGGGTTTAGGGATTGCCACTGACCCAGAATAGATGCCTATTGAATTTTGTAAAAGTAGGTCGAAGTTCAACATGTGCAAGGGGCAGGGTTTGTTGTGCCTGGCACCATTTGTTATTTTTGTTTTCACAGAATATTGTCATCTGGTCACTTATTTTCATCTATATGATCCAATCTTACATGAAATTAATACTTGAATTTTACTTGGTCTCTAATTTATCTTCATTTTGTTAAGTGTAGTACAATCATCAGGGCACATAACTGTATAACGGGGGCACAGAATGGCATAGGTACTCCTGATTTTAAGGCATCCTCTAGCCAAGAAACATGCAGGTTTCAGTTCAGAAAAGTGTCCCATTTTACCTAATGCAATCAGGTAAAAATGAGCAGTCACTTAAAACTCTTTCACATAAAATATGAAGAGCATTGTGAAAATATTGTGATTATAGGTCAAAAAGTTGATAAAATGCAACATCCTACAACCATATTTGGTTTTATGCCTTTATTGTTTTAGTTGCAGTACTCTTTTTACCAAACAGAGAAAACTCGAACCAATAAAAATGATTGTCTCATGTACATGACACTTTTACATGTTTGGTGATGGGCTGCTGATATTTAAAGAGCCCAAATGATAAAACCTTAATTCATCCAATTTTACCTGATGATGTCCCAATTACCTGACTTCACCCAACTCAAACCTGCCCATCTGGCGCCACAAACCATGCTATACTCAATGCCATTCAGTTCACATTTTTGCCTATTGTGATGTTTGAAGTGACTATCATCTGAAGCATTTAACCCTTTTCAGCATGATACAACCCCAATTCCGAAATAGTTGGGACGAAGTGTAAATTGTAAATAAAATCAAAATGCAATGACTTTCAGATCACATGAGCCAACATGTTATTTACAATAGAACATAAATAACATTTCAGATGTTTAAACTGAGACAATTTACATTTTTATCCACAAAATGAGCTTATTTCAAATTTTCTGGCTGCAACAGGTCTCAAAAAAGTTGGGACACAGGCAATAAAGGGCTGAAAAAGCAATTAATATATAAGAAAATCAGCTGAAAGAAAATTTAGCAAGTAATCAAGTTAACTGGCATCAGGTGTGTAACATGATTGGCTATAAAAGGGATGTCTTAGAGAGGCTGAGTCTCTCAGAAGTAAAGATGGCCAGAGGCTCTTCAACCTGTGAAGGCTTGCATAAAAAAAAAAATTGTGGAATACTTTAAAAACAATGTTCCTCAACTTCAAATTGCAAAGGTTTTGAAGGTCTCGTCATCGACAGTGCATAAAATCATCAAAAGATTCAGAAAAACTGGAAAAATCTCCGTGCGTAAGGGACAAGGCCGAAGACCTTTACTGGATGCCCGTGATCTGCGGGCCCTCAGACGCCACTGCATCACTCACCGGCAGGATTGACATTAATAAATGGGCCCTGGAATACTTCAAGAAACCACTGTCTGTAAACACAGTCCGCCGTGCCATCCACAGATGCCACCTAAAACTCTATCATGCAAAAAGGAAGCCATTGCTGAGCATGATCCAGAAGCTCCACCGTGTTCTGTGGGCCAAGGCTCATTTAAAATGGACTGTAGCAAAGTGGCAAAGTGTCCTGTGGTCAGACGAATCCAAATTTGACATTTTTTTTGTTGGAAATCATGGGCGTCATGTCCTCCAGGCTAAATTTTATTCACAATTTACACTTTGTCCCAACTATTTCGGAATTGGGGTTGTATTACGAATTGCACCGCTGATATATTACAGGCTGACCGGATAATTGCATTTAGTTTTAAGCAGGTGTTCGTGTGTTCCTAAAGAAGTGTTCAGTGAGCGTAACTAAGCGCAATGTAATACATCAGCGCTCAGTTTGTTAATCTCTCTATCGTCAACAGCAGTTAACAAGACCGGTTCATGACCGGCTAAGCCCGATGCCTCACCCTTGAATGTGCACAACTCTGTTCATTCTCAGTACCACGTGTAAATCAACCCTGAACTCTCAAATCTGAGTTCGGATTCAACGGGAATACTCATTGGCCTATCTGTGGGACTGGCGCTCTCAAAACCTGTTGCGCCGCATTCCCCCCATTCTGAGCAGCATTTTCATATAATGACGAGCAAACCTGACTACCTTGTCTTCTGCAACCTCTTGATATTTGCTTAATTAGGAAAAAAATAACACATTTAACACAGTCGTGCTAATTATTATGTCGTAGGCTACCATGGATATGAATACAGCAAGAAGCCATTTCATGAAATGCTACAATTCATATTATACTGCATTTAATTTAGCTGTCTTTATATTTCATCCAATATTATATAAACTATGAATCATTCGGTTTATGTAAAAGTATTTCCCCCTCCTCTAGACGAACATTCAACATCTTTACAAACCTGAGAGTCCGAATCCTCGAAGCCCCTGTTTCAGCCTTAACAAGCCTTCGGACTAAACGAATCCTTACGCTGTGTGGAGACGGAGAGCCGATGAGAGTGACCCACGGCGGCAAACCTTGAATCATGACATTGAATTAACCCTACTTGCCTGCACAAATCAACCAAAGTATGAACAACGACACTCAAGATGAGAAAGCGAGACAACAATTAAGTTGATAAAACAAGCAAAAAGAATCAACTGACACCCAGAGCAGTCTCGTGCGTTATTAATATTTATATTCTACTGGAATCGTTTCCCGTGAGGTGCGACAGTCACAGCTGTCACCTCCATTATCAAATCCATAAGCCATCTAAATTTTTATGCAATGAAACGTATTGGCCAACATGTACGTGAATGTATTGATATGAAAGAAAAAATTAAAGTTTTAAGCATGTCCACAATACACACAAAGTGAGGTCACGTGCCACGCAGTACGAATTTACAGTTTTCATTTTTCTTCATTCCATGCAATAACCTAAGTAGATCTATTAGAGTGCATATTCATAATAAAACGGTTTTACTAAACTTCGTTTAAAAATATTCACAGCAACAAAGTCGCAAGGATAGGCTATTTAACACGATGAAACATAACCCGCAATTCACTGTTCTTTAATCGTTCACAAAAAGTAATTGGACGTTCAAATGAAGAACAGCAGGAAAACGCTCAACACGGGCTGCAGTAGTAGACGAGCAAAAGTTACCAGTCCCATTCTTACCTGCGAGGTAGGAGAAGAGTAACCATCAATACCAGCAGAACTTCTATCTCCCGTGAAGTCTTCAGGCAGTTGGCATTTAACCCGTGCACAGTTCCACCCATATCCACTGCTCTGATTGGACGAGCAGGCGAAGCTTTAGTCGACCATTTATCAAGCATTTTCTCCAGTGTGATGAAGTGACTCTCAGTACGAAAAAAAATTTCAAAATTATGTCACTATCAGCAAAATATCGGAGAGAAAATAATACATCAACTTGCACTTTATTGCGAATCACTTACTTCCAAAGATTGTCAAAATAATGATGACGCTGAAATTAAACTTTTTCAACAACATTTGACAAATTAACTCCAGGAATGTGTGGCCCACTTAACGAATTGTTTGCACGATTATGACCCCCAAAAGGGGTTATGTCTTTCAAATCACTGTTGACGATGCAGCAATTAACACACTTTCCACTTATTTGGGTAGCAAGCACGAGGCCACAACCACCCATACTATCTTTGAGAAAAATTTCTCCATCAACGTAAAATCCACAATCCATAAATTGTAGGCCTACACTATAAACAGTGGGTAAGAGTATCATTTATTGTATGAAATTGCACAAGTGCATTTCATGATAATTTTACAAAAAAACAAAAAGAAGACAAAAAGATACACAAACTGGACATACAGGACGTATAAACATTCACATCCTCTACTTTGGACAAGCATCACTTTGAAAAAACAATAATTCCCTAGTGGTGCTGATAAGCTGTGCAATCTCATTATCAAAATGCACCAATAATTTTTCAGCTTTTGCAGTTGTGAGATGACCCAAGCAGTCTCAGAAGAAAAGGCTGACAGTTCTCGCCAAAAGTAACCTTTTATGCAGAAACCTACAGTGGGCTCCAAGATTACTGGCACCCCTGACTGGAAATGCACAAACATATGTATGAATGCATTTATGTATGTATGCATGTGCGTGTGTGTATATATATATATACACACACACACACACACACACACACACACACAGGTGCATACATATGATTGTTTCCATCGAAACGTTAATATAGTATTTCACACACATTGGTGCATTCTGTTTTTATATATATATATATATATATATATATATATAAATTGGCTAAGTATGTTATTGCTCACATACAATAAATACTGCCTGCCAATATATCCTGTACTGGCCGACCTGTATTGGCTGACCCTGTATTGGCCGAGTTCAGCAGGTGCACAAGCAGTGGTGGACCTAGCATTTAGCTCTTTAATGAGTCTTGAAGTCACATACTACAGAAGTCATAGTCATAATATTGTCATGATAGCACAACATGCTTAACCAATTAATAAAAATATTATACTTTATTATACCTTTGGGTCACGGCATACGGCGACCCTCAGGCCAATATCAAGGCAATACGGAAATAAGCAATTAATAACATATATATATATATATATGTATATATAAATAACAAAATGCACCAATGTGTGTGAAATACTATATCAACATTTTGGTGGAAACAATCATTTAATACAAAACAAATTTCAACAAAATTAAGGTTTCATAATAACTGGCACCCTTCATTTATTACTTTGGGCAACCACATCAGCGTGGAGTCTTTTCTTGTAATTTTTGACAAGGTTAAGGCACACATTTCAGGGGATTTCAGACCATTCCTCTAGGCAGATTCACATTCTTGGGTTTGCATTTATCAACTACCCTCTTCAACTCAACCCACAGATTTTCAATTGGATCGAGGTCTGGCAACTGAGATGGCCATTGCAGAACATTGACTTTGTTGTCAGAGAACCATTTCTGTGTGGATCTTAAAGGTATGCTTTAGGTATTTGTCTTGTTGGAAATTCAACTTATGGCCAAGTCCCAGCCCTCTGACTGAGGCAACCAGACTGTCAGCCCAAATATCCTGATACTTGGCGGAATTCATTATGCCATTAATATTAACCGGTGCCCCTGGACATCTTGGATTGAAACAGCCACAAAACATGACTAACCCACCATCATATTTCACTGTGGGTATGAGGTGTTTCTCCTTGCATGCATCTCTATTTTGACGTCAAACATGCTGATGCTGTATCTGACCGAACTGTGCAATCTTGGTCTCATTTGACCAAAGCACCTTGTTCCAGTCATAATTTAAAGATGTTTGGCTAAATCCAAAGGCTTGCCTCTGTGTCTTCTGGCCAGAAAAGGCTTTCTTCTGGCATTCCTTCCAATGCACCTGTGGTTGTGGTGCCAGATGGTGCTTTTTGAAATCTGGTGACCCCAAGATGCCACCAAGGCCTGCAATTCCTTTGCAGTGATTCTTGGGGATTTAGTTACTGCTCTCATCATCCTCTTCAGTATCCTAGGGAGCAAAATGCAGCTGCGTTCTCTACCCTTGAGGATTTCAACAATTCCATATCAATTTTTTAATAACTGCCCTGACAATGCTCAGTGGCATATTCAATCGTTTGTGAACTTTCTTGTCACCATTACCAGATTTATGAAGGTCTATGACCATCTGTCTCTTTTGAACTGACATTTGTTTTGTTTTCTACATGGTCTTGGATGACAAAGGGATATTGCGTGTGTTACCTCATTTTTATAGCCTAGTGAAACCCGAAGTGATGTAATGGCTCAATATAGTTCCTTAACACTTAGATAAAACTTAAATAAGTGGAATGTAATACCTGGTTTAATTTTGGTACATGTTATTTACAATAATCTTTAAGGCTGCCATTAATTGTGAAACCTTGATTTGGAGGAAATTGACTTTTGATTAAATCAGTATATGATTCTTGTTGGTTCCATTGGTATATTAATATTGTATAGTTTTTCTCACATGTTGTTATTTGGAGTTTCTCAATAAATAATTTTTTTTAGAATTTTTAAAAGGATTGTTTGTGAATTGCTAGTCAGGGGTACTACAGTCAGCCCACAGAAAGCCTTGAAAATAAAAAAAGCATCATATTTTAACTCAGTGCAATGTTGTTACTGAGAGAAGAGGGGAGATGAAAGTAAAATGAGTTTGAGAAAAATATCAGCAAAAATATAAGAGCAACGTTTCACAAGAATGGTGAAATAGATCTGATCCACACACTTGCAGTTTGAAGTTACAACACAATAGGTGATTAAAGAGAATTAGCCTTCCTATGACACAAACAGAATGTGAGCTGAAGGGCTTGTGGATCAAGGATACGATGGCATGTAACAAGAAAACAAATGATTCTCAACATTCCAGTTATTTTATAACAAGGCAAATATGTCAGTGAGAATACAAAACATCACTTCCTTGTAGGTGAGGAGTGGCTTAGCTGTGCCTTTTGGCATGAAAAAAAAATAATTTCTGTAAATTATGTCATCATACACCAGAATATGTGGCAATTCTTCCTCAATACCTTATATTCTTCTATTTCCTGTTGAAGTACTGTAATTCTTTTATTATCTCAAGGTCCAGTGCTTTAGCGAACTAGCATGTGGCCTGTTTAATTCATGATATTCCACAGACTGATTTTTAAGAGAATTTGGGTATCCCAGGGGCTCATCCCATTGAAGTTGACCAATGGCAGGCAGACTTGTGAGGAGACAGTGGAGAGGGCGGTAAGGAACGAACTAGGCTGTTGGACGCCTCCATTCAAAAGTCCTGCCTGGCCTGGAGAACATGGACTCTTCACACCTGCAGACAGCAGGAAGTGTTCAGGATAAAATACACAAATACACATCCATTTGCACCAACACAAACAGATACAAACAATCATATACTGCCTCTTAATACTGTGTTTTAGTAGACATTGACAAAATAGATACGTGTAAGTTCATGTTTTGAAAAAATGAGAGACCAAACTCAACCAACAGCAGCACTCGGAAGGATTCTTTCCCGCATAACCGCGCGACACTCTGAAGCACCTTCTCTTCCTGGTCCAGACACACGGCAAAGGCACTGTTGTCATCTGTGCCTGGACCACTTTCACCTCTGTGGCACAAAGGTGCTAGAGAGGAAAGATTAAGCAGAGGAATAATCTTTACTTCTTTACCCAGTCCAGTTCTTAGTAAATTCTTTATTTTGGATTGATCCATCCATTGCCATATGAAAACTGAGGACAAAGCCCAAGTAAAACATATACCGATGCAAATAAGGTCAAAAAGAGATTAACCTTCAAACAAGCAGTTTAAGATACACGAAAATAATATCTCTCACTGAAACATCGAGATGATGATGATGATCATTATTATTATTATTATTACACATCTAATTTAGAGTGTCATCTGACAACAGAATCTCTCACCTGGTTGTAACCTATTTCGAATTTGAAGTATTGTCTCCTTTGAACCTCAGTTATAGCCATCTGAAACCATACCATCTTTGAGTCCAAAAATCATCCAACACCAGACTAACCATCCTCCTCTAGTGGTGACTAGTGTAAAAACTAGGTTATTGGCTATAATACAGTGGACAGTAAAGTAGCATTGCCAACCCAATCCATTTGCACGTGCAGAAACAATGAGGAAACAATTAAATAAACAGATCCGAGGCTGAGGCTGAGGCCTGCGGCTGGAGATAAACTAGGTGATATTAACTAGACTTTGTTTTCAACCCAGAAATCAGTAATGTTAAGATAGGAGTAAGAAGGTGAGGATACTTGCTTCATCCTGAGTACCCACTGGTATTCAGTGAAATATCCCTGTTATTCTGTGATAATTTACAAGGGATTATGTTGATCCATAGCTTGTTATCAGGATGAGACAGATTTGAGTCCCAGGCACAAAATAACTGTTGGACAACCCCAATTCCGAAATAGTTGGGACAAGCTGTAAATTGTGAATAAAATCAAAACGCAATGACTTGAACAGAGATAACATAACAAATGTTGAAACTGAGAAATTTTACAATTTTATCCACAAAATGAGCTCATTTCAAATTTGATGGCTGCTACAGGTCTCAAAAAAGTTGGGACAGGGGCCTGTTTACCATGGTGTAGCATCCCCTCTGCTTTTTAACACAGAGTGGAGGTGTCTGGGCATTGAGGAGACAAGTTTCTTGAGTTTAGCCATTGGAATTTGATCCCACTCTTGTTTAATACAGGCTTCCAGCTGCTGCAGAGTTTTGGGTCTCCTTTGACGGACTTTTCGTTTAATTATGCGCCAAATGTTCTCAATTGGTGAAAGATCAGGACTGCAGGCAGGCCAGTTCAGCACAAGGACTCGTCTACTACGAAGCCATGCTGTTGTAATAGCTGCAGTATGTGGTTTTGCATTGTCCTGCTGAAATACACAAGGCCTTCCCTGGAATAGATGTCATCTGGAGGGGAGCATATGTTGCTCTAAAACCTTTATATACCTTTCAGCATTCATGGTGCTTTTTAAAACATGCAAGTGTCCCACACCATATGCACTAATGCATCCCCATACCATCAGAGATGCTGGCTTTTGAACTGAACGCTGATAACAGGAGGGGTGGTCTTTCTCCCCTTTAGCCCGGAGGACACAACGCCCATGATTTCCAACAAGAATGTCAAATTTGGACTCGTCTGACCACAGGACACTTTGCCACTTTGCTACAGTCCATTTTAAATGAGCCTTGGCCCACAGAACATGGCGGCGCTTCCGGATCATGCTCAAAAATGGCTTCCTTTTTGCATGATAGAGTTTTAGGTGGCATCTGTGGATGGCACGGCGGACTGTGTTTACAGACAGTGGTTTTTTGAAGTATTCTTGGGCCCATTTAGTAATGTCAATGACAGAATCATGCCAGTGAGTGATGCAGTGGCGTCTGAGGGCCCGAAGATCGCGGGCATCCAGTAAAGGTCTTCGGCCTTGTCCCTTAGGCACAGAGATTTTTCCAGTTTCTCTGAATCTTTTGAGGATGTTATGCACTGTCAAGGATGAGATCTTCAAAGCCTTTGCAATTTGAAGTAGAGGAACATTGTTTTTAAAGTATTCCAAAATTTTTTACGCAAGCCTTCACAGGTTGGAGAGCCTCTGGCTGTCTTTACTTCTGAGAGACTCAGCCTCTCTAAGACATCCCTTTTATAGCCAATCATGTTACACACCTGATGCCAGTTAACTTAATTACTTGCTAAATGTCCTTTCAGCTGATTCTTTTACATATTAATTGCTTTTTTCAGCCCCCTTTTGCCTGTGTCCCCAACTTTTTTTTTTGAGACCTGTTGCAGCCAGAAAATTTGAAATAAGCTAATTTTGTGGATAAAAATGTAAAATGTCTCAATTTCAACATTTGAAATGTTATCTATGTTCTATTGTAAATAACATATTGGTTCATGTGATCTGAAAGTCATTGCATTTTGATTTTACTCACAATTTACACTTCATCCCAACTATTTCGGAATTGGGGTTGTATTTATCCCACAAAATATTCCCAGTAGGGATAGCTTCAGTTGAGTATCCATTAGGAAAAATGGAGTTAATTGGAGCAATATCACAAGATGTCTAGATAACTCGGTCGCCACAAGGACCAAGTCGTGTATCTCCCCGATCCCCATGAGAGATCACTTGCAAATTTTTACAGCCGCAATGTTACTGTTTTTACTCTTGCTATGACATTAATCTGCATCCCTGTACATGAATATATATGTAAATATGGCTCAAAATGAGCAGAAAACACAAAATCTGCAAAAAAAAATTTTTCAACAAAATGGCCGGCGGCGGCCATATTGGATGTCGGAAATTGCCAAGAATTGATCTTGAGCATTGCCAAATAAACATCTTTGACTATGCAAATTTAGAGAAAAATCCTATAAACTTTGAAGCCTTCAAAGCCTGGAACAGAAAATCTCTGCGGTGGCGGCGGCGGGAGATACAAAAATTAGTTATAATTCCAGGAAAAAAAAACATTTTGGCAACAAAATTAACTTTTAACACAATGAAACATTTCCGTGCAGCTTAAAATATTGAGCACTTCCTGTTTCTTGAAATATTTGAGGTGACTTCACTCATACCTACGTCCTCTGGGCTCTTACGGGCTTTTGTCAGCCTGGGTCCATTGGCTCCTCCTGCTAACAGTGACCGAAAGATGGCAGGAAACATGACCTTCATGCGCATGTAGCAACCAGCTCAGTGCTTGCAGTGCTTTTTTTAAAGCATGATGATGAGAATAGGTCATTGAGCCTGTCTATGCTCTGCATTTACCAACATCATGGATAGCATCCACTCATTGCTAATGATTGACTGTATAGCAAAAAGTATGTGGACGCCTTGCTGAAACCTAATTGATATACATGGTCAGTACGATAGGGCGCACTTTCAGCTTCCATTTGTGAGTATTTTCATGCAACTCTGCTCCACAATTTGGAAAATGTTGCCCTTTTTCCTGTCCCCCCTCCCAAGCTCATAACTCCATTTAGTTTCAATGGACCACTCAGTAAAGAAGACGGTGAATGGGGTATACAAAGAGCTACCAAATATCCTCATATGGAAGATGAATGTTTGTTTTATTAGGCCTTAATGACCAATTCATTCCAAGTTCAATTAAAATGTTAAATTTTTACCATTTAAAAACTCCCATTTTCTATGTATCTCAATGAAGTTTCAGTGAAGTGTCTGCACATTTTGGCCATATAACGTATCTCTGACAAACTGAACCCTTTTTTTGGGGTGGTATTCAGTTGTGCCATGCTAAAATTTGACCACACAAGGGTTTTCTTTACTAAATGACTGAGCAAGCAGTTTCAGCTCAGTTCTAATTGACAAGAAATATTTAAATAATATCAGCACAGAGATTTACCTTCAGTACATCTCAGAAAAATTTCCTCCTTGTTCCTTCTATATGACAAGTCGGGATGAGAATGTGTTGGTACTGCAATCCCAGTCATATTTATATCAGTATAACTTAATCTTTGCCTGATGCAAATAGTACTTCAGAGACCGCATATTCTCTCAGTAACCTTTATTATCATTTAGCTAATATGAACAAGCTTCCAATCCTAATCCAGGTCCAGGATTAGGACCAAATTCACTCAAGACAGTTCATCAACTCCAGTTTTCGAGAACAACCTTCCAATCCCAATCAGGGTCCAGGACTAGGACTGCACTCTTGTTAACCCTTGCAAGTCTGCTCTATTTCTCAAGTTTGTCAGGGAAAAGCTTCCAACCATGATCCCGGTCCAGGACTTGGACCGCATTCCTCTCAATCAACCCTCTCCTCATTGTGAGCAGTTCAGTGCAGGCAGAGCTGATGGAACATCGATCTGGCAGCATCCCTGAAGCCACTGGCCAGCAGCCGCAGCCCCGCACAGCCTACTACAGCTAAACTGTCTCTCATAATCCTGGGGTTCTGTCCTTGCCGATTCGCTCATTGGTTCTGTCCCCGTCATTACCATACTGCTATCAATAAACAACCAGTTGATTTCCACATCTGACTCTGCACTTGATTACCGGACTGGACCATACCAAAAGGATTTAGAAATGAAACAATAATAATAAAATAAAGGCAAAAATAGAACCCAAAATGCTAGGTATCCAGCAATCAGGATGCTTAAAATAACTGGTCGTTTCAAATTCCAAAATACTGACAAAGGGCTAGTCGAAAAAGACAAGTATCCTAAACCAAGAGAACCCTCTCACCAAAACTGTCAATATCCCAGAGGCACAAGTGAAATTTAGTCACGAGCAATGCAAGTGCCTACAGCTCCCCTAAATGACAAACAAATAACAATTGTATCATTGTAATGACACGAAACCAATCAGAGCACTTTGGTTGGCAGTAATTTCTGCATAAAAAAAACTCATTTTGAGGCATAAAAACACAGCACCACCTGCACTCACACCATTAAATCAAAAAACAGGCACTGACACTTTTATCCAAAGCAACTAACTGTTGAATCGACTGAGGGATCAGGAATGTGGCATGATGGACCTAGCTCAAGCACTCCACAACTGCATTGATCTAATTGAGACAGTACTTAGGCTTAAACCATTAACCTTCAGCCCTAGTCAATCTCCTTTGCCGCTAGGCTATAGGCCACACTTCAAATGGCACTAGTAAATGGCCTTGTCAATCATGCTCTATAACACACATCATATCCTGTCTGTCCATCTGATATTCAGCTGTTGGAGGCCTGCACTCTTATCTTCTCTCAGAGCTCTTTCAAGACCCATAGTAGGCAGCCTTGGGCCATCTCAGGCTCTTCCTGAGAAGCACGGGTGTCCAGCACCTCTGTAACAACAGAGGAGAGCTGCTTCAGCTGTTCTAGGCTCTGCGTCCAAGGAATACTGGAGATAGGATGGCATGACGCTGAATATAGGAGAAGGGACTGCTTCTTGAATGAGAAATCCAGATAGATCATTATCACTTGGTTTCCATTTTTGCTATTGGCCATACAATGAAGGCTTGAGTTGGCTAATGAGTTTACCGTGTCAGATTACAGTTTACATTATCATTCATACCATTCATATTGAGGAGTTACTGCGTGAGAAAATCTTTTCTTTCCTGACTCACATGGTTTTGGTGCTACAGCCAGCTGGTGATAAGCCTTGATCCTCCCTCACCAGCCACTGGCATGAGATGCCTGTGGATAAGAGAGGTAGAACCAGTGCAGGTAAAACAGGGTCAGTGAGGGCAGTCATGCTGCACCCACACTTTGTAACCAAAATGCAAAAAGAGCATTTAATTTCGCTATCATCTTTCATAAAACTTATTTGGAGCCAGATGCGCTCCACAGAAAACATGAAAATGATATTCCAAAAACAATCGTCAAAATAAACAAAGGAACAAGAAAATTGCCAATAATAAAATTTTAAATAAAATAGAAATGAAGTACAAATATGAGAAAAATCAATAGGAAAGATTGTAGAGGTAGTCAGAATGACAGATATGCAAACCAGGAAAAAAATTACTAAAAATAGCTGGAAAATATGTTTATTTATTGTTTGGTTTCTTATTGAATTCTGGGAAATTAGGCATGCATAGAAAGGGAGCTGCTTGATTACTGGTCGTCACAAAAACAGCATCAGTCTGTCTAGAATCTGTCTTATTAACCCAGTGAAGGACAAGGAACAGGCTGAGAAAGCGCTCTTTAAGAGCCAGTAGGGCATAGGCACCTTTGGCCTTCAGCTTCAGGCAAAGGACAGTGACAGTGAGCAGATCAACACATGCTGCTGTGGGGCTCTGGCTAGGACAAAAAGTTGCTGAACACCTCATAGGGCACTTGCCAACAAGGAGCCGACCATAGGGAGAACTAAAGTCTAAACACCAGGTATGTCCCAAAACTCAAAAATGTATACTGCTTTTCTTCACTCATTTCCTCCCTGCATACTATCAGAGGAGGAAAAGAGTGAACTAAAGGAGGATGCATTTTTTCAAGCACAGAAATCCATCCACAATGGAATTTATAAATGAATCTGAGTGTGTGACTTCTCATATCATGGCAATCATCTCCCCTTTCCGGGAAACTCGGAGTTCCCAGAATTTGGCATGTCCAATCTGATACCTAAGCGAGGTCAGAAATCTCCTGGAAATGAGCCATTAACTTGTACATATCATAGGTAGAAGCAATGTTTTAGAATTGGCATGATTGTGTTGCAAACTGAAGAATTATGGTGAATTGGGAAATCCTGCAGTATGGTTTATTCAGCCCATATTCTGTGCTGATCTGATATAACGTTAGTATGGGGACAGTCCACATGCTTATTTTTCCTAACCAAATTGAGGTATCACTTCCACTCTGAGCCACACCTCAGCCAATCAGATTGTACCTAAATGAAATTGTAAGCCATTCAGATTGTACATAACTGGAATTTTTCCCTTACTTGGCTCCCTTGAAAAAGAGATTTCAATCTCAGCAGGACTTCCCTGGTTAAATAAAGGTTAAATAAATAAAGGTAAACAATTTTTATTTAAACAAAATAAATAAAAAAATAATCTGGCAGGCGGCCCACACGTAATTTGACTTCCATCTAGTATTATTTCACATATTATTTTAATTTTCGCTATTTTACAGTTACAAAATGCACTCTGACCCCTTGCCATATCATTGATCATGTTTCCAATAAACATTCAGTGTTCTTAATATTAGACACACTGGTTCAGCTGGAGCCAGTTTGTCACCGGTGTGATGTGGTGACGCATAATGTTTTGTTCTTACCTGCAGGAGGGTGGAGGAGAACATGAGGCCAAGTACAGTCACCAGTATATACTGGCACTGATCCTGCACCTAAGGGTAAAGGACACAAAGAGAAAGCATATTATGGGAGCCCTGTACCATCTCCAGCCAGCTAGAGAAGAATTTCATCAGCCAATAGTGGGATCTTTTTTGCTGTCTTGTCTTGCCATTTCTCATAAAACCTATAAGTGTGAATACAGCAGGAAAAAAAATTTCAAATGGCCTAGCTCTTTTTAAAACTCAGTCTCTTACCTATATGAAACACCATGACAACAAAAAGTTGAGAAGAATTGTGGAAAAAACAAAGGAACAAAATAACTTAAAACTGTCTGGCTTTGAGGCACTATTTGCAGTCCTTTATTTCTCAGGAAAACACAAGTCCATTTTCATGTCCTTAATGACTTAGCAATGGCACTGGGGTGCAATACACAGGTATTGCGAAACGTGAAGAGCTAGGACAGTGATGTGACGAATTCTCACCTCTATGGGCAGTGCTCCCCAAATCGCAGTCCTCAAGGGCTGAAAACTGCTTGTTTTCTCAATTCCTTTACCTAGGAGTCAGGTGTAATGACAGTTTGGCCAAAAACAGGGCTGAATTTGGATTCGAGGCCTGGATTTAGGGAGCCCTAGGGAATGTTCAAGATCGCAGGGTCGAGCAAGAGCCCACAAGTCCTTGCCTCTTGAATGATTAAGCTATGTTTGGTCTTGTAAAGACAAGGGAGACCATCAGCAAACAGCCTTGCCTTGCTTTTCAAGATAGCATCCAGTACTGTCACAGCTTGGTCAATGGAGCTTGATGGCAAACCTTAGTCAGCAGCCATGTTTGAAAACATGCAAGAACTCAAGAGTTGCCCAAAAATACGGAGTCTTCCTTTGCAAGACCCAGGCGCGAGACTTGAACATGCTCAAGGGCATGGTAGATAATCCTCCCAAAAA
This sequence comes from Gymnothorax javanicus, assembly GCA_029692085.1. Classification (NCBI taxonomy): domain Eukaryota; kingdom Metazoa; phylum Chordata; class Actinopteri; order Anguilliformes; family Muraenidae; genus Gymnothorax; species Gymnothorax javanicus. The sequence continues at coordinate 37,794,356 of CM056206.1, forward strand.
GTGGTGTGCTCCATTTTAATTCAATTTTACTAGCTGGGGAAATCACAAGAGGGATAGAACATTGAATCATGAGAAAGATGACAAAACAAAAACAGACTATGTAGCCTGAACTTAGCCAGTCCAAGCCAGGGACCATCAATCCTGCTCCTTGGTTTTGTATAAAGTAACATTTATTCAAGACCAGGGCCCGTAGTCACAAAACATCTTAACGCTAAAAGTAGGTCCTAACTGCCGGATTTAGGATAAACTCCTAAAAAATGCGCGTGTCAGTCGTAAATTTAGGACTCCTAATTATTTTTATTAAGTGTTATTCACAAAGCATTTTAGGCCTAAAAGTAGCTCCTAAGTCTGGGAGAGCTTAAATGTACTCAAGAGGACTCCTAACTCACTAAAACCTATTCACAAAGAATCGGAAAATGGCTGCTGCTGTTGAAAGACGGAATGACTTGGAAATTCTGAATGATGCGCAGTTGTTGAAAAGATATCGGATCAACCGTAAAGGGATTTTATTTGTTGTTGACTTGGTGAGGGAGAGAATTACGTCTCCATCCATGAGAAACAACCCAATAAGCCCCGAAATAAAATGATTGACAACACTTTGTTACTTGGCCACCGGAAAAATGCAACTTTCCAATGCAGACAATGTAGGGATTTCACAATCATCTGACAGTCGCTCAATTCAACAAACAATTAATGCGCTCTGTGAACCTCATATCATCCCACAGTTTATCCGGTTTCCAATGGACATTTGCCAACAACACAGAATCAAACTTGAATTCATGCCGGTCTCAGGTATGCCCGGTATCATCGGCGCTGTTGATGGGACCCATATTCTAATTATTTCTCCAACCCTACAGAAGAGAAAGGTGAAGGTTCTGGAGCGGCCATCAGTCTCCTGACCTCAATATCATCGAGCCGCTTTAGGCAGATCTCAAACGTGCAGCTCATGCAAAACAATCAAAGAATTTGCAGGAGCTGGAGGCATTTTGCAAGGAAGAATGGGCAGCAATACCACCTGAGAGAATTAGGGGCCTCATTGACAACTATCACAAAAGACTGCACACTGTAATTGATGCTAAAGGAGGCAATACATGAAGAACTAAGGGTATACACACCTTTGAACAGGGTTCATTTCATTTTTTTCCCTTATTGCCAGATTTTCTTTGATGATTGTGCCATTCTATATGACCTACAGTTGGATATGAATTCAATAAGAAATAAAAAAATGTGTTTCTCCTGACCATTCATGTTTTAATTAAAAAATGCGACCTTTTTTACAAATTCAGTGAGGGTATGCAAACTTGTCAGCACAACTTTATTTCCAAAACCTAGTTGTTAGGGGGTCTGATATTATTCTTCACTGATAAAAGACAACTGAAGTGTTGTTGGGAGCCATATAGATCATGCTAACCACTATGACACGTTTTCAGACACCATTCAGAGACATTGGCGAAAAAATCAGACAATAATGGTTAACATCTGATGTTTGTCCTTGTTATCCGAAACTAGGTCCCCATTCACAGCCAGAAGTGTCAATTCAATGAACTCCATCCATTTAGGATTTGCAAGCAAAACCTTGCATGACAATTCTTATGTATAAATTCTACAAGAAGCTTACTAAATTTAACTTATAACAGTCAGACATACCAGGTCCACAGTTTGGTGCAGCTGGGAGATGGACTCCAAATTCCTGGCTTTGGCTTCAAAAATTTTGAACAGGGCCTGGTGATAGGCCCGCTTCCGCAGCTCGGAAGAGAGGGAGCCGAGCCGCATATAACAGCTGGGCTTGGTGACCAACTCAAAGCCCTCAACAGTTTTGGCCGCCCGCTCTGTAGATGGTAAAGGGAAGTGTAATTCAAGAGGCGTTTTAGGTAGCATTTGCTGCGAGCCATCCATATAAACCCAAGGTACTTTCCTTAAAAGCAGCTGCTTTTAAGAAATAGTGAATTGTTGGCCTGTTTTTGAATTTATTAAAACCAGATCTAGACAAAAACTTGATGAAAATACATAGAAGAAACATCGCCTGCAAAGCAGAAGGTACTCAAAATGGTTGGCCCAGCTGAACCCCCGAGCAATCTCAGAGGCAGCAGCCACCCGGCAATCCTAACTGAGGGAAGGAGCATATCTTGAGCTCAAAGCACCGACTGTTTAAGCTGCATTTCCATCAAACTCTTTCAGCATAGTTCCCTTTGAACTAGTACATAACCTGTACGGACTGGTACCAAAACCCTTATCTGGTTTTTGCTTTCACTGCAGACAGTACTCTTAAATGTCGGTAAGGTTGTTCCCGGATGGCAACAGCCATCCTTCCCTCATTGACACAATTCCTGCAGTTTCACCAGCAGGACTGTTGCTCACAGTTTTCTGTTTTGCGCGCCATTCTCTGCAAACTCTAGAGACTGTTGTTAAAATGCCCGAGTGTGAAAATCAAAGGAGGCCAAGTAATTTTTCGAGATACTCAAACCATTCAGTCTTGCAATGATAATCATTCCAGGGCCAAAGTCGCTCAGATCACATTTCCTCCCCGTAGTAACGTTTGGTCCAAGCAAAAACTGATCCTCTTGACCATGTCAGCATGCTTTCATGCACTGAATTTCTGCCATGATCGGCTGCTTAGATACTTGCCTTTACAAGCAGGTGAATGTGTTCATAATAAAGTGGCAACTAAGTGTATTTATTTTTGCTATTGACACCGTTAGTCAGCAGACTTCCCATTTCAAACCTAGGTCCAATATGCCAAATTTGCAAAGACTCTGGGTTCCGATAATAAATTGGCCAGTCGAGATGCCAAAATTAATGAGAGTCGATTTCAATCAAATCCAAATGGTCTCCTCTCCACAGAAAAGAACAGTGCCTCACAAGGAACATAATTCATTGTGTCTATTATTGTGAACGATGGAAGAGACCATTCATTGACAGACAATGTAAACTGAGACAGACAATGACAAAAATGTTTACAGTTCACGTTTTCCATTGTATTTCATGTTATTGTGAGACACGGAGTGGTCACAGAGGCTCACCCAGCTCGCCATCCGTCAGCGGCAGATATTGGTCAAGAGTCTCTGATGCACTCAGGGCGGAGTCCACACCAGTGCTGAATAATCGCACCAAACGGCTGCCCATCACAGTACGAACACTCCCGCTGATCGCCGCCCTGGTCATCCCAACACCGTCCAGCACAGCGTCCCTGGTCCGCTCCACAACCTCTGCTAGGGTGAAGGTCAGGACCTCCCTGGCCCCATTGGTTGTTATGGCAACCTCCTCCTTGGCACCCTTCACTATATCCATGGCCGTAGTCACAACCTACGTACCAGACATTAATTGCAAGAAAATGTGTTTTTATTTTAAACCAGACAAAATTTCTGGGTACCAAAGTTAAATTGATCGGAAGTATCAGTATTTTCTCCTTCGCAGAGAAGGCATGCTGGTAAGTATTATATTTATAAAATCCCATTTTATATCCCATGTATAACAGGTGAAATAATTTTCCTCAAAATTCCAGAGCTTATTCCCTCATTCAGTAACAAACATTTGACTGGCTGCTCCCATATTCCACTTTCATCGGACAAATGTATTAATTTCCACAATCAGATACAATTCCTTACATACAACATATAAATGAAGCAGAAAAACTACAGTAAAGAGCCAAAATATTTTGACCGCCAGCCTAATGGGCTGATAGTCTGCCGCGTGCTGCCAAAACAGCTTTGTCAAATTGTTGTTCATTTGAACATCCGGACTCAAGGTTTCCCAGCAAAACCTTTCTAGGAGTATCACACTCCCCCTACCAGCTTGTCTTCTTTCACAGTGATATCCTGGAGCCACCTCCTCCCGAGGTGAACAGCATACATGGACCCAGCCATTTACATGTTGTGAAACATAAACAGGACTCATCTGACCAAGTGACCTTCTACTATTCCTCTGAGGTCCAGTTCCAACCCCTGTCCATAGTAGGCGCTCTCAACAACGGACAGGGTATCCTGACCACTCTGTGGCTACAAAGCCAATATACAGCAAGAAGTGGTATACTATGTGTTGTGACACATTCATCTCATTACCATCTATAAAATTTTCTGCAACCCGTGCTACAATAACCCCTCTGTTGTTTCGGACCAGACAGCATGGTCTTTGTTGCCCGTGTGTGTCAATGAGCCAAGGACATCTATCAAATTACTGCCAGATCATGGTTTCTCCTTCCTCAGACAGCTTGTTTGTAGGTACTCACCCCAAAAGCCTGATCAAAAAGTCGCTCAGATCCTATTTCTCCCTCATCCAACAGGTTGCGAAGCAATTGTTTGCAAACCATTTGAAGTTTGTTCACAGACCCTGATCTGTGCCATATATAAGATAATCAATGTTATAAGCTTCATCTGTGAGAGGTAATGAGGTTTGGGCTCATCAGTTTCTTGGTAATATGAAACGTATTCTCATACGTTAAAGCAGACAGGCAGATATCGGACAGTTGATAGCAAGTTTGATTAAACTGTGTTTAAGAAACAGGAAACCTTCCCCCGTTTTTTGAACAAAGTTACCAACCGCCAACTGGCCGCATGTCTCATAATTTGACAGCAAGCTCCGAACAAGTGTTTTTCGACAGAATATCTTGTGGTGTGCCCAAAGCATCATCTACAGGTCACGGACTCATTACAAGCAATTTGCCATCTGCACTGCCTGGGGTTTTGGTCAACCTTGCCATTTTAAGCATTTCACCCTCTTCTGCAAAATAGTGACATCCTACAGACTGGATTTTCACCAGCAGTGCATTAAGCCACAACACATTCATGCACAATCAATCACCCTAATTTTCAAGCTTGAGGGAATAAAAAAATTATTATGAAAAAGTAAAAGGATTTGGGACAGTATCCAATTTAAAATATGGTATTTATCCATGTTTAAAAGATGCTCTTCCTCTGTTCCTGAATCTAGACAGTATCCAAACCAGAACAATTTAGAGAGATCTTGCTTCATTGATGCCAATGGCATTGACAAAGCTATTTTGCACAATATACCTTCCCAGGAGGCTGTAGCATGATGGGCCATGTCCACTCAATCACATCCAGTCCTTTACATGAAAGGTTATTAGCAGCAGAAACTGTGGAGGGAAACTCAAATTACCAACCTCAAACCCAGAAAGCAAATAAAAATAATTTAAAGTCAAGAATGTTGTGTAAAAAACATTTATATTCTGTCTTTAAAGTGATTTGTAATGATCCTGCATTAAGTTCCTTATAGGAGTCAATGTTGCTCTATGTGCCTTTGATTTTGGCATATAAAATACCAGGAGCAAAACTTGGATAATGTTAAGGTTACCCATAACGGCAGTTACTTTTAAGGATTTTCTTATATACATTGTACTGACTCAGGGATCAAGGCTACACCACTAGATGATTCAGAGGGGAGAAATGGTGAACATTATGTACTGTAAATGATAACTGCAGAAAAAAAAATGTGAAATTCAGTGCAAATGCAGATCTTAAGCACACTCACTCCCTTTGTGCAACTTTCCTCAGACTATAAGTAAGTAAGTAATTCTTTATTTATATAGCACTTTTCACAGCTCAAAGTCACAAAGTGCTTCACAGGAAATAAATAAAAACAAAAAAAAATGCAGTCAATACAATCATCAAGACAGTACAGTGCCACATGCTGCAAACAATTTACGGCTGCCCAAACGCCTGCCTGAACAGGTAGGTTTTTAACTGGCCTTCAAAAGTGAGTACCGAGGCACAGGTTCTCAATTCCATGGACAGGGAGTTCCAGAGCTTTGGGGCCACAGACTGGAACACTCGGTCACCTCTGGTTTTCAGCCTCGTCCGAGGCACGATGAGGACCTCTTGGTCAGAGGACCTCAGTGACTGGCTGGTGACATAGGATTTGAGAAGCTCACAGATGTAAGCGGGTGCTTCTCCATGAAGGGCTTTGAAAGTCAGCGCCAGGGGCCTCATTTATCAACCTGTGCGTAGAAAATGTTCTAACTTCTGTCGTAGGAATGAAACTTAGAATGTGTGTAAGTACAAAAAAATCCTTATTTATCAAACGTGCGGACACTGGTCGTACGCACGCCAGTAAGAAATATGTGATGATAAATCCCACCTGTTCTAAACTACCATGCTCGTGCATGGTTAGGCTTATTTGCATTCAGAAACGCCTCCAATTGACCATATATGGTAGCAGCAATCCCTTTAAGAATGCGTTTATTTCCCTCCCTTAAATCATGGCAAAGAGGGCGAAGAAGAAGAATTTCTCCGGCACAGAGATTGAGGTGCTTGTAGTAGAAGTTGAAACAAACCAAAAAATACTGTTTGGAACACTCAATGCAGGTGTGGTCAACAAAAGAAAAAATGCTGCGTGGGAGAAGGTAACGACTGCTGTTAATTCTGTTGGGTCAGCGGAAAGAACAGTCTCATTCATTAGCCACGGCTTCAGTGGATATCCCCGATCACCAATAGAGAAGTTATAATAAACCATACGAAGCCCAGAAAATGACTTCGAAATGTTGTAACACTCACCAATAAGCCAGCCATCCTCAACAGCTCCTGCGCACACCCACAGAGCTGTTCTGCCGAATGATTGAGTCGTGCGTTCCTCCCGGCCACCGGGCAACAAAGTTTAACAGAGACATATTTGGATCGCAGATTATTTGTGCATTGATTGAATGAAATCCTTTCCTGTTCACGAAACTGAATGCATTGTGTGATGGTGCTTTTATTGCGATGTGGGGGCAATCTACGGCTCCAATTATGTTTGGGAATCCGGCGATGGCGTGAAATCATCGTATAATTTCGGCTTGTTGGTGATGTCTGTATGGGAACTGGATGTAAGTTGGGGCCAGAGAAATTATTGCATCCAACACTGCCGGCATGATTCTGCTTAGTGTCGGCGGCGAAATGCCGCATATGCCTCCAATCTCTCGCTGAAATGTTCCGGTGGCCAAAAATCCCAGGGTGGACAGGAGCTGGATGTGCACTGGGATGGCTTTGGTGCGTTTTGTCTCTCGCTCCAACATGGGTTGTAAATCACGGCTTAAATCCATCAGTATGTTTTTGGGGAAGCGGTACCTGCGGAGAAGCCACTCTGTGCTCTCACTGAGCAGATTTGCACGCTCTTTGAAAACGCGCTCCCTGCGGAGCGCACGGTTCTCCAAATCCTCCAATAGCGCAAGACAATCCAAAGTTTTCTTTTCAGGTTGTCCTGTCACAGCTATCTTTTATAACTTGTTACACAAATTATTCAAATTGTCTGCTAAATTACTAAATGAGAATTTTTATTAATAAGAGGAAACGGGGAGCATGTGGGAAGTTTGAGATCGCTGAACACTGTGACTCTCTTAGTGTGTTCTATTTGTAGTTTCACTGTTCTACCACTAAGTTTTGTGTGTACGCATGGTAAGTGTTGTGCTGAAATTTACACATGTTCCTACGCACAAGTACAAGTTGATAAATCCCATACTTTGCGTGGGAATGTTCTTACGCACTCATTACGCACACATCTGTGCGTACGCACGGTTGATAAATGAGGCCCAAGCTTGTAACGACATTCTATCAGAAAAAAAGCAAAGCATTGTCAGACTAAAATGAAACGCATCATCTTTAGAGTGTACAAGTGTTTTTCACGCAGAATTCCGTGTGGACCCACATTACAACTGGAATGCACGCATGATGACTTGAATGATAAAACGCCTGCATAATGTCGACGGATGAATATTAGGGGAGAGCCGGTGCGAAAGTAACGTGGGACGAAACGGCGATTTACTCACATCCGCACTTCGACGCGTCAAATTAGGTCAGCACGTGCAGCTCGCGACACTCTCCAAGCCCGGGAAAAATCTTGAGGTTTCGTCACTTCCCCGCGAAACGAGACCGGGAAGACTGTTTTCGACAGTGGTGAGTAAATTCAGACAAATGGTAAACTTTTTTGATTTAAAGATTGTCTTTATCGCTCCATGTGCCATATTTATGATGAAATGATAGGTCATTTAGTTTTGTAACATATCCTGAAGTTTGAAATGTCAGACTTTTTCCACTTTAGAAGCAATCCTGGTTCAAATGTCAGGAGTCACTGTCGGGGCGGAAGTAGCAACGGTTACGTTCGTCCCTCTCTGCTAATGCGGCCGCATTTTGTGTTTTAAAGCTCATTAAAAAATGTGTGTGTTATATTTTACCGACAGAAAATGCCAAGAGTTAGGGTCAGAACTACCCAGAGAGGAAAGGTTGACCAACAGGTTTACGGAAGGGACTTTTTTGATGTGTGAGGCGAGAGTATAAGGAGGGCAGCAGAGGTGCATGGCGTTTGTCATGTCACCCTGTTCAGATACTGCAAGAGGAGGGCAGAGGCAGGAGGGCAGCAGACCAGAGCCCCAGGGTACAGGGCTCACAACAAAGTCTTCACAGAAGAACAGGAAAAGAGACTGCAGGCATATATAAAGAGAGCAGCTGATATATATTTTGGCCTTAGTCCTAAAGAGGTTGGAGTAGCACTGCAGACAGAGCTACACCACTACCGCCATTTGCCTACATCAAAGTCATAACAGCTGTTATTATTATTTATTTATGTATTAGAAGTGTGAGTTCAATGTACAGCTAGAGTCATACTAAAAGCAATTTTAAATAAATCCACATTAAAAAAATCAGATTAATTGTAGGAACATACTCTCAATTAACCTCTTTTTTCATGCTGTTTTAGGTGCGAAAGTTTGCATATGAGCTGGCCGAAAATATTGGCCTCAAAACTCCATGTTCATGGGAGAAAAACCAGATGGCAGGGAAGGATTGGCTTACCTCCTTCCTCGAGCGCAACAAAACCCTGTCCATCCGTCGACCTCAAGCCACCAGCATGTCCCGTTCCACCAGCTTCAACAAGACCAACGTGACAGCGTTTTTTAAAAACCTGAAGACTGTCCTCACCCGCTATAATTTTGAAGCAAAGGACATCTGGAACATGGATGAAACAGGTAAAAATTCATATTTAGATAAATTAAAAAGCAACAGTGATTTGCAATAGCAACAGCAATAATTCATTTCATTTATTATTTCAGGTACCACAACTGTTCAAGTGCCAGACAAAATCATTGCCACCAAGGGGCAGCGCCAGGTCGGTGCTGTGACCTCTGGGGAAAGAGGGACATTGGTGACTGTTGCCTTTGCTGCCAACGCACAAGGCAACTTTGTTCCCCCTTACTTTATCTTCCCAAGGAAGAAGTTCCATGACCACTTCATCCGGGATGGCCCCCCTGGCTGCACTGGTTCTGCCAATGGATCGGGGTGGATGCAGGAGACAGATTTCTTGGCATTTTTACAGCATTTTGCAAGACAGACCCGCGTGACCCCAGAGTCAAAGTTGCTGCTACTCTTAGACAATCATCCATCACACCTCTCTGTGGTACCTATTGACTTTTGCAAGTCACATGGCATTATACTCCTGTCTTTTCCACCCCACTGCTCCCACCATCTTCAGCCGCTAGACCGAAGCATTTTTGGTCCTCTGAAGCACTACATTAACAGTGCAGCGGACAATTGGATGCGAATGAACCCTGGAAGAACTTCGACCATCTACAACATCCCAAGTCTTGTGGCTAAAGCTCTGCCTCAAGCTGCGACAGCAAGCAGCATTTCATCTGGGTTCAAGCGTACTGGTATCTGGCCCTTTAATCCAGATATTTTCAGTGAGACAGGCTTTGCTCCAGCTTTTGTGACCGACCGTCCTGCACCAGCTCCATCCCCAGTGCCAGTGCCAGCTCCATCACCAGCGCCCTCTTCATCACCAGTGCCAGCTCCATCACCAATGTCCGCTTCATCACCAGCGCCCTCTTCATCACCAATGTCCGCTCCATCACCAGCGCCCGCTCCCTTAAGACACCACCAACCTAGCCAGAGCCCGTTTGAGCTGCATCCCCATGAGTCTGCCATTCCTGTAGTTGGTGAGAGTTTGTGTCTGTGTGTGTCTTTAAATGTGCATGTTGAGCCTTGCCAAGCTTTTTTTTTTTTTTTTTTAAATATTATCTATCCAGGTATGCTTGTGGTTCCAGGAACATCTAGAGGCACGCCAATACAGAGGTTCAGCCCAGAAAAGGTTTGCCCATATCCAAAGGCTGGCTCGAGGAAAGAAAATAAAAGAAGAGGCAGAAAGAGGTGAGCAGAGTGTCGTTTTTAACTTGTCTTGATTTTCTTGCTTGTATAAAAACAAGCTGATTCTGACTATCATCTCATTGAATGTTGCAGGTCAACAGCAGTACTGACCGACACCCCAGTAAAAGCTGCTTTGGAGGAGGAGAGTCGGCAGAGGGGCCAGAAAAAACAGTCCCCTTCAAAACGCCCAAAGAAAACGTTGTTTAGCGGACACACTGCAACCACAGTTTCTCAGGGCAATGATGAGGAATGTCTTGTTTGTGGGGAGACATTTGCCTCATCTTTGCCTGGAGAAGTGTGGCTGCGGTGCATCTTTTGTCTGCTGTGGTCACATGAGGCATGCACTGAGGGTGCAGCTCATTATATCTGTCACAACTGTGATAATGAGTAAAGTAATTTCATAATTTTTATGAATAGACCAATTGCACGTTAAACATGTTCACGTTTACTTTTGAAACATTTGAAGCAAATGAAAAATGTTTCAAACAAATGTCTGATTGTTTTTGTTTCTGTTTTAATGTCATTTTTATGATTGAAATAAATAAATTCATTCATTTAAAATGAAATAAGCTTTTTTTTAGATAAAGTGCATTGTATATTTACAATTGCATGTTAGCAAAGACATTGTTTGATTTTTTTAATGAAAAACGACAGTAATTTAAAAGATTCCAGTTAATTTGATCACGTTACTTTTGTCCTGCCCGTGTGTTTGTTTCATCACGACTGGAGGGGTCGAAAGTAGCAATGCGCAACTTCCGTTCGACGTCAAACTATGCCGAAGTCAATATATATTGGGATGATTTAGCACCTGATATTGACAGAGCACACACGAAAGTAGTTAATCGCTCCGAAAATTTTTTTCGGTCTGTAACGTTATCTTTTCAAATGACGTCTATGTGAAAAATGTTACTTTCGTACCAGCTCTCCCCTACTAAACAAATGACAAGAAGCAAAAATGAATAATGCGCACTGGCCTACCTTCCGTGTTTGAAATTCCAGTGATGCCATTGTTCAAATAAATCCAAAAGGAGGAAAAGTTGTGGGAAGTCAACCCTTCACTCTCATCAACTGCTTGGACTTGATAACATCTGAAATGCCGCAGGATTGCAAACTAATTGGAGTTTTTTTTTTTTTCCGGCAAATCGAAGTTCACAAGCAAATAATGACGCAAGACGTCTCTAAATAAGCTGTGGTGTAGCCTACTATGAAACGTAGGTCTCTCGAGAAGGGTCCGACGCGCCGCACATATCTCACACTTAATTGGTGCGACTCTCTCCTGATCTCGCGAGATGTTTCAATTAATGACGTAAACTGTGAAGTTAAAATGCTATCATCAGAATTTTTTTCCTCTGAAGTTATGGTAGTATTTCTTCCTGTTTGGAAGATGTCGTTCTTTTTATGCTGCAGTTTAGTTCTGCTCACTCACAAGATTCACGCATTTCGCTCTACTGTAGGCCGTGTTCATTAGCCTACTTGATCTCACTGCTTTTGTGTACATTTCTGTAGAACTGTAGCTAATGTTCCTTCATTCCCTGGTTTGTTCAGGCTGTTTTTACTGATTGATGACTTGAATGTAGCCAGGCGCACTCTCGACTCTTTGGTCTCATTAGAAATTTCAAAAGTGGACCCCATCCTTTTTTGAAGAATCCAAGAAACGGACTTGGCCTACATTATGTCATGTCAGTGGAGCAGTTTGTTTTGCTTGTCAACAGTAGTCGAGATAACCCTCACTTAGTACGAATCCTCAGAGGGTATTTAGGTTTCTGCTGGCAACCGAAAGGAACTGCTCCCTGACATGAAATAGCGTAGGTCAGATTTGCTTACTGGGTAATTCCGTGCCAAATCACCAGATTTCAGAGAAGGTTCCCGACTGACCATCTCAGATTTAGTTCACATTTTTTTTATTTTAATGTCCTTGTTACTAATAACTGCTGTGCAAAATTTTAGGCCAATATCTCCAATAGTTTTGGAGATATTAAGCCTTAAAAAAGGGGACGTGGCCCCATATTTAGCATAAAAACGAGTACTACGATCAAACATCCATAGTTTGATGGCTAATAACTTTTGAACTGTTCAAACTAAATGGTTCAAATTTTCACACATGATTCTTTGGTATAATAAGGCTCTGTACAAAGAAGGAGAGCTTTGTATGCGACATATTTGCAGATTTATGGCATGCCAAATATGGCTTCCTGGAATGCACGTTTGTCCATAGTAGCACTTTTGGCTCTCTATATCTCCAGATTTAATGACATCAGATGTCTGATTCTTTTTAGTATATGAGACATCTTATAGTACTATCAGGAAAACATGTTATATCTGTAAAAAAAATTATACTTTCTCATATATAGGCCCCTAAAAATGGAAAAAAGCTTGTTGCATCTGTATTTTGAATGCTTATAGCAAAAATCTGACAAGGTCTGCCAGAAAACAAATTAAATCAGTGAAAAGAGCAAGGTCTAATTGCTATACGTACCAAATATGAAGTTGGTGCTGTGAAGTAAACTATTGTATTTAAGCTGTTGAATATAGAAGGTTTTATGACATGCGAAAATGCCATATAGTGTGAACAGTTCAAAAGTTATTAGCCATCAAACTATGGATGTTTGATTGTAGTACTCGTTTTTATGCTAAATATGGGGCCACGCCTCCTTTTTATTGGCTTAATATCTCCAAATCTAGTGGAGATATTGGCCTAAAATTTTGCACAGTAATTGTTAGCAACAAGGGCATCAAAACAAAAAGTTATGAAGCAAATCTGAGATGGTCAGTCGGGAGCCTTCTGGTGATTTGGCACGGAATTACCCTACTGGATTCTTCAAAAAAGAACAGGCCCCTCTTTTCATACTTAAATCATTAGTTTCATGATGCAATATTATTATTATTATTATTATTATTATTATTCATTAAAAAACAACTTCATCAATACCACAAAAATATAATTTTCAAAAACAATGTATTACTTATATTGCTTGTCAGTTGTCTCATTAGCTATCTAAAGTATTTAACAAGTAAATATTCATGATGTCATTCACAAAATGGAGAATTTTTTTTCTTGCTGCTCAAGGGTGCAGTCTCTGGGTTACCAGAAGACCAGATCGCTTCAGGGTTGGACAAAGAGTTTGAGCAAACAATATTGGTTCCCTCTCAGTTGTGACTGCAACCCCTGTGGTTGTGAGCGTAACTACAACGGATGCCTCCCAGATTGGCCAACCCCTGCTGGGCCCTTCCGCTGGTTGCTCACAGACCACAATCCATTTTGACCAAAAGATTGAAAAGCTCTAGTGGAATGAAAAGATTCGCTATCAACGATTTTCTAAGCATGCATGTAATTCCAAGGAGTTAAATACTACTAAATCTGAAGACTCTGCCTCAGTCTCTTGTAACTCTTCTTACGAGGAGAACTACAGAGGTCATTGGGGCGAGCCAGTTATGTGCAGACAACTGCGTGACACCCTGAAGGTCAGCACCTGCCCTTCTGTGCCCACGACAGAGTACCAGGACCAGTTCCGAGCCTGGCAGGTGCTGCCTTCCAACAACTGTTGTGACACCTACTCCTGTCTCACGCAGAGAATGGACCTGCAGGCCTCCTATGCCCAGAATATCAAGGGCTACAAGGGGATTGAGAGCAAGTGGTTGGTTCCTACTCCCCAGTGGTATAGGCCTCAATATGTTTGCCCCTAGGGCAAATTTGATACCTTTCCCAGCTATTAGCTGGACCTCCAGGCACAGAAGAGTACCTCTTGATTCCTTATACTTCCCAGGGATGAGATTTGTCAATTGAAGGGGGCCTTCCAAAACAAAACCACCTACAGCTCTGACTACCTATCCAAGAAAGCCTGGGGATTGCGAGTACCCACCAGCTACCACCAGAGGGCAATGTTTGCTGAGCTGCACCATCACAGACAGGACTGCCTGCACCCAGTTACCCTAATAACTACGTAGGAACCTCGTGAAAAGCTAGATACAGCTAGGCAATGGGGCCTGTAAATTTGCAGCTGTTCCAATTGCTGGAGAATGAGATGTGAGGACACTTTTGAATTATCAAACATGAAGACATAGGAGGAATGTTTTGCGCAGTGGTTCAAGAAGTGATTTGACTGAAGTCTTTCTTTCTTTCTTTCTTTCTTTCTTTCTCCCCAAAGCACATTCCACAAAATGAATACTTTTAATACTATCTGTATTGTGGTATGATGATGGGCTCTGTATGAAGTGGTATGATAGGCGGATAAGTGTTCTGGAGATGGGTAACCCTTAAAGATACTGAATCTTAAGATGTATACTGTGGCTGAGGGAGGATTTTATTAAATTATGCAACCTCTGTCTTGGCTCAAAAGAGCTGCCAAATGAGCAGTTTTATTTTTGTCTTGCCTGGATTGATTGTGTGAATTAAAAAGCATTCTAAAGCAGTCACAATGGATGTAAATATATTTTCAACAGTAAACTATTTTAAAGTTGTTTTTTTATTAGCTGAAAATGAATGTTTTTTCCTGTGCAGAAAATGTTGGAGACTGTGCAGTGGCTATGCCTGAAGTTGCCATGTTAAGCAGAAGAGGCCTTCTTATTCAATCCAGAACATATTCTAAAGCGCTTGACTCCTCTTCTTCTTGGAAAACTGAAAACACAAGGGTCTTTCTTCATTTTAGAGAATACCTTGACATTTCAATTTTACAAATTTAACAATTGACAAAAATGAACAACTGTGAAAGCAATTTAATCCTCTGGGGAATGTTCATTTAAAGGACATAATTCTTGATACAGAATTGACAGTTCCAGTGGGCTGTTATCATGCCTTAATTTACAGAATCATGTTGATCATCATGCATATACAACATACATAAATACATGCATACATACACACACACGCATATATAAACCATTATGACACTAGCATGTTGGCGTGAAGTTCATTCTAATGAGGGGATTGATTGGTTTACTTTTGAAACAACATTTACATGAAGTTTATTTTTTTATGACACAAAATTTAAAATAAGTCAATAAATAAATAAACTGTATACGTAGTGAAAACTTTCATGCACATGTTGTGAGATCTAAAATTGATTCTATCCCACAGCAGAATTTTGTCGAATGATTTCCAAATACATTGATTTCATTACTTCCTTATTCGGTGAATAAATTAATTCAATTGCGTGGACATCATTAAAGCTTTGCTGAAGTTCACAGAAACAGACTGAAGAGACAGATTTTGACTTAAATGTTATGAATAAATGACATCAAACCACTTTCAATTTCTCCTTTGAATCATAATTCGCTTAGAGGAGCGCATCAGTCCAAAGAAACTTCAATTCCCGGTGTACACCACTATACACGTGATCTAATCCCGGTTCGAAGTTTATTAAATGCTAGGAAAGTTGGTGTGTGTTGGGTACATCTCACTCTTGATCACAATATAATGAGGCAAAATGGGAAAATCGCTGAACATTCGAAATCAAATCGGTGTTCGAGAGTTATGTGGAGATCTTGCAATCTGTGCATGGGTCTGTTTTTCTCTCTTGCAAGCTATGTGCAGGCAAGTAACCGCTCGTGCAACTTTATAGTTTGCAGATGGGTTGGCTAGCGGTACGAGTTTGATTGGTCGCTTACTCTATTTTCTAATTGTTAGTGGCTAGCCAGTTTGCTAATTTACTCAAAGTTTTGAAACTACCAAAAGTCAGGGCATAAACATTGCGTTCCACGGCTCTAGTTTTAAAATTGCTGAGTTTCGAATTTATAGCTCTGGTACGGAGCCAATCATGCGAATTAATATCGTCCGGAGTGTAACGGAGATCCGTGGATGACTTGAAACTCACCAAAGTATGAATTGACGTTGAATGCATTGGACGGAAAGAAATGTAGCTCATTATGCTTTCTGATTTTTATTTCCATCTAGATAAATGATCCCGATGCAGGCTTGTGGATGGTAAGGTTACTGATTTGCACTTTGAATACTTACACTGAATACTGACTAAACCTACAAATTGCTTTTTTTTATTAACCGAATAATTACTGGGCTCGTACCTGGTCCACTGGTAGGACTGTGAAAATGGGCACCAAGGACACCACCCTCAAGTCTACAAACCAACTCGCTTCCATTCCTCACTTGCTCTGAATTCATTTCTACCGTGTAAATGTGTCTTTGCAGGCTGCCTACGCAATTCCTGCTTGCTTGTCCTTATTGATAAGCCTTAACCCACAAGTGACAGGTATTTGATTGCCATTAATTTTAAAGATATTACATGTAATTATTGTGTGTTTTGTTTTCAATGTGTGATCTATAGACAGGGCATTGAAAGAGTTGTCTTGCAGAAGCTCTGCTGTGGAGGAGGATTGCTGATCTTCACACACTAATTTCTACTGCGGTGGCCTCTATGTTGGGCTGGATGCTTTATCAAAAGCACATTCAGGATGTCTTCCAGGAAGAGGAAGGAAGGTATAAATAATGTGATGTTCCAAACACAGAAAATAAAATGCTGATTTTTACTTTCAAATGAAAAATGGTCCATGAACTTGAATACCTCAATTAAGCAATACTGTCTATGATGCATGTTGACATATAATAGCCAACTGAGTTGAGATCTAAACGCTACACATTAGAATTGTCATAACATAGCCTGTATGTGTCAATCTTGCATCATTGTGGTCTAAAGGTAGTTAATGAAGTTAGTTTAAACAAAGATTTCCTTTTCATGCTTATTTTACAGAGAATTCTCGGGGCTCAGTTTGACAGTCATTTGGCTTCTACTATGTAGACACTCAGGGAGGTGAGCTTTTTCCAGTGCCATGAAAGAAATGTTGGAGTACCGGCTGATCTGAAAATCAGTTTAAAAAAAAAAAAACATGTTAAGATTACCATGTATGATAATCATAACTGCTTTTATATTCACAACAGTCAGAGCTGATGTTCTAAATATTTTTCCCAGGTAACTGGGTAATGTACAATACAGGTTAAAGACTCATCTGTTCTGCTATTGTATAAAATCCCAAGAATCAAGCATAGCACAATTTAATCAATGTTGTTATACTTGTTTTTTCCATTCCAGAAATCCTGTTGGTTCACTTAGAGTTTGCATTGCTACTTCCATCACTGCTTTTCCCTTCTTGGCATGGCTGTACTACTACATAAACAAAGACCTGAGGTCAGCCTGGCCCTCACACTGTAAAACGGCTCTCTAGGCCAGAAGGACAAAAGATAAAAAGACGGATGTGTTGTCAACCAGCCGAGGTTAAAATTCTTTTGAAGATTAACTGTAATTACCTGCTAGGATTTTGATCATGTACTTACATGTCACTTGTCAGTCAATGAAGTCAAAAGTACTCTACAAAAATCCAATTATGTTTTTGAACTCGCTTCAATTAAAATGTGCTGTGGATAATTTCTGCATTTATTAATACTGACCAGTCAAACAATCAACTACCACAAACTTTACATCACTAGTTCCCACATGAAGGAGTTTGAAACTAGTTCCCACATGAAGTGTTTATTTTCCCCACTTCAGCCACTCTGTAATTTAGGTGGTAGCTAGAGGCATATTTACTAGAAGCTATGCTTCAAACTATTGCGGATCTATATACGCTATACCTTCAAAATACATGGAGCAGATACTACATTTTTCTCTGAGGTCTGAAAAAATCTTTATTGATTTAAAATAAAGGACACTGTATGAATTGATGTACAGGAGTTACTCATTTTTAAGCATTCATGCCACATTCATGGCCTCAAATCCATTTATTTACCCTGACTGCTTTGGTCCTGCCAGCTGGAATTGGATGGCTATACAGTATTGTTTTGAAAGTCAGACTACAAGGAGAAAATATGGAGGAGTGGGAGAACACCAATAGACAAGTCTGCTTGGCTATTTGGTGAGTTTATTGTGTTCTTCCGGGTGGGGGGGAAAAATCATTGCAATTATTGTGAACTGCTGTATGAATCAGTTGCAGGAATGACTGGAAAAGTCAACCTTTTCATATCAAACAAAATGAAACCTTAAACTCTGTATTCACACCAGATCACTAAAGCCCCGGGTCCACTGTGGGGGTGTGCACTAGAAGTGTGTGACCATTTCTAAATCACTCATTGTTCTTATGGGCTGCCAAAATTGATAGAAGTAATTTTATATTCACAACTGATGACACTTCATTGCTTCTAGAGGCCGTTTGTTTGTAGGGTATTCATAGTTTCCTAATTTTGAATGTGAAGAGTTTGAACACTCAAGGAATTCAGGGAACATCTTACAGTGCATGTGCAAAATATTCCCTGTTAATTGACCGATCGGTGAAAACTCCCTAAAACGCTAACTACCAGAGTGCTTTGCGCGTAAACCGGAAACTAAAGCTTCAGAAGGAAGAAACCATAGTTACTTGCAGGGTCTTTGCGTAATCCGTAAACCGATCCAAGAACGGTTAGTGTGACGCTGATCACTGCTTGTGTAGTAGTGAATGCAGCCCTGAAACTGATTCAGAATTAGGTCTTGAAGCGCCTCGCTTTCAATTAGTGCGACAAACAACCTTCTGTGACTCTCTACTCCATTTCCGTTCGTGTTTGTCAGAGGCGCCTTGCGGCCGACTCGTGGATATTGTGAAATCCCGAATGTCTCTGTCCTTGTGCCTTCTAACTCAGTTGCTGTAGCACGCAAAATAACCTAGGTATTGATCTGCTGGTAGTCGAGTGCGTGACTTACTTGCATATCTGAGTCCCCCACAGTAACTTGTTTCTACGCTTGGCGTGTTCTGTTAAAAAGTGCCGTGACTTATCGCCGACTTATCAGGCATCATGGCACTAAGTTTAGTTTGTCAACAGAATTTGAAAATTCATTTTCTCAGCCGCGCTGTTGTTCAAAATAGATTGAAGACTCCCATCAAATGCGGCTTTTGTACTGCTCTTACGTCACCGTTGTCTGTCCGCGTCCGTGGACCACATCAACCGGTAAGGGTGGCAGTTATTTTTACGATTCATTTTGCAGTAAATTGGAATGCGTGGGGTTGCGACTGAATTCCCAAAAAGACTTGGCAAATTTTAACATTTATACATAGGTATCGTGCACTGTGAACTACTTTTGCCTCCGCCAGGTCAGTGGGATTCTCACTTGCGGGTCACAGAAGAGTCCATTGCGTTGCAGCTACAGATCTGTAAATTCTTCGCCACCTCCGCCGCCGCCAAAGTCTGGTGATAAAACGACCAAAAAGGATGGGGTATGTCCTTCCGTATTCCATTCCGGAGTAATGCTGTATTTTACGAAACCATGTCAGAAACTTAAAGTAAACCTTTCCTGAAGGTGCTGATGGGAGTTGGGTCCCCATTAAGGAATATCATGACTTCGTAGCTCTCATATTCTCTGACTGACGTTCACTACTGCTTCAAAGAATAAGGATGGAGATTAGCATTTTAGGATACTTCATCTACAATCAGCACAGTTGCTGACGAGTATGTCTGAAATCAGTTTAAAAATAAAGTGAATGACTTCATCATTGTTATCCATGGAAATTAATAACAAAGATAAAATTACCATTTCTTGACCCTAATTTTTGCTACATACCCTCTCCTCAATTCCTTTTTCGAGGTTTTTGATTAACACCTTTCTAGTTTTTTTGCTCAAGGCACTGCTCAGTTAAACTGACTTGAGTAAGGAAACTTGTATGTACAAATAAGCTGGGGTGGATTGTTGAATTTAAAAAATGAAAGCATTGAGTTGTAAATCACCTTTGACCTATATTATGTTGAAAGTAATACAGCAGCACATGATTTTTTTTGTTTCACCACATTCTTTTTTTTTTTTTTTTTTTTTGATTTCTCAAACACTTAATTCGAATTTGATTCTTGGAATGCATCTCAAAAAAGTTAGGACAGTAAAGTATAAACTATAGCGTGAATTTGCCAATCCTCTTCACAACATTTGATAGACATTTAGGGACTGAAGACACCAATTGATTGTTTCAAGCCAAATTTTTTCCCTTTCTCAAACAGATCTGAATATGTGCCACTGTAGGGGCTCTTCGTTATCCGATTTCGTGTTTTGACGTGCCCCACACATTCTTTATTGTGGACAAATTGGGACTGCAGGCCAGCTGGTCTAGCTCCCGTGCCCTTTTCTTCTGCAGCCATGCCTTTGTAGTACATGCAAAATGTAGTTTTGCATTGTATTGTTGCAATGTGCATGGGCGTCCCTGGAAAAGATGTCATCTTTCAAGCATTATATATTGCTGTAAATCGCAGTGTACCTTTGAGCAGTAATGGTGCAATCACACAACCTGATGCCATGACAGAGAATGACTTTTGGACTTGTTGCTGGTTGCAGTCTGGATGGTCCTTTTCTTCTGTGGCCCGGAGCCCTCAATGTCCATTTTTTCCAAAAAAATAAAGACCTGAAATAATGATTCATTTGACCATCATACTAGTTTTCGCTGTGTAATGGCCCATCACTGATGCCTAAGAGCCCAGAGAAGAGGCACCGTTGACCAGCCTTTATTGTTTTTCATAGTAAACTAATCTGGCATGTGTGAATATAACCACATATTGGCAAAGTAATCCTGAGCTCATGTACTTTCATGCATCAATTTCAGATAAATGATGGTTAGTGATGCACTGTTGTCTGAGTGAACGCAAATCACAGAAATTTAACATGGGCTTTGTTCCCTTGCCCTTTACGCACAGAAATTTCTCCACTTTCCCTGAATCTTTGCACAGCTGAGGGTGAAATATCCAATCCCTTCCTAACTTATTGAGGAACATGCAAGGATGACTATTGGTATTTTCGCAAATATTTACGCAATTTAATTTTTGATTAACTGTCATTAGTTATGTAGATATGATGAACAAGCAGGTACAGGCAGCAGCTAGAACAGTCAAATAAATACAGAAAACTGCATCCCTTCTACTGATTTGCAGCCATTGAAACCAGAAAAGACAACACTTCTATCACATCACAATATTACAATATCCAAAATCCTAATCCTCTTTCAGAATATTAGTATAATATTTTTGATATATGTTTCCCAGCCCTAATTTTTGGGCAAATAATTGATACTTGGCCCATCTTTGCTCTTGAAGAACTAGGCCTCTCTTAGTTGCTGCGTTTGTGCCAAATTATGGCTACAATCACCTGGCGACATCATCTTTTTCAAATCACTTCATTATTCCTTTTCTTACCTTATTATTAGTCTTAAATTGCCCCTGTCCCAACTTTTTTTTTTTTTTTTTAAATGCTTTTCTGGCTTGAACGGCTGGAATGGATGTATAGAAATGAAATTGACCAGACCAAACATTAAATATCATGTCTTCGTCCATTCTACAATGCATTGCCGTCAAAGCAAATTTATAAATCACTGCTTTCTGCTTTGTTTATGTTGTGTGCTTTTCATCAGGAATACAGCAATTAAAAGATCAGTGATTTAAGGTGGAAAAGTCAACTAAAAATAGCTTTCATAGGAACTGAACAGCTTCTGACTGGAGTATCTAGGGCATAGATTTGCTGCGATTCAATTGTTCTGTCTTCAGATCTGACTGTATGGATTGAGGTCGAAGATGCTTTCAAGATCACGCCGACATGACCGTCACAGCAGTCACCTTGATTCGCTTTCATTACTTTTTTGTGAAGTTTCTGAATGTCCTGAAATGAAAAGTGCAAGAAAACAATTGCCCCATTTTTCTTCCTTCATTTCAGTAGCCAGTGACGTGGAAGTCTTTAGCGGTGACATTTGCAATCGGTGGTGCTCTTCTCGCTGGGATGAAGTTCTTGAAGAAGGAAAAGGAGGAATGTGAGTCCTGTAGTGCACACAGTTCCCATACATGCAGATGATTTCTCCAATTCTGTATATTCACATTTCAGCCAAAGTGGAAATGGCATTATGAAGAAGTTTTATATTGTTGTAAATTCATATTGCCTGGCATCTGCACATCTAATGCCTGGACTTGTGTGGAGACAGTGTAATTTTCATTTCAAGTTGGTTACAAATTTTACATTGTGTACCATCTCACTTACACAGTACAAAATTGTTTTTAAGAGTGACATTTCATGCTTGGTGTAATTTACATTATTCTCTACCATATCAACATGCTGTACAAGTGCACATTTGAATGTACTGATATTGGTGTACTCTGAGTTTAATGAACACATACAGTTTTATCTACATATTGAGTTTTGTTGTTATATAAAATAATTATATCGGCGAAACTGTTTTTCCAATATTATGGAATCATCATTGCCGCAGATCCTTCGTGTTAACGCGATAACTCAAAAACTATTTTATTAGATCCGTTTCAAATTTAATTTGCCTTTAGATCTTATCAAGATGGTGAACCTGATTGATTTTGGGCTTTGTGTTATTAATAATAATAAATTAATTCATTAATTTCCTGGAACACCTGAGTTCCAGTATGTTGCCTGATATGCAAGCAGCATCACCTTGAAATTTAGCCATTTGAATCTTTCAGTCATGCAAGGTAATATTATGGAATCATCATCACCGCTGCAGCAGCATCTGCACCCGCTGCTGATCATTCGTGTTAACGCAATAACTCAATAACTATTTTATTGATCTTTTTCAAATTTTATATGCCTTTTAGATCTGATCAAGACAGAGAACTGGTTTGATTTTGGGCTTTGTATTATTAATATTAATATTAATTTGATTGACTAATTAATTTCCTGGAAAATCTGAGTTCTGTCATATTGCCTGATATCAGAGTAATATTACCTTTAAATTTTGCCATCTGATTCTTTTAGTCATGATTGATTCTTGTCAAATACTACATCAAAAATGTCAGTGGATTAAATAATAAGTAGTTAAATTTATGACCGACCACATGAAAAATAGTTAAGGGTATTTTTCAGTACGAATGACTAAATATAGGCAGTCTGAGCACATATAAGATATAATTGGGTTCAGTTTGTCGTAATTTAATGAAGCTGTCTGGGCTTTCTTTTCTGGGGAACTTTCCCTTATGGATTTTTGCTGATACACCCTTTGCAGTCAGAGATGGCAGCGTAGGCCTTGTTGTGAGGTTGGTTGTTCCAAGCATTCTCCTCAACATGCCACAGTTCTTGAGGCGAACAGTCTTCCTTGTTTCGGTCTCTTTAGGTAATCTCAGGCAGCCTTGTTGATGTTTAGATCAGGGCTCTATCAAGTCTATAACATCTGGGTCAACTTACTTCAATTAAAAAATAACATGTATTCAAGAATTATTTTACAATTTTGCATTTGGTTTCCCAACGATATTTGTCAAAGTCAAAGTGAACTTTATTATCAATCAGACCATGCAATTAGTGCAGATTGTACCCCCGCCACTGTAGCCCCCATCCGCCCTTCCGTCCGGGGTCATATCTCAAAAACCGGGAAATATTTCACCAAACTTTGTACAATCGTGAACCATGTCACAAACTACGTCCATATTTTCAAAAACCGGATGTCAATTTTCTGACGTTTCCATGGAAACGTTTTTGTACTTTATTCTATAGTGGACAATGGGGACATGTTTCACGAAACTGCTACATCCTAGATGAATTTTTGTTTGTAGGTTTCTGGGATGTTCAACTTTATTTTTACGGAGTTATTGCCCTTGAATTTTGATTCGACTTAGTGCAAAAATCCGCGGGATGCATCAATTTTTCTCGAAACTATTACCAGATGAATGAAATTTTGTTTGTAGGTACTCCTGACGATATTTGAACGAAGTTCGAAACCCAGTTCAAACTTCATTTTACGGAGTTATTGCCTTGAATCTTTGATTCGACTTAGTGCAAAAAATCCGCCGGATGCATCAATGGGGACAAATTTTCTCGGAAACTATTACACCTACATGAATGAAATTTTGTTTGTAGGTACTCCTGACGATACTCTTGAACGAAGTTCGAAACCCAGTTCGAAACTTTATTTTTACGGAGTTATTGCCCTTGAATCTTTGATTCGACTTAGTGCAAAAATTGGCTGGGACGCGTCAATGGGAACAAGTTTACTCGGAAATTACTACACCTAGATGAATGACATTTTGCTTGTGGGTACTCCTGACGATACTCTCGACGAGTTTCAAACCGAAGTTCTGAAACTTTATTTTTTACGGAGTTATTGCCCTTGAATCTTAATTCAACTTAGTACGAAAATCGGCAGGGAGGCATCAATGGAGACAAGTTTGTACACTAAATGGACCTTTTTGGTCCTTGATTTGAATATGACTGCATATTACATTTCCATAGAAGCGTTATTTGCTATTGACATTCATTGAGCGACAAATGGGGAGCGGGGGTACGTGAGCTTTGCTCGCTTTTTTCTTGTTACACAGAGGATCGAAATTTCGTTTCCCCATACTCCAAATGTGCAAATAATATAACACTCAACATGTAACATAAAAGTGCATACAGATGTAAACAAATATACACCACATGTACAGGCAGACAGTGGGCTTATACATTCACAGCGTACCAGAGTTGATTCAATTTGATGTATGTTTTCTGAGGTGCAATAATAGAAAAGTGCAATATAGCAAAGTGCAAGTGCAGAATAGCAGCATTGAGATACATTTATATGTAAACGTATGATATTGTGCATATAAAGAGCATAGTACAGACATTGAGGATTTACTTGAGTGAGTTGAGTAGTCTGATGGCCTGTGGAAAAAAGCTTTTGCTCAGTCTGGTAGTCTTGCACCGCATGCTGCGGTAGCGCTTGCCAGATGGTAGGAGGGTGAACAGTTTGTGTGCTGGGTGGGTGGGGTCTTTGGTGATATTTGTGGCTCTCTTGAGGCAGCGGGACGGGTAGAGGTGCTGGATGGGTGGCAGGGCTGATCTGATGATCTTCTCTGCTGTCCTCACCACCCTCTGTAGGGCCTTCTGGTCAGCAACAGGGCAGCTGCCGTACCAGACTGAGAGGCTGCTGGTAAGGATGCTCTCAATAGCACCCCTGTAAAAGGTGGTGAGGGCAGAAGGGGGGAGGTCAGCTCTCCTCATCCGGCGAAGGAAGTGAAGGTGTTGCTGTGCCTTCTTGACTAGGGAGGTGGTGTTAGTGGACCATGTCAAGTCATCTGTGATATGCACCCCCAGGAACTTGGTGCTCTTCACAGACTCCACAGCACTGCCATTGATGGTGAGCGGGGTGTGTGGCATGTGTTTCTTCCTGAAGTCCACAGTTATTTCTTTGGTTTTGTTGACGTTAAGTTGAAGATTATTGATGTCACACCAGTTGATAAGTAGATGTACTTCCTCTCTGTAGGCTGAGTCGTCATCGTCGCTGATGAGGCCCACCACTGTTGTATCATCTGCAAACTTGATGATGTGGTTCGAATTGTGTCTGGCACAACAGTCATGCGTCATCAGTGTGAACAGCAGAGGGCCCAACACACATCCCTGGGGGACCCCAGTGTTCATGATTATGGTCTTTGAGGAGTTTTTGCCAACTCTTACTGTCTGTGGTCAGACTGTAAGGAAGTCCAGTAACCAGTTGCATAATGAGATGCTGATGCCCATTGCGCCAAGTTTATTCACCAGGTGTTGGGGGATGACTGTGTTGAAGGCGGAGCTGAAGTCAATGAACAGCATCCGCACATAACTGTTTTTATTCTCCAGATGAGCCAGGCATAGGCGGAGTGCTGTTGCTATGGCATCATCAGTGGAACGTTTGGGACGGTATGCAAACTGGAATGGGTCAAGTGTAGTGGGGAGACTGGATGTTATATCGGCCTTGACCAACCTTTCAAAACACTTCATCGTGATGGGAGTGAGTGCTATGGGCCGGTAGTCGTTCAGTGTTGAGGCTGGGGATCTCTTGGGTAGCGGTATGATGGTGGTGGCTTTGAAGCATGCTGGTACGATGGCTTGGCTCGGCTCAGAGAGGTGTTGTCCGTGAGAACATCTGTGAGTTGGTCAGCACAGTCCCTGAGCACACGCCCCATTATGTTGTCAGGACCTGCAGCTTTCCTGGGGTTCACCTTGAGTAGGGTCCTCTGTACGTCAGCTGAGTCCAGATGAAGTGATTCATTGTCTGAGGAGAGAGGGGTTTTTGTTGGTGTGGTGGAGTTGTTTTCCTCAAACCGGCTGAAAAAGGTGTTAAGTGTGTTTAGGAAGTCTATGTTGTCCTCACACGGTGGGGGTGTTAGCCTGTAGTCGGTGACTGACTGGTTGCCTTGCCACAGGCACCTGGGGTCCTTTGCGTCTGTAAAGTATGCTTGGATTTTCTGTCCATAGGCACGCTTTGCTGTTCTCACGCCCCGGTTCAAGTTGGCCCTAGCAGATCTAAGAGCGTCTTTGTCCCCAGACTTGAAGGCAGCATTCCGTGCTCTCAGGAGTACATGTACCGCCCCGTGAACCAGGGTTCGTCGTTGGCTCTTGTGGCGATATTTTTGGTGACTGTCACATCTTCTATGCATTTGGATTTGTATCCAGTCACAGACTCAGTATATTCCGCCAGGTTGACATGCTGGTTGGTGGTGGCGACCTCCCTAAAAACGGTCCAGTCTGTGCAGTCAAAACAGTCCTGGAGAGCAAAGGTAGCTCCCTCTGGCCATGCTCTGATCTGCTTCCCAGACGGCTTGTTCTAGTCAATAGTGGTCTGTAAGCTGGAATTATCATGACAGAGAGATGGTCAGAGTTCCCCAGGTGGGGGTGGGGAACAGCTCTATATGCCTGTTTGATGTTGGTGTAGACCTGGTCAAGAGTGTTCTCTCCCCTGGTCGCAAAGTTCACATAGGTGTAATAATGTGGTAATACTGTCTTCAGTTTGGCCTGATTAAAATCGCCAGCGATTATGTAGACGGAGTCTAGGTTAGAGTTCTGCATTGAACTAACAGAATGATACAATGCAGACAGTGCGTCCTTTGTATTCGCACCGGGTGGAATGTACACAGCTGTGATGTTTATGGCGGTGAATTCTCTCGGCAAGTAAAATGGTTGGCATTTTAATGTTAGAAATTCAGTATCCTCTGAACAGTGGCTTGAGACAACTACGACATTTGTACACCAGCTGTTATTTATGAAAATACATACACCACCTCCCTGAGATTTACCGCTGAGAGCATGACTCCTATCTGCCTGGAATGTAGTTAGTTGCTTATCTGCAGCTACACTAATACGGAAAATAAATTTTTAAAAAAGTAGTTTGCCTTACTTTCTGACAGTGCTGTATGTCCTCATATCTGTTTGTCCATTTTAGTGATTGAGAAAGAGAAGACAAGATCTCTGGGCAAGCCAGCCCTTGGAGGTCCCTTTTCACTAGTGGACCACAACAAGCAGCCAAAGAAGAGCGAAGACTTCCTCGGCCAGTGGCTCCTGATCTACTTCGGCTTCACACACTGTCCAGACATCTGCCCGGACGAGTTGGAAAAAATGATAGAAGTTGTTGATGAAATTGGTAAAAAGAAAGTTATCTCATTTTTTTAGGCTATTTTATGAATTGGACTCGCAGTCTCCTGCCATACGTGGTGGCGTGTTTATAGCCTGGCCTTGTATTTGGAGCAGGGTTGGTCACTTCAGACTAGGGTCCCTAGATGGGGAGAGTCCTGACAATTCAAAAATAGGAGCCATTTTATATCCATCGAGGAAAATTGAGCTGCTTTGCTTAGTGGCCGCCTTGATGCACGGGCTTATCTGAGCTGAAGCCCCTGGGCCTATGGGGATCAAGGGCCTATCATGAGCCAGTCAAAAAGCATTGTTTTGTAATTTATGGAATTTTATGGCCAACACTCCATATTAGGCTTTATGGCTGCTGATTTGTGAAATTTACAGGTGACCCACGTGGGCCCTGTGATTAAAAACAGCCTATCAGAATGTAGAGGTATAGTTTAAATGTTGTACCGATTTTTCATGATCACAGAATCGCAGAAGGAATATTTGGTCAGATTCTGAATTGATTTTGCAGATACTGTGCTTCATATGAGTGTTGTTGCACCATGTGACAGATCTGGTAATCAGTTCTCTGTACTCTGTAAAAATAGACTCTAAAGACAATGTTTCTCACTGGAAATTATTCAGTGTAATCATACGTACCATTATAGTGATCACTTGCATTTTGGCAAAAATACACTTAATGTCTTTTATTAAATTCTTTCACTGTATTCACTGCATGTATTATGAGTCTTGACAGACAGGGATATACACTGCAACTTGACTGGCTGGCAGTGGCATACAACTGCGTGGCAGTAATTCTAGTTATGAGGGGAAAGCTCAAAAGAGTGGTGTGTTTGATTCCTCTTGAACAAGCAAGAAATGTTATGATTTATGTCGGGAAGATTTCATGTCCGAATTTTGCATCCTGTTCCAGAATGGTGTGGCCTGATTGTAGTCTGATGTTGTATTTGCCATTGAACGCCATGTTATTCTTACATTATGTATCGCCACTAGGTGGCAGTAAATACATCTTAAATATTTATGCTCTGTTCAATTTACAAGAAGAAATGCTGGGTTTGAAAAACAATTTGTTTTTTTTCTGCAGACAAGATAGCATCGCTACCAAACCTGACTCCACTGTTCATTACCATCGACCCTGAGAGGGACTCTCCTGAGGCAGTATCAATCTATGTAAAAGGTATTGATGGAAAAGCTTGTCAATATATCTCTTCTTCATTTATTATTGTAGTAGTGTCATCATTGCCATGAGCCATGTTTTTATACTGTAGGAATATATACAAAAGATAGCCACATTGAATTCTGAGACCAATGCAGGTCTGTCTTTACCAGTGTGCAAGGGGTCAATTTCACACTGGTTAGGTATTGAAATAAGAAGTATAAAATGTTTGAAGTATTTTTCAATGGACTCTTTGAAAGGGCACCTGAGAAAAAGGAAAAAGGCCTCCAAATTGAAATAATATTACTAAAAATATTAATTTTTATTTTTCTTTCCAAGAATTCTCTCCAAAATTGATTGGTTTGACTGGGACAAAGGAACAAGTGGATGCAGTTTCTCGGGCGTATAGAGTCTACTACAGCCAAGGGCCGAAGGACGAGGACAATGACTACATTGTAAGTTTGAAAATGGAAGCATTTACCACGCACATGTACCTCCAAACACCCCATAGGTTCTGTCTTAATCTGAATATGCTCGGGCTAAAGTGTTGTTGGACTTAGTTTTGAAGAGGATGTTGAATTTCCTCTCCCAGCGATATGTCAATGTGTAGGTGTCACGCTTGGAGAAACAACTCTTGAAACCTTCTTATCAAATTCACATTTTTGAATTTATGTCATTTTTAGGTGGATCACACAATTATCATGTACCTGGTTGGGCCAGACGGACAGTTTGTGGAATATTTTGGCCAGAATAAGAAGAGCCCGGAGATCTCGTCCTGCATCGCCTCACATATGAGGAAGCACAGGCAGAGGAAGTAGGCTGGAGCTCTCTGCTATGTGAACGAACTTCCTGTGCTGTGCTCTCACTTTGTGAGCCCATCATAGACTGCACTTACTTGTTTTCAGCCAATCCAACTTGGTTGGCCATCAGTGCTTCTTACAGTTTGTTTGAATCAAAATGTGTTTGAATTGTTATGAGTGCATTGCCTTCCTTTCCCCTCTGTTACAGAGGTTTAATGTGTGAACTAACTGGCAGCTGTATGAGAATGTTCTAGGTTGAATATGTGGAGGCTGGCAGCAGATTGCGGGTTCTTCTCTTTGGTGTTCTTGTGTTTTCTATGAGAACATTTGGAAGACCTGCTGAGGCTGCTCTTGGCAACTTTCTGATTGTGATGTAATATTTTTTAATTTTTCCACATTATCGTTTTATTTTTGCATGGTAAAATTGCAAGTCTTAATTGCAGTCCCTGCCTGTTGAATTCAAACAGTTCAGAGAAGGCATAACCGTAGCGCTTCAGGCTAGGTGAGAGCTTGCAGTCATGACATGAGATTTATGTTGTTGCCTTAATCAGTTTTTTTCTAAATTGTAAAGAACTAAATTTTCCAACCCTTGAATTGTGAAATTCTCTTATGCTGTTATTGGGAAATTAGTAGAAACGATTGCTGTTAAATTAGAGATAGGAAGTAATGGGATTTTTTGGTTTTATCCATAAAAAAACCAAAGCATTACCAGACAGTCCCTGCTCTTCTACAATAAAAGTTTAATTCATACCATTGTGCTTCAATTAATTAAACAGACTGCAAGCATTGCACTGCCCTTAGTCTTCCCATTGCCCACTTATGCTTTTTCCATCACCTGAATAAACAGTAACCCACTGGAGAACACACCGCCAGCTGTCACTTTATTTTGAGCTTTTTAATTTGAACTTGACATGACATTAACCCCTAAGCCTGGGGACATCTACATCTGTCACACGAAAGCTCATTTTAAGGGCGGAGCTGATTCAGACACAGAACCGTAGATCAGTATTGCACATTTCATGAATGAATGTGTTGCAGGTGTACAATTTTATAAATGCACATAAATTAAACATGACCTCACCTTTGGTGGAAGTACAAGTAACCTATATCTTACAACTTGGTTGACATCTTTAAATTGAATTGTTTTACAGTATGAACCATTGGTTACTTATAATGTATGCTCTGAGCAGGGTAGAAAGCTTATTTTTACTGTAATTTTAATGGCCTTGCGGTGTTATTGTATCGAGGGCTGACTGCAAGAAACAGTTATGTCCAATATATAACATCTGGACATAACTGTTTATTGCAGTCAGCCCTCGTTATGTTTCTCCTATATCTAGTGACTAATTTTTACAATATGAGTCAAAGCATAAGTTGACTACGGAGCTCCATGGGTAATATTGAACTCTACCGTCTAAAAGAGTATGAGTAGAACCAAAACATTGACATTTTCCAGTGACACAAATCTTACTATTTAACTGGTTTGTAGCAATGTCCTTCCAGAGCATGCAGGCAATTAGCTGATTGACATTTGGCTCTGAAAACAGGTGTTAAATATTTATTTGCACATTCTCAGCCAGTGAGTAACAAGGGGTAGATCTGTGATCAGCTCCGTAGTCTTTCATCAGAAGTCTGCTTTGGGGAGGCGTACATTTCTCCCTCATAATCTCCAGTATTCCTCCTCTTCTGTCACCCTCCTCCTACAGCTGTGAACAAAGGTCAATCCGACCATTTTAAACGAGCTCTAGAGGCCCGCATCAATGTAGGTACT
Organism: Gymnothorax javanicus; assembly: GCA_029692085.1. Lineage (NCBI taxonomy): Eukaryota > Metazoa > Chordata > Actinopteri > Anguilliformes > Muraenidae > Gymnothorax > Gymnothorax javanicus. The sequence continues at coordinate 37,825,534 of CM056206.1, forward strand.
CATCTTTATTTAACATGCTAAGATATGTCTTAATTTATTTGGCAGCTGTCGATAAATTGGTGTTTAATTGTCTGACAAATGGAGAGGATTAAAATTTCTCAAGGATTTGTTTTTCACAATGTCAACATTGACTTTCAGACAGAAAGTGTTAATGCAGTCCCCTAGGGCTCTGTATGATGTGAGTTTGTTCTTTTTTAAAAACTGGGTCAGTTTCAGAAATTTTTTAATCTCACGCTTTTGATTAAATGACACTATGAAAGATAATTTCATTTATTTTGAAAGTAAGTGACTAGTGTCTTGTATTTGTCTCATGACTGCAAATGGCATTTTATTTGGTGAACAATTTTCAGTTCTTAAGTTCCCTTTATGTTGAATTATGGGACATACGTATATTAATAGATGTTGTTTTCAAATACACACATCAGACATAACATTAGGACCACCCACCTAATATTGTGTTGATCCCCCTTTTGGTGCCAAAACAGCCCTGACCTGTGGTGTCTGGCACCAAGACCTTAGCAGAAGATTCTTTATGCCGAAGACTTCAAGGTCTTAAACCGCCTTGGGCCCTCAAAAAAATTTGTTTTTGAGATCAATGAGGCGGCCTATGGTGGTGGGTTCCATCTTGAAATATTTTCATGGGGCCTTAAATCCTTAGTGGTTATGTCCGACCGAGGCGCAAAAAGGATGAGCACAAACCATCTCTTTTCTTCATAATGCTCTATGCTAGTTTCCACACTAAGCCTTCTCTGTCACTACTGGTATCACCCTCCAGTTCTTCAACTTATAATTTGGCCGTCGAAATTAAAATCAGTTTTTTTTACAAACCCCAATTCCAGTGAAGTTGGGACGTTATGTAAAACGTGAATGAAAACAATACAATGATTTGCAAATCTTTTACGACCTGTATTCATCTGAGTACACTACAAAGACAAGATATTTAATGTTCAAATTGATAAACTTTATTGTTTTTTTGGAAATGTTAACTCATTTTGAATTTGATGCCTGCAACACATTCCAAAAAAGCTGGGACAGGGGCATGTTTACCACTGTGTTACATCACCTTTCCTTTTAACAACACTCAATAAGTGTTTGAGAACTGAGGACACTAATTGTAGAAGGTTTGTCGGTAGAATTCTTTCCCATTCTTCCTTGATTTACTTCTTCAGTTGCTCAACAGTCTGGGGTCTCCGATGACGTATTTTGCGCTTCATAATGTGCCACACATTTTCAATGGCAGACAGGTCTCGACTGCAGGCAGGCCAGTCTATTACCTGTACTCTTTTACTACGAGGCCATGCTGTTGTAACACGAGCAGAATGTGGCTTGGCATTGTCTTGCTGAAATAAGCAGGGATGCCCCTTAAAAAGACGTCACTTGGATGGCAGCATATGTTGCCCGAAAACCTGTATGTACCTTTCAGCATTAATGGTGCCTTCACAGATGTGCAAGTTACCCATGCCATGGGCACTCACACATCCTCATACCATCACAGATGCTGGCTATTGAACTTTCCGCTGATAACAATCTGGATGGTCCTTTTCCTCTTTAGCCCGGAGGAAAGGACATCCAAGATTTCCAAAAACAATTTGAAATGTGGACTTGTCAGACCACAGCACACTTTTCCACTTTGCGACAGTCCATCTCAGATGAGCTCGGGCCCAGAGAAGCCGGTGGTATTTCTGGGTGTTGTTGATATGGCTTTCGCTTTGCACGGTAGAGTTTTAACTTGCACTTTTAGATGTAGCAACCAACTGTGTTAACTGACAATGGTTTTCCAAAGTGTTCCTGAGCCCACATGGTAATATCCTTTACAGAATGATGTTGGTTTTTAATGCAGTGCCGCCTGAGGGACCGACCGTCAAGGGCATTCAATGTTGGTTTTCGGCCTTGCCGCTTATGTGGAGAGATGTTTCCGGATTCTCTGAATCTTTTGATGATATTATGGACTGTAGATGATGAAATCCCTAAATTTCTTGCAATTGCACATTGAGAAACATTCATAAGCTGTTGGACTATTTTGCTCATGCAGTTGTTCACAAAGTGGTGAACCTTGTGAATGACTGAGCGTTTCAGGGATGCTCCTTTTAAACCTAATCATGACACTCACCTGTTTCCAATGAACCAGTTCACCTGTGGAGTGTTCCAAACAGGTGTTTTTTGAGCATTCCTCAACTTTCTCAGTCTTTTGTTGCCCCTGTCCCAGTTTTTTTGGAACGTGTTGCAGGCATCAAATTCAAAATGAGAGAATATTTCCCAAAAAAACAATAAAGTTTATCAGTTTTACACAATGTCCCTACCACTGGAATTGGGGTTTGTAGCCGTGATTTGCTGCATGCAAATTGAAGGTTGCTGACATGAGTTTTACCAAATGCTTCTCTTTCATTTTGGTTTCCATAATTTTGCTCTGACTTTTGGTAACCAGGTGGCACAAAAATACACTTCCAAGTCCGAAAGACTTTGGATTGCATGGTAAAATTAAGTTAAATTTGAAAGCAGTTGTCTGTAAATGATCTTTGCCTTGTATTAGTTTAAAAAATGCAACAGCACATTATTTTATGTTTCACTGCACAACTTTCTTTGATATTTTAAAATAAAACAGATCCAAGTTAGGGCAAGTTGGGACTTCAGGAAAGCTATTCCGGCACCCACACACTCTTCTTATGCAGCCATGCCTTTGTAATGTGTGCACAATTCGGTTTCGCATTGTCGTGTTGAAATGTGCATGGACATTCCTGCAAAATATGTTGTCCTGAAGGCAGCACACGTTGCTCTTAAATCTCAGTGTGCTATTCCGCATTAACCCTTTGAGCGCCGAACACATTTTCAAGGAATTAAAAATGTTGTTATCCTGAGCTGTTGAAAACCTATCATGTGGCAACGTGTTTAAAAGAGCTCCCCTGCGGAGCTCTTTTAAACAAGTTGCCACAGGACAGGATTTTTCAACAGCATCTGACTTTTGATATCTTACGTCATTGAGCAACTATAGTTGCCCATTTTAATGCTGTACAACTTACCCTTGCAAAGGGCACCGACACAACCTCACACCTAGACAAAAAATAGCTTTTGGACCTGTTTCTGGTTACAACTTGGATGGTCCTTTACTTCTTTCTTAGGTATCAATTTCTTCATGCACACAGCATCCATTTCTTCCCAGGAGACCTAGAATTATCTCAGTGTGCTATTCCGCATTAACCCTTTGAGCGCCGAACACATTTTCAAGGAATTAAAAATGTTGTTATCCTGAGCTGTTGAAAACCTATCATGTGGCAACGTGTTTAAAAGAGCTCCCCTGCGGGAGCTCTTTTAAACAAGTTGCCACAGGATAGGTTTTCAACAGCATCTGACTTTGATATCTTACGTCATTGAGCAACTATAGTTGCCCATGGCGCTGAAAGGGTTAATGCTGTACAACTTACCCTTGCAAAGGGCACCGACACAGCCTCACACCTAGACAAAGCATAGCTTTTGGACCTGTTTCTGGTTACAACTTGGATGGTCCTTTACTTCTTTCTTAGGTATCAATTTCTTCATGCACACAGCATCCATTTCTTCCCAGGAGACCTAGAATATTGATTCTTTCAACCACAGTACGCATTTTTACTGTGTGATAGTCCATCGCTGATGCCTGCTAGCCCAGAGAAGTTGAAGGCACTATTATAGACACACAACAGAAGGCCACGTTTTTGCAAAGTGAAGTCTTAACTGGCATTTGTGGATATAAATGTTGTAGTCCTTGACAAAGATCAAGAATTAGCTAAATAATCCTGTGCCAATGTGGTTGCATCTCTTGGAGATAAATGGCAGTTTTTGATGCAGTGCCATCTGAGTGATTGAAGATCAAAGGTATTCAGCTTAGGCTTGTGTCCTTGCCCTGTAAGCACAGGAATTTCTCCAGATTCCTTGCATCTTTTAATTATATTATATATTGTGGAGGTTGAAATATCTAAATAACTCTCTGTCCTTCTTTAATGAACAGTGTTTTTAAACTTTCCACTGATTTTCTCACATATTTTTTGCCAAAGTGGTGATCCTCTGCCTGTGCTTGCAGTGGAAGGAATTTGGCCTTTCCCGGATGCTGCTTTTGTACCAAATCATGTTTACAATTTCCTTCTGACATCAGCTGTTTCAAATCACATCAAATTTTTTGCCTCGTTACTAGTCATAAATTGCCTCAGTCCTGACTTTTTTTGGAATACTTTAAAGGTGTGAATGGCAGGAATGGATGTATATTTATTAATAAAATTTAGCTGACCTAAAAAAACATTAAATATCTTGTTTTCATACTGCCAGTAGTGAAATATAAGTCAAAGTAAATGTGCGAATCACTGCTTTCTATTTTTTTTTTGTGCATTCTCCATACTTCCTCAGAGTTGGGATTGTATAAAGGTGGGCATAATGCCTTTCCCCAGTTCACTGCATAGTGTAGATGAATGTGGATCACTGCAATTTACTATGCTGATATTATCTTAAGTGTACTGTGCAATGTATGTTCTAAAATTAAAACATTAGAATATAAAATAATAATAATTATTATTATTTTATTCAGGTTTCCATTCAGTTGCATTTTTTTTTGTACATTGTTTTTCAACAGAAATTTCTCAAAGCACAGTCGCTCAACATAGTCAACAGTGACAGTGACCAGAGTCACTTGCCTGCAAGGCCTTTTCAAAGATAGGCTGCAGTACATCAACGGAGTTTCCTCTGCATGAGTCTAAGGAATGAGGTTGCACGCTCAAGGTCATTATCTGTGTCACCGATCCTCGGTGATGCATATTATCCCTCAGAGTAGTGTATGTGCGTAACGGCACTTGAAACACATTCTTCCTCACAACTGACGTGCAGATACATCAATGGAAATCCATTTGAAGGATTTAAGGGCTCTCTATGAGTTCAAGGTTAACCTTTCTGTTATTTTGAATACTCCCTTGGGGGCACTCAGAATCGCGAGCCAGGGCCTTAGAAAAACAACAGAGTGTGTGTATGTGTGTGTGTCTGTGTGTCGGGGGGGAATTATCGGAGGTTGGGGAGGGGGTGTATCTGCTAAATGTCTAAATGGATGTGTTATGAATGGCATGTCTTAAAAAACTCCCAGGGTAGGTTCTCCAGAAAAGCTTCACTTTCCTATGTTTCCACTGAGAAAATTTTAGATCATTGTTTGTGATTCCCCCAATTAAATCTTAAGTCTTTCACTTATCCTCTGAAGTTGGGGCAATTGAAACAGATGCTTCAGAAAAACTTGTGCCCCTGATTCCTGCCAATAATTCCCTTTCTCCCAGAGAGCAGAATGTGGTTTGATTCTTGGTTCACAGACAGTGAGTTAGTTTGCTTTTAAAATATTTGAATCATGCTGGTGGTCTTGGGGCCAGCTCCTCAGAGTTTTGGAGTCGTTGCTCACTTTGCCCTGATGAAACAGTCTGTACGCTTTCTACCCTGTTTGACCCCGACCTGTATTTCTGAACTGCCATGACGAGCCTAATTCCCCTTGATCCCAGAGGACAGCGTGCAGAATTTAAGCAATGTCCTAACAGACCTAATCTTCCCTGATCCTAGAAAATGAGGAATGCTGGTCCCCCAACCAAAAGCTTGCTAATCTGGAGTCTAGCCCCATTGCTTTCTAATAGCATTGCAGGGAGGGTGCAATTAAAAGCATTATTGGCTGATTCAAAGTGGCTATAGATAGATTTGCGACACGAAATGGATGTGCCTGTTTTTTTTTTTTTTTCAATGGGGCCATTGTGTTGAGATTTTATCACTACCAAATATAGAGATGGTTTTATCCTCATCATAAAAAAAAAACAAAAACTGACATGATGTCTTATAAAAGCTGTCAAAGACTTGTTAGAGTGATGACGGACTTATTGAAGGTACTTCCAGAACTTAAACTGTGAACGATTGGTGACATTAGACCTGCATTCCGAGGCTAGCTTTGATTTGTCAGGCAGTCTCATTCTCCTCTCATATCTGCTTTTATTATTATTTTTTACTCTTTCCAAACGTATTTGTTTTATTAATATGCGTATTTAAATATTGTCAATATAAAAACACCTTTAAAATCCTTGTGTCTGGATTTGCGGAGTAAATCCATTTCGAGCCTGATAGTGACTCTCCAGAGTTTGGAGAGAATATCCTTCTTGTGATTGGGTTTTCAGGTAAGAATGCATCATTTTGATTGTTTTTAACTCCTTCTGTTTTCTTAAATATTGCCAAAAACAAAAAACAAATTTAAGATGCATTTTGTGTCAGTATGATACTCATTATGTTATTATTTTGTTACGTTACTGTCCGCAGGGAGTTCTGTGTAAGTTGTGGCCTCTATTTGCTCTGAGGTTTTCCTTTGCTCTGACATGAATGTGCGCTACATGTTTTTTCCTTGCTAGTCTCTAGTGAAATAGGTTTTTTTTTTAATAAGAAAAACAAAATGTGTCGATCACATTTCCATTTTCCACATAGCTACTTTTGTAAGGTGAGTCCAGGCCTTTATTGTTTTTTTTTTTGGCAGCCTTGAAGAATGGGCGACGCTGAGATGGAAATATTCGGGGTGGCTGCCCCGTACCTCCGAAAGCCGGAGAGGGAAAGGATCGCAGCGCAGAACAAACCCTTTGATGCTAAAACAGCCTGCTATGTGGCGGACGCCAAGATGGAGTATGTGAAAGGCAAGATCAGGAGCCATGAAGACAGCTCTGTCACCGTAGAAACGGAGGATGGAAGGGTGGGTACCAACGGGATTGTCTGTATCCAAAACATTTGGAGGTTCGTGCTGTTGGCTCACAGCAAGGAAGGTTGTGGGTTTGAATCTGGCCTGGGGCCTTTCTGTGTGGGGTTTTACTACCCTCCACAGTCCAAAACAAGGCTGATTGGAGACTGTAAATTGCCCATATATACACCTGGGCAAAACGTAAGCAACACTAAATTCAAAATTAAATTTTCCAAAATTGTCAAGTCCCAAACTCCACACATGAGGGTTTTAGTATGCTTTTCACACGTATTTCAAGTTCAGATGGCTTTGTCGTGGACCGTGCTTAACCCATTTAAACCGGGACAGCATGTGCGCATTTGAAGAACGTGTCGTTGCCTACACAGATATGCGCGTAATTTTGAAAGTACCGTAATTACTGTAAGTTTTGCGCAATAGAAAAAAAATTCCAACTGTTCCTGAAAGCTGAGAGGCTGTGCTTCAGCCCAAATACAGGTTACTATGGTAAACATGGCAGCATGATTCTCTGCTGGGATTTTTGCATTAGGCCTTAAAGGGTTAATTGCACGTGCTGAATTGTAGCACTTGGGTAGCACTTCAGAAAACTTAGCTTTCATCTTTGTCAGATATTGATTGTCTTTCTTCCAATTAAAGTTCAGATTTTAGGGGACAGTTTTTTGACAAACACAGGTCCTCTGGCCATCATAGTAGGCCCATATTTTTAACAGCATTAAATGTGTTGAAAATATACCCTTTTTTTGAAAGCTAAAAAAGTGTCAAGTAAAGAACAAATTTGTATGCCAGGAAAGATATGGCCAAGTGATATTTGCAAGAATTGGGCAATGTTTGTAGATGTTTTCAATTTTGTCCCTTAAAGTGGAACCTTTTTTTAAGAATTAGGTGGTGCTTAACTTTTTCCCAGGTGTATAAATTAGTTTCTGAGTGAATATTATGTGATTTGATTCCTACTCATGTTTAGAGGAGTACAAGGGATGACATGATATGCCTGTAAAAATAATGTGCTGAACATGTTTTTATGCTATACAATGTTTATAAATAATAAACATTCAGTTACGCATATGCAGTGGAAGTACACTGCAATTTCTGGCCACAATTTAAAATAATTATTTGGTATTTTGAATTTATTTGAATCATTTAGAAAAATGTTTTTTGTAAATAACTAAAAGCGAAAGGGCTTGTAACTTTTAAAAGGCAGTTATTCACACTGATATTTTGCATTCAAAGTTTATTTATTTCTGATTTTATGGATGTTTGGACACACACAGATTAGATTTGTTTGGGGTCAAATGCTTCTTACCTCATGTGGCATTCCCTATGCCAGCTAGCCTCACTTATGAGCATGCCATTTTCTGCACATGGTGTATTTTTTCTTACAAAATTCTTCACTGGTCTAGAACTGTTTTTTTGGTAGGTTTTGTCAACATTCTAAGTCAGCTTTCTCAACCACAATTCCTTTGACAGGAGCAGAAGTGATTGCAATATCAGTGTTTGAGTGTTCTGTTAAGAGCATTCTAATATTTCTGATTGAACTCCTGAAAGGTTCAAGAGGCCTATGTCTTAACGCCTTGGGCCGTATACAAGAGTGATATGTAAAAAAAAAAAAATCTGAATTTGCTCTTATAGTGTACAACTTCTAACTGTCTAAACTGCCAGATTCATACAACGTACTTGAACTCTTCAATTATTGCCAAATGTGTATAGAGATGTATATCTACTTGTCAGTGATCCCTGTTCTTAATAGTTTAGTGATTGGTTAAATTTTTTGTTTGAATATTTATCAATTTTGGTTTAAATAACCTCTGCTCTTTTCAATGCTGTGCTTTCTTTTCTGCAGGTTGTCACAGTGAAGGCTGATGATATCCGACCCATGAATCCCCCCAAATTTGATAAGATTGAGGACATGGCCATGCTCACGCACTTACACGAGCCCGCTGTGCTCTTCAACCTCAAAGACCGCTATGCTGCCTGGATGATATATGTAAGCTCACCTGCTTATTATGAATGGAGCTGCCAAGCAGGAATGTAACAATTAATACTGCAAATCAACCTTTTGACATTATTATTTAAATAGCCATAAAACTTTCAAATAACCTTTGCCTTCTCTAATGCAACATTAATAATTACCATTTTTTGAGGATTTACAGTGAGGTCCTTTAGTATGTAGCCAATGACACATTTTTAAAGCAATTCCTACATGGTTAACCCATTTTATCTATAAATATATAAAAGCTCACCAATTAAAGCTGACAGGCTGCTGTGTTTGTACCTACATTAAGTGAGCCATGTAGGAATTGTAGTCCTTGTGCTTGTCCATGTACTTACAGATTTCACTGTTTGCTTAGCAAGCTGTTCTGCACCTTTTAAGATGCTCTGTGCTGGTATTCCTGAGAGCTTCACTGACATGATTTTCTTGACTGACTGCTGTAAGGCACATGTTGTCATGCGCTCTGCAAGGCTGTACTGAGGAGGCAGAAAAGGTGGATGAATTCTGTCCTTTTTATAGACCTACTCCGGGCTGTTCTGCGTGACTGTGAACCCTACAAGTGGCTCCCAGTGTACAACCCTGAGGTGGTGGCAGGATACAGGGGAAAGAAGCGACAGGAAGTCCCTCCCCACATCTTCTCCATCTCTGATAATGCCTATCAGTTCATGCTTACTGGTACTAAAACTGAAGTATTGTGCTGTTAAATTGAATATGGTACTTCCATATTTGTGCGTGGTATATTTATATATTTTTCATTTTTAAGATATATTCGCAAAATCTAGTGGGGAGGAATAATATATTCACAGTCACAATGAAGTACATCACATAATAACTGACAGAAATACACAACATGAAACTGTAAGTCACATACTATCAGTGCAAGTGGTCACAAATATTTAATTTATATATTTGAACAAACAGTTTTTATCTAGAATGATATCTTAACATCTTTCCTTTACCACTCCCATGTTAGGCTCACTTTGTGTGTTCCAAAAGTAAAGCCTTCTCCTTATTACAAGATCTCATGTCTGTTTTCTATTATTACATTATATTTGTTTATTTATATATATTTTTTTTTGCAGATCGCGAGAATCAGTCTATCTTGATCACGTAAGGTCCTCCTCTGAGGATGATGTCTAAGTTCTTAAATATTTTAAATGCCTGTCCTCCATGCTCAGTTTAAGTTTGCTCTGTGTTGTTTTCGGGGCAGCGGAGAGTCTGGCGCAGGGAAGACGGTGAACACAAAGAGGGTGATCCAGTACTTTGCGACAATTGCATCTGTCGGAGACCCCAGGAAGAAGAAGGAGCTTCCCTCAGGAAAAATGCAGGTTCAGTTACACTAAAGAGGGCAAATCAGTTTGCCACATGAGTATGTGTTTTTGTGTGTGTGTGTGTGTGTGTGTGTGTGTGTGTGTGTGTGTGCGTGCCCATTGGTCTGTCTTAATGTGCATTTGGGTCTGTGTGTGCCTGTGTTTGGGTATGTTTGAGTGTGTTTGCACGTGTTTGTTTCTGTGTGTCCATATACAATATTGTGCTTGAATCTAAGGCACCCTAGATTTTTTTATTTATTTAGTCTGTGATCTTTATACGTTAAGTAGAAAAAAAATCCAAAATTAAAGTTGTATTTAAGTGAAGACCATTGATGCATATGATCTAACCCTAAAAAGGCCCTAATCTCAACATCATCAAGGCTTCCTGGGATTGTTTGTAGAACAAGGGCATGAAAGGTGCTTAGTCTGCCGAAGAAATGTGGCAAGTTCTCCAGTATGCTTCAAACGATCAAAAAGCCAATCATCCAATAAAACTATATTACTACAGGTCAGCAGGAGCTTAGCCAGTACTGAGCCTAGGCAGCACCGGCCCACCCAAACTGCGGACTGGCCCACCCATCCATGAAAATAATTTATTTATTTAAAAATGATTGCTTTATTAATTAATTAGATATACTATATAATGAACTGGCAATGTCTTTTGTGTGTCCTAATTTAGTTTGTGTTTGCGATAACAGGAACATTCAAAATTAGTCGGGGGGAGTTCATGGAATGTAATTTGTTCTGACCCCAGTGGCTGCTGCGCAAAGCACAAAACATTCTTTTCCAGTTCCACTGAACAGATTAGGATCAGACGTGGTTAATTTATATACCTCATCGCCCTGACAAAAGGCTGTATTTTTTCAGCCCGACATGGAATCTAGTATGACTGCCCTGGCCTATGATTGGCAGACACATTTTGGTCTTCACCAGTTCCACGGGTCAGATTTGGATCACATGTGGTACATTTATTTGTATCATGGCCCTGACCAAGTGTTGTTATTCTTCTGCTTGATTCAAAATCCAATATGGCTGCCCTGGTCTCTGATTGGCTGACTGATTTTGACTTTTGACGAATCAGATTTAAATTAGACTTGGTGCATATGTTTGTCTGATGGCCCTGACCAAGTGGTGTTATATTTTGGCTCAATTTAGCCACCCTGGCCTCTAACTGGCTGACACATTTTCAACTTCTTATCAAGTTCTACAAGCAGATTTGGATCAGACGTGGTGTAAATGTTCATCTTACGGCCCTAACCAAGGGTTGTTTTTATTTTTTTTTGGCTCAATTTAAAATACTATGATTGGGTGAGGTACGTTCAACTTTGCAGTTCCAATGGTCTTGTTTTGATCAGATTTGGTGCAAATGTCTGTCTCATGGCCCTGAATACATTTGTTTTATTCAGGTTGATGCGGGGTCCAATATGGCTACCCAAGCCTTTGACTGGCTGACACATTTTCGACTCTTGCCACTTGGTGAATTTGGATCATACTTGCTACACATGTTCACCGCTAAGCCATGACCAAATGCTGCTATACATACTGGGTTGATTAAGAATCCAGCATGGTATCTGACTAGTTGACACATTTTTGACTTCCTCTCAAGTTGCTATGAGAAGATTTACTTCAAACTTGCTAAAAGTCTTCAAAGTCTTGGTGCTAATGAAGTTTAAATGTTGATATTGTTTGAATGTATGGATTAAAAATCTATTTAGTATTGAAATCTCAAGACTGACTCGCTAATCCACATTTTCTTATATTACAGTGACTTCACACCAAGTTAATAGCACATTTAATGCAGCTGATTGTTTTCGGTTTAACATCACTTCAGCACTTGCTGTAGTTGATGACATGACTGTCAGCATGTCATAGAGTAGACTGATTTTTACTTTATAGTGCTGCATAACTGAAAATAATTTTTTGACATCAAACCAGGTGAGCAATACAGGCCCCCTGGGCCTCTTAATCTTGATTAACATTAAGCCTAAGCAAACTCCAAAAATGCCCAGCGCTATCAGTTTTGGCCAGTTCTCTTCATGAATGTAGGAGGAGCAATAAAATGCAATTTTGGATGCAAAATTGAAAATGGTGGGCATATCAATAAACTTTATTCATAATTATGGATACATGTTGCTGATCTTTTTTTTTTTTTTTTTTTTGTGTAGTTAAGACAACCATGAAGTGCAGGTGTGGGCAGCCCGCATTGCAGGGTGCGCTAGAAACAAACATGGAAGTTAACAGTAATTTATCTTTTTTGATAATTGTACTCAGTGAATAAATTTAATTTACTATTTAATTGGCAGAAGATGAGTGGTTAAGTCCCAATGAATTATTCTAATAATTGGAAAACTTGTTAATCAGAGAAAACTATTGCAAACAGTTCATCCAACGCCCAATGAAACCATTGTATATGTCTCATTTTAACGTGTACTGTAAGCCAATATTTGCAGGGAAAAATCAGCCCACCTGAAACACAATAAATTGCACAGTAAATTGCACAATAATGTATTGTCACTGTTGCAAGAAAGCCTTGTATCTCCATTTTTACTTTGTTTTGGGACATGTACCCATTCTCAAAATAATAGGTAGCATTTGCATTGTGTCAATATCTTCATAATGTTTATTTCAATGTATGAAAGCACATATGCATGTGATTCTAGGTAGATGAAAATGTGGAATCACGATTTTAACAAAAGATCTCACAAAACTTCAGTAAAAGAACTTTCATTTTTACATTTCACCAAGTCATTTATCCCAATTGTTTCAAGAAATTATCCAGCCATATAAATTGATTTTATATCAAAAAAAAAAAATTTTAACTTGGTAAGTCACAGTGGATGAGCATCATACGCTCATATCTGATGGACTGAGCCTTTCAGGAAGACTAGCCATCACTATGCTCTTGTGGCTGAAATAACAGCGCACTAAAACAGCATGCCTACCCTGGCACCTACCCTGCCTGTAGACATACTGAACCCCATGTTAGCTGAGTAACATTCCTCCGGTCACAGTGCAGCACTTTAACAGTATTGTGGGGTGTTCTTCATTTGAAAAGAATTTGTTTCAAAATGAAAGAACTCATTTCTATCTCCATGTTCCACTCTTGTTTTCTCCTGTTTTACCTAATAGGGCACCCTGGAAGATCAAATCATTCAGGCTAACCCCTTGCTGGAGGCTTTTGGTAATGCCAAAACTGTGAGGAATGACAACTCATCCCGCTTTGTGAGTATTTTTGACTCATTTGAATCGTTGGATTAATAAGAAAGAATGGGTCTTTGCTTTCTATGTCCAGTGTGTCCATAAACAGAAATATATTCAGGTCTGTAAACATTTGAAGAAATTTGAAATTTGAAGAAACCCAATCTCTGGTGATTTGTATGGGTTCTAGACATCAGCAACCACGTATCATAGATGATAATACCAGTTATGATTATGTCCGTTTCTATAATTACTTTTGAACCCATAAAATTGGGTGGCTATGATTAAAATAGTTGAATTCCAACAAGGTTCATATACTTTTTGCCAAAACCCTTAAAGATGAAAGCCCACACTTCAAGCCCATCATGATCATTTCATTTTAAATCCACTACGGCGGCAAATAGAGATAAAATGATTAATGTTGTGTTACTGTACAAATACTTATGGACCTGACTGCAGATCTGTTGTGTATAATACCAATGCAGAAACTGCATGATAAAGGCTTACTTACTCAAAAAATGTAAAATAAATCACCCAGGGCAAATTCATCCGAATCCACTTTGGAACAAAGGGGAAGCTGGCTTCTGCTGACATAGAAACTTGTGAGTTTGCCTTTTTAAAACTTTCTTTGTAAATAAATGTTTGATCGTTGTTTTATTTGCCATTGTGTATCCTGTAGATTAGGCAGGAACAGGCGTAACCTCTGTTAACATCTGTTGTCTTTGTCCTGCAGACCTCCTGGAAAAATCCAGAGTGACGTTTCAACTGCCTGCAGAGCGGAGTTATCACATATTCTATCAGATTCTGTCCAATAAGAAACCAGAGCTGATTGGTTAGTGTGCCACACTGTAAAAATATGCCAGACTTAATTAGTCAAAGTCTCTATTGTATAATGAATGACCGCAGTATAATGCAGGCCTGGAGCAGTTTGACACATCCTGTTAATCACTATGACTGCCATTGGGGACATTCCCTGATGAGTGCACTATTTTGTTCATTTTTCCAATAATGAAAGACTCAGAGGAGCTTTTTATGATTTTGTTTAAAATAATCCCAGTAGAACTAGATATTCAAGTGAACCTGAAACTCAACTGGTGTGCCTTGCCCATTAGGGAGTAGGGTACAAGGCTGAAATTAAATACCAAACTAGTTTGTGTCCTAAAGATGTCGTATGCAAAGTCTTATCAAATTTGATCAATATGGCTACTAGAGGTCACCGGATGTTCAAATAGGTGTCTCTGGATGAAGTAATATCAAAGGTCACATGTCATGTTGCATACTACTTACATACCAAGTTTCAGCTCTTCAAGGTCTAAAATGGACAGCTTCAGTTTTTCAGTATGAAACCCTGCCACGCCCACTTTTGGGTAAATGGGGCTGAAATGCAATCCCAAAGTAATTTATGTGCAAAGCTGTTGCAGACCAAGTTTTGTCAAATTTGGTCAATATTTGTGACCGCTAAAGGTTACCGGCCAAAGTGCTTACATACAGCAGATGACAACAATGGATGACAGAATTTGCACCATCTTATTAACTCCAACCAACAAGCAGTTGAGTTAAAAATAGTAACTTAAGATTTGACCCAAATTAAGACCAGTTCGTGGTTGAGACATGTCTGTCATTTTTAAACTATGTAGTCACTATGAAAACGACTTTATTATATTTTTCTTTCTGCATGTGGATTGCCTCGGGTTTTGTTATTGTTTTTTTTGGATCCATGCTTATATTTCATGTTTTTGCATTGTTGTTAATGGATATCTTATTTATAATTAATTTAAGACATCATTTTTACTCGATTACCAAAGTATCACCAGCTCAGATTCTACTTGCACTTCTCTGTAATAATTGCATTGTAATCTCATGACATTTCCAAGTCAAATGATTGTGAAAGTTTCCATCGAAACTACAGTTTCATTTAATCTATCCAGGTTTGCACGGATGACAATGAGAGTGACAGTTATTTTCCCCTCAGAGATGACACTGCTCACCACCAATCCTTATGACTACCCCTTCATCAGCCAGGGTGAAATCACGGTACTGAGTATCAATGACACTGAGGAGCTGATGGCCACAGATGTGAGTTCCCATCTATTCATCTTCATGCTGTATTACTCCAGCAGGCTTCTCAGGAAAAATTAATCGTGACTGCAAAAACAAAAAAAAAAAAACCCAATGTTTTTTTTTTTTTTTTTTTTGCTGTTAAGGAAAATACCTTTGCTAGTCAGGTAAAACAGAACAGATTGATTTCGAGATTGGCCAGATGGGTGTAGATATGTCACTGGCAATATTTAATAGGCAAATGTTTTTATTTGAGGGAAAAAAAATGCCCCATTCAGACTTCAGAAATACTTTTTTGCGGTGTATCTTCTCATTTTTCGTTGAATGGCTCTGGTGTTTTATCTTTATTGCATAAAGCAGTCTAAAGAAATATGTTGACCGAATGACAATTGAATATATGTGAATTAAAGTAGACTTTCGGGTCATACAGAGTGCCATAGATATCCTGGGCTTCAACTCTGAGGAGAAGCTTGGTATCTACAAGCTGACTGGCGCTGTCATGCATCATGGGAACATGAGGTTCAAGCAGAAGCAGCGAGAGGAGCAAGCCGAACCCGACGGCACTGAGGGTGATGTAGCATTCGTGTTTAAAGTTTGCTTATGTTTTTTTTTTTTTGTGAAGATTGACTTTTGGAGAACATTTTCATTTTTTATATTTTTGCGTGCGTATCTGTTTGTGCGTATCTGTCTGTATTATGTATATGTGTATGTCCGCATACAGTGGCTGACAAAGTAGCTTACCTCATGGGGCTAAACTCAGCTGACCTGCTGAAAGCTCTGTGCTACCCTCGAGTGAAAGTTGGGAACGAGTTTGTGACCAAAGGCCAGACTGTTCAGCAGGTACCATCATGCATTAGTAGCGTTACCTAACTGTCAGACTCTGTCCTCCCCATCATTTTCCAATCAAATATAATATTCCTAGGTGTATAACTCCATGGGTGCCCTCTCGAAGGCAGTTTATGAAAAACTATTTTTGTGGATGGTAACTCGGATTAATCAGCAGCTGGACACGAAGCTACCCAGGCAGCATTTCATTGGAGTGCTTGACATTGCAGGCTTCGAGATCTTTGAGGTGAGCCTGAATTTTGACTGGACCACAAAACATCAACTAAATGTTACAGGCCAATTCACAACTGATAGCTCTGAGCTCTGAATGTGAGTTACTGTAACTCTCTTTCAGATGAACAGCTTAGAACAGCTGTGCATAAACTTCACCAATGAGAAACTGCAACAGTTTTTTAACCATCACATGTTTGTGCTGGAGCAAGAAGAGTACAAGAAAGAAGGAATTGAATGGGAGTTTATTGACTTTGGAATGGACTTGGCTGCCTGCATTGAGCTGATAGAAAAGGTAATACTTACTTTTTCCTTCTGCGCTTGAAATATACTCAGAGGGCTTGCTAACAGAAAGAGCAGGGTGCCGGACGAGTTCTGCATTCCAGGAAAAACTTGGCTTAAATGGTTTGCTGTAGAGTGCATCACTAAAGCAAGGTTTGCATTCTCAACAGCCAATGGGCATCTTTTCAATCCTGGAGGAGGAGTGTATGTTTCCAAAGGCGACTGACACCTCTTTCAAAAACAAACTCTATGACCAGCACCTTGGCAAAAATAGCAATTTCCAGAAGCCCAAACCTGCCAAAGGTAAGGTTGAGGCCCACTTTTCCCTGGTCCATTATGCGGGCACTGTGGACTACAACATCGCCAGCTGGCTGGAGAAAAACAAGGACCCGCTGAATGACACTGTGGTGCAGCTCTACCAGAAGGCAGGACTGAAGCTGCTGTCACAGCTGTTTGCCACCTACGCATCAGCTGATGGTGAGTCACGGAGCAGTCAAGTACACAAACCAAATCCCTGCTTTTAGTAAAAACACATACATACCTGCACTCACTAATAAAAATAATGATATATGACTTAAAAGAAAGTATTCATATTGACACAGTACATATATTTACTTTTTACTAGCTGATGCTGTTGGAAGTAAGAAAGGCGGAAAGAAGAAGGGTTCCTCCTTCCAGACTGTTTCTGCACTTTTTAGGGTAACGTATTTTCTGCCCTTTCTGGGAAAGTGTTTCATACCTCCACTCTGGGCATAGTGATAGGTCAAATGAAAAATAGCTCGTCCTCCCATTGGACGGCTAACCGGGCATTCCATTGGGAATCAATTACTTTTTGACCCCACTCTTTCTTAGTGCCTGAGCACCAATCGATTACTGGTAGTATTTATAGGTATGGAGGAGGGACTTATAATTGGATGCAAAATTAGTATAATTATGCCCCCAACTGCAGGATGAGTTATACATTTTTTTTCATTTATAGGTTTTCTCATGCAAACATAAATGACAAACCGTAAAGCCACATTGACGATATCAACAAAAACAACCTTTTTGTCAGTGCTGGGGCAGATAGTGGGACTGACAATGAGCCTGAAACATGTTTAAATTACAATTAAATCACATAAAATATGATTATGATTTTACTGGGGTCATTAATATCATTTTTAATCTGTTAGGAGAATCTGAACAAGCTAATGGCTAACCTCAGGTCCACCCACCCTCACTTTGTGCGGTGCATCATCCCAAACGAAACAAAAACTCCAGGTAAGAAAAACAGTCCCCTGTCTAGCTCACTGTTTTCAAGTGGATTGCTCCCATCTGCATGAAATAAACCTTTGAGGATGGAAAAGATGCAGAATATGTTTCTGTATGTCTTTGTTCCATCTGTATTTTTGTACCTCAGTATAATCCCACCGATTCTTAACTGCGATTGTCACCGTTCTCAGGGTCCATGGACCACCATCTGGTTCTCCACCAACTGCGCTGTAATGGAGTGTTGGAGGGGATCAGGATCTGTAGAAAGGGTTTCCCCAGCAGAATCCTATATGGGGACTTCAAGCAGAGGTATAACTATTGCTGCTACCTTTCAGCAGAGAATAATGTGGGACCCACCCACAAAATTGAGCTTCAATGGACAGCTGTCTTACACTTTTCATATCCTCCCCTGAACTACCCATGATTTCCACAGGTACAGGATCCTGAATGCGAGTGCAATCCCTGAGGGACAGTTCATTGATAGCAAAAAGGCCTCTGAGAAATTGCTCTCCTCCATTGATGTTGACCATGCTCAGTACAAATTTGGATACACCAAGGTAGAACAAAATGTACAGATTCTGTATAACCTGGCATGTGTGTTGGTGTTAGTGTGGTATTCTCTTGAATATTTAATCTGAATAAATACAAAAAACTGGCAGACTAAAACTAAAGACTGTAAAACGGTTTGGATATATTCACCTTAGCTATTGCTTTTTCAAGCCGCAGCACAAATGCAGTGAAAGGAGTGAGTGCCTGGTGAGGTCTGATCCTGCAAAAATGGATGCTCTTTTGACTGTCATGAACTAACTTTAGATGATCGCTGCAGTAAAATACATAGAGAATATCATGTGGGCATTTTCATGTCACACCCTGTATCAACCCTTGACCAGTATCAGCCCTCGAGCTAAAGCTCTCAAGCTGATACTGGTCGAGGGTTGATACACGGTGTGATATGAAAATGCCCATATCATGTTTATCGTATACTCTGATATGGGATTTTGCCCGAGGGGAGACACTGGTGATAAAGGATTTTGCCCGCGGGGAGATACTAGTGATAAAGGATTTTGCCCATGGGCTGATACAGCCCCCTGCCTCGCGCTTGTATCACAGGTGCAGATTCCCTGTATTTATAAGGAAATATATGCTAAATAATGCTTCACAAGGTAATGTGTGTCATTTTGCACTTCACAAAGCCTCCTATGTCCATTGCTATAACAAAGCCCCTGAGTGGTCATTTAATTCACAATTTTTATATGAGAATATTCTAAGGTATTTCTATAGCAGCCACTTTTGCTTTTTGTAATGCTCACCTAAAGATGTTTACCACACAATCCAGGTGTTCTTCAAAGCTGGACTCCTTGGCCTCCTGGAGGAGATGAGAGATGAGCGCTTGGCAGTGCTTATGACTCGCCTCCAGGCTGTTTCCAGAGGTTACGTCACTCGTCTGAAGTTCAAGGAGATGACCGAGAAGAGGTCCAGTTTTTATCTTTCTCTCTAAGTGTTAGACCAGAGGTGGACAGTCCTGTTCTTGCAGAGCCCGGCATAGTATTTGTTTTTGCTCGTTCAAAAGCAGTATCGGCAGAAGAATTAAATGTGTGTCTATTAGGCCTAATCAATGTGTTACTGTGTGCTAAAGGCATATTTTAGCATTTAAAATATTAAGAATCATACTTATAAGTATCCATCAGAGATCAGATGGGAGAAAAACCAACCAGCCACTTTATGACTAATGTTGCTTTCTGCCATGTTTGCTACAAATGTCAGGTCTCTCTCTTGTCAAGAGCACAATTGTAGTTTTGATTGAAATTATAAGTTTAGGATTTTTCGTGATAAGTTCCACCATTTGAGGATTCATTTGAGGTTTGACATTTACTTGAGAAGACCGCGATGAAGCAGATTGTAACGTTGCCTAAACAAATATTTTAATGTTTTGGTACA
Source organism: Gymnothorax javanicus (assembly GCA_029692085.1). Classification (NCBI taxonomy): domain Eukaryota; kingdom Metazoa; phylum Chordata; class Actinopteri; order Anguilliformes; family Muraenidae; genus Gymnothorax; species Gymnothorax javanicus. Next base: position 37,845,329 of record CM056206.1, read on the forward strand.
CATACTGGATACACAGATGCCACCACGGTTTGTTGCTTCTCACATAAAAGGCCACACTTATGTTTCTGCATAGAAACTTACAAGCCATGATACATATCAAAATTATTCTTCATACGTTGTACTATGCCTCTGTTTATAGTGGGAAATATAGCAAGGCATGTAATACTGGAATTCATGTGACTAATGGCCTGAAATATGAGACAGAAAACAAAATGAATGAGAGCATGCCAGTTTGTATATTCCCCTATTGTCATTAAATGTTTATAAAACCAATATGTTGTGCCTATGGAGGCAACAATTAGCTTTTAAACAGGACCATGAAAAAGAATGGACTTATTTCCATTCAGGGAATCTATATTCATCATCCAGTACAATATCCGTTCATTTATGAACGTGAAAAACTGGCCGTGGATGAGGCTCTTCTTTAAGATCAAACCTTTGCTGAGGAGTGCGGAGGCAGAGAAGGAGATGCAGACCATGAAAGAAGAATTCTTCAAACTCAAAGAGGAGTTTGCCAAATCCGAGGCTCGGAGAAAGGAGCTGGAGGAGAAAATGGTGGTCCTTGTCCAGGAGAAGAATGATCTTTTCCTTCAAATTCAGGCGGTAAGTCATTATTGCTTGTCGGTATTTCTGAAAAAGAAGGATTAATCGTCCTTGTTCAGTGGAATTCTGGCATTCGGTGGAGAAATTCCCCAGTTCATGGTGCTACTTATGTGGGGCTAAAGTGCCATTGTTGGGATACTGAAACTTTTTATTGAGAATGTTTCTATTATTTGCAAAAGACATGTAATATCACATTTATTTATATACCAAATCTCACCAGAAATGCTCATGAGTTAGCATTTTTTCCTTGTATGTGTTTGAACATAATTTTGTTACAAAAAGATTTTGGGGGGTCAGGGTTGAACCATCCATCCATCCATCAATTTTCTTCCGCTTATCCGGGGCCGGGTCACGTGGGTAGCAGACTAAGCAAAGTAACCCAGGCATCCCCCTCCCCAGCTACTTCCTCAAACTCTCCCTGGGCGACCCCAAGACGTTCCCAAGTCAGCCGGTGGATATAATCCATCCAGCGTATCCTGAGTCTTCCCTGGGGCCTCTTCCCAGTTAGAATTGCCCGGAACACCTCAAAAGGTAGACGTCCAGGAGGAATTCAAACTAAATGCCCCAACCACCTCAACTGACTCCTCTCAATGCAGAGGAGCAGCAATTCTATTCTGGGCCTCTCACAAATGTCTGAGCTCCTCACGCTATCTCTAAGGGTCAGCCCAGCCACCCTGGGGAAAAAGCACATTTCAGCCGCTTGTATCCGCAATCCTTTCCTTTTGGTCACTACCCAAAGCTTGTGACCATACTAGGTGAGGGTTGGAACATAGATTGACCAGTAAATCAAGAGCTTTACTTTTAAGCTCAGCTCCTTCTCAGCTCCTTCAAACTCCCAGAACCCCTTTCAGGAGTTTCAGCATTCAGGAGTTCTTCAAAATACTCCTTCACTGCCAAATGATATCCCCAGTAGAGGTTAGCAGCTCCCCACCCCTGCTGAAAAAGCCCGAGCTAAGCCCTGCCTTCCCCTCCTGAGTCATCTGATGGTTTGACAGAACCTCTTTGAAACCACCCAAATCTCCTTCTCCACTGCCTCCCTGAACTCCTCCCCAATCCGAGTTATTGCTCCTGTAACCACCGCGGCTGCAGTCCTTCTGGTCAGCTGGTACCAGTCGGCTGAGTCAGGAGGACTCTGGGCTAGCTAAGCCCAAAAGGCCACCTTCTTCACCTTGACGGCTTCTCTTACCTCTGGTGTCCATCAATGGGCCCTTGGGTTGCCACTATGACTGGCAACAACAACCTTCAGGCCACAGATCAAGGCAGCCACTTCCACAATGGAGACTTTGAGCAGGGTCTACTCTGGCTTCATGTCCCCAGCAACCCCCCTTCCACCCCAGGATACGGTAAAAGCTCCTCCGGAGGTGTGAGTTGGAAATCGTATGGACAAGGACCTCTACCAAACGTTCCCAGTCAACCCTCACAACACATTTAGGTTTACCAGGTCTGTCTGGCAGTCTTCCCTGTCATTTGATCCAACTCGCCACCAGGTGGAGATGAGTTGACAGCTCTGCTTTTCTCTTCACCCGAGTGTCCAAGACATACGGCTGTAAAACTGATAACACAATTGCAAAATCAATCATCGACCTTTAGTCAAGGGTGTTCTGGTACTAAGTAAACTTATGTACACCCTTATGCTGGACCATGGTGTATGTTATCGCTAATCCATGCCTAGCACAGAAATCCAATAACAAAGCACCACTCGGGTTCAGGCAAGGGAGGCCATTCCTCCTTATCACTCCGCTCCAAGTGTCTCCGTCATTGCCCACGTGAGCGTTGAAGTCCCCCAGTAAAACTATGGAATCCTCAGGTGGAGCTATTTCCAGGATACCACCCAGGGACTCCAAGAAGGCACCCACACTGCTGTTAGGTGCATAAGCACAAAGAACAGTCAGCGCTTTCCCCTCCACAACCCATAAGCCCATTGCGGAGTCCCTCTCATTCACCGGAGTGAACTCCAACACAGCGGCACTCAGCCGAGGGGATGTGAGTATCCCCACACTTGCTCGCCGCCTCTCACCTTGGGCAACTCCAGAAAAGGAGAGAGTCCAAACCACATAAAGGAGCTTGGTTCCAGGACCAGAGCTCTTCGACTCTATCCAGCCAGTACCGCTCAACCTCCTGCACAAGCTTGTGCAAAAAATCTGGTTGTTCAACTTAGTTTAAAAGTGAAATTGGTTCTTGATTGGTTAGGCGATTATCTCAAAAATAAACAGTAATATGTGTATTTAAAAATTGTGTGTCTCGTAAAGCCACTATTCAATGTGGAGTCCCTCAGGGTTCAATTCTTGGACCATTATTATTTCTTATTTCTGTCAATGATTTAGCTACTGTATGTAAAAACATATTACCAATACTTCTCGCGGATGATACCAATTTGGTGATGTCCAATAGTAATTTTGATTGCCTTATGAGGGAGGCAGAAAAGGGTCTTCAAGATTATTCAATCTGGTTTAAAAAAACAAATTGTCTTTGAATGTAAAAAAATCTAATTTCATTATCTTTAGTGGTAAGAAAAAATAACATAGAAAATGTATCCCTGAATATTGTTCAAAATCAGGTTAAACAAGTGCATGTCGTGAGATTTTTGGGAGTTTTGGTTGATGATCAACTCTGTTGGAAAGATCATATTGATTATATCTATAAAAAAGCAATGAAATCCCTTGATATTATTAAGAAAATTCGCTATTTTTTGAACAAATCTTGTTTGTTGACCCTGTATTATAGTCTGATTTTTCCATACCTTAATTATTGTAACATTGTTTGGGGTTCAAACTATTACACTAATCTTAAGACGATCTAAATGTTACAAAAAAGATTTGTTAGAAGTGTCACTTTTTCTAATTCATTTGTTCTGTCTTTGCCATTATTTTACAAACTGAAGCTCCTAACAATTTTTGACATAAATATTGTTCAAATTTGTACATTTGTTTATAAGACCAGATATAGGAGAGAACTTTTGCCAGATTGTTTTGAGAATTATTTTACACTTAATTTTGAAGTCCATCAATATAGTACCCGTCAAGCTAATAATCTACATCTGCCTAAGAATCTCACCACTTGGGGTCAGTTTTCGCTGGAGTACCGCGGTGCTGAGCTGTGGAATTCTCATCAACACCTGATGAATATTTCTCCATCATTGTCAATATTTAAGAATAAATTAAAACAATCTGTGGTCTCATCATATTTGGAATGAATTTAAACTTTGGCTGAGGATAAAAAGCCGCATGTGTACTTGTTAGAAGTCAAGTAAGACTTTGGTGTTTTGTTAATTTATTTAATGCAGATTATCTCTGGTGTTACACTCTGTGTTGAATTTTTTTAAATTTTGTTTGTTTATTTATTTATTTATTTTTATTATTTTTGTTGTTGTTGTTTAGATATATATATATATATATATATATATATATATATATATATAATACACCCTTTTACACATACACGCTCATATCTTACTTCACATCCCACAAACACACACACACACACATTGATCATTAAACAGGTACTTTATTAGTTAGCTTTCCTTTTTTTTTTTTTTTCAAGCTCATTTCTATTATTGGCAGTCATATTCTTGTTTTCTTTATTGATATTTATTTTATATGCAACGTTGAAATTATTTACTATTTGTATTTAGGTGAGATAACTTATAACTCTGTAAGGAGTTTTTTGTCTCACTTGCACAATCTGTTTTTGTTATTTTACGCTCTGTTGCTTGTTTTAATACTGTGCAATGAATAAAATTAAAAAAAGAAAGTTTTCTGGCTTCCTAGGACATAGCCAGGCAATAACCAAGTAAAACTGGAGCTACATCAGTTAACTTGGAGCTAATAAAGTTTGCTCATTTCAAAATGTCTCTTGCTTAGATTTCCCTCATGATCTTCTTCTACAGGAGCGAGAGAACCTATCAGATGCAGAAGAGCGCTGTGAGGGTTTGATAAAGAGCAAGATTCACTTAGAGGCCAAAATGAAGGAGTGCTGTGAGAGACTGGAGGAAGAGGAGGAGATGAATATGGAAATAACCGCAAGGAGGAGGAAGCTGGAAGACGAGTGCTCAGAGCTTAAGAAGGACATAGATGACCTGGAGCTCACTATTGTTAAGGTGGAGAAAGAAAAACATGCAGCCGAAAACAAGGTCAGTACAGCAGCTGTCAGTCAGAGGCCATCACAATATACAGCTTTTTAAATTTTACTTCACAAAAACATGAACGCTGTTTTGTTGTCCATGGCTTGTGGGTTCCCCATCAATAACTGGTAATAAAATGTACATGGAATGCATGTACAGCCATAATGGTATATTCACTCAAAAGGTTTCATCACCCACTTTGATAAATGAATTCGTGCAATGTTCAGGATCCAGCAGTTTTTGTCCAGCCACTTGGAAATAAAATCAGTAATCCATGAGGAAGATACACAGGTAGCAGAGTCTCCTGAACCAGCTTTTGATTGTTTTTCATGCTTCTGCAAATAACTTTTTATACAGTATGTCAAATTTCACTGAACCTTTATCTCTAATTCATATGATAAAAAAGATAGTGTACATGTAATCCTTGCACTGGTGTATATGTTTTATACTTGTATACTTTTATACTTGCTGGCAGGTTTCAGCCTGTGTGTAGCTCAAAATCAGTCCACCAGTTGTCAGAAGTGTCCCAGGGGATTTCTGAACTTGCATCAACAGGTGAAAAATCTGATAGAGGAGTTGACCACCTTGGAGGATGCTCTTCTGAAATCGACAAAGGAGAATAAAGCTCTGCAGGAGGTCCACCAGCAGACCCTGGATGACCTGCAGGCCGAGGAGGACAAGGTCAACATGCTGACTAAAACCAAAGTCAAACTGGAGCAGCAGGTTGATGATGTATGTACTAAGCTGATGTCATGCATTTGTGCCCTTTAAAACCAAAGGCAGGCCATAGGTTTAGAACAAGAGCCCCTCAGAACAAGAGTGGTCCAACTCACTTTTTTCATTTTTCATTTTAGGCCACTATTGCACTAAATATTTTATGCATTCTTGAACTGTGGAACATATAACCAACTCAATCTGTAGTGCTGGAACTACACTGATTTAATCCATGATTGCGCTAAGCAGATTGAGCACACAGGAACTATTTTAAGGTCAAAACTTAAAAAAAGACAAATATGGATTAGACCACTGTTGTTCTCAGGGGCTAATTTATTATTATTATTATTATTATTATTATGTTATTATTATGTTATTATTGTTGTTGTTGTTACTACTGCTGCTATTTATTTTTATGAATTTATCATTCTAATTTAGCAAGTGATGACAATAAACCTAACTGTTGGTTGCTTGTCCACAGTTGTATAGCAAAGCATTTTCTGTCGTAATATCTAGCTGGAGGGAGCTTTGGAGCACGAGAAGAAGAATCGTGCTGACCTGGAAAGGGCCAAAAGGAAACTGGAAGGAGATTTCAAGCTGTCTCAAGAGGCCATTATGGATCTGGAGAATGAGAGGCAGCAAATGGATGAAAAACTCAAAAAGTAGAAAAACAAATGAACTCCTCTTTTCCTCTTTTACAGTCAGAAGCAATTTGACAGCAATATCATTTAACATTTTAAAGAACTACTATATGCGACTGGGATATTTTCCCTGCGATAGAGGGCTATTATGGCCATAATGGAAGCAATTGAGTGAGTGAGTGAGTGAGTGAGTGAGTGAGTGAGTCATAATCCTTTCATACTCAATATCTTAACAATGGTACTAGCCACAACCTTCTAATTTTACACATTAACAGATATAAAGTAGCAGATGAGCTGATTAAAATTTGGTTGAATCTGTGAAGTTACATCATACTAAATTAATACGCAAAAACGTACTGCACCACGACAAACCAGTAGGACTGCACTTTGCCTCTATCGGTTAGCTTGCTAACCAAGTTAGCTAGGGCATTAATAAAATTATTAGCAATTCGGTCAAAACCTGATAAAGGCTAAATTTTACCGATAGTAATGCTAATGATGTTTGTTTTGTGTTTCTGAATCAGTTGAAGTGTATTGCGTAACGTTACTTGCACATACCTTAATTTCACATCTACAGTGACCAGCAAGCTAGCTACAAAGGTACATGAAAACCATGGTGATGAGCAGCCTGTTTTTCATGTAGCTCAGTAGCTAGCTTGCTGACTACTGTAGACGTCAAATTATGCTGGCTGGGTAGGAATAATTTTGACATTACCTTTACTAGCTAGCTACATTCTCCACTTCAGCCTCATTGCATCATATTTAATTATTGTGCATAAAGACACAGTTTGGTACAATCCAGAAAGATTGTGCATTGCTTGTTTGATTATGAGTCTAAATTCTTATCTTTGAAAAGATCTAGTTAGTGTGTGTGTGTGCCAGAAACATATTTTATCTGTACAGCAGATACAAAGCATACAGTGTTGAATTGGCTCATATGTACCTTCTTTCTCAAATAGCAAAGATTTTGTGATAATGTCTTATGCTTATTTTGTTCTTGAACATATAGTTTACCAGCACTGCTTGTCTGCGTTTTACCATGAATTACTGGTGATTTCCGTTGAGGAATAAAATCTTAATAACTTGCTCTTGCAGGAAAGATTTTGATCTCAGTCAGCTGCAGGGGAAGGTGGAGGACGAGCAAACATTGAGCTCCCAGCTTCAAAAGAAAATGAAGGAACTTCAGGCAAGTTGAGTTCATTTGAGAGTGCTCAGCAGAGAGGTTCTTTCTCGACCTTTTCTATTTTATTTACTTATTTACTGTAACCTTACTAACACTGAATAATTTAAAATAGTTGTACAAAAATGCTCTGACAAGTTTGAGCTGGGTGTAGCCAATATTTATTCTGAAGGTGGATGTAATACGCATCCAATTTTATGAATTGTTCTCTTTAAGGGTAAATTAATTTTTCAGTGAAGAGTTTCATCACAAAACACAATATATCCATTTTAAGCATGTTTAGAAAAATGCAAATTTTTGTCATGGGAAAAGTAAGCATAGAAGTTTTCTTATTTGTTAATGTGTCTTGCTAAACAAATTAAAACACTACCCCATGATGCAATTAAATTTAAGAGTAATGAATTTTGTGATAAAGTGAACTTTGTTGTGATTATTTGGCAAAACGCAATATATCCATAGAAGTGCGATTTGATATCAAATACCCTCCAGTCAATGTAGATGTAACCATTTCCATGTTTCCAAAATAATTTGTAATACTCCTCCACATGTAGTGCGCTGTCCTTTTTGCAAATCTGCTGCTCAATGTGGCCAAAAACTCAGTCCACAGGGAGAAAACTGTGTCCATGATGAAAAACCCATTCTCGACAGATCAATCAAAAAAATCTTTTCTGCAGAGCTTGCGGCATAGAAATGACACTCATATTTTAGTTTTGCCCCAAACAAGAGTCTCTAAACAACTGGAGCCAGTTGGCAGCGCGGGATTCTCCATTGCTGATTGGCAGCATGGATATATTGCAGCTAGTGTAAAAATTGGCTTGGCGTTTATTGCGCTTTGGAATGAAAGCTGATGTTTAAGCATTCTAAACACTGGAGTGTATAGCGTGTTGCTAAGGGCTGTACTTGACATGACTTTTGGCCCATCAATGATGATCTTTGTGCAGTTGTGGTTCAAAAATTTTGAAGAGGTGTTTATTGCGTTTTGCGATGAAACTCTTCAAGTCTTTCCTTGTATGAGATACACCATGTAGCCAAGAGTGCGGATGCTTTACTGAAACCTCAAGTGCGGATGCTTTACTGAAACCTCAAGTGTATAGAAAAGGGACGTTTTTTAATTTAAATATGACATTTTGATTGAATTTGGAATTAATTGCTCAGTATGGCTTGATGAGATATACATTCGGCTGCCATCGGAGAGCACTGCAATTGAAATCTGTTTTACGATTTGAATTTTGTTGCACTTTGCATAACCCATCACACCATCCCGTACTGAAGGATCCATTGAAACTGAATGGAGTCAAAGGGGTAGAGGGGCATAAAACAGGAACAATTTTCAAATCGTGGAGCAGAATTGAACAAATATATCATCAAATAAAAGCTGAAATTCTGCTGTGTATCAAATGTCAATGTTATTGAAACATTTCTATAATTTCCAATTTGAATTCAACATACAACCCCAATTCCGAAATAGTTGGGACGAAGTGTAAATTGTGAATAAAATCAAAATGCAATGACTTTCAGATCACATGAGCCAATATGTTATTTACAAGTGAACATAGATAACATTTCAAATGTTGAAACTGAGACATTTTACATTGTTATCCACAAAATGAGCTTATTTCAAATTTTCTGGCTGCAACAGGTCTCAAAAAAGTTGGGACACAGGCAAAAAAAGGCTGAAAAAGCAATTAATGTATAAGAGAATCAGCAGGAAGAACATTTAGCTAGTAATTAAGTTAACTGGCATCAGGTGTGTAACATGATTGGCTATAAAAGGGATGTCTTAGAGAGGTTGAGTCTCTCAGAAGTAAAGATGGCCAGAGGCTCTCCAACCTGTGAAGGCTTGCGTAAAAAAATTGTGGAATACTTTAAAAACAATGTTCGTCAACGTCAAATTACAAAGGCTTTGAAGGTCTCATCATCAAAACATCAAAAGATTCAGAGAAACTGGAAAAATCTCTATGCGTAAGGGACAAGGCGGATGCTGGTGATCTTCGGGCCCTCAGACGCCACTGCATCACTCACCGGCATGATTTTGTCATTGACATTACTAAATGGGCCCAGGAATACTTCAAGAAACTACTGTCTGTAAACACAGTCCGCCGTGCCATCCACAGATGCCACCTAAAACTCTATCATGCAAAAAAGGAAGCCATTGTTGAGCATGATCTAGAAGCGCCAGCGTGTTCTGTGGGCCAAGGCTCATTTAAAATGGACTGTAGCAAAGTGACAAAGTGTCCTGTGGTCAGTCGAGTTCAAATTTGACATTCTTGTAGGAAATCATGGGCGTCGTGTCATCCGGGCTAAAGAGGAGAAAGACCACCCCTCCTGTTATCAGCGTTCAGTTCAAAAGCCAGCATCTCTGATGGTATGGGGATGCATTAGTGCATATGGTGTGGGGACACTTGCATGTTTTAAAAAGCACCATGAATGCTGAAAGGTATATAAAGGTTTTAGAGCAACATATGCTCCCCTCCAGATGACATCTATTCCAGGGAAGGCTTTGTGTATTTCAGCAGGACAATGCAAAACCAATACTGCAGCTATTGCAACAGCATGGCTTCGTAGTAAAAGAGTCCGTGTGCTGAACTGGCCTGCCTGCAGCCCTGATCTTTCACCGATTGAGAACATTTGGCACATAATTAAACGAAAAGTCCGTCAAAGGAGACCCAAAACTTTCCAGTACCTGGAAGCCTGTGCTAAACAAGAGTGGGATCAAATTCCAATGGCTAAACACAAGAAACTTGTCTCCTCAATGCCCAGGCGCCTCCACTCTGTGTTAAAAAGAAGAGGGGATGCTACACTATGGTTAACAGGCCCCTGTCCCAACTTTTTTGAGACCTGTAGCAGCCATCAAATTTGAAATGAGATCATTTTGTTAATAAATTTGTAAAATTTCCCAGTTTCAACATTTGCTATGTTATCTCTGTTCTATTGTGACTAAAATGCAGGCTGGTGTGATTTGAAAGTCATTGCGTTTTGATTTTATTCACAATTTACACTTTGCCCCAACTATTTTGAAATTGGGGTTGTAATAGAAGATATAACTTTTTTAACCCTTTTACTCTGTGAAACCACCTGAAGGCGCGTACTGAGGAGCTGGAGGAGGAGATTGAAGCTGAGCGTGCTGCTCGTGCCAGGATCGAGAAGCAGAGAGCTGATCTCTCCAGGGAACTTGAAGAGATCAGCGAGAGGCTTGAAGAGGCTGGTGGCGCAACTGCCACTCAGATCGAGATGAATAAGAAACGTGAATCAGAGTTTCAGAAGCTGCGCAGAGACCTTGAAGAGGCCACCCTGCAGCACGAGGGAACCACTGCCGCCCTTCGAAAGAAGCAGGCCGACAGTGTGGCAGAGCTGGGGGAGCAGATAGAGAACCTCCAGCGCGTCAAACAGAAGCTGGAGAAGGAGAAGAGTGAATACAAGCTGGAAATTGACGACCTTTCGAGCAACATGGAGGGAATTCTGAAAAGCAAGGTACATTACTTTTTTCGTTTTTGGTCCTGATCTCTTCCAGGAGATGTAACCACTAAAGTACAGCTGAGCTTCCCAATTCATATAACATCTGTCCAGTGTGATGTTCTATTTCGGTCTTGGAATAGTTTGAATATCTTTCTCTACTACAGGCTAACCTGGAGAAATTGTGTCGTAGTCTTGATGACCAAAATAGTGAGTACAAGGCGAAAGCCGAGGAGGCCCAACGGGCACTGAATGAATTTACTACCCACAATGCTCGCCTGCAAACTGAAAATGGTAAGACTGAAATTTCTCAGAGAATACTGATGAAAATAAGGTACCAAAAATACACTGACCCATATATTTCCAATTCCAAATAATCTTGACCAGGCGAACTCACTCGTCAGCTTGAAGAGAAGGAGGTGACGGTCACCCAGCTCAACCGAAGTAAAGGACAGCAAGCCCAACAGATCGAGGAGCTGAAGAGACTCTTAGAGGAGGAAATAAAGGTGTTTGAAATGCTGCACAAATTCATTAAACAGTTCATTAAATAGGACCTTTCAAGCAGTGAACCTGAGATGCCCAGTTGCAGTCATTCTGATTTCTATTATTTTTATTATTAGTAATAAAGTATTTCTACCCTAAAGGTATTGGTCAGAAAAAAGCTGTCGATGTTAGAGCTGCCAAACTTGGCTGCTTATTTTCTATGATCACCCACTGCTCTGGTCAAAGAAATGAGCCCTGAATGCCCTCAACATTTTGGTTTCTAACTGATTTCTCATTGGTCTTGATACTACAACATTTTGTGAACATATGTTAATAGGTAGTATAGTAAACAAATGGTCAGAGCTTTGAAATCATTTGCCCTATGACAGTAAAAAGTGGCATGTCCACGCTCAAATTAGAAGGCAACCATCAGCTTGTCAGTGATCAAATTTTTACAAGGACGATTTTGAAGCTTTGTTCGATTCTGTACGATGTGTTGCATAGCAGTCTGTTTGTTTATTTTTCCAACTGTCCGATTAGTGGTGCAATTGAGCAATGTGAGAAATTTAAAGAGGCACTGTCATGCAAAAAGCACTTGGTACTCACCTTCTTTGCCTTTCGAACAAAAGTTGGTGGTGTGCAAAATCCAAGTGACTTGTATAGCCACAGACTCAGCAGCAACATTCAATGAGCAGTGTTGTTAGGTTCTACTCGTTGGTGTCCTCTTTGGCAAACGCAGCTGCATTATTTTTGCACAGCATATATTCGCCTTCAGTTGCTTCCCAGACGATGGCCGCCATGCCCAGACATAGCAGCACACAAACATCTCAGTTCGCTCCAGCAAAATGAATGTTTAAAAATGGAAATAAATATACTAGGGGTTCCTGTCCCATCATGCGAATAATGCATTTTTGGTGAGAACAGCAAGGGCATAGCTATGGTAAACCAAAATTTAAACCAGCAATATCCGCCAATGATTAACTTGAAAAAACTGAAAATTTTCAATTTGTTTGTTTGTTTTTTATGCATGCTGGGCTGACAGTGCCTCTACCAGATTTAACAGGTCATCACAACTGATCTGATCATCTGGGAGACATAAAAACAACTGTTGATAGACACCTCTACTCCCCGGCTGATCAGCTTGGACCTCATAATTGCCTCCAGTTACTATTTTTATGAATATAATATATACATTAATGTGTTTTCATTTGTAATTTTAATGCAATATTTATTTTTGAAGTGTTTTCATTTGTAATTTTAATGCAATATTTATTTTTGAAGATCTTGGGAGTCATATACTAATATGATAAATTTTACAGGAATTATAAAAGTCATGAATTATTAATAATTTATAAGAATTTGCGCAGGAATTTATATCAAATGGCAGAAAATGGATTTGCATTGTAAAAGCATGGTCCTGTATTATATCGTCACATGAGGAACAAAACTTTTGCACAATCAAAATTTGCCTTAAATCAGATTCTAACTATTTGACTCTATTGAACTCACCAAACTGTGATTGTGAAGAAAGATAGAATTTGCTGTGTGGAAAACAAATACTTTTTTCCTTTTTGTTGTCATTTAATTAAAATGACAAAAGCTGATTGAATCCATAATTTTTGCACTTGTGATACCATCCTTCATGTCGGAGAGCATTCGTGTATTCATGTTAGGGCATTGGAAACACTCAGAATAATGTATGATGTTTTTATTTTTTTCTCTACAATTGGGGCTTTTTCTTTAGATCCCTGACAAGCAATACCAGTCAGACAATGGCAAAAAAAATTGATTGTTATTTACATCATACGTTGCTTGTTTCTAGGCGAGAAACGCCCTGGCCCATGCTTTACAGTCAGCCCGCCACGACTGTGACCTGCTGCGGGAGCAGTTTGAGGAGGAACAGGAGGCCAAGGCTGAGCTGCAGCGGGGAATGTCCAAAGCCAACAGTGAGGTGGCTCAGTGGAGAAATAAATATGAAACTGATGCCATCCAGCGCACTGAGGAGCTGGAGGAGGCCAAGTCAGTGGAAGCACTCGACAATTCATTGACAATTCATTGAATAGGTTTTAGTGTTTATAGAAGCCTTTTGCTTTGAACACAGGCTTTCAGGACTGCAAGACTATTATTTACTAATTCACATGGGATTATTTTGTTTACACAAGGAGTCTGTAACTCACAGAGGTACAGGGGGGCTTGGCCCCACCTGCCCGTCACTGTATTCAAGTCTTACTGTGGAATTCCCATGGTCTCATCTGAAAGATTTTTTCTGTCTTTAAATGTGCTGTTCCAATCAGTAATCACCCTAAATGGTTGAGGAAGTGGAGGCATTTCGGCTCCCTGAACCAGCACTGTGCACTTTTCAATGTCAGAGCAGTAGTGACTGAATTTTTCTCCCCACATTAATCACTGAAGGAAGAAGCTAGCTCAACGTCTGCAGGATTCTGAGGAGCAGACGGAAGCTGCAAATGCCAAATGTGCCTCCCTGGAAAAGACCAAGCAGAGACTGCAGGCAGAAGTTGAGGATCTCATGATCGAGACAGAAAGGGCCAATGCTGCCACCGCTGCCTTGGACAAGAAGCAGAAGAACTTTGACAAGGTATTCATGCTGGACTTTCCTGTGGATCTATCTGCATATTCTTGTTCATACATGGCTCAACTGCAAGGAATTTTGAGCACAAATTATAAACTACATTCTAAAGTACCACAAAATATAAATATATATATATATATAATATATTTTCAATATTCTGTTGACATATCATTTTGTTTATTCCAATTCCGATGTTTATAGTGACAAGTATATTTTTCTATAATCATAGATGGTGGCAGTAGTTTAGATTTCATGAGAAAGATGTTTTGTCCATAGAGTTTGGGAGTGGTTTTTTTAGTTGCAATGATCATGGGAATTGTTAAAGAGGGGTTGTCAGCCATACAGAGCACAATATCCACTGGTGGGCCCCTTTGGTGAAGTCAATCCATTTCAGTTGATACAATGAGGCTATAGAGGCTGATTGTGGATTCTTGCAGGTGCTCGCAGAGTGGAAACAGAAATTTGAGGAAAGCCAATCAGAGCTTGAGTGCTCTCAGCGAGAGTCTAGGTCCTTAAGCACTGAACTCTTCAAGCTGAAGAACTCCTATGAAGAGGCGCTTGACCACTTGGAGACCATCAAAAGAGAGAGCAAGAACCTGCAGGGTTGGTTCCTTTTATCTGCCCATTCACAGGCTTTTGTCATTAGAAAAATTAAACATGATTTTTTATTGTGTTAATTACAGATGAGTTGTAAGCTTGAATGATTATTCGAGGCGGGTATTTACTGCTGCTCATAGGTATTCACATTCTCATACAAGGACACATTAGAAAGAATCTTCTGAAAGTTCATAATATGGGGACTTTGGGTATTGTGCTCAACTTTTCATGTACATTTTTTGTAGCATATTTCACGAATTGTATGTTCTGCAAAGTGGAGTGAGTTGATGTAGGCCTGTCAGTAGACAAATAAGTGTCGAGGGATGACCAGAGTTGTTGAAAACTGCTAAATTAAAATCATAAAAAAGTATTGTTACAATGAAATAGTATTACACAATCGTGTTTTCATCCTCACTCTTTCCAGAGGAAATTGCCGAATTGTCTGGACAGGTCGCCGATTCTGCTAAGACCATTCGTGAGCAGGAAAAAGCTATCAAACAAGCGGAGCAAGAGAAAACAGATGCTCAGAGTGCTCTTGAGGAAGCTGAGGTAAACCAGAATGAGTGAACAAGCAGTTTCACCGGTTGGCCAGATTCGACTCTACTATTTTGCTTTTTATTTTATAGACACAGCAATAAGGAACCATCACAAAACCTATTGTTGGGCTTTAATTTCAATTGCTTTAGTTGCGCTGTGTCATCGGATTATTCATCAACAGCTAAAGAACACTATGTGCCATAAGTGCAGAAGTAGGGTTTACTTTTTCATACACAAACCCATGGACAAATGCAGACTAATTCCAGGACATGAGCAAATGTTCAAAATAGTATTTTTCCCCACTCAAATTCCTTCCATGTAAAAATGTGATTGGGATAAGGCCATGCAAGTCTGGGAAAAATATTTTGGTGTAGGTGGGCATTGTGATGAATTCTAAAAATTAGTGTTTACATTTCTCAGTCTTCTCTAGAGCACGAAGAGGCCAAACTCTTGCACCTCCAGCTGGAGCTGAACCAGGTGAAGTCAGAGGTGGACCGAAAGGTGGCAGAGAAAGAGGAGGAGATTGATCTACTGAAGAGGAACTACCAGAGGACTGTGGATATGCTGCAGAACACACTGGACGCAGAGACCAGGAGCAGGAACGATGCAGTGAGGGTCAAGAAGAAGATGGAGGGAGACCTCAATGAGATGGAGATTCAGCTGGGCCACGCCAACCGCCAAGCCGCGGAGGCGCACAAGCAGCTGCGCATCGTTCAGGGCCAACTCAAGGTGATTTGCCAGCCTGCTCGTCTCCTTAGTAACCATACACTCTGCTCAAAAATACAAAATATTCTAATTTTTCAAGATTAAATTGTGAGACAAGAGCATTCAGACAGCGCATTCCCCGGTCGAGACCCAGCAGTCCCCCACATGTCTGGGACACAATGGTGAAGATGTAGAAATTGATCTGGGTCACTCCCAAACTGAAATCACTTCTAAGTTGGGCCAAAACTCCCCTCTGGTAAAATATAAAAATCTGTCCATCACTTTTTCCATAATGTTGCTAACAAACAAACATACATACTTACCCAGAAACTGAAGGTACTTGGCAAAGATAATGATAATTTTTGAAATGCAATGTGTGCCAACAAGCAAAAATTGTATAACAGTCCTAGTCATTATGGACTGTGTTTTTTTGAAGCTACTTTATTTATCCCATTTTCCCATGTAAAAACACTGAGAATCATATTGTGGCAGGCCGATGGGGGGCCCGGGCAGGGAATTAAACCCCAGACTCTCAGGTAAGAGTCAAACGCACTGACCACATCGCCAAAGAGCCAGGCTCATTGGCAAGGTAGCCCCTTCAACTGTCACAATATGATTACAGCGCATTCACATCTCTCATAGGATTTCAAGGTGAATTTAGCTAATCACACGTCTCTGACTGCCAGGATGCCCAGGTTCACTTGGACGATGCCCTGCATGGGCAGGAGGACTTGAAAGAGCAGCTGGCGATTGCTGAGAGGAGGAACGCGCTGATGATGACAGAGATAGAGGAGATGAGAGCAGGTCTGGAGCAGTCAGAGAGAGCTCGCAAACTGGCTGAGCAGGAGCTGGTGGAAGCCAGCGAGAGGACACAGCTGCTGCACTCGCAGGTAAGTATCCCATCCTTAAGAGACAAAGTTTTGGCCCCTACTGCTCCGGTCGAGAGGCAGAACTTCAAACTGCGGCCAGGGATGCAGCATCCGCATGTGCGTTGGTATTGTACCTTTTATCCCACAGTCAGCTAAGGCCATGGAATCAGGTTGGGTATTATAACGAGTCTTGGACGGCACTGACTTGCCCACTTGCTTATGTTAGCCTGAGTTGGAGATCCTGGTATACAGAAACAGGGAGTTGAGATTATTTACCCTTTCCAGTAAAATCAAATGCAGGATGATGAAAAACAGATGGGAACTCCTGTTGGATTATTATGGTTTATTGCATAATGGCCAAGGGAGAAAATTACCGCCAAAGTGTGGGCAGTGTTGCTGGCGACTTATAGTATCTGGTTGGTGGTGTTGTGGCTGTGGACATAAAAGGTCTGTGGAGGAGAGGAGGCACAATTATCTGAAACCTCCATAGGGAACCTGGCTTGGCCATTGGCGTGCATTCCTTTGATCCTTGGCTGCTAAACTTTTGCAAATTACAGAAGAGATACATTTCATGAAGAGAATATACATTATATATACATGTATTTGTAGTATTGATGAGATGTGTTATTTAAACTTGGGAATGTTTTAATGATGTAGATGTAGATCCCCAATTGAAGAATGATCTCATTGTTTCATTGTTTCCTGTCGCTCACAGAACATCAGCCTCATGAACTCAAAGAAGAAACTGGAGACCGACATTATGCAGCTGCAGTCAGACATTGAAGACGCTGCCCAAGAAGCCAGAAATGCAGATGATAAAGCAAAGAAGGCCATCGTTGACGTGAGCTTGAGTCCAACCTGTGACCACTCCGCCCTCTGACCTGTCCTCTATTTAGAGAGACAGCTATGCATGTGAATCAGATAAAAGCTGTGGTTGATTAACAGCGGCACAAAGTGTTTTGGCTAACATTTTACATTACTGGTACAATTGTGTGAGTCATTATTTAGTATGTTTAGGATGGATCATTAAGCCTCCATGTACCAATTATATTTGTCCCTCTCTGTAAGTTTGTCTACTAAATGTAAATGTCTGATCTAATCTCAATGGCATTATGGTAGTTAGTAATGTGAGTTTATGAACATTATCTGCCGTGATCTAACAGGCAGCCATGATGGCAGAGGAGCTGAAGAAGGAGCAGGACACCAGTGCTCACCTGGAGAGGATGAAGAAGAACCTGGAAGTCACAGTCAAAGACCTGCAGCACCGTCTGGATGAGGCTGAGAATCTGGCCTTGAAGGGCGGGAAGAAACAGCTACAGAAGCTGGAGACCAGGGTAAATGGGAACATATATAACAATTTTGGTGTCATTGCTGCTAAACTATTGTTATTATTGGCTTGGGCTCTTTGTGTTACTATTTTATGGACATGGCTTACATGATGTGCACAGGTTCGAGAGCTGGAGAATGAATTAGAGGCTGAGCAAAAACGTGGTGCGGAGGCCTTGAAAGGGGTCCGGAAGTATGAGAGGAAAGTGAAGGAACTCACGTTCCAGGTAATGATGGAATGGAATTTCAAATAAACAAGGTTATCTGTTTGGACTCTAAAGAGAGATTATCTTTACTTTTTTGGAACCCTGCAGTCTACAACTCCAACTCAGGAAAAGCTGGGACAGTATGGAAAATGCACGTAACAACAGTTAGCAGTGATTTCTAAGTTGACTTGCAGTTTATTGCTCACAGCATAAAAACAACATATGTAATGTTTTGCCAGGTCAACTTCATTACTTCACCCCCCCCCCGAAAGGGGGAGGGTAAGGGTATTGCAATCGACTTGGTTTGCTTGGTAATTTCTTTCTTTCTTTATTCGTTTGTTTTTCAGTAAGAATACAACAGAACTACTCCCGCAGTTTATACCAAATCTGGTCAAAAGTTTGGCAATGACCCACAATAGATTCCATTAAATTTTGGAATGAATTGGGTCGAGGTCAAAATAGTTTTTGGCCATTACTCTCTTTGGTCTGATTTACATCAAACTAATGCCAAAAATTTCTTTTTTCAATTTGTAAAATATAATCCTATCTATGGGTATAGTTTCAAAGATGGGTAGGGGTCAAAGTTCGGGAGGGTCATGGTCATTGATCTGAATCGCCTAAATTACACTATATCTCAAAAACCACTGTAGATAGCCACTTGGTCGCTATTAATAACATTTAGGAAATAATAAATTGAGATCAGAATGACACCATTACCTTTGACCTTGTGTGACCTTGAAAGGTCAAGCCAAAGGTGACAAGATTTCAGAAGGTTATATCACAAAAACTACATAGCCACATGGTTACTATTAATCACATTGTGGGAATCTTGGAAAACTAAAATTACAACATGATCTTTGACTTAGAGTGACCTTGAAAGGTCAAAATCAAGAGCACATGCACCCGAAAAGCGGACCAACTCATTAAACAGCTAAAATATTTGCGAGGGGCAGGGTTTGCCATGCCAAGCACCACTTGTTTTATTTGTAAATATACAAATATATGCATCCCATTCCTGGCTTTCAGGCCTGCAACAAATTCCAAAAAGTTGGAATGGGGTCCTAACAATTTAGGACCAGGAATGAGGCTAAAAAAAATAATAGCACTGATATAATTCGAAATGGATGATTTTAGGAGGCGATTATTATCACGAGATGGTACAAAAGAAGCATCCAGGAAAGGCCTAGTCCTTCAGGAACAAAGGTGAACCGAGGATCATCAATTTGCCCACAAATGCATGAGAAAATCATTGAAAGGTTCAGAAACAGTGTAAAGTTAGGAATGAATTTGGACATTTCACCCTTTACGGTGCATAATGTGCCTAAAAATTTAAGGAATCTGGAAGAATTTCTGTGTGTAAAGAGCAAGCATGCAAGCCGAAGCTGAATATCCATGATCTGTGACGGCACTGAATCAAGAACCGTCATATATGAGTATTATAACCGCATTGGGCTAGGATTTCTTTGGAAAACCATTGTCAAGCTCTACAATATAATAGTTATATCTCCCAATGCCAGCCATAACTTAACTGTGCAAAAATGGAAACCTCATCTGAACTGTGTCCAGAAGTGCCATTGACTTCACTGGGCTGAGAGGAATCTGTGACAGACCATCAGACAATGGAACTGTGTATTGTGGTCAGACAAATTAATTTAAGGTCTTTTCTTGAAATAAATTAATAAATAAATAATGCTGTGTGCTTTCCCAAAGAATAACAGAACAATCCTGACTGTTACCAGCAACAAGTCCAAAATTCATGTTCTGTCATGGTATGAGGTTGTCCCAGTGCCCTTGGCAAGGGTAACATACACTTCAGTAAGGGCACCATTAATGCTGAAAAGTACACTAAAATTTTGGAGCGACATTTACTCCCTTCAATATGACATCTTTTCCAAGGATGCCCATGCATATTTCAAGGAGACACTGCTAAATTGGATTCTACATGCATAGCAAAGGCAAGACTCATAACAAGAGGGTGTGGGTGCTGGTTGAGCCTGCCTGAGGTCCTGACTTGTCCCCAATAATGAACATATGGAACATTTTGAAATGCAAAACGTGACCCACAAAGATGCGACACTGTTGCACGCCTTGACTTGTTTGCAGGCTCACGAGTACAAAATTACTCCTGAAACTCCTTATCACGTGGTGTCTTCAGTCCCTAAATATTTAATGAGTGATGTGAAAAGGAATGGCAACATTACAAAATGGTGAATACGTTACTTTCCCAACTATTTTGAAATATGTTGCAGGAGTCAAAATTAAAATGTTTTTATTTTGAAAAATCAATAAAATTCATGTGGTGAAACATCAAAAAATGTGCTGTTGTGCTGCATTCAAATCACTGCTTTCAGATTTAATTTTCAAGAAGCATACCATCTCAACTTTTTCTGATTTGGGCTTGTACTTCATCGCCTGTATGGTCACCTTCAGTATGTCATTACACAGTATATGATCAATTTTATACATCTTAGAAATTAAATTTCAGCATTTCACCTGGTTTGCTCAGAGACTGTGCTAAACTCACTTGTATAAATAAGGATTAATAAGCATTAATTTTGCTCGTATGGTAATTAATTGAGTAACATCCCATCGTGTTCACTTTGAGTATTGTTTTGAGTTAAGTTTCGCTTATTCTATTGTGCAGGCTGAGGAGGACAAAAAGAGTGTGGCAGGACTGCAAGACCTGGTGGGAAAATTGCAGCTGAAGGTGAAAGCGTACAAAAAGCAGTGTGAAGAGGCGGTGAGTGGTCATATTATGAGGCATGATCAGATATGCCATATATAATTGTAATAATGGCCATCATTTGCAGTATATTGGATAAGGCACTGCAGCTTTAGTTCCTAGGTATTACATGACCATTGCACCTGTGAGCTTAGTTGTTGAAAATTACAATATCCTGCTGAATTGTATTATGCCTAAATGTAAGAATTGTATACATCGCTTTGCAAAGGATTATATAAATGCTGGATGGTTTATAATATGATTAATGAAAGTGTTCCTATTAATAGTTATTGTTTGTAATATTGTCCCTCTTCTGTATTATATTCATTCTTGAATGGCAGGAGGAACAAGCTAACTGCCACCTGGCCAAGTTCAGGAAGGTGCAGCACGAGCTGGAGGAAGCTGAAGAGCGTGCCGACATCGCTGAGTCCCAGGTCAACAAACTGAGGGCCAAGAGCCGTGACTTTAGTGGGAAGGTGGAAGAGTAGCACAGCTGGAGATTACTTGTCTCAGTGGTACCAGTGTACTCACCTCTTTAAAATGAGAAACAATAATCCATTTCTTAGAAATGCCTGTATAGTATCAAATGGAGCAGGCTTTTGTCAAACATGTATCAAACAGGTGCTGAAGGATAATCGGTGCGGAAATTGATAAAGAATGTTGAATTACACATGAAATATAATTTTATAATACCATTTGGGCCTTATTTGCTATGACTTTTTGCATGTGCAAAAACTTTTCTCTGGTCACTGTATATGTTTTATGCCAGTCGGTGGTTGTTATTAGTTTTTTGTGTGCTGCAAGGTTAGAGTTATGGAAGCTCATGTGTACCTGCAGTTGAATGCTTGCACATTCACATAATATGTTTAAACATTCTTATTTACTTTTCTGTGTGTATATTTTATGTACCTGAAGGACGATGAGTAAAGCAGTAGAAGAACTATGTGTGGACTGACTTGGAAAGTATTAACCTTCCCTTCTTAGTGGTATTTTGTGGCAGTGCACAACAGTGTGACCAGTAAAACTGATCATTGTAATTTTTTGTTTTATTTTCCCTTATTTGTTCATCAAAAAGACATGATTCTTTTTCTAGTCATCAACATTAATTATGAACCGTATGTTGGGTAAGTTTGCATGGGCCAATCGTGGGTTCATGGGTCCATTTGTTATGACCATTACAGTAATATGACAGTTGTTATCATAGTGACATGCAGTGTACTTTACAGTGGAATTTTACTCAAGAACCAATACATTAAATTGTATGTTAGATCTCTTTGCCACGGGCTTGCAGATTTTCTGCAGATTTTTTTGTTGACTTTCTCCCTTCAGCATTGGGTTTATATGGCAGAAACATTAATTGAAACAAATTATTTTGGTTCTGAAATGGCCTTTCTTGTTTAACAACAGCTGCAGTTGTTAGACAGGGCTGTCTCCTTCACACTGACTTTCTGGAAGACTAAACTACAATGGCATCATTAATGTAGTACAACCTTTTTTAAAAAAATGTTTAATTGATCAATATTGAAATATTTCTAAAGGCCTCTGAGGAGGGGGAAAGCTCTGGGTTGTTCCGTAGTAGCACTATTCCCAGTTACCCATTAGCTATGACCACTGCAGGCTGCCCCAGACCCTCTCCCTGGGTTTACCACCATTAGATGTCGTGCTGCACCTTTTAATGGATACTAGGCAAACCATTTATAGATGCGGCTGAGCTAAGGCTGTGCAGCTGAAGTAATAGGAGAACATGAATGAAAGATGTTCTGGAGAAGTGCAGTCATCTTGGTGCAGAGCATTCAGAAAAGTAGAGAAACTCCTTTTCAGCCCATAGAGAACCCCACCAAGTATATATAAATTAAGAAGTATAGCTGGTATTTTACCGATCATACAAAAAGCGTACCTCAGCATGCCATTCATCCTTAATTTTCCCCAAATGTCAGCAGCAGACACTGTAAAATTCTTTGATTACCTACACGTTATTTGTAATTTTACCAGTCTTGGAAATAAGCAGTTGGGAAACCACATGCTATATTGTGATGTTGTTTGGGCAATATGAATGTACTGTAATAATCACAGCCACAGGCATGCAAACCTGATTGCTGATGATGGTATAGTGACTACAGTTTGAGTGCTGCTTGAACAAATATATATTTGACTTGTGTTTAGTAGGGAAGCAAACCCTCATGGACAGATTTACCTGAGAATTATATCCAGTGCTGAAAGGTCTTTTGTGTCTTGGCCAGTTGTCACAACAAGATATATGCAAATATACAACATATAGTAGTTAAGAAATAAATGGTAAACTATGATAATAAATTAATAACAAGTGAAAAGGTGAGCACAGCTCACTAATACCCCCGACCTTTGTTCACTAAAGAGATTTTGGCATATTTTCATATACAAATTGGCACTGCACTTCTGCATGAAGTATAGAATGCATGACTGAAATTTGAAAACAATCTGATTGTAACGTTTTGTACTTTGTGCAGAGTGCAG
Organism: Gymnothorax javanicus; assembly: GCA_029692085.1. NCBI lineage: Eukaryota > Metazoa > Chordata > Actinopteri > Anguilliformes > Muraenidae > Gymnothorax > Gymnothorax javanicus. The sequence goes on from CM056206.1 coordinate 37,868,568, forward strand.
ATGCACAGAGGACAGGAAGTTGAGGTCTGGACTCAAGTGCAAGGATTTGGTTGTGTTTAATAACCAACTGCACGGCAGAAGGCTCAAACGTACAAATACAAACCAACCAGGAACTGATGTTCCTAAATACGAGCACTATGAGTAATACAAAGTCGAAGCTACGCTAGAGTAACATTGTATTACAAATAGGAAACAAAAATAGGAAGCAAAGTTCCTTAAATATAAACGTGCTAGTGAAGCAATAAATAGCACGGATTCTAGGTTTTAGTATAAGTTCGCAGATTCGAAGAATAAGCTGAAACAAAACTACTATGTCAAACAGGCATGCGGTTACACACACTTGACGAAGAGACTGAGGGAAGCTCAGTCTCAAATACACACTGCTACCACTCAGTGAAAATGACAAACGTGTTGATGATAATTGGATAATGACTGAAGTGCGCTCCGGGATTTAGTAGACCGATGAGCTGGACGGCTGGAGGCATGGCCTTACACTGATAAGCAGTTTTTGAGAAATTTGTCGGGCAACATTTGCAGTGATATATTTTCTAATTTCAAAATATGGGAAACAAAAGTAATTTTTGAAAAAATCCTCACATTTTCATGAAACTTGGCATTGCACCTCTCTGTGAAGTGTAGAAGGAATGACTGCAATTTGAAAACAATCTGATGAGTGGGTTTTGAGTAATCGGTTGAAAAAAACTGGTGCAGAAGGATGGACGGACGAAATTCTTTGGTATATACCATATACCCCCGCCCATGAACTTACCAGTTGACTAACATATTAGCTTGTACTCGTTGTGTTCCTAGGATAAACAGATTGAACTGCATCTAGCTTTTATAAGTTTTCTGGCAAACCCATTTGTTTTTGAATAAATTTTTCCGAACAATAATCTTTAAAATAGGTATTCTTAGCCAAAGTTTTTTTGAGCACCAAGACCCAGGTCGGAGCCCGAGTCACGCTAGTGCACGGTAGCCTTTTCAGAGCCGCACACAATTGGCTTCGTGGTGCAGGGATATAAATTGGGAAGGACTGCCAGCTTCGGATTATAGAATTATAGCATTGTTTGTTCCTTAAGGGCCTCCTGTTAGCCAGCTGGTCGCTCATCAGTAAAATTCTAAGCTTGTTCATGTTTGGGTTTCCCTCTGCCCTTGCTCAGGGGTAGGTTGCCCAAAAGCATACTAATAGCTAGATCAACCATATACAGTAAATGATTCCAACTAAGTTAGCAACAGTGCTTTTAGGAAATGCACCCTAGAGCTTGCCACTCACTCACTCGTGCCCAAGGCTCTGGTTCATGCTGGTGTGCTTGCGGTAGCTGTTAGCATTCAGCTGTATCCCTATTGTCACCAAGTTCTTCCTCTGTCAAAAAAAGTAACATGGTTACAGATAATGCCATTAACTTCTGTTCCTTGGCAGCTACCATGAGTTAAAATCTCACGGCTCAGTATGATGCCTCTCTTCACAGTCTGGTTGAGGATATTAAAGAAGAGCTTGAGATATATGAACTCCTGGACAACTCTTGTGGAAATGGCTAGTTGCATCGAGTGCAGAGAGCGAGGGTGGATATTCCAGAGGAGAGTGGAGAGGGCATCCAGTTCGGTCCCGTGGGCAGCTTACAAACCCCCGGAGTCATCACTCCCACTTCAACCACTGGAGCCCATGAAGGTTGACTGCACACACCTGACCCTAGTAGTGCGGCATGGCAAGTTGCAGACACGTTCCTGCATATATTGTGGGAACCTCGGGCACTTTATTGCCTAATGCCCTTTAAAAGCTAATGATCTCCTGAAGCCCGGGGATTACAGGTGAGCATTACCCAAAACTCCAACTTCTTGTTGATGACTCAGACTATCAAGATCCCTGGCAACCTCTGGACGGTTTCAGTCCATATGACCTCTGGAATGGATGGAAACTTTATTGACTCCCAACTAGGCTCCCAGCTCAAGCTAACCAGCTTGTCATTCAAGCACTGTATACATACCCTCACCATTACCGGGGCTCCCCTCATTAGCATCACCCACTCCATGGGTCCACTCATCTCTAAAACCCACCACTAGGACATCACCCTATTTGTCAGCCAGTCACCTTAGGTTTCTGTCATACTGCTTCATCCCTGGGTCAGTAAGCACAACCCCTGAGTTAACTGAAACCACCACCTTGTGCTGCAGTGGTGCTGCTGTTCCTAGTCCTCACTCCACAGTTGAGACCCCAGACATGTCCTTTTGTCCCACCTGAATAGTGGGATCCAAGTAATCGGTTCAGCAAGTCCCAAGTCACTTCCCTTCCTCCACATCGCCTGTATGACTATGCCATTGATATACTACTAGGGATTCACCCCCGCCCCCCCATCCATCTCACTCTCCCATCCAGACATTGAGGCCATGGAAAAGTATACCCAGGAGCCCTACTCCATTAGCATCATTCTTCCTTTGTCTTCCCCTGTTGGTACAGGCTTCCATATGGAAAAGAAGGATAGGGGCCTCCCTCTTTGAATCAATTATCTAGGTCTGAATTCTAACACAGTAAAGAATCAGTGCCCATGGTCTCTGATGTCTATAGAATTTGATTCCTTCCAAGCTGCTCATTTCTTCATAAAACTTGACCTTCAAAATTCCAACAACCAGCTTTGGATACCAGGAGGGGGACAGGTGGAAGACTGGGTTAAACACCCTCACAAGGCACTAAGAGTACCTGGTCATACCCCTCCGACTCAGCAATGCCCCCACAGTCTTCTAGGCTGCCATCAATGATGATGTTCGGGGCATGTTGGGGAAATTTGTGTACGAGTACTTGGATGACATTCTGGTCTTTTCAGGGTCTGATGCAGGGTACAGCTGCCATGTCTGTGGAGTTTGTCAAAGGCTAATGGTGAACTGGCTTTTGTGAAGGCCGAAAAACGTGAGTTAAGCTGGAGGTTGGTCTTCACTACTGAAGGAATCCCACACCCAATTACACGGCGGAGCTGCAATGCCTCCTCAGGTTCACTTATTTTTATCATCTCCTTATTAGGGACTACGGCTCAATGGTGACTCCCCTTACGGCCCTAACCTCCACTACCACAAAGTTTTCCTGGAGCCCAGTGACTGACCTGCTCTTCAAGGCCCTACAGAACTATTTGACCTTGACACCTATTCTGCTTCATTTCAGTCTGATCAGTTCATAGCGGAGGTAGATGCTTCTACTTTGGTGTTTGGGCCATCCTGTCTCAGATCCCTCTCCATGGCAAGAAACTCCATTGATGTGCTTTCTACTCCCAACGCTTGGGCTCCCCAAACCCAAACACCTCCCAAAGCAATAGCACCAGTGCCAGGGGATTCACATAAGTCAAAAGAATAATTTACTAATAAATACTTAGCAAAATTCATCAATATTATCATTTGGTAACCTTTAGAGACAGTCATTCTTGATTACCGAGTCATAATATCTAGTTCCAGCCTTAATTAAAACCTAACAGTGGTGTTCACTCACTTATATTTATTGTAGGTCACTGCCTCTCCCTAATACATGCCTTGGTAAATGGTCCAGGTTCATAATAATCCACATTACATGGTGTCAAAAAATCTTTAAAATAACAGTTTTTTAAAATATTTATTTGCCGTTTATCTTTATTTTATTTTCTGAAATAAGCAGTGGACACAAGGCAAATTGCACTGAAAACTATACATCAACTTTCTGTATTTTACAAATCCACTTTACCACATCCTAGAGCTTCATTAGTTTACACTTTGTTGCTTAAAATGTAGCTGAACATATCTGGTGATTTTCATGAAGAGCCATAGCTCATTTGCTGCACTTGCCTGAGTCATGGGGACTCTAGCCAATCCCATTATATCCAGTGTCTTCTCATTTGCATTGGTGGTCCTTTTAATCACTTGTCACACGGTCAAGTCACTATAAATTGCATCTAGAATAATTTATGGTTTATCTGAGGTTATTTTTCTGGGAGCATGGTGCATTTGGATCTCTTGCAGTCGCAATGTATGCACCTGAATTTACTGTTTTATGAGCTGTTGTGTTTTTATTTTGAATGTAAGCCTGCTATATTTGCCTTTACTTTGCACAAATAAAGTCATGTCATAACCCTTGTTTCATGGGCATTCATTTGATGCGTTTTATAAACCTCGAGGGAACATAATGAAAAGCAGTCCTGTCTCAGCTGATTAGTTGCTTGTAAGATGGCCAATAGGCTAATGTAAGTTACATTGCCATACACTATGTTTGCGATAATAATATGCTTTCTTTATGCCTAATGAATTGCACATGCTTGTGGTATCATTTGTAATCCAGCGCAGTTCTGGATATAACTAGGACATTTAAAAATGGGGTTGAGAGGCTCGTTTTAGATATGTGTTTATTTATCCATCAATAAATGTATAATCTGTCATACTATCACTTCACTGTAGCATAGAGATAAAGCATGTTTCAAAATTAATAATTTAATATTCTTTTAAAGACTGTCTGGTAACCAAACCAGAAGGGGCTTGCCGAAAAAGTAGAATAATACCCAATCTCTTCAGTTATAGATACTGATACAATTTATTGCACAAGAAGTCAGCGCATACAGGAACCGCAAATATGTGTAAGTAAATTTACGCGATCCAAACTTGTCTTGCGGAAATTAACTGCATAGTGGATCTACCCTGTAAGGCTCATGCAACACTTGACGAGAATCAACAATGACAAATTTGCAATCACAAACAGAAAAACAGGAACTTAAATGCACATGGACAAAAAAGCAAACAGGAAACAGGTGAGGAAAGGGGAAAAAGGAAAGCAAGAAGGGAGGAGCGAGGAACAAGATAATTATAATACAACTATTGAACCAATCAAGGAAATAAAACTGAAGCTGACTGATGCAAACAACCAGAATGCAAAGAAAATAATCAACAGAGATGGCAGGCAGGACACATGAAAAGGAGTGATAAAAAGAAGCACACGGACATGAGAAACAAAGATGAACACAGTGGTGGAAGCATGTGATGATGGGCCCAGGTGCAAGAATTACTTTCTGCCCTCCAAACCCCAAGTCTCCAATCCTATTAGTTAGTGTAGACTAGCTATTGCACCCACTAAGAGCAATATACTGGCAAAAATAAACGTATCACATCTTTGCGTGCATGTAAAGACTTAATGCACATGTCTTTGATACAGTGTCTTTGCCTTATGTAGATTAAATAGCTTAATGTAAAATGGCTTCCAAAAATCTCGCGTCACATATAAGCAAGCCAGCCTTTTTGTAAGAAATAATGCAAGTTAACAACTGTTGCTAATGACATTAACTTTTAACATTATTATGTGCTTTGACAATGACAAAAAAAAAGATGAATCATTTTACAATGCATTATCTGACTACACACTATTATGTTGAATTATTAGCTAATGTTACTGTTATTATAATGTATTTGATAGATAACTAACATTTGCTGCCTAGTGATCTAGCGACAGTTCGATGCCAGCCTAATCACGGACCAAGATATGTTCGTAGCTAGCTAGATAGTTGGTTTCTGTGTAGCCTATCATCCCACATAGTTCCCACACAGACAGCTGTTTTAGTTTTTTCCAAATTTTTTGAAAAAGAACCCAGATCTGTCATTTTCAGATAGATACCATTTTACTCAGAAATTCCTCTCATCATTCAACACATTTCATTAAATCTAAAATCACTGAGTCCAAAAACTGGGCGCTTCCTATGTATTTTGCTGCATACAGTTGCTGACTGTATAGAGTAAGTTAAATGGGTGAGCAGGAAATGATAAACCATCCAGTGCTCGAGTGAGAACAGAGACTAGTCAGTTCAATTAGCTAGCAAGCTGGATAGTGTGGTGGTGAAGGGTGATGGTGAGTGAACGTGAGCTTACCAGCAGGCGCTTGCTGTCTGCGGTTCTTCAGCTGTTTTAATTCTGCACATCATACAAGAAGATAAAAAACTCAGAATCTAATTCAGGCAGTTTAACCCCTTAAGCCCGACGCCCCCGGTACCAGGGGCAGTGGTTATGCATAATAAATACAGCATTTCCAAATCACAACACTGTCATGCAGCTTATCCACTTTAAGCGAAGAAACTAGGCAAAAAGCTCATGTTGACCATTTTTACCTCAACCGAACACAATTCAAGCACCAAGCAAGTAAATAACCATGTAACAAAACATAGGATAAAATTATATCAGCGCTGAGTCCCTAGCATTTCAACTGAATTTGTGCTATGCATATAGACGATACCTCAAATGAAAGAGGAAAGTCAACAGAATCCAACGATATGAGCCTTGTTATTTTAAACCGACACCACACTCAAAGAACAGCAGGCATACACTTTACAGTCTACAGAGATGAGCAAAAAAAAATCCTTACCTTTGATATTTTGTAATAAAAAACTGTTCGAGGGTAAATCTGCGCTCTCTATTGTTAGCCCAATGTGTTATAACAAAACTAGATCTGCCAGTATCCTAGCGTGTTCTTTCCCAGGGCGTTGCTTCAAAGATCTCAGCTCCTTACCATTCAGCTTGCTTGCAATGTATTTTCCTCTCTACGATCGGCTTGTGATGCTGTCAGTAAGACTATGCCGGTAGCCATTTGATTCAATGGGTTCTGATGTTTCCAACGAACGCTAAACCACCTTAATTGCAGAAACCTAGCCTGAGCTACAGCCTTGCGTTCCCAGTGCGTCAAACTGAGTCCATAGGACATTAACATGTCAATATAGCTCGACAATATAAACGCATAGCTAGTTTGTTTGAGGTATTTTCCGAATAATTATCCGCTAAATATTCAACATTCATTTTCAAAGTAGTTTTCTGACAGAATCTTTGCACTATTTCGCACAAATACTGAGACTACAACAGTACAGTACATATTTTCTTTACCCATTTGTTAAATTGGCAATTTGACCACAGTACTGTTAGCTGGCGTAGCCTACTGGTTAAATTGCAGTGCTACAAAACACACATTCAGGGTACGACGCCCAGTCTAGGCATACCTTTTTTTGGGAAATAATCGCAGTTTCCTTCTACAAATAATCGCTGGGGTTTTTGTTCTTCTTACTTTTCTTTAACATTTTTTTACATTGCCTTTGTATTTATTATTTTATTTATTTGTTTTGTTTTTTAACAAATCTGCTCCAGTGGAGTCAAACTTCATTTTCATTGTATGTATTATCTTTGAATGGGAAATTGTATAGGCAACAAAACTGGCAGAAATAATAATAAATTTCATTTTTTTAATTCTAAAAATTAAAAAGTGGTTGTATTTGGATGGAATGTATGCCTGTAGTGACATATAAGTGAAATTAAATGAGTTTTACAGTTTGGTATCTGAGAAATCTGAAATGGAACACAAGGTACCTGAATTGCCTAATTGAAGAAGCCACCTAGACATTCCTCTCTCATTTTGCTCTGATTTACCTGATCAGAATAAACTTTGGCAAAGATAATAATGAGATTCTGTGCTGTAATCTTTTAGAGGTTTCAGACTGCAACTCAACAAGTTTACAAGGGATAGAAGTAAAACTTTGTTAGGTGCAAAATGAGATCTTTCATTTATACTGTGTTCCATCTCCATTTACTCTAACTCAGTGACATATATAGTGATTTTTACACCAGGGCAGAAATCCCAAATGGTTTTACCTTTATTATGATACCAAGATTATTCAAATGGACCAAGTAGTCGGAGAGATATACTCATTTCATTTTGGGCTTGCCATTTTCAAAAAAGAGGCTCAGAGCTTAAGGGGTTAACCCTTACCCCCTCCTTTTCACTTTTCTTTTTTTGCTCCTATTCTTCTGTTTGCTCTTCATCACCTGCATTTTCAATAAAGTTACTGCAAAAGGCGAAAATGGCCAAAATAGCTTACTTTCATTGGTCATCATATTGCTCACGAATCTCCACAACAGGAAAGCAAAAGGAATTATTTTTTCATAATATTAACATAAAACATGAAATCTAGCCATTGTCAGTTTCAATAAAAATTTTATTCCCTTGATCTAATGCACACCCCCACCTGAACACCTGAATGCACTATTCCACCAGCTAAAAAACTCTGGTAGCAAAGCAAAATTCACGACTTAACATTTTTTAATTTATTTATTTTTTTATTTCACAACAAAACAAAACAAAACAATGAGAACAAAGACAAGAACAAAGAGTACAGGCCAGTGACCAAAATCTTGTTGGAACTTGGATGAGAGTTGATGTTATGAGGGAATGTGTGTAGCCTGAGTGTTGTGTGTGTGTGTGTGTGTGTGTGTGTGTTGTGTGTGTGTTTGCTTTCCTCTATGGGGGGAGAAGAAGGGAAAATGATGAAAGAATTTGGTGGTTGGGATGAGCGATAGGGAAAGAGAGCCTTAAAGAAAAAAAGTAAATGAATAAATGAATAAGGTGAGGGTCTGGCACTGTCAGGGAGCTCCAGGACGGGTCAGCAGGGACAGTCAGGCCGGATCATCAATATTACCATTTCTTTTTTATAGTTACTTATATGAAAAATAGAGTATTGTAATGGAGTGGGGGCACCTTGATGGTGCAGTAGGCGGCACTGTCACGCCAGAATTAGGGGGTCGCGGGTTTGCACCCAGCACATGTGGAGCTCGCGGGTTTATTTCCAGCCCTTTGTGAAGCTCACAAAGTTACTCACGCTCACGTGAGTCTTCTACAGGAAATCTTGGCAACAATTATCCTTTCACAGCCTCATTCATCTTTGGCTGACTGGCGACTCCAGACTGCCCACAGGCAGGACTCTGCAAGAAAAGGTGCATGCCTGCAGGCCCAGGGCGCACCCCCTTCCAAGGTCACTAATTAACGTTTGCGACACATTGCGTCTCTTATTGTGCACATTTATTTTTAAGCACAATGGACAGCTGTGTTAAGTAGGCATTCAGAGGCGTTAACACGCTCCTAATTTAAGATCTGTTTCGGGACATGCAAGAAATTAAATTACGAAGGTTTGTAAGATCTCATTCAAAAATTCACTTTAATGTTAAGATTAATCATTGTTGAAAAATGCACCCCTGGTCCATGGAAAATTACTGACACTGTTGGTCTGAGGTTCTTGAACACTTTATCACATTTTTGTTTAATATTTTATTGAAGTAAAAGCAGTTTTAACTCTTGCAAATGACCTCTTATGGCATAAGGCAAAATGTGAATAGTGAGAGGTCAAAAACATATGATATTTCATTAGATAGTGACCTACAGTAAATGCTGGAGCTAATAAAAATGTATTTAGCAAAGGAAATGGGTTAACTAATTACTTAAATTTTCCAACAAATGATTCAAAAGCAACTGATATTGGACACAAAAATTAAGAGGAAGAAAACTGCAATTGCAGCTCATTCTTGGGAACCTCCTGGTGTAAACCATCAGAGCCTTATGACTGCCCTCGTACAAAAAAAAAATTCAATGAACCTTCTCAGCAGTTATTGCTGCAAAAATTGGCCGCTTAACCAATTTAAGATTTAGATAGTTTTGTGGAACACAGAGTGTTTAAATTTCACTCCATCTCTGCCTGTGCAAAAATGGTGTGAATATGAGAAATTTTGACTGGTAGTGTGTGTAGAGGCCTTTTCTCTGGTCTTCAAGTGTTGTTAGTGATGGTCAGTAGGTCATGTGTCCTCTGTCTCCGGAAGGGAGGCTTTTATATATCGAATTCAACATTCTTCAGAGATTAGCACTAGTCACAAATTTATGTCAGGTCAGCTTTTAAGGTGGTGTACTGCAGGACGAAAAGGGTGACCCTGCAGAGTGTGTAAGCTACCCCAAACTCTCTCGAAGCCACACTTGTGCTTGTTCTGTCAAGGGTATCCTGTCAGAGTCAATCTGCAGGAAGTCCTGCTTAGAAATGTGACCTAGGCTAAGACTAAGGGCAGTGTTATTTGTGCACAAATGGAGCTGTTCACATTGGCAGATCCTATTCAGAACAAGGGGAAGGATCTCAGTCATTTAGCGCAAAAACTTTTTCGGCTTTGATCATCTTGAAGCCTTGCATCTTAATGTCTTGCAGCTTAGTGCATTTTTTTATGTGGTCAGAGCAGTACATGGAGAAGAACTTTACTTTCATCTGAACTGGAGGAAGACAAATATTTTGTAGACAACATTGTAAATGCTATAATTTTGTGATATTCAGTATCTTAGTAAGTACTCAGTGATTGTGTTTGTAGTGGAAGCATTTTGATGTCTCTTTTACTGTAGCCTATCTGGTGCAGACGAGAGAAATGATTGATGTGACTTGTGTTCAAAGTTGACAAATTGGATCACTTTATAATAAAGCTGTTCTACAACAATCTGTTGGGGTTTCATGCCTTTAAGGCATACTGTCTCTCTGGCTGAACTAATTGACCTCCAAATGCATTCTTGGTTTTTCCCTCGGATCAAGCTTCCAAGGTGCCACTCGCCTCCAATGTGAAGGGCATATTCCCTGGGAAGGTTGTGTCAGGCTAAAAAGGAGTCACTGGGGCTTGTCAAGTTGATTATGTTCTGTAACTTATACCTGTCACAACCATAAATAAAGCATTGTAATCCTCTCCTCTTCCTCATCTTCACCACTGGAATTTTTTTTTGGATTACACACTACCTGAACATCTATCATGATATCTGGGAAAATATGCATATATTTTTATGATGCACGGTTGTATTTGCATTGAAGCCTATAATTTATAACATTTTACAACAACTGAAATATTTATCGTGTTAATTGCTGAGGAAAACCATTACTTAAAAAAAAAAACAGTTTGTGACTGGAGGAATTCCTAAACATCATCACTCCTTGCTGATGACATGACCGTATTACCATTCATTACTGCTTCAAAATCTCATGCCATATTTGAATGCTGAGTGGAATATGGTAATACAGCTTGATAAAGATTTGAATAGAAGTTCACGCCCAAATATGGCAGGAGTCATATTCCTGATTGGCACACTGATCGTAATAAAAGCGGCACTGACCTGTTTCATGACACTAACAAAGCTGCCATAGACAGAGAAGAGGTAAGATATCACGCATTTATACTTTTCTCACTGAAACCAATCTTTTAATTATTTTCAAATATACCTGCTTTTATTTTCAAATAAATGATTAGCATTTAGTCAAATAATGTAATGCAGTCATGCATGACTTTTTTCACATTAACCATGGCCAACTTTTTTGCAGTGCTGTGTCAAACAGTAATTTTAATTGGAGCGCATAAGCCACAGTACATGCTTCTCACACTTGGACTTAGAGCCTGCTTACCGCCCGTCATGTTTTTTGTATCTATTGCATGTTTAATATGAAGATATTACCACTACCAGTCAGTCATTGTGGAGAAATAAGCAATAGCTAATGTACCTTTTTTTTTTAGATTCAAAAGTCAAAAATTGCTGCATTGACATTCTGGGTCAGTAAGCCAAAGCCATGAGTACGGACGCTGAGATGGCCGCGTATGGCCCGGCGGCCATTTACCTCCGTAAGCCTGAGAAGGAGAGGATTGAGGCACAGAACCGTCCTTTTGATGCCAAATTGGCCTGCTTTGTGCCTGATGCCACGGACTTGTACATCAAAGGTGTCATTCAAAGCAGGAAGGGGGCAAAGTAACAGTCAAGACCGAGGCAGATGAGGTAATGCATTTTTTATTTTATCGGTCCATCAGCGAAAGTTCAGATTCAGATCTCCCAGCTTTAAAATTGCATTTCAGACTCTTGAACAACTCGTTCCATATTTGTTCCATGATGTTCGCCCAACACATTCTCATATAATGACACTACCTGACCACACTTCAATGTACAATGAAATAGGCTTTTATCGTCCTTCTTTGACACAGAGGGTTAGGGTTCAGGTTAATGATTTGGGGTTAGAGGGCAGGGTTCGTTTTAAACTGCCATCAAATAACAATGCCAAAAGCCTCCTTTTGCGTTGTATATTGATGCTCGGTCAGGTAGCGTCACTATATGACGCGTCGGGATGAGACTGGACACCTCCGATCAAAAATTATTAAAAGTTGCCGTTGGAATGTCCTTCCACGGAATAGAACCTGCAATCTGTACATAAGATGCTTGGTTCCTTAAGGGGTCTTCAGAATAAAGTGTAGAAATAACCATAATAATGTAAAAGCTACGAAATAAACATATCCAACATGATTTTAACCTCATAAAATGTAGTATTTTGATCAAAATTTACATGGTTGCCATGGAAATGGCACTTTAATGACAAAATCTGAAAATATTTTGTGGCACTGATATTTCAATAACCCATGGTCAGATTTTACTCAAATTAGTCTCATATGAAAGGTTTAAGATAGTTCTATGAAATGACATAAGACTTTTGGTTGGAACATTTATGAATATTTAATCAGCTCTGTTATGTAACCATAACGAAAATTGCTATCATCAACTTGCTTCATTTTCAAAATTAACCCCCTAGCGATGCATTATCTAGAAAATCCTACGTCATTTCATAGATCTCCAACAGATAAAACCTCAGTCCAAATTTCAAATCAATCAGATGAATATTAATGATTTTATGAATGTCACAAGATTGAAAATCAGTCAAAATTGTGATTTTCGGTAATTTGCATTTAAAGTCACAAGTAACAATTGAGGCAGAGGAAAAACATAGATTCTTGGTGTTTACTGGCATCTCACTGCATTCCTTTATTTATTTTATGTGAAAATCAAAAATATTGACATTTTCGAAAAAAATTTGAAATTTTTACCCTGAAGACCCCTTAAGCTTTACACTGAGCTGATTTTTCTTTCAGACTGTTACAGTTAAAGAGGAAGACTGCCATCCCATGAATCCTCCTAAATATGATAAGATTGAGGACATGGTCATGATGACCCACCTCAATGAGCCATCTGTGCTGTTTAACCTCAAAGAGCGTTATGCCGCATGGATGATATATGTGAGTATTACAAAAACTGTATTCTGTAACTGCCAAAGATATGAATTTTATGCAATCAGTGTAGAGTATTTGACACTCAAGAGCATCAGTTGAGAGACCGTCACTCATTCATAATTTTTGTCTGTGCTATAAATAACAAACATGTTCATCATGATCAATGCTATAATTCTACTGAAAACTTTTCTATCCATAACAACAATCAAAAATGTTTCATTCACAAGCATTTTAGCCCAGATCCTGGTCCTTGATGATAAGTATCACAACAAATATTCAAATAATGAAATGTTTCCTCTTATCCTTAATAATTGTTGTATTTTTGTTACATCTCTTGCTCTTTTTAGACATATTCCGGGCTGTTCTGTGTCACTGTGAACCCCTACAAGTGGCTCCCAGTGTACAATGCAGAGGTTGTGGCGGCTTACAGAGGCAAGAAGCGGATGGAGGCCCCGCCCCACATCTTCTCTGTCTCTGACAATGCCTATCAGAACATGCTGACAGGTAAAGAAAATCTCTTTGCCATGAAAACATTGCGCGATGGACCAGCTATTTTAAAAACAGGTCATTAATTACACGAGTCTTGAGACATACGAAAATCTGGTGTGATAATAAAACTCATCTCTCTTAACATTGATTTTGAATTTTGTACAGATCGAGAGAACCAGTCTATCCTGATCACGTAAGTACTTTATTTTTTCAGAATGAGTGTACCAGGTTCTTTTGATACAAATCAATAGAATAAGGTTATCTTTATCTGTATTTCGGTATTTTTTTTACAGTGGAGAATCCGGTGCAGGAAAGACGGTGAACACAAAACGTGTCATCCAGTACTTTGCGACAATCGCAGTATCTGGAGACAAGAAGAAACAAGAACTGGCTCCAGGCAAAGTTCAGGTGAGAGGTAATGATGGGTACAAATAATATGAGATGGTCAGGGAAGCCTACTTGAAAGTCTAATGTTTTCATGGCCTCCACAGGGAACACTGGAAGATCAAATCATTTCAGCAAACCCCCTGCTGGAGGCTTTTGGTAATGCCAAAACTGTACGGAATGACAATTCATCCCGCTTTGTGAGTAGTGTTACATGACAATGGCAAAACAATCTCATAGAAGACACTTTTAGCATTGCAACATGTTTTATGCTCTTCTAAATTGTGATGTGATGGTATAATCCTGAACTTTATGATTGCAACAGGGCAAATTCATCAGAATTCACTTTGGAACAACAGGAAAGCTGGCCTCTGCTGATATTGAAACATGTTAGTTCATTGCTTATACCTCCACCATTTTCTTTTTTAAACTGGTCTAATTTTAATAGGGGTTATGTCCTCATCACTTCAAAATGTTTCCTGTACAGATCTGCTAGAGAAGTCCAGGGTGACATTTCAGTTGGCAGATGAGAGAAGTTATCACATCTTCTACCAGATCATGACCAATCACAAGCCGGAACTGATTGGTGTGTGGGAGCCTGTGGCCAATCACCATCATTACAGCTTTTTAATAAATACTACGATCACACTTATCGCTATACGTACACATTTTTATTAATATATTTACATTCACTGTGATCCGCACACATCACTTTAACCTTGATGTCACTGTCCTTAATAGACATGCTCCTCATCTCAACAAACCCCTATGATTTTCCAATGGTCAGCCAAGGCCAGATTTCGGTGGCCAGCATCGATGACAAGGAGGAGCTAGTAGCCACTGATGTGAGTCATGTTGAATAGGGAATTTTCTTTCAGGTGATCATAATTGCCTCATGTTGGTTTTCTTGATTAAAAATTAAGGTTTCTCTGCATTTCCTATTTCTAGAGTGCCATTGATATCCTGGGCTTCACTTCAGATGAGAAAGTAAGCATCTACAAGCTGACTGGTGCAGTGATGCACTACGGCAACATGAAGTTCAAGCAGAAGCAGCGAGAGGAGCAGGCCGAACCTGACGGCACTGAAGGTGAACCTGCAGAACTCACTGCATTACAATCAAAAGCACATATTCATGATAATTGTCTCTTGACATCACAACTCCTCTACCATTGCACTGACAGAAGGGTTTTGGATTTATGAAAACAAACTTGACAATGAAAAACAATGAAAACTTAAAGGTAACCAATTTGTTCTTTTTTTAAAAATATAATTTAATAGATAAGACCAAAACAAATGGGAATAAATAAATGTTTTCTTCGAGAACGCTTGCAATCCCCCGAATATTGAATGTGAAAATAGTTTTTGCGACCCGCAAAAACTCCTCGCGCTATTTGAAATATCTCACTAGTATTCATGAGTTGCAAAAATGATGTCACGCGAAAGCGGATGTGCGCGGTGGACGCAGAAATGAAGAGAAGTTGGCCAATAGCAAAATGCCGCGGCCAAAGAAATATCTGACTGATTTGGCCTGTAAAAGTGCTAGAAAAAGCCAGGAAGAAGATCGATTGAAGGCCAGGATAAATATTAAAGGCCAAAGTGATCGCTGGCAAACTTTTAAAGCCAGGTTTGGAGATATTTCCAATGTGGCCAAACTTTTGCTGGATACGTAAGTAAACTTGATGCCTGGTGCAAAATGCCCGTTTTCCCTGTTTCCTAGCACTTTCAGTTCGTTAATGTACTTGAAATCATCCCATATTTGTAACTAGACATATTTATAGTAATGAATTTCTAATGGATAAACATAATTTATTTACTAGCAGTCTAATCTGATGACTGATCTGACGTGACTTTTCATGCAAATCGCTCATGCACATTAAAGCTTGGTTTATGGTTCTGCGTCGAACCGACGCCATCGTTACGCAGAGCCTCTGCGGCGACGTGAACCCCCACCGCAGAGCCTCTGCGTTGCCTGCCGTGCACCTCGAAAATTTTCTAACTGCACGTCAAGCGACGCCTGCAAAATAGCTGATTGGTCCAAATTTCACGACAGGTCCTTCCAAACCTGACGCTACCTAGCGATTTGTCATGGTGCTTCGCAGAGCAACTATGGAAGCATATAGTTAACAAAATTAAAATGAAAATGCAATGTCAGAAATGCATTTTCATTTTCAAGACCTTATTTGTATCATAATGAAAATTCAAATGTAATCATCCACTTTGCATTTTCATTTTCAAGTCCATGTATGCAATTTTATAACAATTGGAAAATTAAAATACATTCCTCATTTACATTTGCATTTTCGAAAGTGCCCTGCAATATCACTAACAAAACGAAAAACGAAAACGCTAATCGTATAAAACAAATACATTCTCGAAATGCTTTTTCGTTTTAGAAAAACATTTGTATCATCAAAAATGCTAAAGTAATCCTCCACTTTGCGTTTGCATTTTCAAGTTCATGTAGGCACTGTTATCATTTGCAAGAAGTGCCCATAAATATCGCTAACAAAACGAAATCTAAAACGCTAATCTCAATAAGCAAAGACATTCTTGGAAATGCCTTTTCTTTTTTCAAGAAGCAGAAATATCTGTCTCTTAATTAAATCGCTAATTTCGCCACTTTTCTTTTTCATTTTCGTGACAGACTGCCCTGCCTGACTTTGCATTTTCGATTTCGAGGTCCCATTTTTCCTAACAAAATTAAAAAAAATACCCTCCCTAGTTGGGTGTGGCCTGCCGGTGAGAAGGCGGGGCGTCCTCCAAATTTGGTACGGATTGGATATTAACAAATACAAGCGATCTCGGTGGTTATCAATCAGAGGGAACTCCTCCTGCACGCACTTTTATGTCAAAGCACCAATGGCAACTTACATAGTTGGAGCCACTGACTGTGCATGGACGCTCTCCTGGACATTGCGGAGTTTGATTGAGAGTATAGCTAAGGTTTTCACCCGAAAGACACTGCTCTCGCACTCAATTACCCCTGTGTGCGCTTGGATTAGCGCTGCTTCCACTGAAACTGTGTGCTTACACTCAGATCTGTCGATCTTCGGACGGGTTATCTGCGCATCATCTGTTTAATTGTTCAGTCGGTTGCAAAGCAAGTTCATACGCTCCTGCTCTCTTAAGCTTCCCGTACTTCCATTGCTTTCTTCACGAATTTGGGAGTGAAAGGACAGTTCATATAATACACCAGTGCCTATATTCTCTTTTTACCTTAATAGCTGGCTACATACAGTGGTAGCCGTGTAACACGTCGACCTCCAGTTCTCTAGTATGCGAGTCTGTGGGTGAATCGCGGAGGTAGGCTGAGCTAAGAGAGGGACAGATTCATCTGTTCGCTTGCATCCTCCTGCTGCAGAAGAAAGGCTTGCGAAATCCATAGATGTATGATTTCCCTTATTATACCGTAAAGTCGCTTGTAATAGCTAATATGGTGTCGCTGGCCATAGCCAGATGTCGACACAGTGATATGTTTCGGCCAATCGATGTATTTTTCATGAACAGTCACATCGTTAGACTAACGCGATGTTAATTAGCTAGCTAACTACTTTCCTGCAAGATGACGAACATTACGAACAACTATAGCATAAAACTTGCTTCCAGTCCATTTAACTTGACCAGATTGCGATCAGTTTCGCACGTCTGTTTTTATGTGGTACAGTGCGTTGACCGGTTCCGCAAACGGAATTTGTCTGAAGCGTCTGGTATCGATACAGCATTCGGTGGCGGAAAGTTAGCTGTTGGCGAATTTGCGGAAATGACTCACGCACTTTGTGGATCAATTAGTTTTCTTCAGTCATTAGGAATAAAGCCTTGCACAGTCATTTTTCAGTGGCACGTCCTTTGACCGGTTCCGCAAATAATTTCCAGTTTCGCAAACAGCGCCCTTTGTCAGGCCAAACGTATATTCTTTGTTTATTGGCATAATTGCGTACCCCTGGCCACAAAAGAACAGACATGTATTTTCCACCAGTTTTAGCCAGCATTACTCTGCAGGGTCTATCATCATAATTGGTCAAATTTATGGATAATTGTTCCGTGTGTTGACATTGTGTCAGCTGGAATCCACGTGTGCTGGCCTCAGTTCAAGAGTACAGTACAGTACAGTACATCCATCGATATTCAACTGCTATCAGCGACTATGGATGATTCTTTCTACTCTTTCCAATTCAAGTACATACCAAGTATACATTAAAATTATCAGGATGAGTCAACAAATTCAGATTAACACAGGACATGAGTAACCCGTTGAGCCACTGAAAAACAGTTCTGGCGGGGGAAAAGATGTTTTATTTCACATTGACTACATTAAACTTTAATGAAAATTTTTCAGAAAAATAAACAAGAATAAACATGTCTCACAAATTACAAGTTTGAAAACCTACAAAATGGCGTTTGCGTAACTAGTCAAACGACAAGCAGTCACTCTAATGGGTGTTGATGAAAAAGTATCAAGAGTACGAAATTGGGATTTATATGGTCAAATATACGATAATTTCCGGTCATAATGACACTAATAGCATTTGATGAATCCCTGGAATACACGCGTTTAACGGCCACACACTGCGCAGTGCGCCTTATCACAGGCGTTGATTTGGTACTGCTGCAACGGCAAGCAACAGTTATCGGGCATTTATTTCTCTATCCAGCCGAATATCTTGAAACGATAGTTAAGAGTTAAATCCACAATAATTTAAGCGGTGTCAAACTCAAGGCTGACAGCGAAGTACAATAAAGTTTGATTTCTGCAAATTGCGGAATCGGTCAAATTGCGGAACCGGTCAACCCACTGTAACACTATGCTTGCAGCAGGCTGCGTCTCTCTCCGCAGCTCAGTGCACCCCGCCATTCATCCACAAAATTGCAGTGAGGCACACCAACTGGAAGCCGATGTGTTTGTTACCCGGCAACTCTTATATGTAGCAGCAACTAAGGCATAAGAAAAGTATGGGCACCGATGTATTAATAAGAGGCCCGTTTATTCCAAAATCGTGAAGAAAGCCACGGAAGTAGCTACCTATGCAGCCCCGGTGGGCAGGACCGTATGAACCCGCAAAAGATAGCGTGCAGATAATCTGTCCAACCATTGATTGATCGAGTGTAAGCACACGGTTTGAGTGGAAGCAGGTATAATCCAAGCGCACGCAGGGGCTAATTGAGTGCGAGAGCAGGATCACTGCAATTTTAGTCTAACGATGTGACCGTTCATGAAAAACACATCGATTGGCCGAAACATATCACTGTGTCGACATCTGGCTATGGCCAGCATATTATTACAAGCGACTTGGTATAATAAGCGAAATCTATGGATTTCGCAAGCCTTTCTTCTGCAGCAGCAGGATGCAAGCGAACAGATGACTCTGTCCCTTTCTTAGCTCAGTCTACCTCTGCGATTCATCCACAGACTCGCATAATAGAGAACTGGAGGTCGACGTGTTACACGGCTACCATTGTATGTAGCCAGCTATTAAGGTTAAGAGACGTATAGGCACTGGTGTATTAATACGAACTGTCCTTTCACTCCAAATTCGTGAAGAAAGCAATGGAAGTACATGAAGCCCAAGAGAGCAGGAGGGTATGAACTTGCTTTGCAACCGACTGAACAACTAAACAGATGATGCGCAGATAACCCGTCCGAAGATCGACAGATCTGAGTGTAAGCACACAATTTCAGTGGAAGCAGCGCTAATCCAATCGCACACACGGGGTAATTGAGTGAGAGCAGTGTCTTTCGGGGAAAACCTTAGCTATACTCTCAGTCAAACTCCGCAATGTCCAGGGGAGCGTCCATGCACAGTCAGTGGCTCCAACTATGTAAGTTGCCATTTGTGCTTTGACATAAAACAGCAGGAGTTTCCCTCTGATTGATAGCCACCGAGATCGCTTGTATTTGTTAATATCCAATCCGTACCAAATTGTGGAGGACGTCCGCCTTCTCACCGACAGGCCACACCCAACTAGGGAGGGTATTTTCTTTTTTAATTTTGTTAGGAAAAGCGCGTGGGACCTCGAAATCGAAAATGCGGTCAGGCAGGGCAGTCTGTCACGAAAATGAAAAAGAAAAGTGGCGAACTGCGTTAGCGATTTAATTATGAGACAGATATTGCGTCTGCTTCTTGAAAAAGAAAAGGCATTTCCGAGAATGTCTTTGCTTTATGAGATTAGCGTTTTCGATTTCGTTTTGTTAGTGATATTGCGGGGGCACTTCTTGCAAATGAAAACAGTGCCTACATGGACTTGAAAATGCAAACGCAAAGTGGAGGATTACTTTAGCATTTTCACGATGATACAAAAAATCGCGCCACACTTCTAAAAACGAAAAAGCATTTCCGAGAATGTATTTGCTTTATACGATTAGCGTTTTCGTTTTCGTTTTGTTAGTGATATTGCAGGGCACTTCTCGAAAATGCAAATGTAAATGAGGATTGTATTTTAATTTTCCAATTGTTATAAAAATTGCATACATGGACTTGAAAATGAAAATGCAAAGTGGAGGATTACATTTGAATTTTCATTATGATACAAATAGTGCGCTTGTATCTCGAATATGAAAATGCATTTCTGACATTGCATTTTCATTTTAATTTTGTTAACTATATGCTTCCATAGCAAACGGCCTCAACGCAGAAATTTGAAAGGGCCACGACGGCGTCGAGGCGACGGCGTGCCCTTTGCGTGGAGTCGAGGCAGAACCATAAATCCAGCTTTAGTAGTTGGCATGTCGTAATGGGCGCGGTTCAGCAGCTACAATGGCCGATCGTTACGGTCGATTGATTGCTTTCCTTCGGAATTTATCCTTGTTAGGGGTCAAGGACGACATTAAAACTTACACACAAATCTTTCTATTGGAACAGCCCAGCAAATTATGCGAAAAAAAGTGGAGGATAAGGAACGAACTGGTTACCTTTAAATGGATTGTACATATGTAAAAGCACAATTGGATTGTGATTTATTCAGTAAAAACTGCATACAGTTTAGTTTTCTCCACAGTATTACAAATCAGGAAAAAAAAAAATATATATATATATATATATATCAAACAATATAAAATTAATGATTGGTCATAATCATTAATTTAAATTACCATTACAGAAACTCCAAAACTCTCAACATTATCAGGTGTGGCCAGTTTTCATTAAAAACGCAAACCGATTACAGCTCCGGGCTTCTCACGCTTTTCTTTACTCAGGGGTTGGAAGCAATGCATGTGTTTCATGATAGTTCAAATTAAATAAGATCATTTGAAACGTCTTAATGCAATTCCATTGCTTCTAACCCCTCCATGCACAAGATCTTCAATTCCGCGGGAGAATCTCTTGCATACGCGTTGATTGAATAATTGCTGACTACAGCAGAGGAACGTAAATATGCCACTTAAACTCACACCAAATGCGTGAGAGTTCACAGGTATGTTTATAAATGAAAACTGGCCACACCTGATAATGTTGAGAGTTTTCGGAGTTTCTGTAATGGTAATTTAAATGAATGATTGAAAACAGGTCGTGACCAATCATTAATTTTAAGGGATTGTTTGAGCCTCCCCTGTTGCCAGTTCACGAGCTGCCACTTATTTTTTTTTAATTTTATTTATTTTTTTAATTAACATACACTGTTTTTCTTTTGTGCTCAAGCAATATTTAAGCATGAGATCTATTCAAAAAGCCCCTGGCTTTTTAAGCTTTTGTCCATATAGGAATCACTGCTGAGGCTTTAATTTAAAACTCATTTTTATGCTATCATTAATCATTTCCATTGAAAATCATAGTTAACAGTTTGATCTTTATGATATTTACATAGTCTTAATATATAAGCATAGTTATAATATATAAGCAGTTACTTTCACACATACTTCCAACTATTATTCGAAAAAAGAAATATATTCAAGTAAATTGCTAAATGTTTTGACATTATGACACACTGAAATGAAACTTTTACAGTGGCTGACAAAGTGGCTTACCTCATGGGGTTGAACTCAGCTGATCTACTGAAAGCTCTGTGTTACCCACGAGTGAAGGTCGGGAATGAGTATGTGACCAAGGGGCAGACCGTTCAGCAGGTATTTATACACCATCTCTGCACATGCATGTTGTACATGTCTGGTATTAAACCAAGGCCAGGAAGTCATTGGGAATAAGATTCTAATTTTATTGACCCAGCCTAATAAAATAATGATTAAAACAAAAAATCCTGACCATACCAAAGCCTACCATGGCTGGCTGTCTCTGGGTGCCACTTAATTGCCACTAGTGTTATAAGTCTCCGGGGAGGGAGACTTGCAGTGAGCAGGTTCCTGCAACTAAATCCCAGTATGTGTGATGTAAAAAAGTAAATAAATAAAAATAATAATTAAAACCGGCTTCTTGTTGTTTGTTTTTTAGGTTTGCAATTCAGTTGGTGCCCTGGCCAAGTCAGTGTATGAGAAGATGTTCTTGTGGATGGTTGTTCGTATCAACCAAATGTTAGACACAAAGCAGCCCAGACAGTTCTTCATTGGTGTGCTGGACATTGCTGGATTTGAGATCTTTGACGTAAGTTATAAATTCGGGACAGTTATTGAAGAAAATGAATGACATTTATATGGTTTTGAAGCAGCAGATATATAATCAGAGGGCTTGTTAACCAGTAGGGGACATGAAAAGGGATTCAAACATACAGTGCTGCCTTTCTGTTTGTTATTGCTCAGTTCAACAGCTTGGAACAGCTGTGCATAAACTTCACCAATGAGAAACTGCAACAGTTTTTCAACCACCACATGTTTGTGCTGGAACAAGAGGAGTACAAAAAAGAAGGAATTGAATGGGAGTTTATAGACTTCGGCATGGACTTAGCAGCCTGCATTGAGCTTATTGAGAAGGTGAGTAAATGCTGTTAGACAGTATGTTTGCTGTGGTTCAATTCTTCTCCATAAATCCCATATGAAATATTTTTTGAACAGCCAATGGGCATCTTCTCAATTCTGGAAGAGGAGTGCATGTTCCCCAAGGCCTCAGACACTTCTTTCAAAAACAAGCTCTATGACCAACATCTGGGCAAGAACAACGCCTTCCAGAAGCCCAAGCCTACCAAAGGAAAGGCTGAGGCCCATTTCTCCCTGGTCCACTATGCTGGCACTGTGGACTACAACATCAGTGGTTGGCTTGACAAGAACAAGGACCCACTCAATGAGTCTGTGGTGCAGCTCTATCAGAAGTCATCGGTCAAATTGCTGGCTAACCTGTATGCTTCATTTTCTTCTGCTGAAGGAGGTAGTCTTTGAATTATTTTGAATGCACACCATGGTCATTATGCCATTGAAGAGTTGTTGTACGTTTTTCCTCCAAAATTCTGAGCAAGTATTCTAGAACTCAAGTGGTGTCAATTACCAGCAGTTATCTGTCATACATGATGAGATGTTCTTTAGTTACATTTTAATTACATATTAAAGAATAATATTGCTTAAAGAATAAATGATTCTATAAATTTAACAGTCACTTTCTTGTTCTTGAAAGAATCCAGTTCGAGTGGGGGTAAGAAAGGTGCAAAGAAGAAGGGAGGCTCCTTCCAGACTGTCTCTGCAGTCTTCAGGGTACAGAATTATATCAGCAGAGCAAAATCAGCCCTATTTGAATGCATGTGGCCCCTGACCTGTGTACTTTCCCTGTTTAGGAGAATCTGGGAAAGCTGATGACAAACCTGAGGAGCACTCATCCTCACTTTGTGCGCTGCCTAATCCCCAATGAAGTCAAGACACCAGGTACAGAGGGAAATTTTAATCCTGTGGGGTTGTGCCCTCCATTTACAATAATGTTATACTGTGTCCTCATTTGTATCTAGTTTACATTTGAATGTTTTTCTAATTAAATTCCAAAATAGAACTGCAGGGTTTCTGCTACATGTAATCGATCGTGGCGCACCGCCACGGCAAAATAAAAGCCGTCACGCCTATGTAAAATGACTTTACATTAACTCCAAAAATCCTAATGACAATCAGGTGTCGCCAGTTCTCCTTGTAAAGTGAAAATGAGCGCTAATAATTCTTGATCTGTTATCAATCATTTTGCTTGATGAACACGTTTCCCAATGAATAAAAATTAGCCATCGGCAGTAAAACGCGCTGCTTTCTTCTTCATGCAATGTGTGCAACGATTAGAGAAAAAATATTTTGTTCACCTTGCAAAACAATGAACTACGATGTTAACTTCTGTGTTTGCTGTGAGCACATCCTGCTCTACCTTATTGTATCTTCATGATTATTTAATTCCAATTCTGGGGTCCGGAGTCATAATCGGTTTTCATATTATATGTGAAATCCACCGTCACGCACATGAAACTGATAAACCTCCATGCACATTGACTTCAATTATTACATCGCCTACGTGCTGGTAAATGAAAACTGGCCATACCTGATAATGCTGAGTTTTGACCCGACGCTGAAGCCCTCCACCACAGTTTCAAAAAATCCTGGAGGAAACCCTGAACTGTACCTATTAATATGAGTATCTTTCTCTAATATGTAAATAATAATCATAGGTGTCATGGACAATCACCTGGTTATCCACCAGCTACGTTGCAACGGTGTCCTGGAGGGGATCAGGATCTGTAGGAAGGGATTCCCCAGCAGAATTCTGTATGCCGATTTCAAGCAGAGGTAGAGATTCTGAGGCACAACATCAAAAGTGAGCATTAAGTGTTTATAGGATATCTTCAGCTGTCTGTTCGTTTCTTTCATTTTAACAGATACAGGGTACTGAATGCAAGTGCCATCCCAGAGGGACAGTTCATCGATGGAAAAAAGGCTTCTGAGAAGCTTCTTGGATCAATCAATCTTGATCACTCCCAATACAAGTTTGGGCACACTAAGGTTGGTAAATACATTTGTTTGTGCATGCAAGTGTCTGATAGACTGAAATAAACTTTAAAACCATGTAGTAGTTCTAGTAACAGCAAAATGTGTGCCATTCTGTTGCAGGTGTTCTTCAAGGCTGGTCTGCTGGGCACACTGGAGGAGATGCGAGATGAAAAACTGGCCTCTCTGGTGACATGCACTCAGGCCTTGTGCCGTGGCTTCCTCATGAGAACGGAGTTCGCCAAAATGACGGCGCGAAGGTACCCGTACGCTCAATATGCATTGGCATATACTACTTGCATGTTTACTGTATGTATACCTATGAACATATTCCTGTCCTTCTCAGAGATGCTGTGTACACCCTCCAGTACAACATCCGCTCTTTCATGAATGTCAAACACTGGCCATGGATGAAGCTGTACTTTAAGATCAAGCCTCTTCTCAGGAGCGCAGAAACAGAAAAAGAGATGGCGAACATGAAAGAGGACTTCATCAAGTGCAAGGAAGATTTAGCCAAGGCAGAGGCTAAACGGAAGGAGCTTGAGGAGAAAATGGTCACTTTGCTACAGGAGAAGAATGATCTGCTGTTACAAGTCCAGTCTGTGAGTGATATAAAGCATGAAGTGTGATGGGGAAAACCATCATGGCATTGAGAACGATACAAATACAGTGTGCAAATGCAACCAATAATTTTCCAGAAATTTATTATTATTTTTATTTATTTATCCTTTATTTAGCCAGGAAGGTCCCATTGAGATACAAGATCTCTTCTTCCAGGGAGTCCTGGTCAAGACAGCAGCATAAATAGTTGTATACATATAAACATAAAAAAGAAGGGCGAAAAAAAAAATCACATTTCAGTATATACAATGCATAAAAGCAGCACAGAGGTAATAATTAAAAGAGAAATATACAGGCCATAACCAAGATACCTGTAACACATTCCATCTCAATATCACAGATCATGTAAAACAGCAACATGTTTCCTTCAGGGCAGAAATCAATGTGATGTTTCTGTACCTTTGACAGGGTTGATCTCAGAACCTATGTTTCACAAAGCAAGGTGTAGTTGAATAGATTTAAAGTGAAAGACAACTTTCCTCTGACGTGACCAATTATTGTTTGGTCGCTTTATCGTAATTTGAAGAATTGCACGACAGCTAAAATCCAAGCTATAATATCTGGGCTCCATATGGGTAATTTTTTTTATTTCAAATTGGTTTTGTGTGAAAATTGTCTTTCACTTTAACCCCCTACAACTCTAACTTTTCACTCAAGCTTTCCTTTAAGCATGTTCAAAGTCAGGAAAAGCATTTTTTTTTTCCCCAAATTTTTGGACAAAAATGTCACAAACATATTCTGTATCTGGTGGTTGCTGCGCTTCACTGAAGCTCCATCACATTTATACTGAGAGAAATATTCAAAGCCTGAACGCAATGTTTTTATAGCCACATCATTACATCAAAAGGAAAATGTTGAGATCTTGTACATCATTTTATACGCATTTCCGTGTGATTCAGCAAGACTATCTGGGATCGTTGGCTACCTGGGCCTCTCCACTAGAATTTAGAATAGGCCTGAAGTTCCACAAGCCTGAATACAGCAGCTTCATTTGACAAACCCATATATGGGTCCATAAGGTGTATGGGGTTAAGTGATTTGATGCATTATTTTTTAATAGCTATCATTAGAGTGCAATGAACTTCTTTGCTTTTGTGAAATGGTGATCAGAGATTTGAGGATTGATAAATGTTTTTTGTTGTTTTGTTAATTTCATTGGCATCAACCCGAGCATGAATGGACCTTTTCTTCTTATCTGATAGGAGAGTGAAAGTCTCGCAGATGCAGAGGAACGATGCGAGGGGCTGATAAAAAGCAAAATCCTGCTGGAGGCAAAATTGAAGGAACTGAGTGAGAGATTGGAGGATGAGGAGGAGATGAATGGTGACCTAACAGCCAAGAAGAGGAAGCTGGAGGATGAGTGCTCTGAGCTGAAGAAAGACATCGATGACCTGGAGCTCACATTAGCCAAAGTAGAGAAAGAGAAACATGCCACAGAAAACAAGGTCTACATTCAATTTGTTTTAAAATGTAGGGTGTGCCAGTATTCATGTGCTGTCGGAAATGTACAGTTATAATTTTGACAACACGTTGCAGGTTAAAAACCTGATGGAAGAAATAGCTGGGCAAGATGAAAGCATTTCCAAGTTGACCAAGGAGAAGAAAGCACTCCAAGAGGCACATCAGCAGACACTTGATGATCTCCAAGTAGAGGAAGACAAAGTCAACTCTCTTGCCAAAGCCAAGACCAAGCTTGAGCAGCAAGTCGATGATGTAAGTCTTCTTACAACCTTATTGCAAACTCCATTAATTTCATTACCCCAATAATTTTTTCATTATGACCATGGCACTTCATAACTTCACAGCTGGAAGGATCTTTGGAGCAAGAAAAGAAGATCCGTATGGATCTTGAGAGAATCAAGAGAAAGCTTGAGGGTGATCTGAAGCTGACACAGGAGTGTATAATGGATCTGGAGAATGACAAACAGCAGTCAGACGAGAAGCTGAAGAAGTACTACCTGAGTGTTACCTTACATCCTCAACCAAAACCCTTAATTCTAATGTTGCTGCTATTCTAAATAAAATGAATGTGAAAGAGACTTTCTTCTTTTTCATTTACAGGAAAGATTTTGAGACAAGCGAACTCTTGAGTAAAATAGAAGATGAGCAAAGCTTGGCATCCCAGCTTCAAAAGAAGATAAAAGAGCTTCATGTATGACAATTTTGATAAAAAGAAAACAAATAATTCCCTTGAAATTGTGTTATCCATAAGAGACGGTTGCATTATGTTGCATTTTTTAGGCCCGCATCGAGGAGCTGGAGGAAGAGATTGAGGCCGAACGTGCAGCTCGGGCCAAAGTTGAGAGGCAGAGAGCTGATCTCTCCAGGGAACTTGAGGAGATCAGCGAGAGGCTTGAAGAGGCTGGAGGCGCAACCGCCTCTCAAATCGAGATGAACAAAAAGCGCGAGACCGAGTTCCAGAAGCTCCGCAGAGACCTTGAAGAGTCCACCCTGCATCATGAGGCCACCATTGCTGCTCTTCGTAAGAAGCAGGCCGACAGTGTGGCAGAGCTGGGGGAGCAAATTGATAACTATCAGCGAATCAAGCAAAAACTGGAAAAGGAGAAAAGTGAATACAAAATGGAAATTGATGACCTCTCAAGCAACATGGAGGCCGTCGCAAAGTCTAAGGTACTAATATCCCCTATAGGCCTGAAGCCTCAGTGCAATCATGGGCATGATGATTGAATTGTTAACTATTTTGAATGAAACTTTGGCATTTTCCATTGAAAGGTTATTCTGGAGAAGATGTGTCGTACTCTAGAAGACCAGTTCAATGAATTGAAAACTCAAAATGAGGAAAACATCCGTCAGATAAGTGATCTCACTGCTCAAAAGGCCCGTCTCCAGACAGAAAATGGTACATTTATGTTGAATTAAATTTTATTAAATTTCAGCTTATTGCTTCCATGCTGTTTAACTAGCTAAAGATGATTTTTACTAATTTTTCCCCCCAGGTGAATTTGGCCGTCAACTTGAGGAGAAAGAATGTTTGATTTCTCAGCTGTTGAGAGGCAAACAGGCTTTTACTCAGCAAGTCGATGAACTGAAGAGACAAATAGAAGAGGAGTCCAAAGTATCTAGAAATCTTATTTTTTATGACTTAAGGAGTATGCTTACTAAAAAATTTAACTTTGGCTTACAAGTACATATAAGAATGAACTGTGAATGCAAGCATTGTTTCCAAAATCAGTTTGGCATGTAAGTTTCAGCAATTTCTGAGCTCCTTTCACTGTTTTTGAAGGAATAAACAACAATTGCTTGTCAGACAAATATTGTTTGAATCCCAGCCAAAATCTCTTGAGAGTCATCTTTTCAGCTGAATGTATCCACATCACAGTTTTTATGGTAATTTTAATTCACCCTAAAATGGAGCCCTGAGGTAACAGAGACTATTCTCTTTCCTTTTAAATGAAGGCCAAGACTGCTCTGGCCCATGCTTTACAGTCAGCCCGCCATGACTGTGACCTGCTGCGGGAGCAGTTTGAGGAGGAACAGGAGGCCAAGGCTGAGCTGCAGCGGGGAATGTCCAAAGCAAACAGTGAGGTGGCTCAGTGGAGAAATAAATATGAAACTGATGCCATCCAGCGCACTGAGGAGCTGGAGGAGGCCAAGTGAGTACATTGGCCTTGAATTTATTCCATTTTTGAGGGCAGGTTTACTGAAGACCTCATATTTTAGTCATGGCTTATAGGGACAGAAAAGAATATATCATTTGTATGTGAACCCGTAATTTTAATTTTGCTTTTAAATTTCACCTTATCTTCTGTTCTTGTAGGAAAAAGCTTGCTCAGCGCCTTCAGGAAGCTGAAGAACAAATTGAAGCTGTGAATGCCAAGTGTGCCTCTCTGGAGAAGACCAAACAGAGACTACAGAGTGAAATGGAGGACCTAATGACTGATGTGGAGAGAGCCAACTCCCTCGCTGCCAGTCTTGACAAGAAGCAGAGGAACTTTGACAAGGTGAGGCAGAATTACTCAATTCCATGGCCATAATGCAATCAAATTGAGTCCTTAGCTCTTTGCTTGAGATACTGCTGAAAATCTTCCATTGTGGCTATAAAAATGTGTAAGGTAGAGCAGTGTGTAAAATCCTTTTCTTGTAGGTTTAAACTTGTGTTTTTGGATTGAATGTAATTTTCAAATATGATGATAGATTCTGGCTGATTGGAAGCAGAAGTATGAGGAAAGCCAGGCAGAGCTGGAAGGAGCCCAGAAAGAGTCCCGAGGTCTCAGCACTGAGCTCTTTAAAATGAAGAACTCATACGAAGAAGCTCTCGACCATCTGGAGACCCTCAAAAGAGAAAATAAAAATTTGCAGCGTAAGTCTTCTAACGTTAAAAACCAGCATTGTCTGAATTCATGTATTGGTTCTGTTACATAAAGCACATTCTGATATTGATACTGATGTATTATGTTTTGCAGAGGAAATCTCTGATTTATCTGAACAAATTGGTGAGACTGGGAAAAGCATTCATGAGCTGGAAAAAGCCAAGAAGCAAGCTGAGACCGACAAGTCTGAGATGCAGTGTGCCTTGGAGGAGGCAGAGGTAATAGAGAGAAAAAACAATTAATTATAACTTAAAACATTCGCAAAGTAATTTGCTGATTTGTTTCCATTGGCAATTCTTAAACCTGTATAGGCTTCACTAGAGCACGAGGAGTCAAAGATACTTCGTGCCCAGCTGGAGCTGAATCAGGTGAAGTCTGAAGTTGAAAGGAAGATGACTGAAAAGGACGAGGAAATTGAACAACTGAAGAGGAACAGTCAAAGGATAATAGACTCTATGCAGAGCTCCCTTGACTCTGAGGTCCGAAGCAGGAATGATGCTCTGAGAGTTAAAAAGAAGATGGAGGGTGATCTGAATGAGATGGAGATTCAGCTAAGCCATGCCAACCGCCAGGCTGCCGAAGCCCAGAAACAACTGAGGAACGTTCAAGGACAGCTCAAAGTAAGGCACCTCAGTAGGAAGCGGTTACTGAGAACTTTAGCTCAGAAGTTGAGGGTTTTCCTCCGGATTCATTAAATAATTCTTCTGTCTTTTCAGGACGCCCAACTGCACCTTGATGATGCAATCAGAGGACAGGAAGACATGAAGGAACAGGTTTCCATGGTGGAGCGCAGAAACGCTCTGTTGCTGGCCGAGATTGAAGAATTAAGGGCTGGTCTGGAGCAGACAGAGAGGGGCCGCAAAGTTGCCGAGCAGGAGCTGATCGATGCCAGCGAACGGGTTGGACTACTTCACTCCCAGGTCAATAATACATTCAATTTCGCAGTTCCACGACTGAGTACCAGTCAAAAGATAATTAATCAAATGATTTTCTTTTAGAACACCAGCCTCTTGAACACCAAGAAGAAGATGGAAGCTGATATAGCTCAGCTCC
Source organism: Gymnothorax javanicus (assembly GCA_029692085.1). Taxonomy (NCBI): domain Eukaryota; kingdom Metazoa; phylum Chordata; class Actinopteri; order Anguilliformes; family Muraenidae; genus Gymnothorax; species Gymnothorax javanicus. Next base: position 37,899,135 of record CM056206.1, read on the forward strand.
AGGGCGAAATGGAAGAGTCAGCTCAAGAGGCAAGGAATGCAGAGGAGAAGGCAAAGAAAGCTGTCACTGACGTGAGTCCTTCCCCCAATATTTTGCCCTTGATTAGCTGCACATTGCCACAGTACACCCCAAATTAAATGAAATCTGTGAGGATGTAATGTGATGATAGACCCACTTTGATTGTTAACTGTCTATGCAGTTATCTGTCATCTGTCTATCTGCTGTATTCATTTCTCTGCATAAGTTCGTCTGCCAAATGCCTAAATGTAAATGTCTAATCTAATCTCACTGGCATTACAGAGGTTAGTAATGTGAGTTTATGCACATTATCTGTCATGCTCTAACAGGCAGCCATGATGGCAGAGGAGCTGAAGAAGGAACAGGACACCAGTGCTCACCTGGAGAGGATGAAGAAGAACCTGGACGTCACAGTCAAAGACCTGCAGCACCGTCTGGATGAGGCTGAGAATCTGGCCTTGAAGGGCGGGAAGAAACAGCTACAGAAGCTGGAGACCAGGGTATCTACACTGTTACTATGTCCAGTGTTCCTACATGTGGACTGCTGTAAATGAATTTAGGGAAACTCCTTGACTCAAACTTTTGATCTGATCTCTAGGTGCGCGAGTTGGAGAGCGAGTTAGAGTCTGAACAGAAGTGTGGAGCAGATGCCATGAAAGGTATTCGTAAATATGAGAGGAAACTCAAGGACCTTGGCTACCAGGTGCGATTTCCTTCTAACAAAGCGCCAAAAACAGGTCCATGCCATACACAATCTACTCTCCAAACTATCAAATCTATTGATTATGGCAAATGAAAATAATGCTGCACATACAAATTTATCCATTGCTCGGAACTAGACTAAAATGATGTGATCACTGGGCTGCATATGGCATGTTATCCTTTAAGAAATGCTGGTATCAGTAAAGAAAATTTTGCTCTATGGTGCATGATTGTCTCCAGGTTGAAGAGGATAAGAAGAATATGAACAGATTGCAAGACCTTGTGGACAAGCTTCAGATCAAAGTGAAGGCATACAAGAGGCAGGCTGAGGAGGCTGTAAGTCAGTTATTCGCTGAAGAGATTTTTTTTATCTGGACAATACAGTGAAGGCTCTGAGGCAGTCATTCACATTTTCTAAAAATGACAAACATTTTGCGTGGAGGGAAAACTTTGTGACAGAATATTAGACATAAGACTTACTTGCCAATCGTTGAAGGATTTTTTTTTTTCTCATATTTAAACTTTTGAGTTTAAAGAATATTTGGTTAGATTGATTCTCTATAGCCTTATAATCCAGTGTGACTGTACTTTTTCTGTAATTTTTTTTTCCTCATGAGAGCACGGTAGAAGACTACTCCTTCTTACTTCCTGTTGCACTCTGTGAAATGTGATAGCGGACAATATAGCCTGTTCAGGAATACCAGAATACTGGGTTTGTTATAATAATTTCTCCTTTTAAATTCCAAGTGAGTGGATTCAGCTAAGCTCTGGTCAAAGGCACATAATCGACCCATGGGATTTACATCCTTTTCAGGAGGAGCAAGCTAACGCTCACCTGTCCAGGTACAGGAAGGTGCAGCATGAGCTGGAGGAGGCTCAGGAGCGTGCCGACATCGCCGAATCCCAGGTCAACAAGCTGAGGGCCAAAAGTCGTGACATGAGCAGCAAGGTGAGTAGAATAACTCCCCCAGAGGATCTGTTTTGGCAGGATCTGTGTCGGAAAATTACAGGCCATTTCCTTTATGGAGAGATCCGATCATGTGGTTTTCAGGGTTCACATTTACGTTCAGAAGTCACCTGCATCTGACACCTGTGTGAAAACATTTCGTATTTTTTTATTTTCCTGGGCTGCAAAGAGCTGATGTTGAATAATGACATCAGTGATATGTGCCAGAGACGTGAGATGGAAATTAACACATGAATTTTAATCTGATCAGTCAGATGTAAATCAGACATGAATCAGATATCGGACCACATATGCAAGTGACCCCAGTATGATTTGAAAAAAGATTTGGGTTGTTCTCATTTCTCAGAAAAAAATCAAATTTGTGTCACGTGCTGGCAAAAATGGGATTTGGGTCTCATCAGCCTGTAATGTGTATAATAACTTTTGATTTTTAACCCAAAATTGGGTAAAGCAAAGAAGATAATGTGCCATCAGTGAACCACTAATCGGAGCAAATCATGGCAATCAGCGTTTGTGTCTTGATTGGATGATGTTAACCACTAAAGAAAAAAATAAAATATAGATAAATAATAATAATACATTTTAATGTATTTAAAGCATTTTCTCTTTTTTCTTGTTTGTAACAGGGTCAAGAGTCCGGGGAGTAGAAGGGACACACATTTACCTCTATGTTTTAAGCACGTTGTGAATGAAGTCAAATACCTGTGCTGTTGCTATAATCAAGCTTGAGTGAATGATATAAATGGCATGAAACTGTAGATACTGTTTCAGTCAACATTTGTGTTTTTCATCACTCTAAATTAAATGCAAGAGTTACATTTTTCCTTTACAATTTGGTTTGTTTGGCAAGTTTAGCAATTGTTTGAAAAAATATGATCAGCTCTAGTATTTATTTAAAGTCTAAATTAATGATGAATGCTGACTGAACGCAACTTTCTTTTCTTAACACAAATGTAAAATGCCTCAGGCCAAAGTATCAGGGAGGTTAAGTCATTTTATTGCGTGGGATTATATCTTACAGTTAAAGCTACGGTCCAAACACTGGGGTATTGCACTTATTCAAAATGGAAAAAAATCATGTCACTAACTGTGATTGTGCTGGTAGCTGCCCTACATGTTTTGGACTGAAAGAATGTTCCCCACATTTATGGTGCAATACAGATCCATGACCAGCTATTCCCAGTCCAGCATCTGAAGTTACTCAAGTTACGTTGTTTGTCTCTGTAATGCAAGGCCATAAACCTTGGGACAAAATAATTCAAATTGACTTTACTGAATTTCCCCAAGATAATTTTGAAATAGTAATTATAAATATAATGTGTGTTCTTCCAGACATTAAAAAAAAAGATAAAAGGTTTCGAAATCAAATTATTTTATGGTTGTAATATGGCATAATACTTTTAGTTGAAAAATAAAACTGCTGCGAAAGAAAGGTCAGTGATGACATTATCAGTGGTACATTTACAACAAAGTCCATGTGGATTTGCATTAATAATGTACTCGTTAACTACAAACTATGGAAAAATAAGTCTGACCATCATGATCAACAACATTGGATAATTTCAACTAATGGAGGCAGACAGAACCAGCAGAAGAACTTTTATGTTATGATTGAGCAAATTCTATGCTCAGCTAGTGTGAAAATAATTTTCAGCCAATACATTTGTCAATGCAAATAAAAAATAAACTAATAATCACGCGAGCTTAAAGTATTTGAAGATCAATTACAACTATATTAGTAATGCCACTTCATGTTCCCATATTGTTGTGTCCTCATTGTGTTACAAAAATAATAAATATCAAGAAACCGCAGCTGAGTCATTGTCTTCTTTATTTTACCAGAGACCTATTCCAACATGCCCATTTACATTCATACTGAGACCCCTCTCTTGAAAACAGGGCATTTTTAGGCATACATCATTAGCATTCATCATGATTAATCAGGTCCATGTTACCATTGTTTTTCTAGATGGCAAAATTTTTATTATTTAAAAGACTGACCCTCCAGCCCTCTTGGAGTGAAGGCCAGTGTGTCATAAAAACATAGTCTAGCGAGAATATAAGACTAGACTACGTATGGCAGAGGATGCACAAATCGCATTGAAAAAGGGGGTAATATTAAGCTCTTTCGCTTACCCTGTGGTAAAAGGCAGCGAACAGCGTGGATTTGGGCAATGAACAGGAAGAATTTTTGTTCCCAAGGAACATTCTAGGGTGTGCTGCGTATGTTTTGTGTCTGGATGTCCCGATGTTGTAGACCAGGGGTGCGGAACCTTATCCAGAAAGGGCTGGTGTGGGTGCAGGCTCTCATTCCAACCAAGCAGCTACACACCTGAGTCTACTAATCAACCTCTGGAATCTTTGCAAAGGACCTTGATTAGTAGAATCAGGTGTGTAATTACCTGGTTGGAATGAAAGCCTGCACCCACACCGGCCCTTTCTGGAAAAGGTGCCCCATCCCTGTTGTAGACCCCGACGAGGAAAGAATTCTTTGTTCAACCTCCAGCAATGTCTAATGAAATCAGCACCTTTTCAGCTTACCTTGATGTTTGGGAACTCAAAGAAACATTTGGGCATGTAAAGACGTCAATAGTACATCCAGTCAAGAAAATTTGAGTTTAATTTCTAGTGCTGCTATACCTACGTGGTAGAAGTATATGAAGGCGGCAGATGCATGTTACTGATGCCCCCTTTTAAAATCGTTCTGGCAAATTAAAAGCCGAAAAAAGGAGGAAGGATGTGGAATTCTTTCCTCCTGATGATGTAGACTCTGCGCGGTCAGTCTTCTACAAACTAAAACCAATGGCGCAATGTAGACTTGAAAGGCAATATCGGTGAGATTTTGTCAAGGTAATTCCTCATTGTTGTTTTCAGCACAAACGAGAATCCGAAATCAAATCTGTTGCGATCAGTCAAGCAGTAACGATGTTGTTTCGGTATGTCTTGGCATTGTATTTTATATGTGTACCTGCACACATATCAATGTTGAGAAGAGGTTAGGATCATATGTGCTTGCCGTTCGTTTTGAAAAATGCGAATTTGTCGCTATAATACAGTAGCTATAGTTGATTTATGGCATGGGACCCAATACATGAGATCAACTCCATTGCAAACCAGTTTTTTTTTTTTTTTTTGCCGTTTTCAACCAAAATAAATCAAATGACCAAAATTAGCTATTTTGTTTTTTTGAACTACAAGGGAAGACCTACACAAAGCCTTTGAAACATATCTCCTCCCAAACTGCCAAACGGATCCCCATATGCGTTTCAGACGACCCTGCCTCTGTCTTCCGCCGCATGGGATCGAACCAACTCACCCCATGACTGAAATTTGGGCCATTTTTTCCATTTTTGCCTTTTGTCACCATGACAACGGGTGACGTCACTATTCCTAGAATTATTGGTCACAATCAACCCCCTGCAGAGCACGAGTATGGCTAGTGATACATTATGGTAGCTTTTCATACCTTGGTCTCAACGATTGCGTCAATGTTATATTAGCAACTTTTGTAATGCGGGTTTGATTTGACCCCAGTATTCCTGAAATACATACTGTTTTTGCATGTTTGTGCTGTGCGGGGAGAGAATAAACTCTACTATTCTACATATGCATGCTAAAAGTCCCTTGCTGTACAAACGCGTGGATTTAACTTCTTAGCAAACACAGAATTTTTTTTTTTTTTTTTTTTATAATAACTGACCATAGAAAACCTTGTCACAAAACCTTGCCACTAGACTTGTCATGCTTCAGAAGTATTGTGGTCAATGTATAGCAAAAACAAACAATTTCAGTGATGATAAAATTTTTATTCAGGATTTTTATCACATTTTTTGTGTCAATGATACATTAGCAACAGGGAGTTCAGCCCTGTTCTGTGAACTAGACAGTGAAAAGGTTATCTTGCTGTATTCACCGTAGGAAACCTCATTGACACTACTTAACGGACGCATGCGTATTTCAGGAAATTGGGCAATTTTGTATTTTTGCTTCCATGTCACACTTTGGTACCCCCTTTCTGTGGAACGACCTACATAAATGTTTGCTTCTCATATTTTTCACATTTGTAATGAATACCTTAAACGTTTACAGGTGATGGAAATAATTCAAATGTTTGGTACATAAATTAAGAATTACATCATAAAAGTGGTGTGAGCTGGGCTGAATGGCTGTATACAGTAACCAAGCCTATTCAAAGTCAACCTAGCAACTCGTTCTATTTATTGTTTAAACAGTGGGATTTGTTTGGCATAGAAATGATGCTTTAAAGTTCCTTAATAGCTCTGCACAGATGAGTTTCTTATTTTGAATCATTTTGTAACTCCGCTTATTATATCCCCGAAATATGAGTTTCGGGGATATCGTGGTTTCGCCCCACCCGCCGCCGCCGCGTCCGCAGATTTTAGCCATTAGCGTGATAACTCACAAAATACTTTACATTGGCTTCTCTTTTTTAGCATATGGGTAGATATGGGAGAGAGGATGAACTGATTAGATTTTGGGCAAGTATGCACTCCTAGCTTTGCCACCAGGTGGCGCTATATATTGTAAAAATCAGTTTTTTAATCATATCTCTAGAACAATTACTTACACAGACCTCAAATTTGCCTCATTTTGTAAAGGTAAAGTAAAGGGGAATCTAATAAAGGGTGGCTTCGAGGATTGGGGAATTTTGGGGATATACCCCTTGCTGTCGGCCGCCGACAGCATAGGCCTAGTTCTGAATTGAAATCTTACCTCCTTTGTGATTTAGCCATTGACAAACTTGTGGGGGGCCTCAAATAGATCTACAATTGTTTGAATTAGATAGGAGAATCACCTCGTCCAATATAACATTCTATAATTTGAATTTGTGATTACATATGCCCCAATACAATATTACCTTCCACTAATTAATTTTACTGGATTGACCTGACCATCACATAATGCAGTAAGCAAGAAAGCAAGATCCGTGAGTTCAGATCCCCTTCTATGCACAACTGAAACATTGACCATGGCCAAAAGTGACTAGTAGTCATCTTTTACTTCTAACCATTAACTCAGCCAGCGGATTGTACAGAGTAGTTCATCCTCCTGGATGAAATGTTATTTTCATTAGAAAATCCAGGTTGCTGGATGAAGAAACTTTGGAGGACTTGTACTTTCTGACTGTGTATTGTCGACCTCTGGTTATTCATTACACACTTTTTGCTCACAGCAAACTAGCACACTGCACAATTTTTGGCCTGAACAGAGTCCAACTAAACCATTGTCACTGTTTTCAATAACACATTTCATGTGCCAGTTTTTATGACTTTCCTGCCATTTCAAATGTGTCTTGATGGATTAAAGCATTTTGTATTTTAATTATATCACAGAGACCATTTGAGGGGAGGATTATGAGCGATTGACAGTTACCAATGATCTGAAGCTATGCATCATTCCAAAATATGACTGACTTGTGACAGCTTAGTAACTTTACACTTGTGACATTTAGGGCTTCTCCACAGCTAAATTAGATAGCTCTCATGTTCCTGGATGCGCAGTCTGGAAGCACTCCCAGCAGGGGAGCTTGTGGATAAAAATAAACCAGCATAATCGACCAGACTTGCTTTATAATATCAGCCATCAACACCTGTAATCTCATGTAATCTCATAATAAAATCCACATCCTCTCACTCTGGCTTCATTGCATCTGGGGACACAATCTAAATGTGTATTTTTAGTGTGCTAACACTGAGGCTTGTATGCAGAACTGGATAGCAAGAATGATCGGCATTGTGCCTTTGACAGAATCTCCCACATAGTTTTTTTATTTAAAATTTCTTTAATTTGCATTCAAACATGAAACACTGTATATCAGGGATCAGCTGTCTTCAGTAGTATATTCAGCCGAGCAGGCATGTGCCTTGTGTTGTTTGAGTTATAGAATTAAAGTACGTGTAATCCCTGCTATTATCACCTTTCCTGATGTGTCCTGTTATTCCCATTGCTAATATTTATAGCTTGACAAATTCCGCTGGTCATGATGAACATTCTCTTCGCATAAGGAAGTTATGAGGAAGCCAAGTGGGGTAAGCCACTGGTTACTTGTGGCTGCCTTGCTGCTTTTTGGAGAAGGTTGAGGGAGTGTGTCATTCATTTTATGAAATCATTTTTGGAAGGACTCTTAAGAAAGCAATAAACATAGATCAACAGTATACAGCAGGTATGCCCTAAAAAAGCATGACAAGCAGAAACACAGCCTTGGTAGTGGAAGTGGTACCTAGCATAATGAGAAAATCATAAGCTGTATTTTCCTGAAATCACAGTAAATTGGAAATTTAATATTTCAGAATGGTTCAAAAACAATTGTCACAGTTTTTGCAGTGTTAGGCATGCTCATGAGTATTCCTGATGGTATTTTATTTTTTTCATACACATTGCATGTTCAGAAATATGTCTCAAATGGCTGATAAATTGGGTATGCGATGGTCATAGTTTCATCAACATGGGAAAAATAAAATGGAGACCACGTCACAAAACTATCTACTTGTTTAACTTGCAACTTAAGTTTCTAACCAAAAAAAATACTCAAAAAATATTCTGTTTTAATATTAAATTAATACTATTGAAGATGTGTGTTAGATATTGAGGACAGTGACTTCTTTGATGTAATGTATGGTGTCCTCACTCTCCACTTTCTTTTCCCTGTTGAAGAAAAAAAATATGCATTCAACATGGCCTCCAATCTCTTTCAGTATACTGATTGTTTCTTTGTACATTTGTGTTAAGGTTGTCAGACATCCAGTCAATTCCTCTCTCCGCACCCAGACAAAGCATCTGAAAACCAGTCGTACGTCAGTCATATAGTCCGAAATACTATGTTTGTTCAGGTAAAATATTCAGCATTGCACCCCCCTCTGATTTCCTTGACTAATGTTACATATTGACTTAGATTACTAGCAGTGCTTCATAAAGCTTCCCTCCTTTATCCCCATCTGTCGCCTATTCAAAAAATTACATGGGCTATCACAGCAGTTTCAAACTGGACTTTGTCTATATGCTACCAAAGTTGGTGGCAATTTATACACAACCTCACGCCACTGCATGGACACATGCTCAAGCACACAAAGATGTCCAATTTTACCCATATGGCAACCCTAACATCCATGAAAATTTATACATTTTATTGGGCTACCTTGGAGCTCAAGTCACGACTCTTGGCCCTCAGCTTGTTGACCTGGGACTCGGCGATGTCGGCACGCTCCTGAGCCTCCTCCAGCTCGTGCTGCACCTTCCTGAACTTAGTCAGGTGGCCGTTAGCTTGTTCCTCCTGTTCAAAAAACCGATAATTAAATTAGATTGTTTACAGTAATTCTTGGATCTAAAGTCATGCCAGACCCAATTGGTTTGTTGAGGGCTGGACTCTTTAAATTACATTCTCAACAAAACAAAATCAGCTTATTGTTAGGTGAGAAGATTAATTTGTCCAGCAAACAGTATTAGAGAAGTGAGAGAGGAATAGTTTGCTTACAGATTCCTCAGCTTGTCTCTTGTATGCTTTGACCTTTATCTGTAGTTTATCCACCAGATCCTGTAGTCTTGCTATATTTTTCTTATCCTCTTCTGACTGTCTCCAGATATAAAAGAAATTACAAAACAAATACAAGAGATTAGACTCGACAGATGTAAGATGAAGCTTCATCAGCCTCATAATAGTTGGTGAGTGTTGTCAGTGACATTCTCTGATCAAACTGTGATGGCAAACAGCTTCACACAGATGTTCCCACAAACAGTTCAAGGTAAAAATCCATTGCTTTGATGTGCAGTGTGCAGTGCATTGATCATGCACTCTATGGCCACACATTTTGAGGTTCATTCTCTGGTTCATAGAGCTTCAAACGCTTATTCCTTCTCTCATTCAAAGCAATTTAGCAGAAACTAAATTTTGCGTTGGTTACATTTACAGATACTGTAGCTGCTACAGATCGTAGTTGGACTGTGAAACAATTTCCCTCTTGCAAAGGGAACAGTAATCACAAGCCTTCAAGATTTGAAGACAGTTTGCGTGGAAGAATGGGCCAAAATCACACCTGAGCAATGCATGCGACTAGTTTCTCCATACAGGAGGCGTCTTGAAGCTGTCATTACCAACAAAGTCTTTTCTACGAAGAATTAAATAAATTTCAGTGTGTTCAATACATATTCCCTGTGTCATTCCCCTTTATTACACATAATTTATGGACTCATTTGTTTTGATTTCTTTGTATGTGCGGATTACTTGGGTTGTTTCCGACATCTGGTGAAAATTTCACATCAAAAGCCCCATTAGAAATATATTTACTGACAAAAATGTTGACGCGTTCAGTTCTTATTTTCCCCGCTGTATGTTAGTCAGATTGTGAAACCAGTCATTCAGTGAAGTGAAAAAACTTTCAGTCATTTCATGAAATGGCTAGGGCTAAATTTCAGTCATTTCACAGAATGACAAATTTTTAGTCATTTCACAAAATTACTGGTTTCACAATCTGACTGTGACATATAATTGAGATTCTTTTCATGGAAGACCTATTCTTTTTAGCAGAAATGGCCCTCATGCCAACTGTCACAGTGTCTGCATGCTAGCAAAAAACATGAGACACTGAAATAAGTGACTACATGTGGGACATGTCCCAAGCACTGACCATCAATTTTGTGCTATGCCTTCTGGAAACGCAATGATTTTAAAACTCACTTTGTTTTGGTTTTACCAAAAACTTCTACCATTGAGACTATTGTTACTGAGGCTAGGGCACAGCTTATTCATAAAACCGGAGATCAGACACTTGTAATGTAATATCTGTCAAGCCTGTGCGTCCTCTGAACTTGCAACAGTACTAATATTGCCAGTTTTTTTCCTGTTATGCATGAGTCTATTAAGGCTTTATAACTCAGCATTTGTGTCACAGAGACTATGGAAAATTATTCCAGTGAAGCAAGACGTCTGGAAATTCAATTACAGAATTACTAAGGAATTCAATTTTGGAATTTATGGACGCTGGCGTCTATATCTGCGTAAAGGGGTTAACTAATAAACCCACATTTTAGATGATTTTATTGTGAGTCTTAGCCAGGATTTGTTTGTTTTAACTGTAACCTGTCTTAAAGCTGTTGATCACAATGCATTTTGTTAGCTTTGCCTCATGAGATATAGATATTTTAGTGAACCAAGAGTCTCTGGTCCTGGTGGGGGAATCAATGTTGTGTACAAAACCATTTAAAATGCAACCTGATCCCCACTCATGATTTCTCCACCACCACAAATTTCTCGAGTTCACCGTCAATTCTGAGTGCATTGGTCTATTGTCCTCCTGGACGAATGACAGTTTTATGTCAAAATTTTCAGAATAATTGTCCGCTATGGTATTCAAATATGATGAGATCATTATAGTGGATAATTTTAATTTCCATATCAACGTCCCCTCAGAAATTTTTCTCAGAGTTTTTATAAACACTAATGGGCAGATCCACTATGCAGTTAGGTTAAGCACGTAAGTTACTGTAATGCCTTACATGAACTTATTGGGGAGAGCCACTATGCAGTTCTGCAAGAGGAGTTTGGCTGGCATAAATTTACATGAACCTATGTATGGTAATCGAATTTGTTGCGCTCCGCAAGTGACAATAAAGATTTGAAAATTTACGAGGCAGTGGATCTGTGGTCACAAGAAAATATGAGAACCTACTCATTTCACTTTGGAGGACTTTTTTCACCATGCTGGAAAACTTGTCTATAATGTTGAATTATTTATCTTGAGGAGAATCGGGTTTTTAAAATATTGATATGTGTCTCATAGATATTCCGACGTATTGGCAGCAGATTAAAATTTTAATTCTGAACTCATTTAGCTCATGAAAAGGTACAGATTTCCAACAATTTGTTTCTCTGAGTTACGGTAAGGAAAGCCATTTTGAGCCAATGCCAAAAAAATGTCAAAAAGGACAAATGAAATCCAGAGAAAGCAGTTGATTTTTTTCTGATATATTATTCAGATTACTGCTATCCAGACAGTATTGCATGTATTATACAGTATGTAGATGTAACCTATAAGTTTTCACATTGTCATTGAAATTTCTCAATCACCATAGGTTCCATATTTGGTCTTGAATTTTTTGGTAAATAAACTGCTCATTTTCAACGCAAGTAATTCTGCGTTAAAAGGTGAGGTTACTGTTGGGCTTTTATACCTCTGATGGCATGACTTTGACATACCAGAAAAAATATTGCAGGGTTTTCTCCTCACATGCTAATTTGGTAATTTCTCTTGGTTCTTACAGAGACCCTGTTGCTTACCCTATTGTTGGCATTTGTAGGAAGGAGTGCTTCACCTGGTAAGTCAGTTCCTTGATCTTCCGCTCATGCTTTCGCGTGGCCTTGACTGCATCAGAGCTGTGCTTCTGTTCATTCTCAAGCTCATTCTCCAGCTCACGCACCTGGATGGAAGATCACCCCTTAGTGAGGACAAGTAAGTTTTTACAATGTCCAGACATCAAAAAGACTGTATTTTTTTATGAGTACAGCATACTCATTGAGGTTTATCATCACCTGCTCCATGGCATCAACATTAATCCTGCTTAATAACACCCTACCCTGGTCTCCAGTTTCTGTAGCTGTTTCTTCCCACCCTTCAAGGCCAGATTCTCAGCCTCATCCAGACGGTGCTGCAGGTCTTTGACTGTGACTTCCAGGTTCTTCTTCATCCTCTCCAGGTGAGCACTGGTGTCCTGCTCCTTCTTCAGCTCCTCTGCCATCATGGCTGCCTTTTTGTGGAAAATTGGGGCTCAGTCAATTTGTCACCATGTATGGCAAAGAGGACATTTGGACAAGATTGAGTTGATGGCCTTACATCAGTGATAGCCTTTTTAGCTTTCTCCTCAGCATTTCTGGCCTCCTGAATGGAGTCCTCTACTTCACTTTGAATCTGGGATAGGTCATGCTCTAACTTCTTCTTACTGTTGATCAGGCTTGTGTTCTAAAAATGCACATGAATATATAAGAGAAGATAAATTAAAACAATGCATTTTTTTTACACCTTCATAGAGTGCCTGTTGATGATAAAAGAAGATCACCTGGGAGTGCAGAAGTTGAACTCTTTCATTTGCATCCACAAGCTCTTGTTCTGCTGTTTTTCGGGTTCTCTCTGTCTGTTCTAGAGCAGCCTGGATCTCTTCTATCTCACCCTGCAAGAGGATGCTTCGGCGCTCTGTCATGGCAACCTGCTCCTTCATGTCATCGTTGCTTCTTAAGGCATCATCAAGATGCAGCTGAGCTTCCTTCAGGGGTAAGGCAAAACAAGTTCACGAATGGTCCACAACCAGGAAAAAGAACCTGATGAAAGTTGAATTACTGAACAAATAATGTGTGGATGTGAGAAATAATGTCCAACCCCAATTCCGAAATAGTTGGGACAAAGTGTAAATTGTGAATAAAATCAAAACGCAATGACTTTGAAATCACACCAGCCAGTATTTTATTCACAATAAAACAGAGATAACATAGCAAATGTTGAAACTAAGAAATTGTACAATTTTATCCACAAAATGAACTCATTTCAAATTTGATGGCTGCTACAGGTCTCAAAAAAGTTGGGACAGGGGCCTGTTTACCATGGTGTAGCATCCCCTCTTCTTTTTAACACAGAGTGGAGGCGTCTGGGCATTGAGGAGACAAGTTTCTTGAGTTTAGCCATTAGAATTTGATCCCACTCTTGTTTAGTACAGGCTTCCAGCTGCTGGAGAGTTTTGGGTCTACTTTGAGGGACTTTTCATTTAATTATGTGCCAAATGTTCTCAATTGGTGAAAGATCGGGACTGCAGGCAGGCCAGTTCAGCACACGGACTCTTCTACTACGAAGCCATGCTGTTGTAATAGCTGCAGTATGCGGTTTTGCACTGTCCTGCTGAAATACACAAGGCCTTCCCTGGAATAGATGTCATCTGGAGGGGAGCATATGTTGCTCTAAAACCTTTATATACCTTTCAGCATTCATGGTGCTTTTTAAAACATGCAAGTGTCCCACACCATATGCACTAATGCATCCCCATACCATCAGAGATGCTGGCTTTTGAACTGAACGCTGATTACAGGAGGGGTGGTCTTTCTCCTCTTTAGCCCGGAGGACACGACGCCCATGATTTCCAACATGAATGTCAAATATGGACTTGTCTGACCACAGGACACTTTGCCACTTTGCTACAGTCCATTTTAAATGAGCCTTGGCCCACAGAACACGGCAGCGCTTCTGGATCATGCTCAGCAATGGCTTCCCTTTTGCATGATAGAGTTTTAGGTTGCATCTGTGGATGGCACGGCGGACTATGCCTACTGACAGTGGTTTCTTGAAGTATTCCTGGGCCCATTTAGTAATGTCAATGATAGAATCATGCCGGTGAGTGATGCAGTGGCGTCTGAGGGCCTGAAGATCACGGACATCCAGTAAAGGTCTTCGGCCTTGTCCCTTATGCACAGAGATTTTTCGAGTTTCTCTGAATCTTTTGATGATGTTATACACTGTTGATGATGAGACCTTCAAAGCCTTTGCAATTTGGCGTTGAGGAACATTGTTTTTAAATTTTCCACAATTTTTTTGCACAAGCCTTCACAGGTTGGAGAGCCTCTGACCATCTTCACTTCTGAGAGACTCAGCCTCTCTTAGACATCCCTTTTATAGCCAATCATGTTACACACCTGATGCCAGTTAACTTAACTACTAGCTCAATGTTCTTTCAGCTGATTCTTTGATATATTAATTGCTTTTTCAGTCCTTTTTTGCCTGTGTCCCAACTTTTTTGAGACCTGTTGCAGCCAGAAAATTTGAAATAAGCTCATTTTGTGGATAAAAATGCAAAATGTCTCAGTTTCAACATTTGAAATGTTATCTATGTTCTATTGCAAATAACATATGGGCTCATTTGATCTGAAAGTCATTGCATTTTGATTTTACTCACAATTTACACTTTGTCCCAACTTTTTCAGAATTGGGGTTGTATTTTACTGTATTGTTTACGGCGTGTGACTGAAAAACAGACCTTTAGCTGCGCTTGAATGAATCTGAAGTTCTTCTGGGACTCATTGGCCTGGCGGTTGGCACGGCTTAGCTGAACCTCCATCTCATTCAGATCTCCCTCCATCTTCTTCTTGACTCTCAGTGCATCATTCCTGCTCCTGACCTCCGAGTCAAGGGCAGTCTGCATGGAGTCATTAATCCTCTGACTGTTTCTCTTCAGCTGCTCGATTTCCTCATCTTTCTCTGCAATCTTCCTTTCCACTTCAGACTTTACCTGATTCAGTTCCAGCTGGATTCGAAGCATCTTGGATTCTTCATGTTCTAAGGATGCCTTACAAATATTTGTTTGAAAAAACAAAAAAGTAATTTTTAATTTATGTAAATTTACATTTAAAATATGATATAAACAATCATGCTTTTTTTTAATTACCTCGGCCTCCTCTAATGCAGTCTGACTCTCCATTTTCTCCTGCTCCGACAGTTTCTTTGACTTTTCCAACTCATGGATGGATTTTCCTGTCTCTCCAAGCTGGTCTGAGAGGTCTACAATTTCCTCTGGAGGCAGAACAGCATCAATTAAAAAGAGAGTCTCTCTGTAAAGCATGCCAATTATTTAAAGTTCCATGCCTGCAGTGTTAAATAGCAAAATATCAAAAAAAAAAAAAGTAACGCACGTTGTAGGATTTTATTTTCGCGTTTTTGCATTTCAAGATGCTCAAGAGATTCCTCGTAGGCGTTCTTCAACTTGAAATTTTCAGTCCCTAGGCAGCGGACCTCCTTCATGGCAGCATCGAGCTCCCCCTGGCTCTCCTCAAATTTCTGCTTCCACTCCGCCAGGATCTTATAGAAGCAATAACCCAAGAATCAGATTAACCAAACCAGTGGTTGATGCAAAAAGACACTCATCTTTGGAAAACAGGATTTTACCTTGTCAAAGTTCCTCTGTTTCTTGTCTAAAGCAGCAGCAATTCCATTTGCTCTCTCCACATCCATCATAAGATCTTCCACCTCACTCTGTAGTCTCTGCTTGGTCTTCTCCAGAGAAGAACATTTTGAGTTGGTAGCCTCAGCTGCTTCCTCTGCATCCTGAAGGCGCTGAGCCAGCTTTTTCCTAAAAGAAGTCAGCTGACATCTTAAATAGTGCTCATTTAGTGTACATAGTGCATGTTTAGAGAACAATATATTGTATTGTTTGCTTTTGCCAGTTGGAAACAAGATGATGAGTGACATATTTGAAATCATCCACTTACTTGGCCTCCTCCAGCTCCTCAGTGCGCTGGATGGCATCAGTTTCATATTTATTTCTCCACTGAGCCACTTCACTGTTGGCTTTGGACATTCCCCGCTGCAGCTCAGCCTTGGCCTCCTGTTCCTCCTCAAACTGCTCCCTCAGCAGGTCACAGTCATGGCGGGCTGACTGTAAGGCGTGGGCCAGGGCGTTTCTTGCCTAGATCAGATATTAGGTCCAACACATCACAAACTCTTCCCAACTCCCAGCAATAGATTGGCAAAATACCTCGCTTGATTCAATTTGCTATGCAACTGATGATAATTGAGAGCACATGCACTGCTGTAAAATAGTGTTGCCCCGTCCAGACGTCTTCTATTTTTGCATATTTGTGACACAGTTTTTCAGATCATCAAACTTATTTGAATATTAGACAAAGAATAAACACAAAATGCAGTTCTTAAAAGATACTTTCATTTATTGAAAGAAAAAATGCTATCCAACTGCACCTGGCCCTTTGTGAAACAGTAACTGCCCCTTAGCGAATAAATCAACCAATTAAACAAAGTTAATTGATAGTTGGGTTCATTTTCACTAGACACACCAGGAATGATTACTGTCTGCCCTATTGAATCTAAATATTGCTTAATGGGGTGTTCTTACATACGTTCGCCTCCTTGGCTATCTGTGGGGGAATTCCATGGCCCAGACTTCATAGAAGTACTTTAAAATATGTTCAACTAGGTAAGTAAGTTAAAGTACGGCCAAAAATTTGTGTGTAACATAGTAGCCTTTAGTTGCCCATAGATTCACGCCAAGTTTGTTGATTACGGGGTACGCTACGTTTGGCTACGGTAGGCTATGGTTGTTACTACGGTAAACTATGTGTAACTACATTAAACTAAGTTACTGGTACGTTAATAAAAATGCCCGCTATCTTTTGAACATGCCCAACAGATAAACCTCTGCACACGGTTTTAATCATGTTAATGGCCAAGTTATTTCTACAGATAGCCACGGATGGACACAGATTGCTACAGTGCACCACGTTAGGCTACGTCAAGCTATGGAGGCTTCCAGTACGCTTAACTATGTTATTTAACGTATGTGTGACCACCCCTTAAGTCTAGTGGTGTGAGGTAAGCAAAAAGCAGCACGTGATTTCACAACCTTTAGCAATTCTAAAGCAGATGAGAATCATTGAAATCTATCAGTCTGGAAAAGGTTAAAAAGCTTAATGCTCTGGGACTCCAGCAAACCACAGTGAAAGCCATCATCTACAGATGAAGAAAACTTGGAACAGTGGTTGAACTTCTCAGGAGTCATCGTCCAACTAAAATTCCTCCAAGAGCACACCAATGAGTCATCCCAATTTCACAATTAAGAAAGAAACTGAGCACAGATGACATCCGTGGGAGAGCTGCAAGGTGAAAACCACTGCTGACCAAAATATATTTGTCAAAAAACATCTTGATGACCCCCTGGAGCTTATGGAAAATATTATATGGACAGATGAATCAAAAGTGGAGGACAAGGGTCCCGATACATTTGGTGCGAAGCAAACCCAACATTCCTCAATAAGAACATCATATCAACAGTCAAACATGGTAGAGGAAGTGCGATGGTTTAGGGCTGATTTGCTGCTTCAGGGCCAAGGCAACTTCTTATAATTGATGGAACCACAGATTCTGCTCTCTATGAGAAAATCTAGAAGAAGAATATCCAGCCATCAGTTTGTGACTTAAAGCTGAAGCACAGTTGGGTTATGCAACAGGCCAATGATCCCAACCACACGACTAAATCACTGGCAAAACAAAATGAAGTTTCTGGTGTAGCCTTGGCAGCGTCCTGACCTGAATCAATTGAGATGCTGTTGCATTATCTTTAACAGGTAGTTTGAGCTCAAATAACCTCCTATGTGGCTGAAAGCAGCATGGGAAAAATTCTTCCACTGTAATGTCAAAGACTCATTGCCAGTAATTGTAAATGTTTGATTGCAGTTGTTGCCACCATGGGTGGTGAAAAACCAGTTATTATGTTTGGGGGGATTATTTTTCATAAGGAGATTGAGGTTTTGAATGACTCTTTACCTTCAATTAATTAAATGATCATTTAAAAGCTGCATTTTGTGTTTACTCACATTGGCTTTGTCTTATATTAAAATTAGTTAGATAATCTGAAACATTTAAATATGAAAAATCAGCAAAAATAGAGGAAATCGGGAAGGGGCAAAGAATTTTTCACATTTTTCATCTATTGGTTACCTTGGTTTCCTCTTCATTGTGTCTCTTAAGCTCTTCAATTTGTTGAAGATATGCTTGTTTTGCTCTCGTCAGCTGAGAGACAAGGGAATCTTTCTCTTCGAGTTGACGCGACATTTCGCCTTGAAGAAAACAAAATCAATGTGTTGACAAATGATGATGTCAAATAAAAATTGAAGACACGGTCATCAAATGGGATCTGTACTTAACAATACCATTTTCTGTTTGTAGTCGTGCCTTTTGGTTGGAAAGGTCATTGATTAATCGCTGATGTTCTTCTTCCTTTGCGTTGGATTCAATCAAACGATCCTCTACAGAATGGCAAGTCTTTTCAAGGTTCATCTAGAAAGTACGTTGTGTAATGTAAATTAATTGAGGCGGCTTTTAACATGTGAGCACTTAAGGTGGCCTGAAAAACTGCTTGCACACTCACTTTTGCCTTTGCTTGGGCCTCCATTGCTGCGGAAAGATCATCCACCTCTAACCTCAGCTCACTCTTCTCCTTCTCCAGCTTCTGTTTGACGCGCTGGAGGTTCTCTATCTGCTGCCCCAGCTCTGCCACGCTGTCGGCCTGCTTTTTTCGGAGCGCAGCTGCGGTTGCCTCATGCTGAAGGGTGGCCTCTTCAAGGTCTCGGCGCAGCTTCTGCAACTCTGATTCACGTTTTTTATTCATCTCGATCTGCGCGGCAGTTGTGCCACCAGCCTCTTCAAGCCTCTCGCTGATCTCCTCGAGTTCCCTGGAGAGATCAGCTCTCTGCTTCTCGATCCTGGCACGAGCAGCACGCTCAGCTTCAATCTCTTCCTCCAGCTCCTCAGTGCGTGCCTTTGGGTTAGAAATCAGTTTCCGTTTTCCATAAAAGCAGTTGTTTGATGGCCAGGGAAGTGAACTCTGTGGATATTTTGTTTATGCTTACCTGAAGCTCTTTTATCTTCTTCTGAAACTGAGCCCCAATTGCCTGCTCATCCTCAATCTTACTTTGTAACTCAGTCACTTCAAAGTCTTTTCTGTGTACAAAATATATGATAACGTTGAACAGGCAGAGTTCAATCATTTTACTACAATATGTGTATCATGAAGCCCCAGGGACAGTCTGTAATCAAATTGCACTATTTTTATGTACTTTTAATTCATTCTGTTGTGTATTAGGACACATACAGCATGCTGTCTTTTCTGACAGTCAAAGTCACACACTGTGAGTGATCAATGAAATCCCTTTTAACATCATTGATCAATACAACTAAATGCCTTCAAGTGAATGCTCCAATCAGTTTTAGCGAGAGGACTAATTCAGGGGCGGATTGGGGGGTTCCAGGAGGAGAAAAAAGCATCATAATTAAAGACCAATAAAGGCGTTTCTCCCACCTCTCCCAAAGAATGGAAAAAAGATGCAAGCTGACACCTTTTATTTCCTATCCATCGGCCAATAACTGCATGGACGCCAAGTCTTTTGAAAGTGTGTGATTCAAATATGTATTTTTCAACTTCAGCACAGTTACTTCTCTTGCTTTCTCTTTGTTTTACGAGCGGGAGGCAAACTTTTTTCCCCCAAACTATATAACAATGGCAAACATTTAGAGGCCTCTGATTGGCTGTGGAATGCACGATGGATAATGTCATCAGAGGAGAGCCGCGAAGACAGAATGCCATTTACAACTAGGCCTGCTTTCACCCAAGTGCCATAGTTTACACTTTGCTTTCACCCAAGTGCTGTCCAATATTTCCTTGTCCAATATTTCCTTTCCTTGTCAATATATAAATAGCGAGCTAATTAGTATCAACAGCTTGGAAACATTTTTCCCTCAATTGGTCATATAAACTGCATTAGATCCAAGTGTCTACATTCTGGTTTAAGTATTCTGACTGGTATAAAATGACATCCATCAAATTTCTCTTCCATTCTACTGTGAACATTACAAAGCAATTTTATGTCCTTAATAATTCCTGAAGAATTAGTACTAGAATCTATGCTATTGACAAACCATCAAGTTACATTTAACTTTATGGCTTTATTAATCACAGCAAGCACTCACTTCTTCAATTTCTCCTCTCGCTGCTGTTTCTCATTCTCCAGATCCATTATGGTCTCCTGGGCCAGCTTCAGATCACCCTTCAAGCTTTCTCTTAGCTCTCTCAAGATCCATACGGATCTTCTTCATTTGTTCCAGAGAACCTTCCAGCTGAAATTACACAGTATAGCTCAGGGCCTTATTACTGGATGAATTATGGAATTGCTTAAAATCATAACATTAGAATTAATTGAGTCTTGCCCTTCACTACTGGCAAGACAGCAGGTAACTTACATCATCAACTTGTTGTTCAAGCTTAACCTTTTCTTTAGTCAGACAGTTAACTTTGTCTTCTTCTGCCTGGAGATCATCAAGAGTCTGCTGATGTGTCTCTTGGAGGGCTTTCTTCTCCTTGGTCAACTTGGCAATGCTCTCATCCTGCCCAGCTATCTCATCCATCAGGTTTTTAACCTGGAAACATTTTCATACTTGTATTATTTCAAGTTGATACTGGCATCTTGCTTGTTTTTGATTTCAATAAAATTTCTTAAATCCAGTGCAAACCTTGTTCCTGGTTGCATGTTTTACCTTGTTTTCAGTCGCATGTTTTTCTTTCTCTACTTTGGCTAGTGTGAGCTCTAGGTCGTCAATGTCTTTCTTCAGCTCAGAGCACTCATCCTCCAGCTTCCTCTTTTTAGCAGTCAGATCAGCAGTTAGCTCCTCCTCATCCTCCAGTCTCTCATAAGTCTCTTTGAGTTTTGCTTCAAGTAAGATTTTGCTTTTGATAAGACCCTCACATCTCTCCTCAGCATCAATCCGATTGTCTGATTCCTTAAAGCATAAGAAAATTAAATGAAATTAAAGCTTGTGATTTGCAGTGCCAGTATTCATAAATTTTGTTATATAACATTTGCTTTATATATATTTGCTTTGGTATAGTTCTAGAAGTGGGTCTTTAATTGCTCACCATTGCTGACCTTCGAGTTGAAAGGTCATTCAAGTTTGATGGTGAAGTTTTCAATGTTAATTAACAGATTGAGCAAACATTTTGACCTGCAATTCTTATTACTTGAAGGACTTTTTCAGTTTTAGTATAGGACTTTGGGGGCCCCCAAGGCCCAAGAAAAATTCTTGCCATACTTCTAAGAATTGTATTTCTTAAACTTACTGCCTGAACTTGAAGAACGAGGTCATTTTTTTCTTGAATAACAGAAACCATTCTTTCCTCTATCTCTTTTCTTCTCATTTCAGACTTCAGCAAGTCTTCTTTGCATTTGGTGAAGTCCTCCTTCATCTGAGCCATCTCCTTTTCAGACTCTGCACTCTTCAGGAGAGGCTTCATCTTGAAGAAGAGTCTCATCCATGGCCAGTTCTTTACGTTCATGAAAGAGCGGATGTTGTACTGGATGGTGAAAAGGGCCTCTCTTTGATGTAATAAATCAGAACAGTTTAAAAAGGTTATTTATTGGGGAGCAATTATCATCCAAGTTTTTTAATCCTTATATCGTGTGACATAATATCGTTTGACATGCAGTTTTATGGGAACCCGAAGGTACCTTCTCTCTATCATTTTGTGGTACTCTGTCCTAATGAGATATCCACGGCAAACTGCCTGGGTAGCAGTCACCACTTGAGCCAAACGTTCATCCCTCATCTCCTCCAGAACTCCCAATAAACCAGCCTTGAAAAACACCTAGGAGTACCAAAAGTATCAAACAATAGAAATGCAGTATAAGACACCAGCTGGACATGGCAATGAGTAGATTTTTTCATTGTTTTGTAATACATACAGTTTTATATAATAAACGATGCATTGACACTCCGTCACATCATTTATGGAACAATTTCTTCTCTATTCAGTATTTCTTTATATTATATGACGACTAATAATGTTCCAACAAAAATGTGTGCTGAAATTTATTATAAAGGCTGGACCTTCCCATACTGAAAATCCAACATACAGGACTATACTCAAATGCAAAAAAGTCTTGATTGCCTTGGTATGCCCAAATTTGTATTCTGTGTGATCCACATCAATGGAGCTCAGGAGTTTTTCAGCAGCTTTCTTGTTGTCCATGAACTGGCCCTCTGGAACTGCACTGGCATTCAGGATTCTGTACCTGCCATGCATAATAATTCTTCATTTCAACTTGTCCAACAACTACAATTCTTTTCAACAATGAGATCTTTTTTGGGGTCATACCTCTGCTTAAAGTCTCCATAATGGATTCTGCTTGGGAAACCCTTCCTGCAGATCCTGATCCCCTCCAACACTCCATTACAGCGCAGCTGGTGGATAACCAGATGGTTCTCCATAGCACCTGATGTCAACAGCAATATATTAGTTCAAGGTCTTATTTTGTACAACGTGATTTGGTATTTTAGAAACTTAGAAACTTTTTTGTTTATTATGCCTCTACCTGGTGTTTTGGTTTCATTGGGGATTATGCACCGTACAAAGTGTGGATGAGTTGTCCTAAGGTTGGACATCAGTTTGTTGAGATTTTCCTGCATTTGAAAGAGGACCTTTTGAAATGCTACTGAAGGGACACCTATTACCAACACAGTATAATAGTATTTATTTCCCTTGAATTACTACTTGTAAATTGTTCAACTCTTCAGAGCTATATGCATTGTTATTTATTTAAACATGAGTTTAAGCTCAAGGTCTTAGCATGAGGATACCATACCATACCATTTTATTTATATGAACATCCTTGCTCAAAATAAATCTTTGGCATCAATGTTTGAAACAAAACAATTGTTGAACAAAACCTGTTAAAAACAAGACAAGGACAAACAATAAATATTTTGAAAACCTTCAATAAAATATTCATAAAAAATACCATAACTAAAAATAACTAAAATTATAAACATACTGAAAAACAATATTAATAAAAAAATAAAAAAAAGCTGTGTGCATCCTTGACAAAATAAATCATTGCAAAACTTGTTGGTTAATTCAATAAAATATTCAGGATCCTGAAAACTGCCCATTGCTGCTTAACTTACCCTGAACAAAGCAGACACTGTCTGGAAAGAGGCTCCCTTCTTTTTTCCACCTTTCTTGGCACCCCCTGTGGCATCTATATAAATAATGCAACGGGAAATTGTACTCAATTGTGAGTTATGTTTTAAGGCCAACTTTGTGGATAATTATGAAAGACGACATTCTTTGGGGATTTTGCTAATTTTGACTGTATGGGTCATCCAAGGATAAGAGGTAAGGTGTGAACTTTTGGCCTGAGCTATGTTATTGGTTCAAGTTTATGAATAAAATACAGAATTACCATCTGTTGTAGAAAAGCCAGCATAGAGCCCAGCTAGGACTTTCAAAGGTGATTTCTGGAAGAGCTGCACCACAGACTCATTAAGCGGATCCTTATTTTTTTCCAACCATCCACCAAGGTTGTAATCCACAGTACCGGCATAATGGACCAGGGAGAAGTGGGCCTCAGGCTTGCCTTTGATGGGCTTGGGCTTCAGGAAGCAAGTGTTCTTACCATGATGTTGGTCATAAAGTTTGTTCTTGAATGAAATGTCTGTAGACTTTGGAAACATACACTCTTCCTCAAGAATGGAGAAGATGCCCATTGGCTAGAAGATACAAATTGAAGAGTTCTCTTTAAGAGAAAATGTATAAGGCCATTTCTGTAACACTTTGTACTTTCATGCATATCAGTGACCATGAACATACCTTCTCAATAAGCTCAATGCAGGCAGCTAAGTCCATGCCGAAGTCTATGAACTCCCATTCAATTCCTTCCTTCTTGTATTCCTCTTGTTCCAGTACAAACATGTGGTGGTTGAAAAACTGTTGCAGTTTCTCATTGGTGAAGTTTATGCACAGCTGTTCCAGTGTGTTGAACTAAATAAAAGGGAAGCAATTAATGTACATCAGAGGACACAATAATCCTATGCCATGTTACAATTTAATTATTTCCACCATTAAGTTAGAGGACGTGTTCAGGTATATTTGCCCTCTGATGTTTATGTTGTATTATGTGTTTTATTATCTATTTGATAAAAATATGAAGAGCATACAACCTACATCAAAGATTTCAAACCCAGCAATGTCAAGCACACCAATGAAGTGCTGTCTTTGCTGTTTAGTGTCCAGCTGCTGGTTGATGCGAATGACCATCCACAAGAACATCTTCTCATAAACAGATTTAGCCAGTGCGCCAATGGAGTTATACACCTAACCGTCACAAAATGAGGAGATATTAGCAGAATGGAGTGTTAGAAATGATACACCATCATTATTAATTTAAAAAAAAAATCAATAAATAAAAGAAAATTGCATTTTAGAACCTGCTGCACATTTTGTCCCTTGGTGACATACTCGTTTCCAACTTTCACTCTGGGCTGACACAGGTTTTTCAGGAGATCAGCAGAGTTCAGGCCCATGAGGTAAGCGGCTTTGTCTGCCTCTTCAAATTAGAATACAAAGGAATGCATATCAGAACAAAGTTGAATGTAGTTTTAAGATGGAAAATTGGCAAAGAAACAACAATTACTAATTATACAATGCTGGCTAACTAACTGATAAACCTCAAGGCTGATGTATTATCTGCTTCTTGAACTATTTTACTGGACAATTAGAAAGCTGCAGAATTAAAAAACCATTAGGCCAACAGCGTGAAGATAAATTAGCTAGGTAAGTCTATTTGGCTTTCATGAGACTAATTTCTGCAGAAAAAATGAAAAAAAAATTGCATGATTAAAATGAAAGGTGTTGAAAGACCATATTGTCCTTTGACATTGCCCATTGAATGAGTGATTGGAGAATGAGACAAATAAGACTGAGCTTGTGGGTCTTATCTGTGATTCATCCTGAATCATTCTGTGTTCGGAAGATCTTTTAGTGTCTTGAGTCTGTGACTGAGAGAATGTGGAAGCTCCTCCCATTTTCGGATGCCCCGCCCTTCCTTCATTCACCCTCAGTGCCGTCGGGTTCGGCCTGCTCCTCTCGCTGCTTCTGCTTGAACTTCATGTTGCCGTAGTGCATCACCGCACCAGTCAGCTTGTAGATGCTTACTTTCTCATCTGAATTGAAGCCCAGGATATCAATGGCTTCCTTTAAGCAGTCAAACACACAATCAATAAATCTATTTTCTATTTACTTTATAAAATTCTATTAACTGCATATCACGCTGCATCTGCCTTACTTTTGGTTAATTGAGCTTACATCTGTTGCGATTAGCTCCTCTGCATCATCAATGCTTTTTACAGCAATCTCCCCTTGACTGATGAAGGCGAAGTCAAATGGGTTGGTGGTGATGAGAAGCATGTCTGAAGAATGTAAATTAGCATTAGTTCTTGAGTGTCTGCGGGTGCAGTACAACAATACAGGATTACCATCAACAGAAATATGTAATATAAATATTACCTATGAGTTCTGGCTTCTTGTTGCAAGTCAGCTGGTAAAATATATGGTAACTTCTTTCAGCGGAGAGCTGGAATGTAACTCTGGACTTTTCCAGCAGATCTTTGAAGAAAGATTCAGGCATTATTCATTAAAAAAAATTCAACAGTTTCATGAGAAGTACCGCAGACTTTGAGCCCTATTTTAACGATCTGAGTGCAAGGTCTGAACCGCATGGCACCAGTGCATTTTGGGCAAGTCCAAATTCAGTTTTGTTAGTTTAGTGGTGGGTTATCCAGGCACAAAGTAAGGCACATGGTTCAAAGGCGTTTGACTTAATCTCTTAATTAGTCATAGGCATGTTTTTGGCATAACATGAAATAAACCAATCAGAGTGTCATTGCCCATTTCCTTTAAAAACCAGATGCTCTTAAACCTTCGTGAATTGCTATTAAAAGGGCATATTCGCCTAATAGCAGGCAAAAAGCGGGCAAAGGAAAGGGTTTTCGAACCGTGTTAGCAAACCATTACTGAAAGTATGGACACCTCCTGAACATGGTGATCTCCTGAAATGTAAAAAAAAAAAAACCCTGCTTTTATAATATTGTTAAACATTGTTTTATTGATATCCAAATGTTTAAAATCATCATGATGAATTCCTGGGGCTGCATTTGAACTTTAACCCCTTAACTGTCACTGGGCCCTAATTAGGGCCGGGCCAAATGTGAGGAAATGCAGGTGAATTACATCACAACTAGTGCATAAAACAAGCAAATGAAAAAAAAAAATTACGCTCTGGTGGAGAACGACCGGGAAAATTAAAAAGAGTGAAAAACCAGCCAGCGAGAAAAAGACTAATTTAAAGTTATTTTATTATTATTTTACCTTAACCCCTTGAATAATATTCAACAGGAGTGAAAATAACTTGCTTCGGCTTGGCTGACGATCGAGGGTGAAGTCAGATATATGGAAACACTTTGGATTAGTTACAATGTCATGCATTGCTTTTGCTGCTACTGAAAAGGGCTGATTTTTAAGGCCACTTCATTTGTCAGCCAAACTAAATAATAATGGAGACATTTCAAATGAGTTTTGTTTTTGATTGAAGCTGTACAGGTGGGTTGCGGGCACTGTATTAATAAATCAGGTCAGATTCAAAATTGATTTTTCAGATAATTACAGAGAATGGATCATTCGATGCATGACTTATCCAAAGATCTGAAGCACATTTTCAGCACTTCAAACATTTGTTCTGTTAACGTTTGTGTTTCGCATAATGGAATGAAAATCTACGCACTATTTTAGACATGATATGCCATTTAATAAATTGTATTTAATATATATGCTAACCTTCGTCCCCAAACAGCCACCCCTCCAGGAGGGATCTTCCAGAAAACAGAAAGAATGACAAAGCTCACCAGTATCAAGGAGTTGTGGCTTTATCTGGAATAACTTTGGGAATACTGACATGCGTAATCTCACATGTCGAATTGCTAATTACCATATGGAACAGGTTCCCTGACGATTTAAATAGCCTGCATCACAGCATGCTTGGATGTGAGGACGTCGGTCACACTAACCATTCTGACATGCATTTTTTAAACATCTTGACAATAATCATTCACATCGTAATCTTTTTATTTTTCATTCGTTTGAATGCGAGGCGCTGCTGCTCGTCCCTGCATGTGTAGTATTTAACAAGCAGAGAGTGCATGCATTGTGTACTTGCCAAAAGGCGCATAATACAATCTTACCATGCATCCGTAAATTAGCAGTTAAAAACTGACCATTGACTTCAGACCAGGATTTTGTTAGTCAATTGCGTGATCATTTTTTGCAGGCTCCAGATAGCAACACGCCCACAAGCTCTCAGTTTGGCGCAATTAGTTTTGCTATGAATGCAAACTGGGTGCTGGGCGGATAATGACAACTGCACCAGTACATAAACTAGCAAAGACACTTGCATCACTCTCGGCTCAACTATGCGCAAGGTGTAAAATGGAGCCCTTCATGTCAATACTTACAGGTCTCGATGTCTGCTGAAGCAAGTTTACCAGTGGTGCCAAAGTGAATTCTGATGAATTTACCCTGTTTCAACATAAATTATGTATTATTTGGAGACAGCAATATAGGTCATTAGAGCTGCAATATGTTCCAAATGGGATCAGTTGCCTTGAACTCACAAAGCGGGATGAGTTGTCATTCCTCACAGTTTTGGCATTACCGAAAGCCTCCAGCAGGGGGTTTGCCTGAATGATTTGATCCTCCAAGGTTCCCTGTTAACACGCAGCATATGTTGATTTTTCTCTTAAAGAACTTGTAGGGCAAGATGCAAGAAGCTGCACTTTCATATCGCCACAGCCTTACCTTCATCTTGTTGGCTGCCTCTTTCTTCTTATCTCCTGACACTGCGATTGTCGCAAAGTATTGAATGACACGTTTTGTATTTACAGTCTTTCCTGCGCCAGATTCTCCACTGCGCAAAAAAGCAATTAACACTCTCAGTCAAACAACAACAACAAAAACAACAACAAAGACGAAAAATAATAATAATAATACTCACGTGATCAAGATTGACTGGTTTTCGCGATCTGATAATTATAAATGATAAATGCGTATTAAACTACCAATGCAAAATCTTCAGCATAAAGGCAAGTTTCTTAACATTACCTACCTGTAAGCATGAACTGATAGGCGTTGTCGGATAATGCAAAGATGTGTGGTGGAACCTCCATTCGTTTCTTGCCCCTGTAAGCAGACACCACTTCCGGATTGTACACTGGGAGCCACTTGTAGGGGTTCACAGTGACACAAAACAGTCCGGAATATGTCTGAAACACATAAAGTAAAAACATTCCCCCACCCCCAAACCTTAACGTACTGTCAGTGATTTTCAGTGCGTTAAGTGTGATTGCTACTGAAACTTTGACTGGAATATCTTGTCTGAAGTTGATTATTTGTGGCTTACGTAGATCATCCACGCTGCATAACGCTCTTTGAGGTTGTACAGCACAGAAGGTTCATTGAGATAGGTCATCATGGCCATGTCTTCGATTTTGTCGAACTTGGGAGGATTCATCGGAAACACCTGATCCTCGTTGACAGTGATGGTCTGGAGATGAGGGTAACGCCGTAATTGTTAGAATTCGCATAATACTAAAATCCTGTTTTAAATCCTATTCAAAGATTCCCATGGATACCTTCTCTGGGTTCTGAGATTGAGGTAAGCTAACCGTTTACATTTGCTTGCATGTTTTTACCAAGGAATCCATTTGAGCATCCTTTTATGGGTGACTGGAGGGAGGGGATCTGACATAAAACGAATGCTTTTCAGCCTGATTTTATATCCCTTTAATCCTATGAGTTTGATTATCAGGTCTCTGAGTATACATAAGACATTGGGGATAATTACAGTATAGTCAAACAATCTGTTATTTTCCCTTCACAAATACTGCTTGACAGAAGCCCACCTTTTCATCATGTGTCAGAACAGTGGCTTTCCCATCTTCCCTGCTCTGGACAACTGCCTTCACGTAGAGCTCCTTTTCTTCGGTGACGTAACAGGCTGTCCTGGCATCAAAGGGCCGACTCTGCGCCTCCAGCCGTTCCTTCTCCGACTTGCGCAGGTACGGCGCAGCCACCCCAAAAATCTCCATTTCTGCATCGGTGCTCATGGTGCCTCATTGACAGATAAACAGTTGACATCAAAATAGATACACAAAAAATAAGCACAATACTTGATTACAGTTTTTGTGAGATGATCTATACATTCTCAAAGTGTTGAGGAGACGTATTGGTTCTTGTAAATTCACACAGGCATACCTATTGGTCAATCCTCTGAACAAGAAAGCTTTTAACCAGGGACTAATGTGATTCTTCTCAGAAATCCTGTGAGGTAAAGTAATTTTTGAAGACAATTATTGTTTGTAAGATTTCAAACTACCACCACAGAAATATCAACTTATGGACAACAAAAGCACACCATCGAATATTTAAAAAGCAATCTAGGTTGGTTTTATAAGAAAAAAACATGCTCCACATTCTTTGACTCGTTTCAGTGTAAGATCACAGTTGTAGTACCTACACTATTTTCAGTGCAAACATGGTAGTATTCAACAGAAAGTATCTAACCTGAAATAAAATGGAATACCAGCAACCAATGATTAATAAATAAAACATGGCATCTAATGGAATAAAATCTTTGTGACTAAGACAATTTAAAAACATCAAATTCAACTGAGGACAAATTGGCTTACCTTGTCTGTGAAATGGCAGCTTCAGCCCAGTGCTCCCTTTATACAGAACCATTGTCCTTGATTTATACCCGATCTCTCTACATGGTCAGGGCTTGATCAAGAAAATTTTTGGAAGGATTAGTCCAGTCACTATAAGCTACAGTTATATTTAGCCACAGCACACTATAAAATATCACCATTGTAATACCCTGCAAGGACCCAAATTAGCAAACAGGATGAGTCAATTACAAGTGTGGGATCCAAAGAAGTCAATCTTGTAATCCCATGCTGCTTCACTTCCTTCATTGGATAGTTATGACTGTAATAATGGTAATGCTAAAATAACATGTACAAGTGGATTGGATGCACATGGAAAATGTCCGCACGCAACCATAGGGTTTAAATATAACTGATTTCTGTGTATTTCCATCCCATCAAGACAGCATTACTGTTCTATCTGGTAAAATATATTTATGGATTTTTTACTGTGCGCCTGCAGAAAAAGAGTGAGTTGGTTATTATTATTATTATTCTTATTATTTATTTATTTTTTTTTTATTTTTTTATTTTATTTTTTTACAAAAAACCCCAAAAATAATCGCAGCATTGCACAGTGCATTTTTTAAATTCCCTCTAAAAGTTAAAGAGGAGTCCTGGCTAAAATAGATTTGGCATAACTTGACAATATAAGGCAGTAGTAATATTAATAATGAATGGTTTAGCATTCCAAAAATTATATTTTTGATCCAAAGCAGGTAAATGGGTAACAAATCAATCCCACTGCATTGGTCGCCTGTGAATCCTTAGATGAGTTTTTCAGGAAAATTTTACAAACTTCTGAATATTATTTATTTTGTAGGACAAAACTGTCTGAATGATCCTACTTTTTTTTTTTTATTAGATTTCCCACAAATCTGTATCTTCTGAGATTTTCTCTTATGCTTCCTAAATGAAGTAACAGGAAGAACTTTGAAGCACTGTGCACTGAGTCTTAATTCTGCTGCTCAACAGAAGGACCATGTTTATGTAGAGATTAAGCCACAACTCCACAAAGAGAATTTCAAAGGGCCCTGCGGCTTTGTCTGCAATGAAGGGTAGGGGGGTTGTAGCATTGTTAACACCTGTTTGAATATTTGACTGGAGCAGTTTCAGCTGTCATTAATAGAAAACCTGGTCATGGACTATCCTCCATCAGAATTATAAGCTCTCCTCTCTTCCTGTTCTTCCAGTGCCTGACTGGCAAGGATTAGAGACTGCATATTGTGTCACATTGGATGCTTAAATCTAACTCACAGCATTAATAATGCAAATTAACTGTCAGTCGTTTTGCTTGACTGTAGACTTTTGCAAAACTTAAACCCTTCCAGATATAAAATCTGATTCATTTGATCTGAATGTTCTCCAATGAAGATTTGAACAAAGATTCAACTTAATGGTTACTGCTAATAATTAAAACTTAATTTTTCAGAGAATTATTCTTAAAGTTGTCAAGGAATTACAGTAAAGAACTGATAGTCAAAAAGTGTATATTGTAGCTTTCCAGCTAACAAATGCTACTGGCCAAATTGAATTACATTTAATTTAGTCGTGCTGGTATAGTTGCCTCAGGAGTCACAGAGGAGTTCACACTGACCTAGAAAGTTGCAGCAGAATGAGAAATCTGACAGCTCAGAAATCTACTTTTACCATTGGTAGACTGGGATCAGTGAAGGACAGTATTTACTGGAATTGGAAGGAGTCTGTGATCAGTCTTTTCTGTGTCTTGTTTTTCTTGTCTCCTTGTGTATTTATTATTCTTTCCTGCAGTGCATCTCGTTCCCTGTGCCCCTTAATTGTACCTTGTTTTACCATTAGTATTTCCTTGTATTGTCTCTTCTCTTGGCCTGCCTCCATAGTGCTTTTTCCCACCTGTTCCCTGTCTAATTTGTTAGTCTAGGTGTGTGTATGTTTCCCTTTATTTTCAGCCTGTACTCAGTTGTCTTTTACTGTGCCCTTGTGTGCTGCGTGTAGCAGTTGTGTCGGAGAGAATTCTCTGTGATCATTCTGCTTGTATTGCATATTATTCTGATTTCTGCTCCAGATTTAGGTTATAAACTCAGCTTTGTCTCCTGATTATGTCTTAAAATACTATCTCTACACGTAGTCTTCCCTCTGGTAAACAAATTCCTGCCTGTCTGACCACTGCCTTAGAACTATTGTGAGCCTAGTTGGGCTGAACGGCCTGTTCTTGCCAGTCATGTTATATTATGTTATATTATCCCGCGTTGGTGCCATATATTTCCCGTCTGTTAATGACACGGCCTGCCTGATAAAAATATTTGGATTTTTTTTTTTTTGCTACAGTCTGTGTAATAAACACTGGTTTGGGATTTGTACTGCTGTCTGTGCCTGAATGTTTGTGTCTGTCCTGACAGAACAACTGAGCTAGGATGGTCTCAGCAGACAGCAGTACTATCCGCACTATACTGGAATGGCACAGGGCACTGCTGGGTAGTCATCTGGCCCAGCTGGAGTCAGTGACAAAGATGCTGGAATCCTTTGCCACCAGCATGGACATCATGTCTGCCCAGCTGCTGCAAAAGCAAAGCTGACTGTACTCCCCAACCTAAGCTCCGAGAGAAGCCGTTCTCTCCCACAGTATCTCACTCCATCCAGGTGTATAATTAGGAACTAGCAAATTGTCAGGGAGACCTAACTAAGAGCTGGGGGGTAATCTGTGATGGACTATCATCCTATTCAGGGGGAGAGGCAATACCTCTAGTTGCTTCATGCTACAAAAACCAGTGTTAAGCATTAGCCTGATTAGCCACTAAGATCAAGAAAGACTTTGCTTTGCCCTCATACCGCAGGACCTCTGGGCAGCCTTCAGCACATCTCTTGGTGATTTGCCATGAAATGACCCATATAAATTCAGATGTAATGTGTGCTTTTGATTTGTGTGGACTCTTTTCCAAATTAAGACGCATACAAGCTACAGGTGACTTTTCAGTGGCTGACATAAATGGCCTTTGGGGGTGAGTTGAGGTATGAGTCCAGGAAAAAATTCTGTACAACTCCAAATTGGAATGTTTAGTTTCAATAACTTACACATATTATGCAATTTTTTTTTGTGTTTATAAAAATGAACAACATGAACTTATACATCTCTAAAAATGACCATAATTACCACTACCATAAATTTATGTTTTGTGTGGTGGCAGTACTCTCTTTGAGCACTGTTGCTTCAAGATGCATGTACCCTTAAAAAACAGTTCTATCCAAAGTAAGATGGCTCAAAATATTTTGAGGAATAATCTGGTCATGTATGCATTTGTCACCTCCCCCCAAAAAACTTTGCTGCACACACTGCTTTGGAATTATTTTAAGCTGTTATTTGTTTCATAGACAAAGAAGCT
Organism: Gymnothorax javanicus; assembly: GCA_029692085.1. NCBI lineage: Eukaryota > Metazoa > Chordata > Actinopteri > Anguilliformes > Muraenidae > Gymnothorax > Gymnothorax javanicus. The sequence continues at coordinate 37,932,320 of CM056206.1, forward strand.
GGCCACCTGTCAAATTGTTTTGATTGATTGTTTGATTGAATTGATTGCATTCAGTTTGTGTACTGTTTGTTTTTGTGGTCATAATTCGGGCATTGCCTGCACTGATTATAAATTTAGTGATTATGCCCATAAATAGCCTTCTCAGAAGATTGCAAAAATTAATAGCCTGCTGGACAGAGAATGTGAAATCTCTCATAACAAATAACCTTCTAATCTGAAGACACACACTTAAAATACAAATAAACCTCTCTGTAATAATAATAATAATAATAATAATAATAATAATAATTATTATTATTATTATTATTATTAGACTACAGGGAATTCAAGAGAGCAGAATGAAAGTTTTACCTATGGTGATTGGAGCCTTATGGTCTATCCCACAAAATCTTACACATACCCTTGACCAATTGATGTCAGCTATAACTTGCAAACATTGCAAAAGTCAACACTACATGGAACAGCCCACATATTGCAAAGCCTGCTGTCTCTTTAGGGTCCTTGTTGTGACTTGACAGACAGCATAACCTACCTGTACACCAGTAAAAATCTTGCAAACTTGTTTACTGTGCAACGTCTACAACATAATAATAATAATAATAATAATAATAATGATTCTTTTGTTAGTCCTGCTCCACAGGCAGTTATAGTGTCAAGATTGTTGAAAGGTTAAAGGAAGGGCTTGCACTGCAATCATTTTTTGGGCATTTGCAAAGGCTTGAGGATTTTATATCTAGTAGCATAATGCAAAGTTAGCAAATATATGCACTATTTGTAAAGTAGCATTGTGGCATAATCAAAGTCGTCCTAACATTCTCATGGTCTATGTTTTGTTACATTATGTTTAATTTAAAAAACAAAGATTGTAACTTATTTCTCTTGGAGTCAGATATGCTTCAAGACATTTCATCAACTGATCCTGGACGTATCAATCTAATATCTATCCCACCTTAAAAGTTCTGTGAGATTGTGCCACAACTGACTGGTCCCCTCCCTAGTACCAACAGCAAATCACATTTCCTCTCTGTTCCTCTAGATGGTACTATAGACCTGTATCACTAGTTTCGTGAAATTCATTGTGTTTTATTTACTGTTATGAAATGTATGAGGCCATCACTATTTTTAATTGCATACTTAATATACAGAACTGAATAGTGTTAATGTGAACTGGTCTATGAACTGGTGACATGCGTATAGTGAAATACACAAATGGTGCATATGACTGATTTTCATCATACGATCTCTATTCAGCATGAATCCCTCTGTGCTGTAGTGATTAAAGACTTTTTCTCAAGGATGCTGTATATCCTCTTCAAACACAAGCTATAAACACAGGACCCCTTGTTTGAGTGTGTCTTAATCAAACACATCTCATTTCTGTATGTTCAGCATGTATCTCAAGGGAAAATGTCTGGATTCTCTTAGAGATATACATTGTCAAAACGGGAGGTGGACCACTCTGCTTGCTTGAGCCCTTAACTCCGGGAGGAGTCATCGGGGTGCTGTCCTGACAAGCTGTGAGCCAGTTTACTCCATCTGTCCCGGTTGTGTGCCAGAGCCTGAGTTTCCATGAAGCTTTTTCCTGTCCACTCCTCCACATTGTCTGACCACCTTTTCTTCTGCCTGTCTCTCTTTCCCTTCCCTTCCACTGTCCCCTGGAGAATTAACTTTGCAAGGCCACTCGATCTTGTTACATCGCCATACCATCTCAGCTTCCTGTGAGAAGATCTCAGCTGTGAGAAGATCGTCATGGGGGCCAATGTGATGCTCGATTGTTTCTCGAACTTGATCATTTGTGATATGATCCAAGTATGAGATGCCCAAGATGCTGCGATAGCATCTCATTTCATGTGACTGAATCTTCCCCTGCTGCTCAGCTGTAAGTGTCCATGTTTCACATGTGTACAGGAAGACTGAACACAGCAGTGCTAACAAGAGTCTAATTTTATACATGATGGTGATGTTGTCGTCCCTCCATACAGTCTTGAGTTTGGATAATGTGATCATTGTCTGAGCTGTTCTCATCAGGATTTCTGGCTTGGATCCTTCATCGCTGATGATTACCCCAGATATTTGAACTTCTGCACTACGTCCAGTTTATGGCCATGGACTACGATGTATGTCAAGATGGAACCAAATTTATTTGTCATGACCTTGGATTTCTCAGCACTGTTTTCCATTCCATACTTCGTGGAGGCTCTGTCAAGACAATTTATCAGTTGTGCCAGCTCAGCTTCTTTTTCTGCCAATCCATCAATATTGTCCACAAATTTGAGGTTTGTGATGTTTTGCCCTCCAGTGCTGACTGTGCCCAGTGGCCTTCAAGGGAATCACTCATGACCCACTCCAGGAAGACGTTAAAAAGAGTTGGTGAAAGGAGGCAACTCTGTCGGACTCCAACTGAGGTGTGGAACCATTCTCCGATGGTACCCTGGGCGAATTCTGCAGTGGTTGCTTTGGCATAAAGCTGCTGGATGGTGTAGATCAGCTTCTTCCCCATGCTATACTTCTTTGTGGTGGCCCACAGAGCATTGTGCCAAACCTGGTCAAATGCCTTTTTGAAGTCTATGAAGACACAGCAGAATTATATCTGGTGCTGGAGGTGCTTTTCACAGAGGGTGTGCAGGTTGAAAATCTGTTCTGTGGTGCGTCTACCCTTAAGAAAGCCCGCTTGTTCTTCGGCAATGACTTCTTCTGCTTTGGGTCTTAATCTGTTCAAAATTATTCCAAGCATTACTTTGCTGGCATGAATAATCAAGCTGATGGTTCGATAGTTCTGAAAACTCTCGGACAACCCTCAAAGTTCATATTTTTGTAATTATGCATTTGCATAAGTGAAAAGCCTCTTTGGGAACGTGGCAGGCTGAAGGAAGGCCCAGGCAGGGATTGATCCTGCAGACTCCTGGGTATAAGTCAAACACACTGACCACATCGCCAAAGAGCCAGGCTCATTGGCAAGGTAACCAGGGCGCATACTTATCAGGAAGAATTTCTAGTGGCAGGACCCTTCAACTGTCACAGGAAGTTTCACATTATAGAGGAGTATGTCCAATGAACGGAGTGTTTCTTCTGTGGAAGGAAGTCTATTTTTCATATTGAAAAATTATGTTTTACTTATCACTATAGTGTGTTTGCCTCAGACTAATGTAATGCATTGCATGGGGCAGCATGTTAGGAACTAAGTAATGATGCTGGCTTTGTAACAAGAAGCATCCTCAAAATTATGTCTATTAGGACAGTACCATCAGGGGGCTGTGGTAGCATTGGCAGGTCTAGTTATCGTCATGGATACAGGAGTGGGTTGGGCATGGATGGAGAGGGCAGAGATTATGTTACTCATCTTTCAAAGGAAGTGTTTTTACCTCATATGATGAAATAGTCACAAAACGCAATGTATTCATGATTCTGCTCCCAATGCTGCAGTCTGCTCTGTGAGCTGTGTTTAACACTGGCAGGAATGTACTCCTCTCCAAAGGTCTTGTCACTCTGGCCACATCTTCCCTTAGCACTGTCTGTTTGCTGCATGAGCTTGCACAATTGTCCATTGAAGGTTGTTTTCTGTGGTTTGCTGCAAGCAAGTAATTAGGTTGAGCAAGGTGTTGTGTGAGGAGACATCCTATTGATTAAATTTCACCCTCCTTGAGAAATTCTATGGCATATCGTACACATCTCTGTAATTCAGCCATTTATAGCCAGCCTGGGTATAATCAGGTTTTGATGCCTGGTCACCAGGAACATTCATATACTGGAACAGCTTCAGTCATAGTTATTTGACAGGCACTTAGTCATTTCACCCTGAAGTTTAATATTGTTGCCAAGAAAAGATTTGGGCTAATCAATAAACCATTTAGTTCTCTGTAGAATAGCCGTTTTCTTCCTTCAGTCTTAGAACTTTATCATCTTAGAGTGATAATGAGGAAGTCTTCCACAGTAGCTACAGGGGGCGATGGTACTGAGGGCGGGTTTTGATGAAGGGCTGGGATTGGTGATGAAAGACCTAAGGGTTAGTAGAGGCACAGAGAATGCTTTGTTGCCAGTGGAGAGGTCCTCAGTGTTGCTGCACAGTGTCAGTCATTGTGCTGCCAGCAATCTAAAAGCGGCCCTTGCGATCGTTGGGGAAAGAACCCTCAGAACCCCACATCTGCAGGCACAAGAGCAAGCTCTCAAGGGAAGAGCCTCCAAACAAGAGAACAAGGAAACAGAACACATTTTCCTCTCACTGTCTCCCTTTCTTTTCCTTCTCTTCAGAGAAAATAAGAGAAATGAAAGGAATATGTGGCTCTGGAATTGAAGGGCCGTTGTTTCCGAGGCCTGGGCCGCATCCATCTGGTCTGTGGGTCATATTGGGAATTTAATCAGATCCCATACGAGTGACGCATGTTTTCCCCTCATGCTTACAAGTCTTCACCCCTCACTGAATGCTGCCAGTGGCTCTCCCAGTCCTTTACTGACACTGCTGCTCAAGGAGCCAGCGTACATCTATTTTATCTGATCGGAGCAATATCATGGTAAGGCCTCATTTCATTCTTATCCCGCTTTAATGGTCTCAGTTCACATTTAATGTTCTATCTCACTGTTGATGCATAATGTCCTGAGATAGAATTGCATAACCTTTGGATGTAGATTAAATAATGAGTCTTAACCCAATTTCTCCAGAATTTCTCAGAGGAGGCTGCTCAACTATGATAAAATATATTGAATGCATATTCAAGCATTTTTGGGGAAATGGAGATGTTGCTTAATACTGGAAAATGTTTTGAAACATTAGCCTGGATCTATGGATTATTTGGCCTCACATAAATAAAATTATTTGTTAATGTAGGGTAGACAAGATATTTTAATTTAGTAGATTTGTTCACATTAAAAGGCAAACAGTATGAATCTCAAGTTTTTCATCCAGTATTTATATTCAACAGCAGAGTGCATTTACAAATACGTGAATGTGAGTTGGGGCAGACAGTGAAATTCAGAAAGAATGAATCCAAATGAGCCAGATGGTCAGCAGTTCAAGAACTGTTTGTGAGTAGAGGCAAAAAAACCTCTGTATTCAAACTACTATATTTCTCTATCCTGTTGTCTCTTAACTGAGCTACTTGTGCATGGAGATTTGCTTTAGTGTTGTCCCATTAGGCAAATGCAAAAGCTCACCAAAGGTGCGTTTATCATCACAGGCTTATTCAGCAGCCAGAGTGTAACCAATCATTCAGTACTGTTGGGCTGCAAAAAGTCTGAGGATTCTGGCCTCTTTTGACAGTTTTGGTTAAATTAAGTTTCTCATGTAGCTTAAATTATTCAGAGTATAGATTTCTACTATTTTCTCGTCCCCGATTAGTATGCTGTGTCCCAATAGCAATGTGCTCTATAGTTTATATTGTCAGTTGAAACAAGCGTACGTAATGCTATCACCCTTGTGTATCCATCAAATGTACTTATCTTTGATGAAATGCAGCACTGTGTCCACAATTCAAAAGAAAGGATGACTCCAATTTTAATCAGTTTATTAATTTGTGATTTGCATGTCACTGAAACTGAATCTGAAAGATTACATTTTTAGTGGCGTGTGTTGGGGCTGTATAAAAACTAGATGTTCTAAAATTTTGTTGGGATTTTACTGCTTTTGCATACTAATGTTGTTACATTATGTGACTTTGGGCACTTTTGCTCATAGTGTGGATGTGTAGACAGCATATCAATTGAGTATCTACAGGCTTTGGGGGATGGTATCAACCAGCATGAATTTATGAATAATAATCTTTGCCTTATATGGACAAAGGGGTTGGTACTTTTAAACATAATTTTGCAAGTCTAACAGATTCAATTTACTTGAAAAATACTGGATTTACAGTATTTCGTGTGATATGAGAATTTACTTTTTTATATATATATTTTTACAACGATGCCCAGTTTAAATGCCTGCATGCTGGCTTTACAATAAATGATGTATTCAGTATGAATTATGCAGTTACTGTCATGTCCTGTATTAACAATATAGGGTTATTTATTTATTTATTGTTTTAAATGATTGTTTCCTCCTTATTCCAGATACTTTGTTCCCAAATTAGATTTTTCTTGTTCTGAGAATATTCCAAACCACTTTTAGTTGCAGTGTCCATAAGTTACAAAACATTTTTTTAACAATGTGGATGTCTGCAGCGTAAAAGGCTTATTCAGGATTATGGGATTTGGCAGGAAACCAATTGACTTTCCACTTTCGGTCCTGCCCAAAACTCAGTCCTCTGTTTTTTCCATTCTTGCCAAAGCAAGGGTGAAATCTTACTGTGCATTGGTTTATAATCCATGTCATCCACTTTTGTAATAAGTAATTTACATTTTTAAGAGCTGCATTTTTTGCCCTCTTTTCTACAAGCAAAGCAGAATTTCAGCAGTAGGCATACCTTTTTGGATTTGGCGACCTTCAGGTATTTTATTTATTTTTTACTTAACCTTTAAATAACCAGGGAAGTCCCATTGAGATTGAAATCTCTTTTTCTAGGGAGCCCTCAGGTCTGAGGTGGAGAGGGAGAGAACAAATTGCATAGCCAATTAGATCAGGGAATGATTAGGCGGCAGGTTGAAAGAGCCAGGTTAGGAATTTGGCTATGACACCGGGGAACCCCCTACTCTTGTCGAAGAGTGTCATAGGATCTTTAATGACCACAGAGAGTCAGAACCTTGGTTTAACATCTCATCAGACAGCGTCCCCCATCACTGCACTGGGGATTATTCCACCAGAGAGATGATTGTAACCTACTGGCCCACCAACACTTCTTCCAGCAGCAAATTGCTTTTCTCAGGTGGTCTCCCATCCAAGTACTAACCAAGTCCATGCCTGCTTAGCTTCAGCCTTAAGGCTGGAGCAGATTGAATAGCGATATGGCTGCTGGCTGTATCTCATTGCTGTTATTAAATGTGGGTATAGATGCCACCAGAAATATTTTTAAATGGTCATGTCAAAATGCTTCTGGCTGGTGCTGCCGTGTACAAGTTAGAGCACAGCTATATTATGCATAATCCTTGTGTTGTTGAATTGAGTGTGCAAGAGCTAACTGAGGCTGAGACCCTGCAGAGTGCATAGAATTAGTAAAAGAATATTTACTGCAAAAACAAAGGATTTCTAATTTCTTTCGATTGTGACTTCGTGTGCTGCTATACGCCTACTTCATACTGCCAGGTTCTATTGCAGTGATTTTTAGATTCGGCAGGACTGGCAGTAATTATGCCTGGGTGTGTCTTGTGAAATTGACCCCAGATGTAAATTAAAATAGTTTAGTTTGTTGGTTTAATAACAAAGGGGGCAATTACTTTTTCATATAGATGCTGGTAGGGTTGGATTGTTTTTTTTTTCCCGTCAATAAATTAAATTATCATCTATAAACTGCTTGTTGCATTTACTCTGGTTATCTTTGTTCTTTGTCTAGTATTAAAATTACTTTCATCGTCTGAAACATTTAAGTGTGACAAATATGCAAAAATCGAAAAAAAAAAATCATTTTGGGGGCAAATACTGCTTCACAGCACTGTACATACATTCATATATTGATTTATTTATTTTTAATATATTTGATATCTTCAGTCTCAGCAAAATCTGAGTCCGCAAACTATGTACACGTTTGCTCACAGGCAATTCCGGCTTCCAATCTGGAGACGATGAAGACCTTTCGCAATCCTCCTCTGGAACACATACCTGTCAGCCACTATCTCAGTTCATTGGTGGTCAGTAGGCAGTAAGGCCATGTGATTTTGTGTTTATCAGAAGCTGGTGTCTGCAGGGTCTTCGGTGGGAAATGAGACAGAGAGTGCCCCTCTCCCCCAGGGATGGAAGTGCTTCATGTCTCCTCAGGGACGCAGATACTGAGTCAACACCAGAAGCAATGGTAACAACAAATGGATATAACAAATGTGGCCATCGGTCACCAGAATCATGTCAGCCACCAACAGACCCCAAATTTTTCCAGAGCTTCAAGAACTTATTCCCTTTGCTTCATGCCCGAACACGCCATAGATTGTAATGTCACCCCATTTCCGAAAAAGTAGGAATAGTAAGTATGGAAAATGTAAGTAAACTAAGAGAGCAGTGACTTATAAGTTATATTTAACCAGTGTTTAATGGTACATTACAAAAAAACAATATAAAGTATCGCATTTTACCTTGTCAACATTTTCTTTTGGAAATGCGCGCACATTTTGAATTTTATGCCTCCATCACATTCCTAAAAACTTGGGACAGGGACAATATTAGATGCAGGAAGTGTTGGAATGCCAAAAAATGGGTGCACAAATGTTTAACAGTTGATGCTATCATGCTATAATATAAAACAAGCAGCCACAAAAGTCCCAGTTGGGCAAAGTTTGCCACTTTGTGACTGAATTATCCACAAGTTGAAAAACAGAAAATCAACGATAGACAACCTCTCAACTACATAGTATTATTAAAAGATTCAGGAACTCTGGAGAAAGCTCTGGGTAAAAGGATATTGCTGAAAATCAGTGCTGAGTGCCCCCAATCTCCAATCCTTCACTTGACACTGCATTAAAAGCTGCCATGCTTTTGCATGGGCTGGGGCTGCATTGCATCCACAAATGCAAGTAAATTATTGTATCATGCACCAAAGAACCCATTTGACAAAAACATCCAGAAATGCTGCAGTCTTCCCTGGACTTGAATTAATCAAAAATGGACTGGTGCACAGTCAAGGCCTGCTGATGTAGGAAGAGTCAACCTTTCTAACTGTTATAGTTACAATGGACGTTGAGTTCCCCAGCACCAAAGAAGAAAAGGACCATCCCGATTGCTACCAAAGTAGGTTCAAAAGCTAGTACCTGTCATGGTATGGGGGTGGGTTAGTGCCTATGGCATGGATTAATTAATAATCAGTGTAGGTTCCATTAAAAGCCCACTAAGTCATTTGTAGACAAAAAAAAAAAAAAAAAAAGTGCTGTGCCGTAAAGAATATATTTGCCTTCCTCCAGTTTCTTCCATTTTTGTAGATTTGTGACACTTAAATGTTTTAGATCATCAAAGTGCATTAGGAAAAAGCCTTTGTCACACTAAGCCAGGCTGAACATCGTCTTGTTCAGCCAATTATATGTTTATAAACAAAATAGAATTGAGAGAACTCTTACCAGAGTACTCCAAATGTCAAATCATACCAGCTGATTTTTTCTTGACCCATGTCAGTAGTTCCATCTGTGGTGGGAAAATATCCTAAAATGTTCTAAATTCAAAGTAAAACCATAATCTCAGTTCAACAAGAAAACCCTTTAAAAAGAAAAAAACTGCTGTAAAAGAAGTAGCTGTGAAGAAGCAAAAACTTATGGACTGCCAAGAAACCCAGATAGGCCAAACTCTGTCCGGGCCCTCAAGGCCGGCCTTATGAGCTAACCTTCTGGAATGACCATATCGGTCAGCCGGTCCCAGTACCTGAGCATGCGCACCTGAGTGTTCTGGAACCATCCATGACCTCAGATAACTTACTGAACTTTAGGAGAACCCAAGGTTTAGGAGACTTAGGTGTGGTCTTCGAGCGTCCCTGGCGGCCAAAAATGAAGGTACACTATTATGTAATGACAATCTTGTTACTAAGGGTGGAAGGTCGCTATGGGACAATGTACCAATCAGAATTAGAATTATTAGAGAAGGTAGAAGGGGTCACGTTTAATCCCACCTAAAGAAATGTGCCAGAAGGCCAATAAATATGAGGGTTTGGACAGCCGGAGGGCAGTCAGTGTGGGGCGATTGATGGATTTGAATGCTTCGTGGTTTGCGCAGACCAGCCTGAGTTTTTCTTTATTTTACCTGGAATCATCGACAAATGGAGAAAACTTGGAACAGTGGTGTACCTTCCCAGGTGTGGCCGGCGGGGCAAAAGTCCTCCAAAAGCTCATCAACAACTTATTCAGGAGGTCACGAAAGAACCCAGACTTATATCAAAAGAACTGGAGGCCTCAATTGCCTCAGTTTAGATCAGTGTTCCTGATAACACAATAAGAAAGAGACTGAGCACAAATGACATTCATTTGAAAGCTGCAAGGTAAAAACTACTGCTAACCAGAAAGAACACAAAGACTTGTCATACATTTACCAGAAAACATGTTAATTACACAAAAAGAACATCACACCAACAATTTCATGACAAATAATTTGTTGTTAAGATCATTCCGTGCTTCATATTTTACCATTTTTGCCCAACAGTGTAAATCAAAGAAGGATCGGAAAACAATCCTGAAAAACTGGTGCCCTCATATCCCCAAACGATTACAGTTAAAATGGAAGATGATGTAACATAGTGGAAATAGCATTACTGTCCCAAGTTTTTTCAATTTAAAACAATTTCAATTTAAATCGCTGCTGTCTTTTTCATTTATATATTTTTATGAAATATTTTTATTTATATATGTCTATATCACCCTACGTTTTTCAAAAATGTGATTCTATATCAGGGCACAGATAATATACAAAAATTAGTTTACATCTGTGGTATATTTAGTACCATAACATAGTGGACTTACTATTGCTGGATTTTATATAAAAATGTGGAATGCAAACATTTGTTTTCTTAATACTTCCAAAGTATTTAAAAGAAAAGTGTAATTGTGAAGCATAATTATTTATTTATGGAATAACTGCATATAAATCCAGATTAATTCTTCAGATGTGCTTAAGATGTGTTAAGATATGGTTTGGGGATATCTCATAGGGTTTACTCCTTTGAGCCCATCTTTCAGGAAATTCTCCCACATTTAAAAGTTTAAGAGGACTGTAACCCTTTAAATAGACCAGTCAAAGGACTGTGACACATCAATAGTAGGGTCTTTTGAGGATCTTATTCAGTTCTGTGAACTTATTTCAACTTGGAACTTTTATTTATTTTTTATTTATGCAAAGATTTGAAGGCTTGTCAGGATGTCTTCCTAAAGGCTAGCATTGCGTGGTAATGTTGTTCATTCACAGTTGTGGCGATGAGTCACAGCTACCACAGTTACAGTGGGTAGAAGAGGTGTTAAAGCTGTGAGAAAAATGTCAATACGGGTGCTTCTCATTCGCTGATAATGCAGCGTCAACTGCGCTCATAGGAGATAAAATACATTACCCTTGGAATAGACCTAAAATATAACAGTTACTTCGCAACCAACTTCCTGTAATTGTTATTTTTGTTGGACTTCAGGGAAAAAATTAACGGAATAGAGAAACAACTAAGACTTCATGAATATTTTCTTTAAGTTTCAAGAATATTAAGTTGGGTTTGGGGATCAAAAATACATGAATGGTGTGTATTCAAACCAGGTGAGGCAGCTGGCAGCTGCAGTGATGTGCACCCTTTAACTGGGTTCACAGCTTGATAAGCTTCAAGAAGTATTCAGCTGCATGCAAGAACAGAATGAAAAATGATAATGTAACCAACATTATAAATGTGAATCAATATATTTTATCAATATAAAATGTGAATAGTTTGCTGACAGTTAATCCAAATAAGGTTACAGCATTCAGCTGGCAAATATTATGATTTTCCTGACATCAAAATCTCAAGGGGAAATAGTTTTCTTTGACTGATTGATGCATCGCCATCGTTTCTTGAAGCATTATTCTGACAAATGCGAAAACCCTGTGCAAAAAATAAGCACAATGCACATAATACTATCATACCCTTGTGTAGATTATTCTCCTCTAAAGCCAATAATACACAAACGCTTAATCACAAAATCAATTTCATCACCCTCTAAAATGGTATTTTTCTATGAGGAGTGGTCCAAGCCTTTGACTGCACTGAGGCTGAGGGTTGGCCAGTAGCTCAGCAGAGTCAAACACAAGGTCTTTTCTTTGCACTCCTGTTTTGATACAAGGATTTCAGTCCTTAGATTTGATTTGTTTCTTCCAGAAACAACATGGGAATGCCCTGCTCGTGCCCCAAGAGCTCAAAAGACCCCTGTGAAAGTAAAGAATCCCACTGGTAAGATGTGGCTCCCACACACACGCCTTCATACCGTATAATGTCTGTTGTCATTATTCCGCTGATGCCACTTTGCATTCGGCAGGTGTAGTTCTTCGGCGCCTAGAGAGGAGCACTCTCTCCTAAATTCTGTCACCACAAAACCGTGTTGAAAAATGTAGTGCTTCATCTCTGTCAGTAGTGTGGGTAGCAGTACACACAGCAGTATAGCATATTGGTTAGGTAACAATGCTAAAGTAACTAGATCAGTTCCCAGGTTAACTTGCATTTGCGCTTACCCTTAATTGCTGAGAAACATATCCGGTTCAATGCTGGACAGTAAATAGATTACCTGCTGTAAAAAAATTAAAAACTATGTTCGCTAAATCCCAAAATGTTATCCCCAGTTTAGCTTAACAGTCTCTGATAGAGGGGAAAAGCAATATTTATAGCAATATGCACTTTCTTAATGGCTTTGATTTAACATGAGAGCCAAGTGTGGATAAAACCCCGTGTTTGCCCTTGTGCTGGGCCAATCCACTGTCTGCCCTCTTTTTTTGTCAGGTTCACTACCTTGATCAGTACCTTTGCGTGAAATTCACCTCAATTCAATTTATCTCTACAGTGCTTTTCTCAAAAGGATAGTCACAGAGATGGCAGCTTTACAAACAAAAAAGGCCAGTGTCCAACCTAATCCCTAAAATGGACAATGAGGCTAAGAATTTCCAGTAGGGAGAAAAATCCTTAAGCAGTAGTGGGGGGAAATCTCAAGAGGAACCCAGCCATAGTGGGGAAGCCCGTCCTCCTCTGGGAAGCTAATTAAAGATGTTGGATTCAAGTCTATAAAAAAAAATCTTTAAAAATCTGAGCGGTAGCATCTGTCGCTCCAGGAAGTGGCAAAGTAAGGATGGGGTAGAACCGGATTAGGACATACACCCCCCCACCCCACCCCACCCCACCCCACCCTCCGCCTTCTGCTGTTCAGGGCAATGCCTATTTGTTCCATTGTATCCTATGAAGTACAAGGTATAAGTGTTCACATTCTCCCTCAGTTGTCAGTTCTTGTTGATCTGTAGAGGGGGAACACATAAACTAGTTGTTCTATTGTATTAAACTACCACTTTGAAACTAAGACGTGCTTCCATTCATTTTTCTACTTACAGAAGTACAGAGGAACACAGTGAACTCTAAATAACACTATACTGTCAAAACATTTAAAAAATATTGATAATTCTTTACGAGTATGACTAACATCCAATTTTATTGTTAATTTACCCTGAGATGCGCAATGCCATTTCTACTGTATGACTTTGTTATTAAACTGTTTAACCCCAATAATCTCCCCTAATCTGGTAAAACCTAGTATCTCACTTTTTCATGAAACTGAGAAAACTGAAAACAACTTAAGTCCTTCGGGATAAACTTGCTGTAAAAAAAAAAAGAGAGAGAATGGGTATTCTCAATGACGACTGTAGGTACTTTATTTGGTGCTTAGTAACCTAGTAACTGCAAAAATGGGTCTAATTTAATTTTCACCAAAAAGTGAGTAACTAGGTTTTACCAGATTAGGGGAGTAATGTATAACCCCAAAAGTTGACAAATTATGGTAAGTGCTAATACAACTAGAAGGGCACTCGGTAGAGCGCATACCTCTGCCATGCTATATATCAGTATTATTGGCTCTGGGTCCACAAGAATATTATCCTGATTACCAACAACTATAATCAATTCTACACCTGTAAAGGTGTACAGTAATAATAAACCGTGGCTGTCAAAGGATCTTAAAATGTGTTTAAACAAGAAAAGGGCTGCATTTTTGAAAGGTGATGTGGATTTGGTGAAGGAAAAAGAAAAGGAATTTAGACGCAGAGTTTTTACAGCAAAAATAGATTTTAAAAATAAAGTTGAGCAAAGATTTTGTTCAGGCAAAGCAAAGCAAGCATGGGAGGGGCTAAATACTATGATGGGTAAGGAAAGGGAAAGGCAAAGTGTGGATATAGCCGACTGTGGTGATTTTGTTAATAATCTAAACATCTACTATGGAAGGTATGATGTGAGGGATTCAAGTTCAGGCTGCAACAATGTTTGTAATCAGATTGGTGGCCTTGAACCCATTCAGCTTTCTGAGAGAGAAGTAACCGGTTGTCTCTCCAAAATCAGACCTAATGCTGCCCCCGGTCCTGATTGCCTTAGAGGAAAGGTGCTTAAAGCATGTTCTCACCAGCTTACAGGGGTGGTTACAGAGTTGTTCCAGATTCTGCTTAACAGCTGTATTTTTCCTAATACATGGAAAAAATCCACAATAATACCTGTACCTAAACTCTCCAGAGCAACATTATTCAAAGATTTTAGACCTGTGGCACTTACCTCTCTCCTGGCAAAGTGCATGGAGAGAGTTGTCAGCTCCTACCTTAATACCTCTGTCTGGAATCAGCTTGATTCCTTACAATTTGCATATAAATCGCACAGGGGGACAGAAGATGCGACTATCACTATAGTGGACCATCTTGCTAGACATCTACGGCAACCAAAATCATACGCTCGTGTTCTTTTTATTGATTTCAGTTCTGCTTTTAATACTTTGCAAATTGATATTCTTTTAGAACGTCTTTTTAAGATGAACGTAAATGGTGGCCTTATTTATTGGATGAGGAGCTTTTTAACTGACCGCCCTCAGAGAGTTCTGATGAACGGGGTCTATTCAGATGAGATTGTTTTGAACACTGGGGCACCCCAAGGCTGTGTATTGTCACCACTTTTGTTTTCTATTTACGCTAATGAAACGTCTGTTCACAGCAATAATGTCAAGCTTTTTAAATACGCTGATGATATGGCTCTGGTTGGTCTTCTTCGGGAAGACAACTCTGTGGATGAGGAGGCTTACTTTAGCCAGGTCACTGTACTGCAGGACTGGTGTCAGGCCAGCTACCTGCAAATGAATGTGGCCAAAACAAAAGTGCTCATTTTACTAATGAAACCAATAGATAGGGGCAACATCCTCCCTGTCATGCTTAACTACCCGCCTGTTGAGCGGGTTAATCATTTTAAGTACCTAGGCACAATTATTGACCAGTCCCTAACTTTTAATGAGAATTCTGACAGCATTTTTAAGAGATCAAACCAGCGATTGTTTTTAATCAGGAAGCTTCGAGCTTTGGTGTCAGCCAATACATACTTGAAATGGCAGGAGTCTGGTGGAAAGCATTTTATCATTTAATATTACTACTTGATTTGGTAACCTGAGTGTAAAGAACAAAAACAAGCTCTTTAAAATTGTAAAAATTGCTGGGAAGGTGATTGGCAAGCCACAGACTCCCCTCTGCAATATTTTTGACAGGGCTGTACTCAGGAAGGCTAAAGGTATAATTGCAGACGGCTCACACCCACTGCACTCAGAGTTTCAGTTGCTTCCGTCTGGCCATAGATTTAGGGTGCCAAAGGCCAGCCGGAATATATATAAAAATTCCTTTGTTCCTCATGCTGTTCTGGCACTGAATGCCGACTGACAGCATCTGGTTGGACCTATGTGGTTTTCATTTGATAGTTTCTACTTGATAAGCATACGTGTATCTTGTTATTGCTCTTGATGTTAGGGGTTATGTAAAATGTAACATGTCATCTGCCTACTGCAGCTGGTCAGGCCACTGCCACTGTTGTATTCTGCACTGTCACTTTTTATCCTGTGTTGTATATCTGTTTTTTTTAATGGTGTGTTGTCATCTGTACATATTTGTGAGAAGCCAAAGACAAATTTCCACCTTGGTGGACAATAAAGTCAATCAATCAATCAATCAATTACATTAGTGTAGATTCTATTTCCCACTGAAATTTTATGCACTGCAAAAAATGAAAAGAAAAAAAATACTAAGTAAGATGAATTTACTTATTTTAAGACTTAAAACACTTATTTCTATCACCATTTTTCTTAATAAGACAAAAAATTTGTCCTTGAATTGAGGTTATTTTGACTATCTTGCCACTGGGATAAGTAAATTTTCGCTTGTCAAGCAAATAGTAACTTGTTTTAAGTCACTATTTGCTTGACAAGTGAAAATTTACTTACCTCATTGGCAAGCTTGTCAAAATAACCTCAAATCAAGGACAATTTTTTTGTCTTACTAAGAAAAATGGTGTTAGAAATAAATGTTTTAAGACTTAAAGGGATAGGCCACCCAAAAACCATAATTTGTATATCAATTACTCACCATTAGATGCCTCGAACGGACAAGGTTATTTTTCACCTGGCGCAACTTTATAGCCACTGGAGAGTTTTTAAAAATTATCCAAATTCCTTTTTTGCTGGAAGCAAATGGGGTCACCCAGTAGCAACGGTAAAAAGTCCACAAAACGTCCGTTGGCAAACATTCAAAAACATCATCAACGTCCAGTATAATCCAAAGTCTGCTTTGTCCCTCGTATCCTCAGAACTCTAGAAAGTTCTAAAAATAATAGAATACCACAGACTTCAATAAATTCAACAGAAGTTTTTCCCAGAGACTAATAAAGTTTTTCAGAGAAGGGAGAAGACTTGTTTCAAAAACTTTATTAGTCTCTGGGAATGAGCCGGGAGGTGGGACTTCCGTTAAATGCGTGAGCTTACTTGAAGCATCACTGTGGTATTTTATTATTTTTAGCGAAAAAATAACCGCATTTCTAGAGTTCTGAGGATACGAGTGGACAAAGCAGACTTGGATTATACTGGAATATGTGAATAGTTGAAGTAATAAGTTGATATGAAGCAGGTAACAATAAACAGATGATCTAAGTATGCAATAGAATAAAAGGAGCCTCCAAAAGGGCCCTAGTCCCTTAAGAGCAAAGATGACACAAAAAGGAGTTTATTTTGAAAACACTACAACCATACATTATGTTTTGCTATAGCTTGTGTAATGTGGGAAAAAAAAAGCCACTAGATGGCAGTATTGACATTTTTTTTTGTTAAGCCCAGTCTGGAGCTAGGTTTTGGGGCATGTCCTGGGCATGCCTCAGAGGGGAATGTCCCAGAGAATTGGAGAAAAGTCTGGAAGGTGGGAGGGGGCTGGAAAAGAGTATATAAGGAGAACAATTGAGAGAGTGAAAGGTAGTAGGAGAAATCGCAAGGAGAAATTGTGGAAGGATACATTTGACCAGACCTGTCACTCCTTTTCAAGACCTGTGAAGCTTTTTGTGGATTTTTGCCTGTGTTGGAACATTTTCCTGTCCCAGGACATCGCAACATAGCAGCCCCATCTCAATTACCAAGGGACTGTAAATATCTCATTTTTTTTTTTCTTTCTTGGTCAATAGAGTAGATTGTAGATTAGTTCAAAGTGTTTGTTTAATTAAATCTGTAAAAGTTTTAAAATTTTGTCTGTCATCCCTTGCTGTCCGCTAAGCCATAACAAATTGGGGCCATAACAAATTGACGCCATAACAAATTGGGGCCATAACAAATTGGGGGCTCGTCCGGGATAGACCATTGTGTGAGTCATTTATTGAAAATCTAAAATTTCAAACTGTGAAATTGTTTTTTGAATCTTCCTAGATATATATTGACAGATCAACAGCAATGGATGATTTCTTGGCATCACCAACCGTAGAGGTTTTGAAGTCTTTTAAAAAGACAGAACTGCTAGAAATATGCAGACAGTTAGAGCTGACAGATGTAAAACCAGCCATGCAAAAAGCAAGACTGGCTAGAGAGATTGTTGAATATTACATTGATGAAAATGTGTTTGCACCAGGAGATCTGGAACAGTTTCCAGTGGAAAATCCAAATGTAGAAATGGAACTTAAATTAAAAATGCTGGAGATTGAAAGAGAGGAAAGAGCATTCGAGAGAGCAGAAAGAGAGAAAGAAAGGCAGTTTGAGTTAGAAAAATTAGCAAGAGAAGAGAAAAAAGAAAGGGAGGAAAAAGAAAAACAATGAGAGTTTGAGAGAGAAAGAGAGAAAAGAAAGGGTGGAAAAAGAAAAACAAAGAGAATTTGAGAGAGAGAAAGAGGAAAGAGCAGAAAAGAGAGACAGAGACAGAGAGATTGCGATTTACAGAAGTTAGACAGAGAAGAAAGGCTCCAAATGGAGCAACTAAAAATCAAAATGGAAGCTGAAAACAAATTTCATGCTAGCCAGGAGGTAAAGCTGGTGCCTCCATTCTCGAAAAAGGAGGTTGATAAGTATTTCCAGTGCTTCGAGAAGGTAGCTAAGAGTTGTCAGTGGCCTGAGGAACACTGGCCTCTGATGTTGCAAACTGTCCTCAAGGGTAAAGCTCAACAAGCCTATTCGGCTTTGCCTGCAGATGATTCCTCTGATTATGAGGTTGTCAAAAAGGTTATTTTGACAGCTTATGAGTTGGTTCCAGAGGCTTACTGACAGAAATTCAGAGGTCTGAAGAAATCTGACAATCAGACTTATGTGGAATTTGCTAACGAGAAGAAGGTTTGCTTTGAGCGCTGGTGTACTTCTATGGAGGTCAAGGATGATTTCAACTCACTAAAAGAGATGGTGTTAGTTGAAGAATTCAAGAACTGTGTCAAGGATGATATTAAGACCTACCTTAATGAGAAGCAAGTACTGAATTTGCAATCAGCAGCCAAGTTTGCAGACGAATATGTTCTCACACATAAGTCCAAATTTCAGTCCAGCAGTAGCAATAGATGGTCCCAATTTCAGAAGAAAGGTAACGGTGATACCCAAGATTCCTCACCCAAAGACAAAGACAAATCTGGTGATGGTGCTCGGAAATCCAGTCAAAGGTCTGATCAAAGTGTGAAAGCTCACAGTGACAAAAGTGGTCTAGTTTGCAATTATTGCAAGAAATCTGGTCATGTTACAACTAACTGTTGGTTCCTTAAAGCTAAGAAAAAAAAAGAAAAGGATGCCAAACCCAATGCCTTTGTGAAGACAAGGTTAGAAACCCCTGTAGTAGATGACCGATCTGCTAAATTGCCTGCTCCTTGTGAGGCTAAGAAGCCTGATACTGCTGACTTTGTGAGGGAGGAATTTCTTCCATTTGTGTCAGAGGGATTTGTGGCTCTGAATGAGCATTCTCCTCCTGTACCCATATATATCCTAAGGGATACCGGAGCTTCTCAGTCACTTTTGTTGATGGACTCCTTGGAGTTACGTGATGAGACCGCTTCTGGGGATTCCATACTTGTACAAGGTATTGAAGGAAGGACTGTATCTGTACCCCTGCGCACTGTATTCTTGAAGTCAGATTTAGTTACAGGACAGGTAAAGGTGGGACTTATGTCAAGTCTACCTATCAAGGGTGTTTCTCTGTTGCTAGGCAATGACCTGGCTGGGGGCAATGTAGTTCCCCCTGTTCATCTTACTTCACAGCCGAGCACTGAAGATGGTGATGAAGACCCATCTCTGTATCCTTCCTGTGCAGTGACCTAGGATTGATGATTGTATCAATAGACTTATCAGACACTTTTATCAGGTTCAGCAAGCAAAGTTTCTGACCAAGATTGATTTATTGAAGGGTTATTAGTGTGTGCCTTTAACTGAGAGGGCCAAGAGCAGCCCTTTATCCCTGAGACAATTGGGCAGTGGTCAAGCAAATTGTTGTTCTGCTTTTGCCACACCATCTGGGTTATACCAGTATGAAGTCCTACCCTTGGCATGAAAAAATGCCCCAGCCACGCTCCAAAGGATGATACAGTCTACAATCAGCCGGATTGCCACACACGGCTTCTTTCCAGTGCCTACATCGACGACCTGATCACATGGAGTGACTCCTGGGAAGAACATCTGAAAGATGTAGAGACGTTGTTCCAGAAGTGACTTGACCCAGGCTAACCTGACTGTTAACCTGAACAAGAGTGACTTTGGTTGTGCTACTGTCACGTATCTGGGCTTAACGTCATAGGCCAGAGTAAGGTGGCACCCATAAATGCTAAAGTCCAAGCCATCATGGACTTTCCAGTTCCTGACAACAAAAAATGCTTTGCGCCAGCTTCCCTTGGAATGATCGGGTACTACCGCAAGTTCTGCAAGAACTTTGCTGAGATTGCTCTCAGTCTCACCAACCAACTGAAGAAAGGCGTTATCGCAAAGTTCTCTTTTAACTGGATGAAGCATGCCAAAGAGCCTTCGATCGCCTGAAGTCTCTGCTGTGTCACTTCCCTGTGCTCAAATCTCCTGACTTCAACAAACCGCTTCTCCATGGCCGTCAATGCTAGCGACCAAGCTTTTCCAGTTGGATCTGTGCTCCTTCAGAGAAGTGACTCTGATGTCATTGAGCATCCCGTGGCATACTTCTCCAGGAAGTTCAATCACCACCAAAAGAGCTATTCCACAATTGAGAAGGAGCTGTTAGCTCTGGTTCTATCCTTACAACACTTTGAGGTTTATGTTTGTACAGGGCAAAAGCCAATGATTGTATATACTGACCACAATCCGTTAATGTTTTTGAGTAAGATGAAAAACAAGAATCGGAGATTGTTGAATCGAGTTTGATTTTACAGGAGTTTGACTTGGAAATTAAGCATGTAAAGGGTACTGACAATGTAATTGCTGATTGCTTATCCCGTGTTTGAGTATGTGTATATATATCACATGTGTTTATTAGCATATTGTATTATATGTATATATGTACAAGTGTCTACTTAACCATTTTTGTATTGAAAAGAAAAATTTTGCCTTTATGAGTCAAAATTTTTCCCTTTTGGAATGGAGGTGTAATGTGGAAATGTGGGCATGCCTCAGAGGGGAATGTCCCAGAGAATTGGAAAAAAAAGTCTGGAAGGTGGGAGGGGGCTGGAAAAGAGTATATAAGGAGAAAAATTGAGAGGGTGAAAGGTAGTAGGAGAAATCGCAAGGAGAAATTGTGGAAGGATACATTTGACCAGACCTGTCACTCCTTTTCAAGACCTGTGAAGCTTTTTGTGGATTTTTGCCTGGGTTGGAGCATTTTCCTGTCCCAGGACATCGCAACATAGCAGCCCCATAAAGGAGCTGTGTCAGGATTACTGCATTGCATTTATAATTTTTTATGTGACAGTTAAAGGGTCTTGTCTAAGAAATGCCTCCTAATAAGTATGCGCCCTGGCTACCTTGCCAACAAGCCTGGCTCTTTGGTGATGTGGTCAGTGTATTTGACTCTTACCTGGGAATCTTGGGTTCAATTCCTTGCCTGGGCCCTCCTTTGGCCTGCCACATTCAGTTACCTCTGCATTATGCTTTTTTTATATTAAAGAGCTTAAAATGTAAATTTAAGGATTCAAAGCGCTATTTTAGCCTTTAGCCAAGTGATACAAAGAATGTAAGATTGTTGCCTTTGCCAAAAATCATAGAAGAAGAACACTTCGATTTTGACTTGCAGTTGAGCAAATTTACTTTTTTTTTTTTATTGTGAGCATGCGCAGTAATCGTGACACAGCTCCATTTACACTGAACAAAAATATAAACGCCCCATGTAAAATATTGATGCCCCATGGAGTTAACAACTCTAAGTGAGCATATGCTGATTTTCACTTGTACAATAGGGATATTTCTCTTGATTTGTGTACCATTTTTTAATCCATCTCTCTGTCAGTGAACATTTGCTCAGTGATGCAGTGATTTCACTCAGTACATGGGTGTGGCATTTCCAGACGGTGATCAGACAGAATGAGCAGTACCCAGACACTCCTTATACTGGGGACAATAAAAGGCCACCCCAAAATGTCAAATTTTGTCAAAAGTCATCATGCCTCAGATGTCTCAGGTCATGCGGGAACGTGCCATTGGCATGCTGGATGCAGGGATGTCCACCAGAGTGGTCGCTGTGCAGCTGAATGTTAACTATCGGATGATAGGCCGTTTGAGAGTTCTTTTCCGACAGACGGGCAGTACTGCAAATTGACCTCATCCACATTGGCCATGTGTGACCACACCAGCACAAGATCGCTACATCCGGCTCGTCCACCTGCGGGATCGGCTCAGATCAGCGACACGCACAGCGGATGAGACCGTTGGTCTGCACAACAGACACATCACACCACAGACAGTCCGTAACCGCCTGCGAGAAGCCATCTTGCACGCTCGGCGTCCTCACCTTGGTCTGGATCTCACTGCTGTCCGGCGTCGAAACCGACTCGCAGGGCAAACGCATACGTTCGATGGCCCTTGGCACGCTGGAGAAGAGTGCTATTCACAGACGAATCCCAGTTCCAGTTTTTTGTTAATAAAAACTCAAAAATTTAACATAGGGCGTTTATATTTTTGTTCAGTGTAAAATGTATTGGACATAATGAAGTGAAATATATAGCAAAGATGGCCACAGGCAATTATGCAGCTAAACACCAACGTAATGGAGGAAAAGGGGAATATTCCACTTGCAAGACTTGATCAGCTGGTGTCTTTAATGAATGCGACTCAAAGACATTGCGATGCTTCATAGAGGTGAACAGTCGACTTTTTTGGACTCTGTTGCAGTCATCATATTGGATATTTTCACTGAGCAATTAAATTCATATCAGAACTTCAAATAATGTGTTCAAATAATGTATTGTTTTACGTATAGTGGAGGGTGAATGGACTTTTCAAATCGGTCCCTTTTAATTTTATTTACATTTTCCATAATGTGCCAACTTTTTTCCGAATTGGGGTTTTATATTTATTGTTTATCAAATTGAATAAAATCATGAATTTTCCAATGCAAGACAACTATGTGTTTTACCAACTTTGAAGTCTTAGAATCTATGACATCACCATTCAGCAAAATGACCTACCAATTAAAATCTGATCTTCCCTCTCAATTAAAATTTGGTGTTTTGACCACCTTAGAACATCTGATGTTGGAATCTAAGATAAAATTACAAAATGTTGAGAAAATTTGAGACTTATCAAGCTTTTAAAAGCATTATGAGAAACTGCTCAATTTATTACCCCAGTTTTACAGTTTAATATTTACACATAATAGCATAATTTATGTTTTCCTATTAAATTTTTGCCAAATGCATTTTATGTCATTGTCAGCATTATTTGCTAGTAAGTCACACTGTCCTAAATAGTCCCTGGGTTGACATCATCTCCTGATTTAAAAATTGTCTGGTTTACTGCCTCAACTCTAACCTTGATCCTTCAGTGATCCAGGCATTACATTACCTCTGTCACTCCTGAAAAATCTGGCTTACAGAACGTATCTGGTTCACTTGACTTAGGTCTCACCCTGCTCCATCAAGCCCCGTTTCAAAGAAACCTGCTATTATATCTGGCTCCAGGCTCAAGTACTTTTCTGTGATGAAGTTGTTTGGTTTATATGTGGCAGTGCTGCTAAACTCTGGTGTGAGAGCCTGATAAATCAAATGATCTTGTATCCCCTAGAGAAATCGCTGCTGAATTATGGCACCCAGTTGAAGCAAGGAACGCATGCAGTTCCCTTTTATTTGGTAAAATCTCTCCCGATGGCCAGGCTATTTCTGATTAAGTTCCTAATTCTAATTTTAATTTGAGCCTGAGGGGAGGAGCAGTGAGGAATCATCCTATACAAAGAGATTTCTCTATCTATATTTCACAGTCGAAGCTATGCAGAAAAGGGGGGTGAGTGAGAGAGGAGGCGGAGGGAGTGTATGTGTAATAAATGTTTTCCTGTTCATCTCCCCTTCAGTTTCTTCCACTATATTCCAACCATGGTCAATCCAGTTCAGCAAATACTCATATCCCTTAACATGGACATGCAAGGCTGTGTGCCGCATTCTCAAAATAGTTTTCAATAGAGCTTGATTGGACTACAGAGGATGTTCTCCTGGATTGCACAGGAAGTCATAACATCCATTCATTGTAACGTACAGGTCGATGGGGGAATTGCTTGGGTGTTGCACAATATAGTACAATGAGCAAGCACAGTGTAGTTTGCCAATTTTTCACAGAGAACACACACAATTTACGCAAACACTCACATCTCTGGACTGATTTTACAAAGGGAGGGAACCAAATTACCCAGAGGACATCCATGCAATAATGGGGAAAACATGCAAACTCCACAAAGACAGCAATAACCACTGAGCTATCTAGCCACCCTAGGATTTAAATTATTGCCCCGAAAATATTTTGTTCCGGGTCAGAGTCAGAGCCACAATATAGTATTTGGGGTGCAGAGTAAGACTGAACCAAATCATACATATAAAGATATAAGGTATGCCACAAAACTATATCTCCATTTACAGAGAGGATAGGAGATACTATTTTAAGAGATTGGTCTGTAATGCTCTCTGTGTTTTCCCAGTGGAAATTACATCTTGCCATTTAAGTGATTAGTATGTCAAATCACTTTCACCATTTATTTATTGTCACAATCAGATATTCTTCTTAAATCTCAAAAATGCTGTGTAGTCCATTGTTACTTTAACCCCTTTGCGCAGAATACAAATATTGCCAGTTTTTACCTGTTATGCATGAGCCTATTTAAGGCTTTCTAACTGAGTATTTGTGTCACAGAGACTGTGGAAAATTATTCCAGTGAAGCAAAATATTGGGAAATTCAATTTAAGAATTGTTTAGAAATTAATTTTTGGAATTTACGGATGCCAGCATCTATATCTGCGCAAAAGGGGTTAATGTTTCATTCATTTACTTTACCACTTCCAGTATTTTACATTGGATAAGCTTTCTCAAAGTTTTATACTTGTTAAAGAAGATCTCCACCAAATTTCCTCTTTAGGTCACTGCTACAGTGAAATTGGCCTGATAGAATTCGGGTGGTTCTAATTCTCATTTGTAATTTGTAAGAGCAGCAGTCATTATAAATGTGTAACTTATGAAAGATTATCTTTCCCTTCTGAAGGTAATGGTGACAGCCCATCAGGAATTTCTTTGCTCCAGCAGAACAACTGTCCAATGCCTCTTTGGAAGACCAGCACTGAAAGAGGGGTAGGTCAGATCAAATCCAGAGCTGCGGTTCATTCAGAGGGATGCATCCTTTGACGTCCTACACAGGCAGCATCCTGCAAAGGACAGAGGGCTTTGAGAAGAAATTCAGGAAATTTTGGAAAAAGGCTTTGGTGGCACCCAAATACTAATAACTGGTAGTGTTTAGTTATCACTATCAAAAATGGTAGGTTTGGGTCATGGTTTAGGTCTTTTTATTAATACATAGGCCTATTGAAGATAAGTCAAGTAAGATAATAGAACCAGCAGCAGGTAAAGTTGGTGGCGGTATGCACATCTATAAGTAGTGATTGAAACCTGCCATAAAATCAAAAGAAGGAGAAAGAAATAAGTTGGGTTTTTTAGACCCTTACATAAAACAAAATTGACATCTGGGCTCACTTTGGCAAGCCATTATGCAAGGAAATGTATGAAATCAGCATAGATAAAAAATGTCATATTGTTTCAAAAGTGCACTGACAGGTAATAGCACTGCTTTTTTTATGCTTGCTATTTTTATTATAGTTAAAGGTATACTGAGTAGGCTTTTCCTAAAAAAATATGTATGGATTCATACAAAAGGTAATTCCTCTTAATCATCATTTATGACCCAATAGAAGTGTGTGGGGTTGTCTGTAACCATAGATACCCTGCCATCTGCCTTTGTTCTGTTATTTTACTTTGCAATGGACATTTCTGGCTGTCAACCTTTGGGAATTGGGTGTGTTGGGAGTGTTGCCCCCAGTCAATAACAGATAGCAGGGTGTGAGGGCTGGAGTCTGAAATCTTGAAACCTAATTTCCTAAAGGAAGCTATGAAAATGACAGCCACAGTGCAGAAAAAAAATATAGAGAGGCAAAACACCAAGCAAAAATGCCCATTCAAAAATGAGAGTAATATGGGGTTAGCTTTTGCCCACTATAGCGAACAAAAAAGGAGATGATAGGGTTTAAGAGAGACACGGAATTGGCCTGTTCTCCCCTGCTCCGGTTTGCTTAATTAGCTGGGTCAAGTGTCCGCTTTTCCTTTACAACAGATTTTACATTCCGAAATTAGTAGCTGGCTAGCTGTGTAACTTCACATACAAGCAGTATACGTACACACTAAGCTCTACAATGAACCCATGCAAATAACTTTACATGTTGAGAAAATAATCCTTGATGTATGCTATGCTGTTTGATTTTAGCATCACTTTCTGTCTAACACAGGCTGGTCACGGCAATCACTTACCAATAGCTCATAAGTGTCTGTAACCATGATGATGAGGTAACTTACATAGTCTAGCTGATGATGGCAACATTATAATTGGCAGTTTATTTTTCTGCAACATTGCAGAATTGGTACTGTAACGTTGTCATATACAGCGTTGCTCAAAAAAAAAAAAAAATCAAAATACAGAGTGATTTTGAGCTTACAAGCTAAAATTACGTTTGCGCTAGGTACTTAAGATTTGTACAGGATGATAGTCTGTATCTAGTTCGGAGCACAGCTTGAACTATGGCCGGGGAAAATACAATTGTGGTGTGGCTGAGGGGCCGACTTTGAAACTTGTGTTTGCAGACAGCCAAATCCTCCTCAGTACACCTTTCATCCATGTAATCACAAATTTTTCCCAAACATGAAAATATCAAAATAATGTGTAATTTGTTACCCTTTGATTGATGACTATTTTTTATTTACATGAATAAGTTTGCGAAAAAAGTGAGTTTTATTAGAATTACATAGTGTTGTTGCCGCAGTACATATGAAACTAAAGTACCTTATTTCTCCTATACCGTATTCTTCCTTCTTACTCCATGTACCCCAACCCAGTTATTACCAGTTACTAATGTAAAGCAGCATTGTTACTCTCAAGGCCTCTCACATCTCATAAGTATCAAAATTCTGACACAGAATTCATTTACAAGTTAGATCTTATGCACCTTTGTCCATGAGAGACTTTTTTTTTATCAGTCATTGTGTCCCACTATTATAACACAGTTTTATCAAACGGGCTTTTTTCCTTTGTTTTTATCTTTTTATAGTTGAACCAACTGACCGACTGACTGACTGACTGACTGACTGACTGACTGTCTCTTAGGCAAGAAACACTATTATGCATGGATTTTGGACAAATTTCCTGTCTGGCACAGGTGCACTCATGATGCACTACTACTCTGAAGAGTGTGGTGTGTGTGTGTCTATGTGTGTGTGTGCACGCGCATGCATTTGTGCATGTGTTTGTGTGTGTACTGTGCATGCATGCATGCGTGCACAATTCTGAATAGGTTGACACGTTACAGAATATGCACATTTGAAAAAAATATTGAAAGGACATCCATTTGAATTTCATTTCTAACAAGGGAATTTCATTATGCCTCTGTCACACACAGTGGGCGGGAGGCAACCAGAAAACAGAATGTCTGTTCTTCCATGAAACCATTCGTCAGTCACACATTGCGTGACATCCACCGAATGACTGCACAGATTTTGACCAGATCGGTTTTAGCAACTCATTCCAGAGGGAAGCCGAATTGATTGGGTTTTGGAGGTCATCAGTTCAAAGGTCAGAAGGTCAACTGTATGCAGGGACCGACAATCAACTTTTAAGTCATATGAAACTACGGCAGGTGGAGACGTAGCAATCAGTACTTTGCATACCCTTCCACCCTGTTTACATGAGGCCTACGCGGTCACCCCGACTGCAAAGGTTACATCAGAGAAAGTTCCCAAACGAAAGCTCCCCAAAAAGAAAGCCTAGCTAGAGCATTGCCCCAGACAGCCTTACTAAAGTATTCATTTATTAATTAATTTATTTGTTTAACCTTTATTTCACCAGGGAAGCCCCATTGAGATTGAAATCTCTTTTTCAAGGGAGCCCTGGGGGGTTGAGGTGGAGAGGGAGAGGACAAGTTGTATAGCCAATCAGATCAGGGGATGATTAGGTGGCAGGGTGTAAGAGTCAGGTTGGGAATTTCGCCATGGCACTGGGGAACCCCCTGCTCTTGTCGAAGAGTGTCATGGGATCTTTAATGACCACAGTCAGTCGGGACGTCGGTTTAATGTCTCATCCGAAAGACAGTGTCTCCTTCAGTATAGTATTCCCATGACTGCACTGGGGTATTGGGGATTATTCCACCAGAGGGAAGATCGCAACCTACTGGCCTACCAACACCTCTTATTATAAACTGAGCCCAATTTTGTAGTATATATGCTCAGACTGCCTAAATAAATTACTCAATAATGAAAAATACCCTCAACTATTATTCATTTGGCCAGTAATAAATTTAACTACTTATTTCTTTTGTCTTGTCACAACCTTGGTGTGAAGTCCTTGTGTGTATCTTTGCAGTTCAGCAGCTTGCGTGTCTATTTAAAAGTCTATGGGCACTGTGATTGGTTCACATCTTGTGTGTCTCTCCACCTCAGCTGAATCTGGTTATGTGGTTGCGTGCTTAACAACAGCATAACGAGTATTTAAGCCCTGTAGTTGATGTGCAAGTTGCTGGATTGTATACTCGCTTTCAAGCAAGTTATCCTGGTCAATGTTTAGTTCTAAAACTCCTCGTCTTTGTCTAATGCAACTAGCACTTTACTGACAGCCTTTTCCCTAAAAGTCATTATAAGATCCAAAGGCATATAAAATTTGAAAAGGATCTATAATATAGTTTTTGAGTTATCGTGTTACCATGAAGGATCTGCAGCAAACGCAGATGCGGCGGCAATGATGATTCCATAATATCTGTGAAACCGTTTTGCTGATGTAAATATACTATTTGATAACTGCAACAGAGTCCAAAAAACCTTGTACAGTTGACTGTTTACCATTGGGTAATATATTCATGTGTTTTTATCACTCTCATTAAGCTTTTGGGCAATGAAGACAATAGTTAGTCAAGTCTGGTGAATGGAATTTTCCCCTCTTCATCAATTATGCAGGTCTTCAGTAATTCAACTGTACAGCCCCCGTGTTGCTGTCTGTTTTGCTTCATAATTTGCCATACATTCTCAAACAGATACCGCTTGGGACTACAGGCAGTCCAATCTAGCACCTGCACTCTCTGCTTATGCAGTCATGCACATGAAATCCCTTCGGAATGTGGTTTGGTGTTGTCTAATAGGAAAATACAGGGGATGTTCATGGAAGAGAAGATGTCCAGATGGCAGCATATGCTGCTCCAAATTCGTGCAAATCTGTCTGCATTAATGGTGCCCTTGGAAATGTGCAAGTCACCCATGCCATGTGCGCTGACACACCCCATACCATAGATGCTAGCTTTCGGACCATACACTGATAAAAACTTGGGTTGCTCTTTTCATCTCTGGTTCGGAGAACATGATGGCTGTTCTTTAAACACTGAGTCCTCGGACCACAAGACACACTTCCACTTCAGATGACGACAAGTTCAGAGACGTCAGCAGTGCTTTTCAACAGTGTCGATGTATTGCTTTGGCTTTGCATAGCAAAGCTTTGCCTTCTGTCTGTGGTTGACGAGGCAAATGGTGTCGACTGACAGTATTTCCGAGCCCATGATGTGATATCCATTGCACTTGTATCAGGATTCCTCAAACAGTGACTTTTCAATGATTGGAGATCAGGCGCATTCAGAATCAGCCTCGCCCATTATGCACCGAGCTTTGGCCAGATTTCTTCCATCTTTTAATTACATCATGTACAGTAGAGAGTGAAATGCCCAAAATCCTACTGATTTTTCTTTGGGGAATGTTGCTCTCAAAGTGGAGGATTATAAGCTTATACATTTGTTGGCTAATTGGTGTGCCTAAATCCATCTTTGCTCTTGAGGGACCAGGCTATTTTTGAAGGTTTCATCAATTTCACATGATCTTATTGTTGCAAATTGTCACATTATTCTCAGTCCTAAATTGCCCCTGTGCCAACTTTTATGGGGTCAGTTGCAGTCATCAGATTTGAGGTAAACATATATTTTCAATTAACAACTGAATTCAGAAGTTATACAGTTGTGCTGAAAAGTTTGCATACCCTGGCTGAATTTGCAAAATAGATAACATTTTTTTAAAGAAAACATGAATGGCTAGGTAAAACACATTTCTTTTATTTCTTAATGGATTCATATCCAACTGTAGGTCATGTAGAATGGCACAATCATCAAATAAATCACGGCAGTAAGGGGAAAAAATGAAATGAACCCAGTTCAAAGGTGTGCATATACCCTTAGTTCATAATACCGTATATTGCCTCCCTTAGCATCAATTACAGCGTGCAGTCTTTTGTGATAGCTGCCAATGAGGCCCAATGAGGTATTCCCTTTGTAATAATTACGCAAATTATTTACTTTCCCATTTAATTTTCTATTTTGTGTATTAATCTATTCATTTCTAAATTTACTTTTAAATACATGTACTTTTTATGTATTTAATTATGTATTATTTTCCTATAGCAATTTTCCTTTATGGATTTATTATGTATTTATTATTTCTGTATTATTTTCATGTGGCATTTTTCCTATATGTATCTATTTATATATTTATTTCTGTGCTATTTTAACATTACATTTTTTGCCTATTTATTTTCCCAAACCTACTTATTTCAGTATTGCCATTTAAGATTTCTTTAAGCATTTCTGCTTCATTATGGAAATGAGGGGGCTGTCATTCAAAGTGTGTCATGAGGTCAACTTTTCACCCATCAGTTAATCAACATCAGAGTGCATAGATCAACTAAACATGCCCTAGTTACCCGCACACCACACTCACTACAGAAATGGCTGCCTCCAGGCAGGAGATTGATAGACAATGTCATTTTTTCATCAGAAGCATAATTTTCATTAAAGATAAAATGTTCAAAGCATAAACAACCTATCGATGAAATTTGACAGCTCATAACACCTATATCGGGGACAATGAATGAACATTGATTTATAGTTGACTGGGAGATGATCCCTGTTAGCTCCTTAACACTGATTTCATTTTTCATTTATTTCATTCATTTACATTTGATGATCTGTTCATGACCATGCAATTATCAAATAATCATTTATTTATGTTCGAGTGGTAAATAATGGGCAAGCCCAGTCGTAGAAACTGTCAACATAAGGCTTGTTTTTTGGCACAATAAAGTCTAAACTGCATTTTCAGAGAACATTCTCTGCAACATTACACCACCACTATCAATTGCCTGAGAATGTGGCTCAAGGCAGGTTGGGTGTATGGATTCATGCTGTTGATGTCGCATTCTGACCCTACCCTCAGCGTGTCATAGCAAAAATCGAGGTTCAACAGACTTCACTGTTTATCCAGTCTTCTACTGGCCAGTTTTTTGGAGACTGTGCCATCTGTGACCTCACATTTCTCCTCTTAGCTGATAGGAAAGGAACCTGACGTGATCTTTTGCTGTTGTTGCTTATAGGCCTCACGGTTTGATCTGAGCATATTGAGATGCTTTTCTGCTCACAACAGTTGTAAATAATGATTATCGGTGTCACAGTAGCCATTGTTTCAGTTTAAACATCCTCTGACCTCTCTCATCAACAAGGCTTTTCCATCTGCAGAACTGCCTCTCGTTTGTTTTTTCTTTCTTTCTTTTTTTGCTATTTGCATCACTCTGTGTGAACCCTCTATTTTGTTTTCGTGAAAATTCCAGGAGATCAGCGCTTTTCGAAATGCCCAAACCAGCCCAGCTGGCACCATGGTCAAGGCCACCGAGATCAGTTTTTTTCCCCCCATTCCGCTGTGTGATGTGGACATGAACTGAAGCTCTGGTATGATTGGCGAAATTAATTAGAAATAGAATGTATTCTGTACAAAGTCTCTGCTTGTTTAACATAAATAAAAATTTTATCCAGAATATTACACGTACAGAGAAATACAGATTTAAAAAAAAAAAATCATTATTAGGCGTCTGGTGCGAGAATTGCTGCAACCCCCCCTTTCACCCCATCCCCCATTTCCAAATATACACGGTCCATGTGTTGCTTGAGTGAACACCGTGAGAGAGAAGCAGGGAGATGCAGAGAGCTAGTGAATACATTCTCGCGCTGTCGATTACCTCAGGACTCGGCTGACAGCTTGACTTCAACTTTGCCTTCATTATCATCACCGTCTCGCTGATTGCGCTTCACACTATGCTTTTCCGCTGCCTGGGAAACGTGCCACTGTAATTTTAGCGCGGTATTTCTTGTAATAAAATCGCATAGGGGGGATAAAAACATTTACGTCTGAAAGCTCACTGGAGGCGACGGTCATGTCTGACACGGAGGGCAGCTTTGACGATCCCTCCTGCCTCTTTCCACAGAGCCCTGTGTCCAACTCGCCAAGCAGGAGACCCGATACGAAAGACACGAAGATCACTGTGAGTACCCTGAGTAGCACCCGACGTAATCTTGTTGCGGTCAAATGTTGCAAGAAAGCAACAGCCGTTTTATGAATGGAGGATATGTTCTTTAGGCGTTAAAGCTTATTCTGCGTACACCATTGGGACAGAAATTTGACATGGAAATTGAGAACAAAACGAGGGAGCAAATGTGATTCCAGCATGTTGCATGACAGCCTTCAATTGGTCGTCTCCAGAATGATTTTATTTGGTTTGAAATATGCATCCTTTGAAATAAAATAGAATCAGATGCGGTGTTTAGAGCAAACAGAAAATTAAAAGAACAGGAAAGTACAGGGTGTTCCATATGGATTCTACTTAGTAATTGTTTTTTTTTTTTTTTACAAAAATATATATCTGAAAAGCATGTATTGATGTGTCTGCTGTCATAGTTCAACACAAGCATGATGCTCAGTTTTTTGTTTGGAAAATGGTCTTGGGACCATGAGATTGGTAGTTCAAATGCAGGTTGAGCTGTTGCTTTGCAGATTTAATTCTGAGCTGGTTACCTCTACTAATATACAAAAGTCTAAGTTAGCGGTTCATAAAAAATTATACCAGATAAATTCAGTAAGTGGGCAAAAGACTGTGGGAGCATAAATGTTAAATTAATTTTTCAGGTAGTCTTTCTGTCTCCTTGAGAAGAGGGTTACACAGTGTGTGTGTGTGTGTGTGTGTGTGTGTGTGTGTGTGTGTGTGTGTGTGTGTGTGTGTGTGTGTGTGTGTGTGTGTGTGTGCATGCTGCGTGTTTGTGTGGTTTGTTGTTTGTATGTGTGCTCTGAGTGCAAGTGTTCTTCATCATTTCCCCAATTTTATATTTGGCCTATTTGGCCAAAAGGCTGTGTGCAAATCAGATGTTAAATTTTTAAAAATGGAGCCATAAATGTAAATTTATTTTCCTTGATGTAAGTTGGCCAATAATAAATATGAAAGCATTTGACCCCTCAGTTACTGCACAAAATATTTGATTCAGATCATAACATAAAATATTGAATTGGCACAAACAAATGGAAAATGTATGATTTTCTAAATATCCCATGCGTAGTGCCTTTCTATAACATAGTATACTCACTGCAGTAGACCTCCCAGTTTTCTGACTGAACAGGTGATGCTGACCATCTCTTCTAATAGTATGGGTGCATCTGACTACCCCTCTCTTTGACTGAACGGATGCACTGGAATGCCTGTGGTCTGCAGATGCAATGAATGTATATGAGCTGTTGTGGTTGTATTTTTACAGTTAAATGAGAAATGATGCACTGTATTGCTTGGCCGCACTATTGTGTTCTCTTCAGTGTGTACTGGGTAAGAATCTAAATGAACAGCCACCGCGATCTAGAGTCAGATTCACAGAGAACATTTTTTTCTATTTGGATCTTAGCGTCTAGACCAACCGGTTTGGAATGATTTAATTTGCGTGTGATAAAGAGAACCCTTGAGTTATGTCTTCTTCTTTAGTGAAGGGTAATTGACAGTAATCGAGGTCCTTTTCTCTGCACATTGATGACCAGCCAAATCTGAGGGGACCATGGGTGTGGATTGTGACTTGGTAGAGGGGCTAGAGAAGGTGTCGCTCATCTAGTTTCCATGGAAACAGAAACGGTGTGACCATTAAGCGGATGTATGAACGGGAAAGACGCTGATCTAACCGAAGATAAAAACACTGTGATGTGCATTGTGTTTTATGGTATGCTCACCTAAAAATCGGTGGACTTCAGCAGAAATGAGAACCCGCTATCTCCAAACACAGAGCAGGCCAAAATGAACAAACACAAATGCGCATCATTTATACAGTGATGCTCAAGCAAATGTATATAAATACACAGGGATACAGAGACACACATGTGTGTAAGTTCTTAAATAAACGCATGTTCATATGGCAAAAAATTAAAATGCTGCATATGTTTGCATACTGTATGTACCATGACTTCAAATTCTGGCCCTGATACCATTTCATGTTCACAACCCACTGACCCATGTAGAACACTTAAGATTTGAGATTTTATTTACTTTGATGTACTTTTGTACAATATTTTATTTTCATGCAATTACTGTATATTACATTACATACAGTATAATTTTCAGCAAAGAAATACTGATTAATTGTCACAAATAAAAAAAGAATAGTTTTTGCTATATTTTAAAACACACCTTGTTTTCTTTTACAACATATGACAACATATTTTTTTGGATCTGCACCAAGAAATGCTCATTGGCCCACACTATTTAAATTCTTGAGTCATTAATGGTCACGTTTTTGTGGCTAGAAATGGGAGGAAAGAAACTTTACATAAACCTAATTTTAAAAGTTAATGTTACAAACAGAAACTAATTTGCTTTGTCATCATATGCATGTTCTCTTAATAATGGGCACTATTGCGTACGAATGTGAAATGATTTCGGAATAATTTGACATTGAACAGAAGATGCGCATTGTTACTTTCGACCCAGACAATCGAGACGAAATAAATACACGGGTGGGTGAAAAATCACACAATGGTATAAACTTATTTGCTGTAATTAAAATGTCTGACAATGCCCTTATCAATATGTCATTCCAGAGATATTATGTCCTTTATCTTGAAAAAAATGATTTAATTTCATTTTCAATTCCAGTTTTCAATTTCATCAGACATTTTACTTCAACACTACAGTATGAACAGTATAGCTGCGAAAGAAAATTTAATAGTATAACAGTGCAAAAATAACACATTTGCTGTATTACAAACATTGTAACAGTTGTGACAGATATGCTCAATGTTACTGTAGAGGTATGACAGAATCACCTATTACTTTTGCAAGGGCGTAGATTCAGTCTGAAAGTTGGTAAAGAGATATGTACTGAGCGCACGCGCAGCACATGTGCTGGAAAAATTTTTGCAACTTTGAATGCAAATATTGCATTCTCCATTAACAGATTATTGTGTGTTTCTTTGGTGTTTTCTATAGTGCTTTGCAAGATGTCTCTGTAATTTTCAAAGATAGATGCCATATTCATAGACGTGTTTTTCTATTTTGAATCCAAATAATTTGAATATGACCTGACAACTGTTATTTATGTTTCAAACATTTCGTGTGTAGCTTAACAACACTGAACAATTGATAAAACTTTTAACAATTTATTAGTAACTTAAGTGGATGATATTATGTTGTATTATTTGTGACTGTCGCAATCATTATATGGTAATTTATAAGCTAGCAAGATAGCTCGCGAAATAGTGATCTTGGTAACTTTACGGTTTGATGCCAGTCAAACAATTAAAGGCTGTGCAAATCAGGCTTGGAAATGCCTTGCTCAGTTTCTATGAAGCCCAACAACCCTTGAGTTAGGCAACAGTTAGCACTAAGAATTTTTGAAGGACTGTTTTCTGCCCCCTACCAAATTTATAGCACAGCAGAACTCAAATTTTTCTATTATTAAACGCTTTCTTGTAAATGTAAAATCTCTAAGTCCGT
The DNA here is from genome assembly GCA_029692085.1 of Gymnothorax javanicus. Classification (NCBI taxonomy): domain Eukaryota; kingdom Metazoa; phylum Chordata; class Actinopteri; order Anguilliformes; family Muraenidae; genus Gymnothorax; species Gymnothorax javanicus. The sequence goes on from CM056206.1 coordinate 37,967,868, forward strand.
GTCCACTCTATCTTCAAACAAAAACTGGGTGCTAGCTAGGTACTCACATCCAGTTGCCATCTGTCTTGCGTTAGCGAAATGGTTGAGATGGAAACAATAAATCAGTGGCCTACAGCCCAAAAAAGTCATTGTGTTGCACATTGCAAGATGAGACAAAAATAGTCCTCAACTATTGGCAGCTTTAACTTTGCCTCATCTTCCTCTCTACTTTTTCTCTAATTGGTGTGCTTTTTCTTTGACTGCATTTTCAGTAATGCTAAGACTGAGAAAGGCTCCAATAGCTAATCAAAATAGCCTACTTGGTGATTTGATTGGTCGTAATTTTTCCCATAAATCTCGACAAAAAGAAAGCAAGATATTTTCCATCATATCAAGAGAAAGTATGCAGCTTAACCACCAATTACAATTTTAAAAAATCAATGATCTAACATGGGTCTAACAGAGACCCGACATACTTTATTTACACGATTATTGAACATCAATAGATTAACATGTAAGGAATGTTACTTCCCATGACTGAGATTTGTTTGGCTTTACTCTCGTTTATATTACAAGAAAACTCTTCATTGATCAATGCAAAGTACAGCGCTGAATGAATCATTTCATCCCTTCCCGCAAGTAATTGTCTTTCTTTCGACTTTGACAACTGCACTGAACATTTCACCACAGCCTCAGATGCAATTTGACCACAAGTACCCAGCACATGTGGCCTCAGATGCAACTGCACCTCGGTGTTTCCACTACTAGTGGGCAAGTTTTTCAATATCTGCTATTTTTTGAAATTTGTCTACTGTTCACAGCCTTCATTGACTGAAGCAAATCACCTCAGAGCACTCGCAAACCCGCTCAAGTTCTGGTAGAGTGGACAATGCAACTAATTGCGTGGATATAGCTATGTTAGCTTGCTAGCCAGTTCAAAATCTTGTCTATTCTGTGCACTGTGCTGTTTTCTTGAAACGTTAGTTACGTGACTACAGTCGAGATAAACACTTTAGATTAAACCATTAACTGTCTATGAATTGGACAAAGCCACTAACCACGGATGCATGAATATTTCATTGGACTGGGGCATGTTTCATTTACAATGTTGCCTTTCTTCCATTTTCCCCATTGATCGAAAGTTGGTTGGGATATTCTTGCCATGTTCAAAAAACTACCCAAACCCATGCCTATGTACTATTGTCTTGACAATGACATCTACTGTAACTGTTAAACCTGGCATCAGGATTTGGTAGAGTGCCAAATAATCTGCCAAATAATCATGATTATGACTCATGAATCAATAAACACAATTTGTCATTCAAAAATTACCTCTTGAGTGATCCAAAGCACCCTTTATGAGTAAAAGTGTGAAAGTTTGACGTATCCATGTGATTTTTTTGTGGCTTTGGTAAGTGCTATATGCTCATGCCGTAAGGCATGTCAGAGTTGTCTGGGCTCCGAGTAAATCCCTGTGTTACTTTTGTACCTCTTCTCCTCTGCAGTTAGTAAGTGTAGCAGAGAGTCTGTTTTTGAAGTGGGAAGAGACATAGATGTCACCTATATTTTTATGCTTGATTCTACTCAATATGAAAACAGATTTGAGACTTTGTTGGACAAACCAAACCAAAACAATACTTTGTTTTGGGGGTCTCCATTTAGTCTGCCATGAATTACGTTTTTATCAATTGGATTTGCTTTACATGAAGCGTGTTGGATTTAATACAGTGATGGCTCTTGAAATAATTCAAAGGCACATGCCATGTTTTTCAAAGTATGACACAATATACAGTTTATTGTATTCAATATGCTGTTGTTTATATCTCCAGTATGGTTAATTTGTACCATTAACAAAACTAGGGTGATAATATTTTATTATTTGAAATAAGAGGTTAGACAGGTGTGTGTGTGTGTGTGTGTGTGTGTGTGTGTGCGCGCGTGTGTGTACATGCAGAGTGATTTTGTGTTCTTCACTCTTCCCAAGGTTTATATTTGGCCAACTTGTAAATACTTTTTCCTTGTTGTAAGTAATAATAATAAATCATAAATATGAAAGTATACCCAGATACAGGACACACAATATCTCGGTCAGTGCATATCACAAAATATAAAATGGGGCATAAATGTTTTTGTGAATATTCCATGTGCACTGCATTTTTTTAAATAACATTATATTTACTGCAGTTGTCCCTCCTGTTTTCTGACTGAATAGATGAGGCTGAAAATCTCCTCTAATTGTGCGGGTGCAGCTGACTGCCTCTTTGCATGTGATAAAATATTTGTTAAATCATTAATATGACATCAGGTTATTTAATCAAATGCAGTCTATATTGACAAACCTAACCAATAAATTTCGTGAATTTAAAAACTCTGGCCAGATCCAAGTAAAAGAGGGTGCCTGGTCAGCCTAAGCAAGGCTGAAACGCTAGTGCCATTTGCAAAGCTAAACTAGGGAAAGCAGCATCCAAACAGAGAAGGACAGGGAAGTTTAGAGGTGAGATATAAGTTGAAGATTCTTTTACAGGTGGTTGTTGGATTGTCAGTTGCAAGCTGCAAACTGTTGCTTGCCTAAAATCGCCAGCCAGTTGTGCTCAGCTCCCCATTTGCTTTCTGCAGATGGAGCTGCTCTGCTTCATGAGATGCATAGTGAAAAGGCATGTTGAAAAATGACTCCTCCTCACCCATTTTTGATTGGGTGCCTAATAAGATCCAATCACATCTAATGGTGCTATCAGAATGCATCCCAATGCAAATAGTCATTACTGTGTGCAGCTGCTTCAGAAGACCCAAAGAAGAAGAAGCTGTGGGGTATCAGTTAGTCACAGGGTCAAGACCGTAGCCATAGAGATAACTTAGTAATTGGCCCTATCCAGGGGCCACATGAATCAGAGAAGATTTTCATGTGTTTTGCAACAGATTTTCAGGGAGTCTTATGAAACCACCTTATGAGCAGAAAAAAAAGAATATAAAGAGTAATAATGGACCACAGTGATGATGATTATTATAGTTGTCATTATCATTGTCATCATCTTCTTTTCTTGCCACAATACTGTAACTAGACTGATGGGCTTTTTTTATCTGTAGTTAGTTAGTAAGATGGCCTGATAGAGGCTGAACCCTGTGTACTAAAAGCCAGTGCTGCGGTGCAACATCCTATACTTGGCATGGAATGGCCCCTTATTATTAACAGTTTTGTTTTTGTTGTTATTATTGTTTATTGTTTTATGTATTTTTTGTACCCTTAAAGTCTGAGCAGAGAAAAAAAAAACAATATTGCCAGCTGGGTTGTAATGGTCACCCACAGGTCAGAAAAGTTGCCTCGATTGGCCACATAATGCTGCACCTGTGAGCCAAAACACGTTTTGGTCTTAAACTCTTGAGCTGTTCGGCCTGGAGTCAAAACTCTTTTTTATATGAAGTCTCTGACTCCAGCTCCACAGAAATGCCTCTTGGACCAAAATAATGCGCCGTATTGGCTTTTCCTCCATTTTGATTTTTTTTTTATTTTGAAAAACATTTTAAAGCTGTTTCCACCTAGACAGTTTGGCTAATGTATACAGAATTTGGTACACAGCATCTTCAGACCAATATCTCTAAAGGAACACTCAAATGTTATGGGAAACATATCCTTTATATGACTTGCCCCGACTGAGACAAGATGTCCACACCATTTTTGCCTCTTTTCATCCAGAAGTTCAGTTCCAATGGGTAGCATTTCTTCTTATCTGAGGATAACGACTTGAAGTCTATTGGAATCATTAGCCTAATTCCAACTTGGAAAAATTAGCTGTACAGCAATTCTGTATACACAGTATATCATGTGTATTATACTTTAAATACAAGTCATAGAAAAAAAAATTAGAGTAATTTTAGGGGACGTTAGATGGTTGGAACTACAGTATGGCTGCTGAACACATGTATTTCTTCTGTGTAGAGCAGTGATCCATGCACCACTGAAGGTAGATTCTGGGTATGTGTATGTCCTGGATAAGACTTTTAACTGCATCCAGTGGTGAGGTTCTTGCTTTGTAGTTCCAGGGATTTGGGGACAATGTCATCACCCCTTTGTCACCACTGTACTGGGCCATCTCTGGGCAAAGAGCAGCACCCGTAAGCCACCCATTGCAGGGTACAATACTGCTGCACTGTGGTATAGATCCATAGTAGGATCAAGTGGATCGTGGTGAGACCCCTGTATAACTCCTTGCCTGGGTGTAGTAGAGGACCTCTCCCATGGCTCATCACAGCTGCAGCCTGTCTTCTCTCTCGGTGTCTTGACTATGTCTTCCCCAGGATCCAGAGAGTGGAACGGTCAAGATTGGTTCTGGTTTGCACACTCGGCTCCATTACTCACACACACTGGTAAATAGAAGCTATCCCAGGGATTGTAGACCCTGCTTTCATATACAGGGCTCTAACTGATGCTCAGGAACCAGCGAGAAGGGAGCAAAGTACGGATACTACTGTGTATAGGGCAGTCAACGCGCTGTCTCACCTGGCAATGGTGAGAGGTACCTGAAAACCAGGGTTTCAGTGCCCTCTGCATTGCCAAACTATTCTCAGGTTTGCATGTTGGTAAGTATAGACTTGTCAGTGACAAGGATTGCACTGAGTGCCATACTGCTTTTGTTGCGAATGAGCTGAAGCATCTTGGTATTAATGTGACTGCACTCAGTGTGACAGGGTTACCTGACAAAGCACAAGTGCCTGATGCAAACGCTAGATACTCCTTCTTTTGGAGAGGGCCTTCTGATGCAGCCCGGCACATCCATAGAATTGGATCTGCCATTCGCTCCTATTTTGAAATCTTAAGGAGCTTCCGATAGGCATTAATGAGCGCCTTATATTTGCGTGACGGGAACTTGTGATCAGTACTGTTCAGTCATTACAGCCTAGGACCAACCTTGGATGCAAACAGTGATGTAAAGGAAGCCATTTAAAGCAGCTCTCAATCAACTTCTCACGGAAATTCCTGCTGCTGACTACTTGATATTACTCGGTGACTTTAATGCCCATGTCAGACCAGATAATCACTTCTGACCTGCCACTGGATCCAACAGAAAGCATAAGACGATCTTGAACATACTCCTGCTACTTAGTGAATACATAGAGCATTATCTTGTCATGACTAATACTCTGTTTTGCTTGAAAGACTCCTCCAAGGGAACATGGCGACATCTGTGCTCACATCCTTAGCTCATTTTTTTTACCAGGTGATCACAACATTGTGAGATAGGCAGCAGCTTCTTTAATGGTCATCACTGGCTCAAGTCTGTGTTCAGACTGAAATTTTGTAGAAGTACCTACAATAACAGTCTCATACTAAACATTGAAGCCCGCAATCTGCTGGAAGTTAAGCTTGATCCTTATGCATCACTATACAACAAACTTTCTGCTGTAGAGGAAGCACAACTTATTGACGATACCTGACACACTCTCAAGAATGCTATCCTTAATGCTTGAGATGAGACGATTGGACCAAAGACCATCAAGACTGATTTGATGAAAATGATGAAGAACTGCTCAAACCTATTAGAAGATATTGACCTACCTTCATCAGCTGGAAACATCCAAAGACAGTCGGGCAAAATCTGACTTCAGGAGGTGCACTAGAGAACTCAAAAACTAGTGATGCAAGGCGAAATGAAATGAATTTCGAGACCTTTCAGACACTCTCAAGAGTCATGCCTTCTTTACAGCAACAAATATGTTATACTGTCCTAAACTATAGAAAAAGCGTGCAAGTCTCCTAGGAATGGTTAAGCATCAGAACCTTATTGGATCCTTGCAGAAGTGATCAAATTCAATGGACTCAAACTGACTTACCGACTATTTTCGCTTTTCCAGAGATTCTGGAAAGAAGCGCAAATTCCCTCTGACCTTTGAGATGCCCTAATTGTGACTGCGTATAGTGCAACTTGGTCAAAGGTCCTGGTAAAGTCTTCAATAGCAAGTTGATGACTCAGAAACAATGGGAGGCATCATCCACTCAATATTTGGCTGATCTGCTTGGACGTTGTCATCGCCGCTTGCGATTATTAATATTATTATTAGTGCTGTTGTTTTGTTGTTATAATCAATGTAGTTTGTGTATTAAGTGAGCTTTTTTGATTGTCAGTGTGAAGTTATGGTACATTGATCAGGTGGACAATTTTAGCAGGGTATTTGAATGCCAAAAGAACTTGGAATTCATTTTGTTCTATCCTCATCAATGACCTTCGCCCCCTTGGTACCTTGTTATTCTCACGTCTGAGGTGATGGTCGGTTACAGAGATCAGAAACCACATTCCTTTTGAAAAGCATTTCCATCACTTTGACATTGCTTCCGGTCTCCATTGAACTTAGCAAATAGCATGTTTCACCTAACTGGCTACATTTTAGTGATGTTTAAGCATTTTTATTTCTCACTACTTGAAATAGCTTTCAAACACAGCTTGAAAATTAATGTTGTATGATTTTTTTTTTTTTTTTTTGAAGGGACACTATTTAGAGAGCCCTTTTAATGGGATTCTAGAAATCTATGAGTGCTTATGATTAGGATTTCTGATTGAATATTAATTTTTGTGATTGCTCATCTTAAGAGGTGTTTGATGAATGAAATGGCTGGGAGAAGGTAGCTTATCACAATGAAAATGAGGCAAATAGATATATAAACTACCAATGTCATGGCATGTGGATGAATGTAGGAGTCTAGTGGTGTAGTATTGTAAAAATTGTGCCTTTTGAGCTCATACAATTTGTCTCCTAGCAACAGTAGCCAAGCACCCCACAGTCTCAACTATAGTGGAACGATCCACTATGTCTTTATAGATGTATGTTTGTTGATACATGGGTGTTTGGTCATATTGTTTGCAATAGTCGCGCTGTGTGAGTATATTGGTGCATGAGTGTGAAAGAGAAGAATTGGGTGTACGTGTGATGGAGTAACAAATCAAATTTTGTTCATTTTATCTGTGAGTGAAAAAAAATGTAGGGAAAGAGGGAGGAGAATATGAGAACGTGTGTGTGGTTGCATGTGAGTGTGCATGTTGAAGGAGACAAATACAAGAGTGGTGGTGGGGGTGGATATGCGTGAGACAGGGCCTTGAGGGTCAGTCCTCTGTTCAGCAGTGAGTAGTAGGGGAAGTCAGAGGCAGTGGGTGTTTTTGTAATTATATCCTGCTGCTCATTCCTCCATCTGAGGTATTCTCTGCTTCATATAATGTCCATCGATCAACTCTTTCATCTGCACGCTCACCAAGCTCCCCATTCATCCCGACGCATTTAAAATAAACTTTCCAACAAACAAGGCAAAGATTATCCCTAACTTACAGGGGTGGATTTATATTTAAACACAGAGAGAATTGCCACTCTTGCTCGACAAGGACTGATCACAAACCTGCCAGTTACATGTTTGATGCAGCTATTACCTTCCGGTTACAACCCCGTCAACATATTTAGCATTGTCTGTGGCGGAAATGCAAACCAGGTGTAGGGCTTGGGTATTGGTCCGTACAGGTTACGCACCAGTTCTACAGCTACTACACCAAAAGCGTTTTTGGTAGAAATGCAGCTTATTTGTTTGTGCATGTGCATAAATGTATGCATATGTGTGTGTGTGTGTGTGTGTGTGTGTGTCTTTGACTTGGCTTGGTGGGCTTGCAGATGGTGTATATTGTGTAATTACTGTTTTGAGGCTTCGATGGACCTCAGGGCCTTGCACATTGTCAAGACTTTCCCCTGAGGGGAGAGGAGAAGGAGTGTCAGTTACAGGGTGCCCAATTACTGTTTGGGTACAGCTCCACAGGAGGTTACTCATAATGCCCCCCACCCCACTCTGGTTGTCAGCCACCGTGGCGCTGCTCATTAGTATGTGACTGATGTGCCGCTTATCTTTTCATATTTTAAAATGTTGAACTTACAAGAGCACTTTCTGATTTGTGTACCAGACTCGAGCTACAGTGATGTTTATCAATTTTTTCCTGATTTGGTTGTTTGGGATGTACCAATACAGCTGTGTTCAATGGTTTTTTCCTTTATGACTGTTACATCAGCTACTAATGACAGTGGATAAAAATTAAAATTAATTGATGTGCATTATATTATGATAAAAAGAAATGCTAAAACAAATAGATGTTTTATTGGTTTCCCGTCCAGTTCCTTTCAAAGAAAAGAAACCCTTGGACGTGATTGTTTAGGTTGTACATCCCAACAAGCAAGTCCCATGAAAATGGTTTAAAATCATTGTATTTCTGGATTTTGGTACACAATTCTGAAAGTGCTCTTGTAATTTGAAAATTTTAAATAAATGTAACAATTCCCATTCTCCCTTTATATATTGTATGTATTTAGCAGTTCAGATGTTAGGGACCTTCATTGTGGAAGGAAGCTACGCTGATGTTTGCTGTTGTCGTGTTGAAATAAGCAGCAACATCCCTGAAAGGACATCACCTAAAGACAGCAGAAGTTGTTCAAAAATGACTAGATTTCCTTTAGCATCAAAGGTACCACCATAGATGTTCAAGTTCCCCATGCCTTGGGCACTGACACACTCTCATACCATGACAGACACTGGCTTTGAACCTTATTTTGGTAACAGTCCAGATGGTGCTTTTCTTCTTTGGCCTGGAAAACACAATACCCATTATTAACATAAACAACTTAAATGGGTGACTTGTCCAGCAAAAGCACATTTCCACTGAGCATCTGTCCATTTCAGAAGAGCTCAAGCCCAGAGAGGACAACAGTGTTTCTGGTTGTTTTGACATATATGGCTCACTTGTTGCATAGTATAGTCCTCAGTTGCTTTTGTGGATGTTATGATGAATGGGGGTCCCATCTCATGTGATTATATTCATCACGAAAGCATGTTGGTATTTTAGTGCAGTGCCGTCTGAAGATCAGGGGCACCCAGTATTGATTTTAAACTTCATTTCTCCAGATCGACTGCATGTTTTTATAGCATCATGCACTGTTAAAATTGTTGTTTTGTTGTTATTATTCAAATCATACAGTTTTTTGAGAAGTGGCAAACCTCAACCACTTGTTGCTTGTAAACAAGGGGGCCTTTAGAGGATACTACTTTTATATCCAAGCATGATAGTATCATTTGTTCAACACCTGTACTCCTATTCTTCATTATTCCAACACTTCTAGACCCTCGTATTGACCCTATCACAACCTTTTTTGGAATATGCTGCAGGCATCAAAATAAGAATAGCAGGAACAATGAAGGTGATAATTCGATTTTTTTTTTTTTTTTTTGCCTTGTTCTTTCTTCACTGTCATGCAGGTCAAAGACAATTTATAAATCACTGCTTTCTGTTTATACTCGCATTTACCATAATGTCTCAACTTTCTCAGGAATGGAGTTGGGAATACTTGAAAGACAGCTTATTAAATTGAGCGTAATTTACACTCATATGGAATGATCCATGAACAGCAGGAATTACAGTTCTTCGAAATGGGTTCACTGTCTAAAAGTCTACGGACGTCAATGTATTCAGCTTGAATAGCACAGCTCTACCTGCAAGCTTCTCATTGTTGTTTATTAAATTTTTTTGGCTGTATACAGGTTACCTCATGTGAAATGATGTAAGTAATGTTGGAGTTCCTCAGCGAAAGATGCAACCGACGATTGATTGCACATCATTCTGCGTTGGTTGCGCGCTCTGTGTCACATTTGCTGAATACAAATGTTTATCACAGAAATTGCTCTTAAAACATGTTATATGTACAGTGAAGTTGGTTGAAATACAGAAATCCAGTCTCTCAAACAGCCAAGCGGGTCCCTGTTTGCCCCTGCTGGCAAGACATCAAGATGAACAGAGACAAAAATAGTGTCTCAAAAATATCCCAACATTGGTCTCCCACCTGCGCAGTATTTTTCATTGTAACACCACAAACTCTGCTTGTTCCACTTTTAATGCTGTGGTTGCTAAACCAGGATCTGTCCCTAAAATCAGAATTTCTCATATTTGCACAAATCGATGGATCTGCCCTTAAGAAACCCCTCTACATTTTATCTTCATTAAAAAATGAACCTCTGTTTCTGTAGAATGCATGCCGTTTCACGCCCTGGTACTCGCAGCCATTCTCTCTCTCTCCCTCTCTCTTGTTCATACGAACACAAATGCATTCTCATTATTTTTGCTCTGCCAAACACAGACACGCATTCACACACATGAATTCACACATTCTCAGTATGTTGTTCTCTCTCACACACAAGTGCGTACATTCCCTTTCTCTGACTCAAAGACACAAATTCACACATTCTCATTTTCTTGCTCATTTTCATCCTCTCTTGCTTGCTCTTGTAAACACACACTTTAATCCAGGCATTCTCATCCATCACTGTCTCTTTCACTCACACACGCGCACACACACACACACACGCACACACATACACACACACATACATGCACATGCACGCACGCACATTCTTCTCTCCTGCTCTCTCAAACACAGAAACTGGCAAATTCTCATTATCTCTCTCCCACTCTTTGCTTTGCTCACGAATGTGTGCTCTCTCACTCAGGTACAATTGTTATCATTACAGCCCCTGCAGCCATCTTCTCCTCCTTCCCATGATGCAGTTCTGCTTCCTCTGCTTGGTCTCTGATGCTTATCTTTTCTTCACCTGCAGATAAACAGTGTTACCTTTCCTTTGCCCTCCACGGCGCCCGAGCAGCCACTGCTGAAACCTGGAGACTGGAGCTACTGCGACTATTTCTGGGTAAGAGGTCAGGCTGCCTTTCTGCCTCGTTATAGTGATGGGGAAGACAGGCTGTCCGTGGGTAAGAGGAGGAGCTTGTCTCTCTGTGTCGCCATAGCGACAGCACAGACAGGTGGCACGGCGGACTGAGCCCAGATCTTCTTCTGGTGCCAGGGCCTAGTTTCCTTCAGTGTTTGTTTTCAGAGAGTCGTTCGCTCTTGTGCCTGATTGAATTATTCATAGAAGCATATTGCCCTGTGCTAAGTGCAGCTTATGCAGAACAGGTAGATATGGAAACATAATTTCACACCCCCAGTGGGTGCAGCCTCTACACTGGCCTCTTCCATCATTCCATTGCCCCGCCTCCTGTTGATGGGCTGGCATCTTACTGAGCTGGCCAAACATATCCTCCGCAAAGTGCCTTTGTGTGAATAAATGACTTCAGTTCCTTTATAACAAACAGATGCATCGATACACACTATATGTTTGTGGTCATACACATAGACTGTATAAAAAGATGGACGAAGCGACCGTGAAGTCACCCATTGGTTTCAGCATGCCATTTAGGAAGCCTCGATTTTGGCAATTTTAACAGCGCCATTTTGTCATTATGAAACCGGATGTGATTCCTATTGGACGAGACCGTGAATTGAAGATCCAGGGAGGAGCGAGGGGTGGATCTACGGGCTGATCTGACTGTATCTGGCGAGGACCAGAGGACAGCCACGCCACAAAAGCATATTATGGCTTTATCCTTTATTCTAGTCTATTTTGGACCATAATTTACAAAAATGAACACCATAATATATTGAAGAAGACTTGATACTTGCAATAGATACCATAAAATAATGTGGAAAGTCATTATTGAAATAGTAATTCATGTGGGAAAGTAGGGTCATTTTCTCATTGACTTCCAAAGCATTGACACAAGGTTGACAGAACATAACAAAGCAATGTGAAGGATGGAGCCTTAGTCATCGGAAGCTTTTGGTTGTAGTTTTTACTGCCAACGGTGGCCCAACCACCACCTGTTAAGGTTAGGTGAAGGGGACAATTGCTTTTCCACATGGGTGATGTCATATAGGTGCAAGATAGTCTTTTTCCTTCAATAAATGAAACGGTCATTTATAGGCTACATTTTGTATTTCCTCATGTTCTCCTTATCTTACCTTTTGTATGAAGGTCTGAAACCCTTTATTTTTACAAAGTTTGGAGGACAGCAAGCACTCCATGCACGTGCATATATTTCCAAACCCATGCAGACCATTGCATAAAATCCTAGCTAACACGTAGTTCACTAATGCTCAGTCCTCCGTGTATACACACACATGCAGGCATGTAAACACACACACTCACAAACCCACACACACAAATAGAGAGCTGCAGTCTGTTTTCAGTGCTTTTTTCTTTTCTCACACTCCCCCAGGCTGATAAAAAGGATCCTCAGGGAGGGGCATGCATCCCTGGCTTTGAGGTCCTGCTTCAGAAACAGCTCAAGGGCAAGCAGATGCAGAAAGAGATGGCTGAGTTTATGCGGGAAAGGTGTGTTGGCTTGAACAAACCAGGAATGAACCCAGTGTTCAATTTTCCATAAAGAAAACCTCAATAATTATCACTTGTAGGCCGCTTGTAGTATCAAAGATGTTTTGCATCAGGAGTGGTAAAGAAATGAAATTGTTTTGCTACTGCATGACTTGTATTCTTTCAATCAATCTGTGCCTTTATTTGGACTAATAAGTAGATGCAAGTACTGCATTTATTTTCAATTTGTGCTCATGTTTTTGCTCTTTTGAACTCACTAAACTGCCCTTGTAATTGCTGATTTGCATTTCGTTGTGAATCAGTGGTTGGAATTGAAGAATTCTTCTGTTTCCTTCATGAAAACAAAACTTGCGCAACTTCGTGGTGCGTTTCAAGAGAAGAGACGGAGTCAGATTCGGTGTTAGAAAACACAGTTAAAAAGAAACTGAGTTTATTCGTCGTCTCGACCAGCGCAGTGTCCAGTGTAATTATGATCTGACTGCCTTCATTGGGATACAACAGGGTTTAAATATTCATTGTGAACAAAAGATATTGGCCGAGGAGTTTCGCTATGGTGCAGAAACAATAGGGCCTGATTAACTCATTGGGTTAAACACAGATGACATTGTCTCAGTGAATACAGTACATAACCCATCAGTGTGTTCCTGCTTGACTACATCAACCCAGCAGTGGGCTGAAACTGCCTTGATTAAGTAGTAGAGCGAGACAGAATAGCTGGTTGTAAAGATTCTAGATTACTGCCAACAGAACGCCATATATCACTATATATGCTATGAACACTAAAATCTAACAGTTTCCCCCTCTGATCATATGATCACTCACATCTATGATCAAATGATAATTACAGAAAGGTATAAACTTGCAGGTTCGGAATACTGGGTGACATGTATATTGTAAGCCATGGGAATACAAACACTGCCCGTAAAACTCTGATTGAAATAAACACGGTGGAATGAATGTACAGTCTCTGGTTCCTTGGGGGCAAGAGTCTGTTGGCTTCCACGGATGTGTAATGGGTTATATATGTTTTTGAATGTCTCTCCTTGCGAGCCATGACACTTCGGCTCCAGGTGGGCGCTTGTTTCCGGATCGGTCCTCCTTCATCTGCATTCTATCAAGGGGAGAGAGGTGCAGCAGTACCATCCAGAACACAGCATTTGAAGGTTTCTCTAATACATGAAATAAGTGAGTTCAACGCATGGAAACAAAAAGGAAAGTGGAGACCCCAGCCGAACAGAACAGAAGAAGGGAAATCGTCGGGCCAACCTTGCGATGGGCCGTCGGACCCAAAGGTTCCCTTAAACAAAAGAAACATACATTTTAAACAAACCAAAACCGAAAACTGGACTACTGGTAATCTCCAAAAATAACAAAAAACCATGCGTTGATTGACAATAAGAAGTCATTACTATGTTGGTGCACTGTGAACGACAGCAGAAGTGTTTTAAGAGCTGTTATAGGAGCAGATTCTCAATTTCAAATACAAAACAAAAATATTAAACATTTCAAATACAATACAAAAAAAAATATTCCATATTTCAAGTGAAATGCTTTGTTTCCGTTATTGCATCGAGGAAATATGCCTTCTAACAACTTGCACAGCCTAGGTGTATGGAACACAAACAACCTGCAGTCTAAGAAGTGCATTGCTCATGTGCCAGCAACAACAATTAAACATCAGCATACACTTAAAAATCCTGAACATTTTGATTACACAGAACGTACATCAACAAAACCAATCAAACATCGACTTAATCGTAGTCCTCGTTTCAAAAAATGAAGGTCGGCAACAGTATGTACGAGTGGTACAATTCATATTGTTAATGTTGCTGGAAAGATTTGAGTCAACAGTCCCTCAATATGACTCATCTTTTTCTATCAAGAATTTGGTTGCCTTTTTCAAATTTAAATTCAGACTCCCATTTTTTTCCTGCTCTTAGGGTGCCCACTGTCTAATGTACATGGTCGTCTGAAAAAGTAAGGGGGAGGTTTGCCTCTACCAAGTGACCAGCATTTGTCCACTGTGTGGCCTTCTTTCCGACACGTTTCGCAAAACCTCTCACAGTTAACTTCGCAGTCTTTGACAAAGTGGCGGGGATTCCCGAAAACACGGCAGTTCTTTTCTCTGGGTAGAATCGTTGTTTCGTGTACTGGTGCGAGTGGGAATTTGAAAGTACAGTCAGAATTGCTCTGCCTTACGGGTTTATGGTTGGAGTGCATTTCGCCTTCGACCCGTCTTTGCGTTAACACTCTAAGCGGGGTTACCGCCACCAAATTATGGTCAGATGCCTCGCTGTCACTTCTGGTCCACTTGTCATTACGAGCGGAGGGCGGAACTGACATTGCGGTCACCCCACTACCAGGCACCAATAACTGCCCGTTTTGCAATAATTTGATTCCATCTTTTAAAGCAGCTATTTCCGCGTTTTTCTTAGCCACCTTTGCTTTGACGCTTTTTAGTTCTATTGCCAGCCTCTTTACCTTTTCTCTCTCAGTGTGAAGGAGGCGGTCGGCTTCGGCCTTGGCATGGATTTCGTTTCGCCTTTGCATATTATTCACAATTAGTAGAGCAATGGGGAGTTTACGTGTATCGGGCACGCGTTGGAATTTGCCAAAAGCCTTCTTAATGTCCTCCAAACTCCAAACCTTATTCTCATTGACTTCAAACCCGTATTTATTTCGAAGGTACTCGTCCACGTTTTCCAACTTCAAATGGGAGTGAATGAAACCTTCAGTCTCTCTAATAATGAGATTATTAGCAACTTCAGGTGCGGCTCTACCACCCTTTTTGGAGGTAGGGACCTGGGTTTTGTCGCGTCTGCCAAACATGATTTCAATTGCGAAGTCAGTGAACCAACCAATACTGAACCGTATAAACTTCTAAGATAATTGAAATTATGCTATCGTCACTTACCAGGAGGACAACCCAATCAATCTTATTTATTCAAAGGAAGTAAAAAAATAACGCTGTTATTGATTTAAGGACGTTCAATAAGTCGGCTTAATGTTAATTGAAACAGACTACAATCCTGTTCCTATACCCTACACTAATGGCACAATTTTATTTTAGCACTCTGGATCTATTACGGATTGTAGTAGCCTACTTAGGTTTTTAGGGTAAACACAACAAAGACAAACACTTAAACGTTCACAGAAACCGAGCAGCACCACTGCTCAAAACGGACCCCGAATAGGTCTTCCACGCGTCGCGGGTTAAGCAAGTAGCGCACCGGCGCTTGAATCTCAAACGCCGCCACAAACACCCTGTTGCAGTCAAAAGTCCTCTGAAAACTTTTGACCGCTCAATGGAGGATTCCTTTAATCTACTTCTTTCAATTAAAAGAGCGTGCCTTGCTTCCCGAACTGAGCAAGACCCTGAGTTAACAAGTAATGCACCAGCGTTAAAACATGAACACTGCCACAGACACCCTGTTGCAGTCAAAAGTCCTCTGAAAACTGTTGTCCGCTCAATGGAGGATTCCTTTAATCTACTTCTTTCGATTAAAGAAACGTGCCTTTTTCGCCCATACAACTTGGATCCCTGACGAATAACGTCTTATAGCCTAGAATTAATATTCTAATGCTTGCCCCCAGCAAACACCCTTGCCTCCCGCAAGTAATATTAATTTCTCAGACTTCACAGAATTAATATTCTAATGCTTGCCCCCAGCAAACACCCTTGCCTCCCGCAAGTAATATTAATTTCACAAATTTATGACTCACGCACGATCAACGCACTTGCCTCCCGCAAGTACTATAATGTGAGTTTCACATACTCAATATGCTTATTCAACAAACAAACAGACGTGAACGAACGCGAACGAACAAACGAATGCGCTGATCACCACAACATGAGGCCTTCCCTTGAATTACAACCACGCCAGCCGCGATTCTATCCCTAGTTTCTTATCGAGCGAAGGTAATTAGCACCAAGACACTCTCAAAACTTCACCGCTACGCGCAACTTCTGGTTGCTGGAGTGACAGTCCGCTGGAACAGTTCAAGTTTTTCCAGATGCCGGGGAAAATCTTGGGCCTTGGTTATCTTTGTCGATCTCGGTGGAGCCTCCAACTTAAGAATTCTTCTGTTTTCTTCGTGAAAACAAAACTTGCGCGACTTTGTGGTGCGTTTCAAGAGAAGAGACGGAGTCAGATTTGGTGTTAGAAAACACAGTTAAAAGAAACTGAGTTTATTCGTCGTCTCGACCAGCGCAGTGTCCAGTGTAATTATGATCTGACTGCCTTCATTGGGATACAACAGGGTTTAAGTATTCATTGTGAACAAAGGATACTGACCCAGGAGTTTCGCTATAGTGCAGAAACAATAGTGCCTGATTAACTCATTGGGTTAAACACAGATGACATTGTCTCAGTGAATACAGTACATAACCCATCAATGTGTTCCTGCTTGACTACATCAACCCAGCAGTGGGCTGAAACTGCCTTGATTAAGTAGTAGAGCGAGACAGAAAAGCTGGTTGTAAAGATTCTAGATTACTGCCAACAGAACGCCATATATCACTATATAAGCTATGAACACTAAAATCTAACAGAATACATTTTTGTTGAATAGTGTGTCAGATTTACGGTAGGATGTCCTGGTGCCCCCAGCCTTGCTTCAGCATGGGTTCCCTCCCTTTCCAGGATAAAGATTGAGGAGGAATATGCTAAGAACCTATCAAAGCTCTCCCAGATTCCCCTGGCAGCACAAGAAGAAGGGTGAGCTCCACCACCATGCCCCTTAAGAACGCCTTCATTTGCTCTTAACCTAAGTCAAGTAGTATATAGAACAACAAAATATTTAGTCAATGGTCTATGTTCACTTGTTTGACAAGTCCAGGATCGTAGAGTTCTCCTGGTCATATTATTTGTCTGTACTCAAGCCATAGAGGTGAATTAAACTGTGGTTACGCTTGCAGTCATCGATAGTCTTCGGCTGTTGGATGAATACGCATCTCTGTGTCTGAGTTTGCCTTCTTCCTGACCTTGCAGCACGCCCACCATTTGTTTCTATTTCAGTTGATACTTTATTTATGGTTGTTTGTTATATTTATGTGCCGAGTGGTTCCCTGCTCGGAGTGTTGTTTTGGAATTAATTGTTCCCCTGGCCTACCCCAGACAGCCCACCCATTGACCTCTGCCTCATTGTCACATTTAAATTCCCCATTCCATATCCACCTGCACAGTCCTACATTAACCACTATGTCCCATCCTTAACACTTTAACTCTTTCCCAACTGGCGTACATGAGGACAAAATGGCTGAGGAAAAACACTTCCACACCAAAAAAAAAAAAAAATTATTAAAATATTTTATTTCTGTCCATGCCTTTACGATACCTCTTAAGACAGCTTGGAACTTGGGCCTTCTTTTTGACCGCTACTTTTCTGGACTACTGTTTAGGTCCCTGACCTTCTCATAATCCCAAACAGATTCCATTTTGGTGTGACTTTCCATTATTTTGATCTATGTATTTCAAGTGATGATGAGCGAAAACAAAACAGTTGCAGTGTATGCACAATGTTCACCATGTGCGAGCAATGGTAAATTAAGGATTTTTCTTGAAAATGACATTTTGTGCTTCGTGGAGCCAAACTATTCTGAAGGTAGTGAAACATGGGGTCTCATCAGAAAGAGCAGATTCTCAGCTGTCTTTTGATGTATTACACAAAGTAATCTGATGTTATAAGGAAGCAATACAAGGAATGTTTGGTAACTTTTCTCGCTGGTCATATCTGACTCGGATTTGGCTGTGCCATTGGGAAAGAGTTAAGGTGCCTCATCATGAATATGTGATTTGAATTTTATTAGTGAAACATATTAATTAATGCTAATGTAGCAATCCTTACTACATACCTTGTGATAAATACTCTCAAAGCCTTTGAAGCCACTCCAAGGCCCTGCAGATTTTCTCACCATCAGAAGTATGCTGGCAGAGTGCCCAGAAATCTGCTCTCAAACAGTGGTTTTGAGGCATCGAAGAGAGGTTGATTCTTACATTTACCCCTAGCTGTGACTTCTCTCTCCCTTCAGTACACTTGGAGACTCATGGGCTCAGCTAAAGAAGAGCTTGGCAGACGAGGCTGATGTCCACATGAAGTTCTCTGCAATGGTAATGTTCAGGTTTGGTAGGAATGCTTCCCCCAGGGTGTGAACATTTGTGGGCAGGAAAATGGGCCAAACTCAAAATGCCAAAATATGCAGCTTTTATCGGCCTCAATAACAATTCATTGGTCAGGAAATGAGCAAGAATTAAACAAATAGATAAAGTAACATTTGACTTCTTTAAATCCGTCGATTTGCTGTATGTTAAAAGTGCTGTCTTTTAGTCTGTTTTATTATTATTAGCACATTTCAAACAAAATGCGGAGTTGTGTGTTTTATAATAAAAGCAGGATGGATGGGTTGCATTCTTGGATCTGGTCGGATTCAAAATTGACTTTCAGATAATTGCGTGTAACGGGTCGATTAGTCCCGGAGTCTCAACTGACTTTTCCACATGTGTAGCACTCCTAATATTTGTTCAATAGAGTATTTATTTTTGATTGAACAAAAATTTACATGGTTTTAGGCATGATATGCCATGTCTTTAATGGTCCCCTCGCAGCCACCCCTCCAGCGGGGGATCCACTAGGAGACTGCAGGAAGGACAGAGTTCACCAGTATGAATGAGTCATTGCTTTATCCAGAATAATTTACAAATACCTGCACATGTAATCTTGCACATTGTATTGCAAATCACCTGCACCTGTATTGCAAATATTTTATTTACCACAATTGTTTTAGGTGTTATTTCCAGTATAAGGCCAAGTGTCCGAAACATCTGTTCAGCATTGTACTCACTGGCTAAAAGATTCTTCTTGTAGAGTGAGAAAAATTTGTTGATGGTTCTGCAAATTCTTCTACCTGGTTTTATGCCAAATTAAATGTAAAATAAAGCAGAACTGAACCTTGAATTTATTACCCAGGCTCAAATGCTCACCTGTGTTATCTTGCTTAACATTCTTAATAGGACATACTGACCACTAACCAGAGTTCTTTGTTGTGTTGAGCTCCCTTCGGAAAATTACTTGAGCTGTTTTGAACTTAAAGGCTACTGAGCTCTGATCTTTGTAATGTTTTTTGCCAACTGATTTGAGCTGGTGAATTACCCAAAAATGCATAATGCAAGAATCTGGTTGCTAAATAGCACATCTCCATGCTCTCAATGCTCATTGCAAGTAAGCGTCTTTATTGGTGTGTGAGTTTAAGCTGAAGTACATTGTCACAGAGCACAGAATAAGTACCCAGACGCATTACTTATTCAGGTCTCATGGCATCTGAATGAATCGCTTCTTTTATGTGAAGCAGTGGCAGTCACAGATCCCATCAGTGTTTCATTTTTGCATTCAAATGAATATACTATTGACTATGCCCCCTCCTCCCAGCTCCATAGCGAGGTGGAGAAGCCTTTGCTGACATTCAGAGAGCACTTCAAAAAAGATATGAAGAAATATGACCACCACATCTCCGACTTGAGGAAACAGCTAGCTGTGAGGTATTCAGCGGTGGAGAAGGTATGGCTCTGTTTGGCACTAACCCACCTTAGCCATTGCTCACATCACTGCTGCTTTTATCTGTTCCTACATTGTCCACTCATATGGAGTCAATCAGACTAGCATTGGACTGGGACAAATTTTCTGCTTTCTGCATATTTATACTGTAATTTTATTCAAATTTCATCTTGAATTTATAATGTAATTTACTCCAAACATTTACCATCAAGGAATTCCACATCAACAGACTTCAATTAACTTTAATGTTTGCGCAATGATTACGAGGTATGACCAGTTTTCATTGGGTCAGTGTAACTGTGAGCTACAAGAGGTGCACGGCTATTGGGAAAAGAATCTGGATCCTGACAGTAATCAATTGTAACCAGTGTTTTCCCTGGTGCCTCCATAGGCCCGTAGAGCCCTGATGGATCGGCAGAAGGACCTGGAGGTGAAGACTCAGCAGTTGGAGATCCGCATGAGCAACAAGACTGAAGAGGACATCAAAAAGGCCCGCAGAAAGTCCACACAAGCAGGTCAGAGGTCATATCTCTGGATTAAAGTAGAAATTTATTGAGTTACAAAAACTGATAAACTATACACCCAAGGAAAGCTAAGAACATATAAAAGAGGAATTTATTATTTGCCTGACACCGAGTTATCCGAGAAAAAAATAAGATGCATTTTTGTACACCCTTTCCAGAATCGCACATACCTAGAAATGACAGAGTAAAAACACAGTTCCTCAATGATGTCATTGATTGAACCAAATAGAAGCGGAACTAGCGATGTACAGCTATATGCTATATGCGCAACCCCTGGCAAAAATTATGGAGTTACCACATATAGAGAATTTTCATCCAGCTTTTTTTTAATTTCATAGCAAATAAACAAACTGCAGCTTTCATATACATTTTTTTTTTGTTTTTTAGCCTAATACTCAGGCTTCATGAAACGCCTCACACAAATTAGGTTAAACTATTTTAATTAATGGCTTTTTTTTTTCGTAATCAATTAGAGGAAAAGAATATGCAACCACTCAATACTGAGAAAAAAATTATTGAATCATCATGTAATTGGCATTTTTTGTAGAAATACCAACAAATCTGAGTATGCAAATTAGCCTGCAGTTAAAATAGAGTGCTTGCTGACCTTAGCAAGGTGTTGGACTTGGCAAATTGAGAGGAAGTATAGCACCAACAAGACAGCTGGCATTTGAAACAATGGACAGGATTATAAAACTGCTCAGAGAGGTAAATTCAACTTGAAAAGTGGCAAACAATGTTGGTTGTTCCCAGCCAGCTGCGTCTAAAATTGGATGCAAATATAAGCAAAATGGGAAGAATATAAAAGAAAAACATACAGGTAGACCACAGAAGATGTCAAAGCATCAAGACAGAAAGCTCAAAGCAATATACTTTCAACATAGAAAATGCGCAACGAAACAAATGAAAAACAAATGAGCAGAAACAGGAGTCAACATTTCTTACAGAACTGTAAGAATTCGGCCGAATGAAATATAATTTACATACAGAAAAGCCAAACGAAAACCAGCACTAACACCTAAACTAAACAGAAGAAAGCAAGGTTACGTATAGTGGGCTAAAGAGAAGCAATCATGGAGCGTGGATGACTGGATGAAGGTGATATTCATTGATGAATTACGAATCTGCATTGGCGAAGGCGATGATGCTGGAACTTTTGTCTAATGTCGTTCCAATGAAGCATATAAAGATGACTACCTCAAGAAAACAAGCAATTTTCCTCATTCATTTCTGGTATGGGGCTGCATGTCAGGTGAAGGACCAGGGGAGATGGCAATCATTACCTCAACACTCAATGCGCAGGTTCACATTGAGATTTTGGAACATTTTCTGATTCCATCAATACAAAATTGGTTTGGTGATTATGATGTAATTTTTCAGGATGACAATGAATCTTGCAACAGACCCAAGGGTGTAAAAGCTTTTCTTCAGGAAATGCATATCAACTTAATTACATGGCCAGCAAACAGTCCTAATCTCAATCCAATTGAACATTTATTGTGGAAATGAAAAAATGGTCCATAACAAGGCCCGATCCTGTAAAGCTGATCTGTCAACAGCTATTCGAGGAAGTTGGAACCAGCTTGATGGAGAGTATTGTTCTTTATTGGTGAAGTCCATGCCTCAAAAAATTCAGGCCATCATAAGAGCCCGTGGAGGAGCAACAAAGTACTAATTCTGATTTTTTTTTTGTTGATGATTCCATAATTTCTTCCATAGGATTTTTTTCATAAGTATTCATCGTTACTTCATTACGAAAAAACATGCCATCAATTAAAATAGTTTAATCTTATTTGTTTGAGGTGTGTTTCACGAAGCGTGAATATTAAGCTAATAAACAAAAAGATTTTGTGTCATATCTGTGATTTGTTTATTCGCTATGAAATAAATTGAAGGTAAAATGCAAGGTCACATAGTGGAAACTTTCAAAAATCTTCCTCTCCAAAACCATCTGCCAGAATGACTTGATGTTATTATGGAGCATCCTAGAGACAAGGTCTACCAAGTTTTGTCATCGAATTTGAAAATGTTGATTTTTAAATTCTTTAATGAATTTTTTATTATTTCTGTCGCTGTCATCTTTATCATGTTGTTAACTCCAATTTCTTATTTGTTTTTCAATTCAAAAATGGTGGAATGGTCTTATAAAGTCTCTGTAATTTATAATGTAGAAACGTTCACACATATTGATGAGATTATCCACTACTTTTGAAAGTAGCAAAAATGTAAGTGGTACCATGACCTTTGACCTTGAAAGTGCCAGTGTGTTGCCAAAATTTTCAAAGTTTTTCTAAATTCTCCATCTTTGGCTGTTGGACTACGGGACCCGCGGTCCAATTTTTTTTTTTAATTTTCTTCGTTCTTATCGAATATAGAATGGATAAGAATAGATCATTTTCACTATCTTTGCTTGAACTGCTGCCTACTTCCAGTAGATATACCTCCTGATCATCAACTTTGAAGCCTACATTGAGGTTGTTTTCAGCCATTAAGACTTGGCAACAAAAAAAAAACATAATTCAGGTAATACGTGCTCTACACTGAAAACAAAGATGGATTATGTGAATCATGCCTGTACGCATTGCACATGCATATGTTTAAGCCTATAGATAGCGCATCTTGTTTGATCGAAGCTTTGCTGAAGCTGTAACGTCACACAGAATCTACAGAACTACGAGTTCATGAGTGGGAAGTAATTTATCATTTTCCTTCAGTTTTTCTCAATTTACATTCCATTACCCAAACCAAGATTTACATCAGTCTTCTTCAGGATAACTTCACTTTTGTTATCATACCTAATTTGATCAAGTTTAAAATCAATGGTTGCTTTCGACTGGTAGTAGCCTTGAAGTAAAAAATGGGCTCCGCCTACCTGCGCAGTGATAGATTGGTAATGTTAGCAAGGCAGCTTGTCGAACGGGCTTTTGAGATCTAGACAGTGGTGCTCCTACATTGGAGGAATCTCCCAAGAAAGAAGAAGTAGGGAAAATATGGCATTGTGCCATGACAAAAGAACAACGAGCAAAGAAAAGGGGATGGTTTGTATTTTTCCTGGTTTTGCACAGTTTGCGGTAATTCCTAATGCAAATCACACACATTGTCACTCATCATAAAATTTCAATCAATTTGAAAGATCTTTTCAAGCAGCACAATCACCTAGCCGGATACAGGTTAGGTATATTTTCTTTCCCATACTACCCACGGTACCATCCAAATATTGAATACATGACACTCAAATTACCTAACAACTTGGGTAACAATTTGCTATTCACATGCTTCTGCTATGTTTTCTGCTCTTTCATGAACTTCACGCAGGTTTCTCACTGGTGGGTAAAGTAATCACGTTTCTGCTCTTCCAGGACCAGTCGAATCATTCCAAAACATTAACAGAAAATAATTACTTTGTGAAAGCACCAATCGAATGCAGCCGTTGAATCATCACTTTAAGCATCACAAACCAGTTGGGTTTCTAGTACCTTTGAACCACACCCTGCTGTTCACTTGCTAGTGAGGTTTTCAGTCAGAAATAACTTTTTAAATAAACTTTTAAATGATTGAACTTTAGCATTTCTGTTTATTCAGTTCAACAGTGACAGGATTTTTATATAAAACACGTAGCGAGTCCAATATTTTGTTATAGCTGAAAGTATTACTTTACTCTGTCAAGTCTGACGCATCACACTTCTTCTGACAGCCTCAGTGAGCAGGCAAACCCTGAAGGCAAGACTGACAGCTTTGCAATTCTTTTCATGTCTGAAACACGGAACATAATTCTCAATAGACCATAAACCCTGTGCCATTTACCCTTATTTTGAAATCCTAGAAACCTATCCTCGTATACACTTCAGATACTGTTGATATCATTTAAAATGCTTTTTGAAAACTTTCAGCTCTGCAACAACTGTACACGATTAGTGCTCTCAGCAGTGTTGCATGTTTGGGATGGGCTGAAAATGGATTTTTTTTCTTTCACGTACACTAACAGACTTACAGAAACTTGAGGTTCAAGTGAACCTGAAACTCAACAGGTCTGCCACTCTGCCAAGCCCTTTTGATAGTGGGACACAAAGCTGAAATGGCATACCAAAGTAGTGTATGTTTTCAAAATGTTGTATGCAGAGTTTCATCAAATTTTATCAATATTTTTGACCGTTAGAAGATAAGAGTCATTCAAATAGGTGTGTTTAAGTGAAGGAATGTCAAAGGTCGCAAAACGCCAATTTTTCAGAAATCATATAAACCCGTCATTTATTTGTTGAGACATGTTGTACGCTACTTACAAAGTTTCAACTATTTATCTATATTATGAAGGTATAAATTTGACAACTTCATTTTTTCAATATGGCCACCATGCTGCGGCCTTTTTTGAGGGTACAGGGCTTGAAGTGCTATTACGAGCTAGTTTGTGCTTAAGATGTTGCATACCAAGTTTTGTCAATTTTGATATTTGTGACCGCAAGAGGTTGCGGGTGAAATTGTTTACAGACAACTGATGACAACAGATTCGGCATGACAACTGACGAAGACAGACAGCAGATGACGACAGACAACGACAACAAACTACTGAGTTTACACCATTTTAATAATTTAACTGTTCAATTACCTGTTGAGTTAATAACAAAAAACCCACCACAACAGCTCTCGCTCAGACAATGTTAAGCAATACAGCACACCGATGTAACACATCTGATCTTAACAGATGTGGGTGTGTTATTATCCCCCCAACATATAATGCGGGGGGATACAGTCGTCGGTACATTCGTCTGTCCGTCTATCCGCGGTCATTTTGTTTCCGAAGCAGAACTCGAATTCCGTTCAATATTTTTTAACGAAACTTGCTTTGCATATTTATTAGGTCTTAGACTGATGCCTTTTGATATTTTGGGATTTCTGAGATTAGATTGCAAGGGCCGGGGGGTTGTGTCATCATCTGATGACACTTGTTTTGATCAGTGCTCAGTGCTGATCTTCTGACTGGCAGTGGCTAACATGAAAACATGAGAGCTTGTCTGACAGTAACTGCTCATTTGGAGAGGCCGTCTGATCAGAAACCTCCACTAACTCGAATGTAATGAAATTTTCTCTTGACCTCGCAGAAAGTCAGTGGTGGGGGATGCCATTGCAGGGTTGCTGGTGTGATCATTTTATTGCCATTCACTTATGCATGTAGGGAATTTTACCGTGTTCCTAGGGGGAAGAGGTGTGAGGGACTTCGGGGTGCGACAGTTAATAAGTTAATAAGTCCAGAGTTGGCCAATACAAAACAACCTAGATATATTATTTCTATATAAAAGGTTATGGTTCAGTGGTTAGTTTTGGATGTAAGTCACAGAAAAATTAACTGTCTTACATCCGTTATTACCCAATTCACATGATTTACATCCTCTTTTATTAAAGGTTTTAACCATGTCTGCCTTCCGTTGCTAAGGGAGATTGAATGATCTCATCTTTTTTTTTTTTTGTTGTAAACTTGCATCTGACTGGCTTTCCTGGGTGGTTTTCAAATAACACAGAGACCTCAGCCAGTGCATATCATCAAGCCTTCATCAGCCCACGCTATGTATTGGTTTTGTATATTCAACAATTTTATTCAGGCCCATCTGTGGAAGTATTGCTGTTTTTCAAAGCCATTTGGTCAACTGGCAAGTACCAATTTCACTTCCTTCTTTGAAGTAATTACATAAGCAAAAGCCGCAGTCAATATAAGAATCTCTGGAAAAGCTTTTGTTTTCATTTATGATGTGACTTATTGTTATGGTCAAAACCAGGAATCAAGTGTGGAGACAGAGTACAATCCAACGGGTAGTTTACTGACAGTTCATACAGTAATTACGGGATCCAATCCCAGAGGAAGAAGTGGGGATGGAACCCCGGGATTGGATAGCACAGTTCAATATAGATGTTGTGGCCGAAGCAGAGCCATCAATCGCCGGCCAGTGGCTTTGGGGATAGCAGCTAGGTGGAGTGCACAATTTTCCAGCACCACACTGTCCCACAGGAGGATTGAATAGCTTGAGGGAATCTCAGTTCCAATCCTGATGACTGCAGGAGGGAGATTGTTCCTAACAAATAACGGAGGAACAGACTTGGAAGGATTAGCAAGAACACACTCCAAATCCTGGACCTTGGTTAGGCTGAGGAACTTGTTCCTATTAAACTGGACTGACAAACTGACTTGAGCTGGGTTAACCGGAACGCATGCCCAATCCTGGACCCTGATTAGGCTTGGAAGCTTTTTCGAGCGAACTAAGTTAAGAGGACAGTATCCAGGAACTGCTGTCATTTAGGTACAAGTTTCACTGGACAACGATGAAGAGTTTCTACTAACAGCACAAACTGCTGATAAGCACAAAAGGCAAATTACAATCCAGCAACTTGAAACACAAAGCAGAGGACTTAAATACCCTTCACATGGTGATTAGGGAAAAACCATGTGATGAGACGCAGCTGGGGATTGGCAGGCACGCAAGACGTAAACCAGTACTTCTGATAGACAGGCAAGTTGCTGAATAGAAAAGACACGCGAGGCATTCACAGGAGAGTTGTGACAACTCATGCTGGACTAAAATGCGGATTTAGTTCTACAGGAAGACAATATGGAAATCTTTTGATTGAGACTACTGTTACTTATCCCAGTAAGTGCTGATGTTCAATCATATGAAAAGGCCCAGTGTCTGGTACTAGATCCTATATACCTGTGCACACTGTGGTCTGGCTGTTGAAGACTGCAATTGTATGCTGCTCTACAAAATCTAACTGTAGTAACTACAAAATCATTTAAATAGTGAAAAAATGGCTTTAGAGTTTGTTTGCTGTCCCAATAAATGAATATTGAGCACATCTATGATAGAGTATGGTTACCTGACTTGCCATGGTATAAATTCCATCCACATAAATCCTGATCTCCATTTACTTTCTGGCCCCAAACCGCATAACTCACATTTGACCCAGTATGTAGTTACTGCACTTAGGCTTAAAAGGGCAGTATGGGTATCTGCTGCTTCCTTCAGGTAAGAAGGGTTTCAGTTACCAGAGCTGTGTGAGGAGAGAATTTCTGCCCAAGTTCCGCATGAAGTATCTTTGTCTGCAGCCAAGACTGCTCAGTACATCCGCTTGAAACAGAGGGTGATTGACAGTTATATAAGATTGCTGCAGTGAGGCTTCAGTCTGCAAATATGATGTTTTATATTCTAAATGGGATGCATAATTGTTATTTAAACAATGTATTTTGAAAAAAAAAATAACCAATTGAATTCCTTGTGGACATACAGAGCTAAAATACAAAGCCAGGGTTTGTGATCTTTGCTGCCATCTGCAGGAATTTTGCTTTTGTAAAAGTGCACACTTGAGATATAGGCAAAACACTATTTATATCCCTATTAAATGTAAAAGTGACTGTGTTTATTCAGTTCCTCGTGAGCAATCTCCAGCGACTGTGTTATCACTATATCCATAGACAAACTTTGAGAGACATTTAAAGGTGTTATATCTGAATCAAATGTTCATTTTTAGGATTCCCCACATTGCAATATTGGAAGTGTGATTAGGTAACCCCCTCCTTGTATTTTTGAGGTATAACTGACTTATTTGTTATTGTATGTTTAAGAGTAGTTTTAATGATGACTGTGATGGATCCAAATGCCAGCTTTTCTGTTTGGTAATTAGGCATGGTAATTAGTTAGCCATCTCTCCATTTTAGGTGATGAGCTGATGCGTTGTGTGGACCTTTACAACCAAGCCCAGTGCAAATGGTTTGAAGAAATGGTCACCACCACCTCGGTAAGGAAAACCAATTCACTCTTTATTTTTTCGCCCTAACTCTTCAGTGGCTACTTTGAGCCACATGGTATCATGGCAGTTAAATGTGGATGCGGTCTTACATGCCGATAATGCCAGGTGGCAGCATTACTAGTGTTTGACCCCCAAGAAAAAAAAAAAATCCAAAAGAAAAATTCTTGTTTGTTTACCCCAAAGCTCTTGATCCCGCAACTGATCTGCTCATTAATGTGACAAGTACACCAACATATGAAGTTCAAACTTTCTGATGCTCTGAACATGTCATGTTGGGGCTGTCATGGCCCTGATTCTGCAGTACCCTGTACTGTCTTTACTGTCCCCACAGTTCCTGTATTGCCCTGAGCAGTGTGAACTGACCCCACACCCAAGTGGTGCAACCTGAGAGCTGTTTGTCCCATTCTGACTGACTGACTGATAGGCCTTGTTAAAAAGCGCCTGCACAGTGCAATACCTGCTTGTGTCAAGCCTGCATATTGCAATGCCCTGTTTAGTGTCGATAGACACAACTGTTTCTGCTGTGCCCTGTGCATTATGTACAAGCCCAGCTGTTTCTCCAGTGCCCTGTTCAGTTTGTCATGTCCCCACTGCTTTTGCAGTGCCCTGCCCAGTGTGTTCTGATCCTACTGTGTCTGCCCTGCCCTGTTTCTGCCCTGAACTGACTGTTTCTGCAGTGCCTTGTGGAGTGTGTTCTGATCCCACTGGTTCTGCAGTGCCCTGTGCAGTGGTACTAAACTCACTGTTCCTGCAGTGCCTTGTGGAGTGTGTTCTGATCCCACTGGTTCCACAGTGCCCTGTGCAGTGGTACTAAACTCACTGTTTCTGCAGAGCCCTGCGCTGTGTGCACTGAACCCATTGTTCCCGTGCCGGAGCGTGTATTGACCTCGCCGTTTCTCCTGTTTACTATCAGGAACTGGAGCGGCTGGAAGTGGAACGGGTGGAGATGATTCGCCAGCACCTGCGCCAGTACACCACCTTGCGGCATGAGACGGACATGTTTAACCAAAGTGTAAGGAACTTTTCTGACCCAAGTGGTGCGGCCTATGAGAGCCTTTGTCCCTTTCTGACTGACTGATTTTTAAAATATGCACCTGTTTGTGGAAAGTTTTATTGCCGTGCTGTAGTGATGAGCTGGTTTTTTTGTGGCCTGTGGGGTCCACTGATTTAATTGCCCTCCTCAATGGTTGATAGGCAGACTGTAGAAAATGGAAAAAAAAAAAAAAATTTGGCACTATATATTGTTACTATGCCAGTTTAAATGTTGTGGCAACACTATAATTTCCAATTGGTGATGAATACAAACACCACCAGCATGGAAAAGTCTGCAGTCCTGCAAGATACATTTGCACAAGGTCTTACTTGTCAAACTCAATCAATAAATGCTAAATATACTCAGTCAAAAAAGAAACTTCACGCTCGTTTGGAGGTCGATAAGTTGAACATACAAGGAAAATGGTTTTAAATAATGATTTAATTCCATTCTGTACCCATTAAGGAAGGTGTACCATAAAAATCATGTTCATAATGTAACCAGTTCCACTGGAAAGGCTACGGAAATGTAAGAGAGTAAAAATGGTAAGTTACAACTTGGTGAAAGCATGTCAATAGCGCGTATGCCCTCCATGAGCGTTCACAACTGCGACGCAACGTCTCCTCATGGATTGAATGATGCGTCTGAACACAGCTTGGGGGATGCGTCGCCATAATTGAACCAACATGGCACCAAGTTCCTGCAAATTCTGTGGAGGGTTCCTTACTTGACGGAGTCTTCTGCCCAACACATCCCATACATGTTCTATGGGATTAAGGTCGGGAGACCTTGAGGGCCACTCCATGACATTGATGCCGGCATTCCTAAGAAAATTCTGCGTTAAATTGGCCGTATGAGGTCTGGCATTATTGTGTTGGAATGTCAGACCCGGGCCATGAGCTGCCATGAATGGCAAAAGCTCTGTATCCTGCAGCAGTTAGGTTTCCTTGAACGACCATCAGTCGGGAACGGGCAGGACCATTAAAGGCACCCCAAACCATAACACTACTGCCCCCAAAACGGTCCACTTCCTGCACACAACGCTGGGCGTTGCGTTCACCGCGTCTCCTCCAAACTCTAACTCTCCCATCAGCGAAGTGCAAAGTGAATCTGGATTCGTCACTAAAACGACCCTATTCCAATCACGCTGAGTCCATCTCAGATGTCGTTGTGCCCAGAGAAGCCGTTGACGCCGGTGTAACTGGGTTAAAATTGGTCCACGATATGGCCGGCGTGCATGGAGACGAGCAGTGCGCAGGCGATTATGTATGGTTTGGGCAGTCACACGACCTCAAAACAATTCATTCCTAGTGGACGTTGCAGTGAGAAATCGATTACGCAAATGACGTAAGACGATTTGTCGGTCTTCTGCTTGTGTCGTCACACGGGTCTACCCGAACGAGGTCAGTCTGCTGTGGTGCCAGTTTGTTGGAGACGTGTCCGAAGATCATGGATAGTCCGTCGACTGCATCCCATAACCCTGGCAACGTCAGTGACCGACGTTCCCGTATTCAGCATGCCAATGGCACGTTCACGTTGAATGTTTGACAGTCGTAGCATTGCAAATCAACGGATAATTGACTGTAAGAACTTGTTTTTCCGAGATGTCACTCTACCGTGCTAACGTGGGCTCAATTGCACGTGTCTCATAAGGTCACGTGACTAGGAACACGAGGAAACATGCTTTTACCTTGATGTATGCTCGCACGTGCTGCATGCTTGTGCACGTCGGAGTTGCTGTGTGTCATGATGTCTTTGACAATGCATTTACCCCTAATAATAATAATAATAATATCTCTTGTATTAAGTTTCAAGAAAATATTTAGAAATTTTGAGTGTGAAGTTTCTTTTTTGACTGAGTATATATACACTACAATACGCATTTATGCTTAGCATGAATATAAGCTAACTTGTTTGTTACACATGAATGTATGAATAAACTTATTTGTCTTGTATGTTTGAGTATACATGCGCTTGAGGACATATAATATACATAGATTTAAAGGTTTGCAGCGTTAATGATACGTACAAATGTCCTGGTTCTGGGATCTATGAAGCTCTCCAGGCTCATGCGTGCCCGAGTCGCGCACACTGGCGTTAGATCTCAGGGTCTCATGAAAGACCTCTTGAATTTCTCACATGGAATACAAATTCTGCATTGGAGGCAAGTCCTATATTCATGTGCGAGTGACAGTGTATTTTGCAGAGTGAGGCAACCTCTTCCCCCACGTTCTCCCCTCGGCTCACAAACTTTGCGTGCAGTGCTCGAAATATCCCTTGCAAAATCAATGGCATTACAGTTTTCAGAAATTTGTTCATTGATGTACGTCCTTATTGCAGTTGAGCAGTGATACGGTTTGTCAATACAACAGGAAATGTCAAGAAAGAATTGTACTCTACATTGCTTTTTTTTCTGAGAATTTTGTGACAAGTTTGATAGTGTTAAATAGCAGCTTGCCTTTTAAAACTAGTGATGCTTATCCCATCTGCATCTAGTTTTGTGAATGCTGCCAACTTCCTGATAAAGCTTGGAGATTAGCCACCCAGGTAGACTACTCAGCAAAGCAGAAGCTAAAGCCTGTTTTCTAAGCCATTTGCAAAGATGGCCTGTCAGCAGTATCGTGGATACAGTGGATTACGGCTCATTAATGTGGTAAACTGCTTGATATTAGCAGGGCTTCAATGAACACTAAACCAGTGTTTCTATTCTCCAGACCTGGGGACCCACTGCCCTACACATTTGTGCGCCAGCACAGCAATTGCATGATTCAGTTAATCAACAAATCCTAATCATCTATCT
This sequence comes from Gymnothorax javanicus, assembly GCA_029692085.1. Lineage (NCBI taxonomy): Eukaryota > Metazoa > Chordata > Actinopteri > Anguilliformes > Muraenidae > Gymnothorax > Gymnothorax javanicus. Next base: position 37,999,781 of record CM056206.1, read on the forward strand.
CTGGGTTAGCTGAAATAATGAAGAATACTTCCACACTAGGAACTCGGGCACGGATCGGAGTTCACTTGACCCCAAAGCCAAGTTTATTTGTTTACAGTGAACACAAGCATACCATGCTCAGGCACCGTACGCGAGTCCACTTGGAAGAGGTGCCTTCGGGCACGGTTCATCCATACTTGTACCAAATGTGAAAGCAGCCATACTTGAGCAAGGAAGTGGACTGTTACGTGACATCTTAACTATTCAACTCTTTTGTTCAAACAAATATACCGGCTAAAGGATCTCTCTAGTCAAACGAAGAAATTAAATGCTTGCTCAAATGCTTGCTTGAAATTCGGCCTGACGAAAACATACAATCACAACTGGATACTACAATGAGAAATGCAGATTCACATATTTTATATTATTATTATTTTATAGTATTCACATTCGTGTGGTTATCACAGAATATTACAACAGTGCCATGACAAACCAAAGAAAATGTGGCTGCAATTTCTTAAAAGTGTGGAACGCGGTGCAAAAGTCTGGCAGCTCAAGTGATGTAAAAGATAAATTTCTGTGGTATCTCCTTCTTTCTGTATATTTCTCAATTTCAGAACAACTTAGGTGCATACTGCCAACTACAGCATCGGAATTTTGACAAAAGAACTGTCCTTGAGCACGGTACGACCATAGACTGTATAAAAAGATGGACGAAGCAACCGTGACGTCACCCATTGGTTTCAACTTACCATTGAGGAGGCCTCGATTTTGGCAATTTGAACAGAGCCATTTTGTCATTTTGAAACCGGATGTGATTCCTATTGGGCAGGAGCCTGAATTGAAGATCCAGGGAGGAGCGAGGGGTGGATCTACGTGTGGATCTGACCGTATCTGACGAGGACCAGAGGATAGCCACGCCCCCAAAACATGTCTGACTTTTTTCTTTATTCTAGTCTATTTGGGACCATAATTTACAAAAATGAACATCTTGATATGTCAAAGCAGACTTGAAACTTGCCATAGATACCATAAAATAATGTAGAAAATCTTTATTGAAATAATAAATCAGGCGGGAAAGTAGGGTCATTTTCTCACAGACTTCTCTAGCATTGAACTTCTTTCTGCAACCACCGACATCGCTGTCTGCTGGCCATTGAATAGAATGCAATTTTAAGAGATTTCCACATTGGCTTCACTTTTCAGACCCCGGTGCTGCGTCCATCTTTTTACACAGTCTGTGGGTATGACACTGCCAGTGTGAAAGCTGACAAGCGGGGGGAGAGGGGAAGGGGGACAATCGTACTGTAGCACAGTATGGAGTAATTGTACCTAGTGTGAAAGTGCCCTAAGTGTGGTAAACCTCAGCTGGTTCAATCATACATACAGTATTAGGCTACTTTTTGAGGTAAGAAACACTGTTGAAGAGGATTTTCAGTGGGACAAAATAAAATTTCAATGACAAAGAGATGATGGTCAATGTAAAAATTGATTTTCATAATTATCTGAAGGGTAAAGGACCAGATATTAACCATTTTATCAGTAGCGGAGCTACAGGGGGGGCAAAGACACATCCCTTTTAGTCCTGGCTAGATCTCAATCATTTTCCTTTATTGATGTCTTTTCCAATTATCGTAATTGGCAACTGAAGACACGGTTTCTCACTGTATGCAATCTAACAGCGATGAAATCAGGGGCTAAATTCAGTGCAGAAACATAATTTACTTATTAATTGGCCAATGCTTCGCGTGATTGAACTGGTCCGTGTTCCAATGAAACGCGGACTTTCACTCTCGGTATTTCGTGGGTTGACTTCAAAAAAAAAAAAAAAAAACTGGCACTCGGCAGTTAAATAGCCTAGGTTATAACAAGCGTACGGCTCAAGCCATTTGCGTGAGAGTCGACAGGTAGGCTATGCAATTTTGAATAATGTAGATTTAAATACAGCAAATACGCGTCCAGATGAATGATTGTCGTCTTACCTAATGGGGAGAACAAGCAGCACCTGTTAAGTGCGGAGCGCTCTCGGAGTGAACCTTTCGTTAATCATGAAGATGACTGAGAACAGGTCAGGATTTATAATTGTTTTAAACGGCTGTTTTATGCAACCCAATTCTCTGTTCCGCCACTTTGCTGAATTTAACCCGCGATTTAATTGCTGTTAGATCGCATGTGGAGAGAAACCGTGTCTTCAGTTGCCAATTACAATAATTGGAAAAGATGTCAATAAAGGAAAATGATTGAGATCTAGCCAGGACTAAAAGGGACGTGTCTTCGCCCCCCTGTAGCTCCGCCACTGCATTTTATGTTTAATTCTGGCATTTAAATTTCCTGGATTAGGCAACTTTGTGAAATAAAAATGATGTTAGTATTCTATGTAGTTTCATTGCATTTCGTTCTGGTTGGTGTGCTGATTTTGAATCGATACATCAAGGATAAATTACTTCATCATTGTCCAGGTGGATCCATAAATCCAGCTACCATTTAGTTGTAAAACACTGTTCTTAAATAGGAGGTTTAATGACTTAAAGCAGTAATGTCTTAAAGCAGTCTTAATATGGGACATCAGCTTCAATGAACCAAGAGACTGATAATTAGGATTAGCTGATTAACTTAATTGTGCCATTTCTGAGCTGGAACACAAATGTGCCGGGCTGTTGGTCACCAGGACTGGAGTTGAGAAACACTGCACTGAACAATGCAACTGCATGTATTTTAAAAGTCACTTTTGATAGTAAGAACAGTGTCGCTGCCATAATAGTTTTCTAGTTCTTTATATAGTGGACTGACTATCAGCCAATTTCTGCCGCATGCAAGCATACTTGCTTGTCCATTGTATGGGCAACCATTTGGACACAACCTAGACCGGGGTGGGCAATTCCGGCCCTGGAGGACCGGTGTGTATGCAGGTTTTTATTTCTATCAATTACCCTGACTAATTGAATTAACTGATTGCATACACAAATATAGATTTGTGCAATGATTAGATCAAAGAAAAATGTTTTATGAAGGGAGACAAGAACAGTCTTTGGTGGTCATTCATGATAATTTGTAGAAATGCTCCAGAAATGTCAGATTTCATAAATGGTTTGGCTAATTTAGATAATCAACTAATCAAAGGCCAGAAGTTGGTGTGAAAACGAGGGACAGATACGGCTCTCACTGCCCACCTCTGACCTAGACTGAATTTGCCAATAATTTTCTGGTGCACTTAATGCATTTGTACTTGCAGAAGATAAACTTGTGTCTGTTGCTCACTGCTGTCGCTTCAGATGTGAAGTATCCAGTCAGTGGTCATCACTGTGTAACAACAGCTCTAAGCTGTTGTTAGACAATAGATGACAGCTAAATGACAGGACCCCAGCCTAACCTCATCAATCACTAATACTTTAATGAGCCTCTTTAAGATGGTTCAGGGATTATAGCTTATGTGCAGTATTATAATGGGTCCGTGTGCCTGTGCACAGAATGTATTATACTAGCGGGTGATGTCTGAGTAGGGCAATAGCAATGTCCAAAAATACAGTAGGTTTGGTTGTTTCATTGTATGCCTTTTGCTTGAGTGTGCTGCCACGTGTACTGTGTGTTTGGTTGAGAGCTTGAGCACTTGTGGTGTGTGCATCAGAGTTGGGTCTAAGTGCTTTCAAGTACTTTTAAGAATTGTAAACAAGCTTTTCTTTTTTTTTTTTTTACATACCATAGTGCTTGTATTTGTATCTGAGTACTACCTAATAATGCCTAATATTAGGCATTAGGCCTAATAATATTATTAGGCCTAATGCCTAATAATACCTAATAATAAGTACCTGTACTTGTATCCAAGTACTTTTCAAAGTACTTGACCAATCTCTGTCAATTTAGGAGACAGATTGGTCAAGAACTTTGAAAAGTACTTGAATACAAGAACAAGTACTTTAGGCATTAATAGGAAGTACTCCGATACAAGTGCAAGCACTTTGGTATTTAAAAAAAAAATACTTGCATTCAATTCTTGAAAGTACTTGAAAGTACTTGAACCCAACTCTGGTGTGCATGCTTGGGGGTCTTGGCATGTAAACAGTGCACAAAGATGTGATGTCTGAGATCAATGTGCTGTTTCTGTCTGTGAAGTTTAACTATGGAACGTGCATATTTGCGGACTTGTTTTTTACGTTGGAAGGAAACAAATTCTGTTAGGGATTCAGCCTTAATGACGAAGAAGCAGCAACTGAACACAAAGTGGTTCCATAAAAACTGTATTGACATTTTTTTTTTAAAATAGAGTCGCAGGCTTACAAAGGCTACGTTTCTATGTACAGATGGATATGTAAATTCAGCAATTCAGATTAATCACCTTATTGAGGAGAACATTTACACATGCAGCTCATTTATAAAGTAATATTATTCTATAAATTAATTGAAGTATTTTGCTTAAAGGTACATTGTCTGTGAGGTCCATGCACACAGGTGGACACGTTATTAATGCAATGCTGGTTAAATTCCTTGTTTAAGGGTACAAGGGCAGCCCACCTAGGAATCAAACTCAACTACCCTTGTATTTCAAGCCAAGTTTCCGTCCAGTTTCGCTTCCTTGCTGGCTTGAGTCTAAAAGTAACGTGACAATCCATTTTCTAACTTACAGACTGTGGAGCCAGTAGTCCAGCTGCTGCAGACTGTGGACCCAGCTAAGGACAGAGAGCTGTGGGTGACAGAGCACAAGACCGGGCAACTCCGCCCTGTGGACATGGACATCTAGGCAAGGTCTTTCTCATCTGTACTGCAACACGAGAGGGCGCTAACTCTCTTCCCCTCTGAGACAACAGATGCCTCAAATCATCAGAGCAGGGGGAATTGGGAACATTATGTCGTGCACTCACTGAGCTCTAGGTCTGTCAGCATGTGACAGGAGAGGCTTCTGACAGGAGAGTAGAGAGCATGAAATCTTCTGCAGTGCTCTCACGGACCTTTGTGACCTCACAGTCTGTGTCTTGTTCCAGAATCATAGTGTCCAATCATGTGTAAGGGAGTGCTAAGAGTATGCAGGTTTCACAATGGTGGCTCGAAGGCATTCTACTTCTGTCAAGTGTGACATTATTTTCCCTCCATTCCCGTTCTCGCTACACAATGTAGCAACGCATCATAGATGTTGTTTACTATATGGTAAAGCATTTTGCCTTTATGAATGGATATGGAGGAAATACAATGCGCTTTGTGGATTCTGATGTGAAAATACATTGGAATTATGAAACAAGGTGCTTCTAGGTGGGAAAAGAAGAAATTTTGCTCATATACTGTCAATTTCATAACCATTTGAAGACCACAATGGAAAAATGATCAGAGTCACATTTTCTCTTTGTGGAGAAATGATGATTTAAAAATTCTTAGAAGTAAAGCACTGAAAAAATATGCAATAAAAAAAATCTATATTTACATATAATATGATAATATATTATTATAAATATTATAATAATATATGATATATAAATATACAAAAATGCAAAATTTGGACTCAGATCGTTTTTCCTTTGTGGTCTTCATGTGGATATTACAAAGTTGTTGCTATTTCAGCTGTTTATCACAGCATGTTGGAGTTGAATTTAAACAGTGAATATGAGCTCAAATAACAGACATTCAGATTTAATGTGAGGCTATTAAAATTCAAATTGGAGAGATTATTTAGGAATAAAATTTATATGTGGTCCCCCCTACTTTTAAGAGACCAAAAAGAATTGGAAAATTAGCTGTTCAGCTGGTCAATGGGCCAGTGTGTTCTTCCCTCATTATTTAATTTATGAGTAAGCAGATTAAAGGTCTAGAGGTGATTTTAAGTGTGGTATTTGCCTTTAAAATCTGTTGCTGTTAATCCTCAGAAGTCAGAGCGACTATTACTGTAGTGAAGCAAGCCACTATCAGGCTGGAAACAAAGCAACAGAGAAACAGCAAAAACATTGAATTCTTTAGACCATTATTAAAAACAAAGAATGCACTGTTGAGCTCAAGAGCACCAAAAGGCCTGGAAGGCCTTGGATAACAACTTTGGTGGATGACAGCTGTTAGAAGAAGAAATAACCCTTCAGAACAGTTGGCCAGATTTACACCAGTCTCCAGGAAGCAGGTGTATGTGTTAATGTGAACACTCAAAGTAAGACTTGGCCAGAGTAAATTCAGAGGATTTTCCACAAGAAAAACCACTGAAAACTACTGGTAAGCCTCAAGAAAGGGAGGTCCCCCGAGCCCACCCACAACCCCTAGAACAACATCCTTTGGACAAATTAGACTAAGTTCGCAGATTTTGATCTTTCTGATTTCCTTGTGTTTATTCATCATGTGCCTGAAACATTTTCACATGAATTGGCAACCACAGAGTCCAGTTGAAAGTCTTTGGAATGTGCCGGAAATGCTTTACGGAATGGTTCCTGTTGTCATTACAAGATCTCTGCCAAAAAAGAATGCGACTCCAGTCGAAAATAAATGTTGTAACATTGTTCAAGATTGTTGAAACTGTAACATTGTTCAAGATTTCCGCGAGTGACAACACGTAATTATCACAGCAGCTTTCTATTTTGGCATGTCTTCCTTCTTCAATTTCCAAAAAATTATGACAACTTAAATTGTGGAGAATTCTAGTTATCTGGAAAGTTATTACATTTTTTTTACTAGTCTATGGACATCGTTTGTCTGCTGGCCTAAGTTTTTTGCTGTTTGGCCAGCTACTGCTTACTTAGTATTGGCTAATGTTTGACTTTGTAAAACAGTGACAGTGCGGTGCATCGATTACATGCTCAACATGCTTTAAAATAGTGGGCGGTAAGTTAGCGTTCCAGCTTACTAGCTTGACTTTACCCACGTCACATATTTTTGCATATCAGTTGTATCCACGGACATTTCAGGTTTCTACAAACCTTTAAAAAAGGCACAGCACGCTGCCTAATTTCCTCCTTTTGCCCCCATTCAACTGCAATACCAAACAACGTATTGTAACGGCAACAGTAATTAAACGCAATAAATCATTTGCTGGCATTTATCTATTGGCTTCTGACCACATATTAGCACCGTGCAGTTTTGAGTAGACTAGCTGTCTTTGATTTTTGCAACACCACGCAAAACATTGGACCCACAGTATGCAACAGATGTATGCTAGCTAGTTAGTTATTTCATGGAGCTAGCTCATATACTCACAGTTTCTTGCTTCATTTCTCTCATGAACCAGGGTCTTAATCAGAAAAGGCAGGGGTATGCTGTTTATTGTGAGTAATAGATAACATTTTCTTGTTGCAAATTATCAAGGTAGCAATGGCGGCTAGCAATTTGAAAATTGCGGAGGATGAGAACATGCCTTTAAACTTCAATCGTTTAAGTAAATGACCATTGTGTAAACTCGGAAAACACACAGTACTGTCAGGTGTGGCTTGTTCTGCTCGTTGAGGTAAGATGAGAAATAACATGCGGCATTTTTCAGTCGAAGTAAACATTATTCATTTGTTGATACTTGTTGCTAATATTTGTTTTAAAAATAATCTAGTGGACTATGCAGTCACTGCAGTGATAATGGTCATAATATATCACATGATTGATTTCGAAATGTAACTCTCCTGATGGGGAAAAAAAAAAACTACCATCATAATTTTCAAAGAGAACAATCTATCAAGTGCACAGAAATTGATTTGAGAAGTCCAGCTCCATCAGTATTTTCTCGCTTAGTGCAATGATATTTTATACAGTCCAGTTAAATATTAAAATTGTAGGGTTCAGAAGCTTAATGGGGGTGTTTTGTTGTTGTATTGGATTCCTTGTCCCTTAATCAGTTACGTTGCCCAAGCTGGTCCAAATCTGAGTCATAATTTGAAAGTTATTGAGAACTATAAAAATATCTGCAGTCAAATTGGCCAACATGGCCCAAATAAATGAACTATTATTTATGGAACCTATAAACATTTTAATGAAAAAAAAAAGTTTAATGATCATTTCTTTCATCAGTGCTCACCGCGTTTTAGCAACATCTGAGATTGTGGGTGTCAAAACATTGTTTCTTCTGGTGACTTGACATGGAATACCCCAGTAGTGCATTAGAGTCGCTTAGAGTAATGATCAGTTATATTGGGTAATTAATTAATATAAGTAATTATGAGCCTAGGAATGCTTTTTAGTATTTTATTTTTTATCCACAAAGTGTAAACAGAGTTCAAACAATCATTCAGAATGTATTCTCATGAGGAGTTTTGCATCACTTCAGAGAAGTTAGATCCCTTCTAGACACCACTTATAGTTTCACTCCAGCTATAACACTGCAACTGCTGATTTCGCCATGAACACACCTTCAGCTTTATGGAGCTAATTTGTGATATCAGCTAAAGTAGTGATTGGCTGGCATTAAATCCTGTGTACTTTCAGCCCTCCATTGCACATCTCTGAGCACTACTGGTCTAGATTATTACTTAAAGGCAGGGAAAGGAACGACTGTTATCTCCTAGGTTTGCAGGTACTCATGTGTCAATCATCTCTCCCATTGCTGTCCGTATCTGTCCTTACTCAATGACCACCCATTGATGTGTACATGTATAATTTGCCCAAATGGTTTCCCAAATGGTCTTTTATGTTTTTTATTCTTACTAATATATTTTTGCCATTATGTGGGAAAGCACAAAATATCAGAAAAAAGTTAACATGCCAGTGAATAACATGCGGCTCATTTTTTCGCGCTTAACCCATCCAATAAGGCCTCAAATAGATCCTAATTTGCCTGGCAAAAAAAAAAAATTGCGTCATGAATATGAATGTTTGAATGTCTTAAACATGCTAGCTGATAAAATCAATGACAACATCAGAATCAGATGGATTTTACTGCAGTAATAATTCTGGGTCACTGGGTATCCTTCATCTCTCAATCCTCTGATAAACCTTATAAATATTGGAAGGAATTGGAAGGAAGATGCAAATTGATTCTTTGTAGTCTGTATTTTCATGCTTCTGTAGTCAGGTTTTACTTGTTTAGCTGGAATATTTCAAGAACTGAAAGGATACTAAAATGATGAATAGTTGAACAGCGTACAGTTATGGGATTTGTCAGTCCCCCAAGGCTAAGAGTGAACATTGATGAGATTAATCATTTACCAAACATGCCACAGCAGAGTTGCGTGTTTTTTTCCCTAAATTCCTTTGCTGGCTTTGTCTGATGTGGCTCATTGCAGGCTGAGCATATACAGTACCAGTGAAGAAATCTCAGTGATTTTGGCCATTGCAACTGACTGTTACAGCAGCTACTCAAGTCCTACATTACAACACACAAAGTGGATGCCATCTTCCAAGGGCGCACAATGATGATGTCACAGTAGACATCTTACTGATAGATCATGCAAGGGGAAAACAAGCAGAGTTCCTCTGATGTTTGGTGCTTGAATCGCCACTACACTTTTGTAAATACTTGTTTTTTAATTGGGCTCTGGTATTTTATTTTTGTGCAGTAATAGCTGATGCTAAACCTTACGTTCTTGGGTTATTTGCATTCGCAGATCAGTTTTCATCACTTCCCAGCAAAGATGAGGTAGAATGCATATTTTTCAGTGTTTTCAGTGTTGCAAATACACCAAAAGAGAAGTCAGATATCACTTTAAAATTATTTTACATAATTATTTTTATACAAAGCCTTGCATATCTTATTTCTCAGAATAATTTAGCTTTTTTTGCATGTACTAACCATTATTTTATTTATTCTTTTTTTGAAAAAACATATGGAGCAATGTTCGTACAAATGTTCATGTTCGAAAGGTTTATTGTTACTAAATATGTGGAAAGTGAAGTTTCGCTATTTGATATGTAAAAGTGTGTGACACAAGCATTGAAAAAAATTCCTGTAAACAGTTATTTCATGGCTATTTTGTGATTGTTTTGTATTACTATTATATATTAATTAAATCATATGTTAAAGGATGTTTTGAAGTTTTTGAGCCATCATTCCAAAATACAATTGTTGTCATAATCCTGACAGGGAACCAAACACAGATTCAGGGAACAATCCACAAAGGAGTACTTAACTGGAATACGGTAGAAGAAGATGCCTTAAAAAGTTACTTTGTTGTGCGTTTTACCAAGGAGCCAATCTCTAATTAGCCAAAGGGCGTTTCTAATGCTCAAAATTTTTTTAACAGAAATTGAGATTGGGGATAAATAAATATAAAAAAATAGCATGAATTAAGCACAAATAAGGCCTGATGGCTTATACTCAAGAGTTCTCAGCAAAGTAGGTGAGATCAGAAACTGGAGAAACACCAAATGATTGCAGCAGGGCAATATGATACCAATATGCAGTTGCGCTCAAAAGTTTAAAAAAAAAAAAAAAAAAGTTCAAAAGCATACCCTAGCTGAATTTGTGAAATGTTACCATTTATTTTGAAAGCTGCGCGTGGGACGCACTTTCACTTTCCAGCACGACGATGATCCAAAGCACAAGGCCAAGTTGACCCTCCAGTTGCTACAGAAGAGAAAGGTGAACAGTCTCCTGACCTCAATATCATCGAGCTGCTTTGGGGAGATCTCAAACGTGCAGTTTATGCAGGACGACCAAAGAATTTGCAGGAGCTGGAGGCATTTTGCAAGGAAGATGGCAGCGATACCACCTGAGAGAATTACGGGCCTCATTGGCAACTATCACAAAAGACTTTGTGCTGTTATTGATGCTAAAGGGGGCAATACACAGTATTAAGAACTAAGGGTATGCACACCTTTGAACAGGGTTCATTTCATTTCTTTTCTCTTATTGCCATGTTTTATTTGATGATTTTGCCATTCTACATGACCTACAGTTGGTTATGAATCCAAAAAGAAATAGAAGAAATGTGTTTTACCTGGTCAGTCATGTTTTCTTAAAAAAAAATGTGACCTATTTTACAAATTCAGCCAGGGAATACAATCTTTTGAGCACAACTATACAAGAAAGGGGACTGTACTGAGCCAGGAAACTACAGGCCTGTCTGTTTAACTTGCATTGTATGTAAAATACTTGAATCTATCATTAAAGACAAGTTTGAATTATTTCTTGAAGGTAGTAACATCCTGAAGGATAGAAAGCATGGTTTTTGTAAGGGACGGTCAGGCCTAACAAATCTTGTGGAATTCTTTGAAGAGGCCACAAAGATTTATGATCAGAACCGGGTCTACAATATAATACACTTGGATTTTCAGAAAGCATTTGATACAGTACCAACTGAGAGAGTAATTTTTACAATAAGGACCGTAGGAATTAAAGGAGGTATTTATAATGTATTTGGAACTCGTTATGAGACAAAACACAAGAGTTTTTGTCAGAGGGATCTCATCTGAGATAGGAATTGAGGAAAATAGAGTTGATATTAGGATAATAGGATCATTGCTGGGACCCCTGTACCTCCTCATTTACATTTATGACCTTCACAGGAACATTGAAGGCAAATTAGTTAAATGTACCGGTGGTATTAAATTGGGAGGTTCGGTAAACAGTTTAGAGTTCACCAAAGTTATTTAGGATGATTTAGACAGAATTCAGAAGTGGGCAGAAACAATGAAAATGAAATTCAAATTTGTCAAATGTAAAGCTTTACATGTTGGAAATGAAAACAAAAGAAGATTACTTTGTGGGAGGTTTAAAACCAGATTGTGCTATACTTGAAAAAGATCTGGGAGTGATTGTTGACCGTGGTTCTGACAGTGCTGTATTCCCTTATAGGTTCTAGCGAAACAGTAATTGATTGGAACATATCAGGTTACATTTAATGCAGTTTAAAAATAATGACCAATGGAGTGCTGAATATCTGGGTATATTAAAAAGGCCAATGGAGTGCTGGGGTATATGTACAGTGTAGCCAAAAGTATAACTCTAAGGTGGTTATACTTTTTTGTGCAGTACATTCATCTGACCACACTTAGAGGACTGTGAACAGTTCTGGGGACCATACTTTAATAAAGACATAGAAGCCTTTGAAAAGGTTCAAAGAAAAGCCACAAATTTAATTCCGCATAAAGACGATAAAAGCTACGAGGAGAGGCTGAAGAATCTCAATTTCTTCAGTCTTAGTAAAAGGAGACTTCTGGGCAATCTGATTGAGGTCTGTAAATATGTCAAAGGGATTAACAAAGTTAACTATGCGGGATTATATTAGCAAGGGTCTCTTTGCAAAACTCAGGGTCACAAATGAAAGTTAGCCAGGGGTAAATTTAGCACTGACATTAGGAAATATTTTTGCATGCAGAGAGTGATCCTAGTGAGGAATAGCTCACCTGGCCATATCGTAGACCCAGAAACTCTGGGAGTTTTTAAGTTCAGGCTTAATATAGTGCTAGATACCATCTAGTCCTTGAATATTTCAAGTGTAAGATTCATTGTAGTGATAGGAAAATAGCAAGCCTAGTAAGGCTGAATGGCCTGTTCTCACCTCTCATGTTATGTTATGTTAAGAGGGAAAGGCTGTTGCCCGGAACTGTTGAAGGGCTGTCCAGCTAAGTAGGTAATGACTGGAGAGGCTAGGAGCATGTCCGTGTCCAGGCTAATGGCTGTCTCAGGGCAGAAGCCCGGTGACGAATCCCCTTGTAGAAGCAGGCTGCTTGGCAGTTGAATCAAAGGGTTTAGCAGAAATGCAATACCAATACTGGAGACCACTGAAGGCTCGGGAGGTATTCCTAAAAAACTGACCCAGAGGAACAGGCAGGAACAATGGATTGACAATGCAGTCCAAATCCAAGAGATCGATATAAAGGTATGAGAGCTTTTTCCCATTAATAAAAGTCTGAAAAGTGATAATGTTTTTCTTTATCATTAATTTATCAAAAACACATGTAGGGAGAGCTTAGCTCAAAAGTACAAGACAAAAACTAAAAGGCTTAGTAGGGTATGAACCATGACAATCCAGCAATCACACTAACACCACAATGAACTTATTGAGATAGGACATTTACATAAGGGACAAATTTACAAATTAATGACACACAAGGGTTGCGACAGTATGTAATTTTTTGCGCTCATAAACATGTTTATGTGCTGCGTTTTCATTTTCATGCCAACTGTACCTTCAATTTCCAACAACATGAAGATACGGACTGCACGTTTTTTGTAAAATCAGAAAATAGAACTTTTACATTGTAATCAGTTTTTCATTAGATATTCATTATAAGAACAATACGTTTCAATTGGTCACAGGACTGCGCTTTTTCAGGCATTTACATTAATTTTGTCCATTGTGACAAAAAAAATTTAAATATTGATAATTTTCAGCAATAGAATATAAAATTTTCCTTCACTGACCACCAAAGATCCAGTATGAATCTTAAGGTTATTCCACAAAACTCAAAAGCATTTATTGAACATCAGGACTGTCTTCTTCATTTAATAACTTATATTATTGTATTTGATTATTGTGTGATTAACTCTTTTGTTTACTTTTGCCTCTCCTATCCATACATTTCTTTGATTAATGAAGTTATTCAGTTCTTTGACACATTTATCAATACTGCTGAGCATATTTTGTAATTATATCTTGTGTAGTCATCAAAAAGCTCTAGAGAAAGTTGGATCAATTCTGTTTGCGAATTGTCACTTGCTTATTAAATGCAATTTTCCATGTGCAGTTCTCAAAGCACTAGCACAAATTCCACAACAGTTCTTTTTCAGCTCAGGCTGTGCTGAAGCACAATGATCGATACGACTTCCAAGCAGTATCACAAACCCCTCCGGTTTCCCAGAAAACCTTTCAGGGTAATGGACTCATCCCCATAAGCAGATGACATCCAGCACTCTGTCCCTGGCTGTCAAAACAATGGCCTAAGTCCCTCTTAAAACACATGCTGATTGGTCAGTTGGAGGCTGAAAGAGTGTGAGGAGCGGAGGTCATAGCAAAACAAGATTTGAAACTGGGGCATGCATTATCATAAGGAGGATTCTGAGAAAGGTAGCGCTAAGCCCTGCAGCACAAGGTAGGGGTAAGCCCAGTATTTCTAGCTAATGCCAAGGACTCCGACTCAGCACAGAGCAAAGACGAAAGGGATATGATGGAAAAAGTCGTCCTGACTCCTGGAGGAATATTTTACTTAACTTCATGAGAACTGTGTCACATGGGTGCACGCCGGTTTGATCCACTGCTGATACAACGATAAATCCACCTGTACAAGTTTTACCCCCAACCCTGAGCCTGGGACCATCAATTTATCAAACACATTCAGATCTGAAACTTAAAGTTGGCCAGTAGAACTGCATGTATGGATTGCATCTAATTCTATTAATTTATCAGGAGGTGCAAATTAATTTGTGATAAACCAAAAGCCTACCATTCAAAGACCTTATTTCAACACACATCATATAATGCAGTCACAAAGGACTTAGATGCAGCTGTAAATGCAACATCCTTAGTATTCAATTAACAGCTCAATCAAAGCCAATTACTCTAGATTATCTGAAACAGAAGCTTGCATGCACAGTGAATATCCAGTTGGCAATCTGTCTAAACTGCAGCACATCATTTAGGTCAGAAGTGAAAAAAAAATCAGCAAATCTGCAATTCTTATGAACTAAAATGCAGGTTATTATGATCTAGTTGTGGAATGAATCTTAAATTCATAAATGAAAATTTTTAAAACCTGTAAGAATCAATCTATCAATCTATAAGATTGATCAGATGGAATATTCCAAACAAGATTTTGGTTGGTTTTCAAAGGGAAAAAAATCTACATTAAACAGGTGGTTTTTGGTTTTTAATAAATATTTATTACTGCAAAACATTGGTACATAAGATGAGATAAGCCATAAGTGTTGGCTCGAAGGAACTTTGAGTCTCAACTTTGCTTTGCCAATAAGAAAGGAATATTTCCCTCCTGTGAATGAAAGCCCCACCCAGAGATGAGCACATCTTCCCCCATCAATTAACCTATGTGAACACAACATGTTCCAGTATTACACTTCATAGCTCCTCACACATTAGTACTACATTTCTATGCAAAATAAAACCAAGATCATATATTCTGTGATGGCAGTAACTTTTACCTAATATGCAAGCTGCCAGAGAACTCTGTTCCCATCAAATTAAACCTCACATTACAGATATAATTCTCAGCTATTTCTCATGCTATCATTATCTGGGGTCAAACAAACAATCAGTTTTGATAAGATTGTACACATAAATGCACCAAAGATGCATTGAACAGCATTCCAACATCTTTCAGAATGCTTACACCACTGCCACAATCCTCTATAGGTACTTGTTAAAAACGACACCACGTTTTGAAAGGACTGGTTTGCTGGAAAGGAATCGCCAGCTATAGCCTGACTTCAATCAATTTAGGGAGCTTTCTGCTTTTCATTCAGGTTTATTAGGCAATCGGCCAGCTTCTAATCCAGTCAGCAGGAGGCAGAGATACAGGGCACAGTGACCTAGGGACCAGAACTTTTGTCCAGAGGGTTCTAGGTTTGATTTCTGTTATTTTCTTGCCCGAAGTATGCGCGAAAGACTAGTGAAACAAATCACGAATGCAATGATGTATGACCATTTCAAGGCCGATAGGGCCATGTGATGTGTACAGTGTGAGATGCAAGCTGATCATTAACGCATGGACAGCACCCATATGCAAACAACAGTCTTTTGAAGGAGAGAGGAGCACTCATGCTTCCAAGAGTTAATGTTTCTTTTCCTTTAATTTGTCTTTAATTTTCTGTGGTTCATCAAACTGTATCAACCTCAAGATCTCTTTGTTGTCCATGACTCCCTGAATGAATTCCCCTTCAGCTATTTTGTCTGGAAAAAAAAAGAGAAATTAGCATGATTTAAGTCGTTAGCTCATACACAGTAATTTTTTGAGCAACAATATTTTTTGTAAGAACATGGGGGCTGAGCCTGGATGTTCTTTTTTTTTTGGGATTTCATCCTAAAATGTTCTTAAATTGTGCTCACCTTTTCAGTTTGGGAATCTGTTTAAACTTTTTTTTTTCATTAATAATGGCTAAAGAAATTGTGTTTTCCATGCAATTACCATTTTAAGCACCTGACCTGATTAAGTCTTTCCATTCTTTTATCTCGATACTAGTTCATGTTTTCAGCCTCGGGATGTTCTTAACCTGTTTTTGATTTTTTTTAACATTCTTTCAGCCTCAACATACCTATAATAAAAGGGATCTTATAAAATAAAATAAAACAAGCGTGATTTAAATCCTGCAGCGATTGTGTGAGTTCAAGAAGGATTAAATATGTGCAGAGTTAGATTCCATTAACAAGAAGCGAAATGGTTTGGCCCATGGTTCCCCGTAAATAACAAAGACACACGAAAAGCTCTTATCAACAAGCAGAATGTTGATAGAAGTATACTGAACAATGTTCGACGTTTTCACAGTAATACTTCAAAAATGCATAATATACGACATGCATAATACGACAGGCAATAGCGTGAAAGTGCTTACCGTTGTCTTTTTTGCCGAAAAAATTCCAAATTTTATCCGCCCTTTTCTCAGGCGTGTTCTCGTCTTCAGGAAGGTTGTTTTGATCTTCCCTGGATATCATGTTGAATATTGACTATGTGAAAACAAAATAATAAAATAATGGCGTTTTCAGCGTACACAATATGACAACATTATTTTAATACAGCGTCTGGGCTAATTAAGACCACAAATTAAAACCACATAGGCTAAGCAACTGTAGGCAGTACTTAATTCAAGCCACAGGATTAAGAAGTTACATCTCGCATCGAGCTGTGGTATTAATTTAATAGGTTACCCTAACCTGAGATTAATCACCATGGCACTTATTTAAAGATACCCAAATCACTGCAACATAAAACACTGAACATAATTACTTATATTCCCGCGCTCTAAGTATGATTATCCTACCCAACAAAGTTATGAACAGCTGTTCTAGGCCTACATAACAGTGACAAATTAAGTCAAATGAATTTTAACTTCCGTTTACATGCCACATTAATGCGTTTTCCCCTTTTCAAGTTTCGAGTTCTCCAGCGAATATTCCCAATATTGTATTCCCATTTCACAGATGTTGGAATGCTTAGACTATAGACGTAGCCCAGGTTTTCAATTATTCAATCAATATCACTATGGAATCGAACTCATTCAAAAGTTATCACTAAAATATATAAATTATTTACGATCTAATTTAGCCTTTAAATTTCTAAAATAAATTCCAAACAACGAATATCCTGTTCGGCCCATTGAATATTAAGTTGTTGTGCTAATCATTTTGCATTCAAATAATTAATTGCACACAGCCTAAAAATAAAAAAAAATAATGTCCTGAGTCAGATAATCAGGGTCAAAAAAAGCTTACTTTTACAATCTCCAGAATCTCGTTTTTGCTGATGGTGCCGTTTCCGTCGACATCGTAGAGAGCAAAAGCCCACTCCAGCTTCTGCATTGTCTTCCCTGAGGTCGTGAGATGCAGCGCCACAATGTATTCCTTGAAGTCCAGCGTGCCGTCGCTGTTGGTGTCGAAACTCCGGAATACATGCTTCGCGTAGGCGCTTGGGTCGGCGTCAGGGAAAAAGCTGGCATAAATTCCCTCAAACTGCTCCTTGGTGATGCGCCCGCTTGGACACTCCTTCAAAAAGCTCTGGTACCACGTACATAACTCCTCTTCGCTGTACTTCGTATTGAGTTTCAGGTCCTCCAGAATTTCTTTGGAGAGCGCGCCGCTCTTAGTGTTCCCCATCTTTCCAAGACACTCTCACACAGGCAGTCGACGAGCAATTATTTCTCGCGGTCTGTAAATGATAGGCTACGTGCCGTCCTCACTTACAAAAAAAATCCACTTCCTTACCGTTCCCACTCAAGCGCTGAATTGGATTATGGATATCTTTTAAACCCAGACTGGCTCTCTTTGAGATTAAGGGTATAAGTACGTCATACTATGTTTGGCCTCCATATGGACAGCAGGGTGAGGAAGGATATGATGAGTGAGTTAGTTAGCTCCTTTTAAAGTTGACGGATGCACCACAGGACTGCCAGTCAGCACCAACCGGAATTTCAATCTAGATTTCTAGGTGAAAACTCGATGATTTTCGGCCTGAACATCTAACACCTCTTTTCTCCCTCTTTTCAAGCAGCTAAAATTCAGTTGCAGCATCAACGTGTCACAAAATGCTTTCTTATACAGTTGTTCTCAAAAATGTGCTTACCCTGGCTGAATTTGTAAAATAGGAAACAGTTTTAAAGAAAACATTCTTATTGGATTCATATCCAACTGTAGGTCATGTAGAATGGTACAATCATCAAATAAAACATGGCAGTTGGTGGGGGGGGGAATGAAATTAACCCTGCTCAAAAGTGTATATACCCTCAGTTCTTAATATTGTGTATTTCCCCTTTTAGCATCAATAACAGCATGCAGTCTTATGTGATAGTTGTCACCCTGCAAAAAATGTGCTATAGGAATCCTATAGGACAGTTCAATAGAATTCCACAGAACTTTAGTACCTCGAGTCCTATAGAAAACAAGTTCTATAGAAAATTTCTATAGGAAACAGTTCTATAGAAAATTTCTATAGAACAGCTCTTGTAGAACTTTTTTCATTTCGGCATCTTCAGTCCCACCCGAATTTGGAAGGCGACAAACAAAACAACCATGCTGTATTACTGTTCCCAACTTGCATCCCTCTAGCGCAATGGTCAAATGTGCACTACTCTGTCTGGTGCTCGCACCCAGACCTGTCTGCTCCGCAACACGGTGCTTTAACCGAGTGAGCTATCCGGCAACTGGGAAACTTTTGATTGTACTTGATCCTGATCAATTTGAATTGCTTTACTGAACCCAACAGATGGCCCGTTGTTGCCGCGTATCTCAGGGTCTTAGGGAATTCAAAAGGAACTGAGTGCCTTCGCTGAAAAGAAACGCCATGTTAGTAATCCTGTTAGCTGACCATGATACATGTATAAAAATGCTGGGAATAAGTCTTAGCAGACCTCAAATTGTATTCAAATTAATTCTAAATCTGCATATAATCTGCAATCACATGCATGTAAATGGAAAGAAATAATTTGATAGAATTTTTAAAATTAAGGGAAAAGTTCAAAAGCTCAAACTTTCTACATAATTCTGTCTTCGTAAGCAATAGAGGAACACGAGTTTTCCATTATAGCATAATAAAGTTGTAATGCCTTGCATTTATATTTTTGAATCGCTGCCGAGGAAATGGAAAGAGGTCTTCATACACTGTAACTGGAATACTGCTTAGTTGTGTGATCAGTCAGTCAATCAATGGTCTGATCAGAGAATCAATGAGTCAGTATGTGCCTGGAACCCCATGTGCTTATAAGCACATCTTAAAGTTAAAAGGGGCAAGATTTCCTTGCTACTTCAGTATCGTGGATTTCACTGCATATTGCTCATTTTCATACCATTAGTCCGGTCTCTCACTTCTAGAACCCAGGTACACATAAGGTAAATTGACCCTTCGACAGAGCATTGCAAGGAGTCATAAGATTTATTTTTATTTTTATTTTTATTTAACCCTTATTTAGGATGTCTTTCCCATTAAGCTTTTGTTCTATTAGAGGGTCCTAAAGACCATCAAAGTCCTATAGAACAGGTTTTTCAACTTGGGTGTTCTATAGGAAGGTCTTATAGAACAGCAATAATCTTAAAGGACTTTCTTTTCCATAGAGGTGCTCTACAGGTTTCTAGCAAATTCTTATAGAACACACGGAAAATCCTATAGAACAGGCTGTTCCACTAAAATGTTCTATAGAGTTCCATTCATGTTCTATAAAGTTCTATAGAATTCTATAGAATTCCATAGAAGTCCAGTAGAACATTTTTTGCAGGGCAATGAGGCCACTAATCCTCTAAGGTGGTATAGCTGCCCATTCTTCCTTGCAAAATGCCTCCAGCTCCTGCAAATTCTTCGGTCGTCTTGCATGAACTGCATGTTTGAGATCTCCCCAAAGCAGCTCGATGATATTGAGGTCAGGAGACTGTGTTGGCCACTCCAGAACCTTCACCTTTCTCTTCTGTAACCACTGGAGGGTCAAATTGGCCAAGTGCTTGGGATCATTGTCATGCTAGAAAGTCCAAGTGCGTTCAATGCGCAGCGTTTGCGCTGAGGAATGCAAATTGTCTGCCAGTATTTTCTGATAGCATGCTGCATTCATCTTGCCATCAATTTTCACAAGATTGCCTGAGCCTTTAGAGCTCACATACCCCCAAAACATCAGAGATCCACCACCATGCTTTACAGTGGGATTGGTATGCTTTTCAGAAACCTGCACGTTTGGTTTTAATGCTACTCACAAAGTGGTCTAGGCTCATCTTAGCCTGCCAGTTTATGGTGTCAGCATGCTAGCTTGTAGTGTGGACTAGAGTTCCTAGATAGAGAGAGTCATGACAACCCAAGAATAGGAGCCACTTTTTTTGCACGACACTGTGCCATTGAGCACATTGTCTGGTATGCTAATGAGGAATGTCGTCTATGCCGAACTAGGTTGCAAATAAAAATTTTGTGGGCGGGGCCCATTGGACAGGTATACTTTATGGCCCAGCAACTGTTTATGTTCGATACGAAATATACAAGCTAAAGCATTGCCTTTGGGTTTGTTTTTAATACATTTTATTTGAATAATAAGGAATGCCTTGATCTTTTGTAGTCAGAGGCTGTACGAGGAACATTGTTAAAAATCTCACTATCGATGTCAGTGTGAGATGTTGCTCACTGTGAAGACGTTTACTGTGCCAATCCCTGGAACAAGAGACATCACCGATGACCTGCAGAAACATCCACAACTCCAAAAAGCCACGAAACTCATATTGCATTCATGAGTCAATACTGTAGAGGATTTATCGAATATGTCTAGCTGGCTACAAAACCAGAGAGCTGACGATGTACTGAACTAAGTGCATGTTATTCCTGAATCCGTTTAGACACCGTATTTCAGGAAAGCACAAAGAGAGGCTACTGGTGAGTGTCCATATTCTAAACTGCATATTTTCGTGAACGAGTTCATTTGCATGTGCGTGAAATAGTGTTTTCTCTACCTCTCTGTATGTCTTTGTGCTTGTGTAAATAGATAGCACCATCCCGCAATTCGAATGCAACCTCTTCCTCTGACTGACTTGAGTAGCTACAGGGGCAACACAAAACTTAATTTGTATTTTTTTTTAAAAATCAATGTATTTTCAAGCTTTTGTTGCTATTGATTTATTGCGAAGACAAGACAAAGACACAACGTGAACAATCTGATAACGGCTCGATTTAAGCCAACAGTTCTGTGACTGTATGTAGCACTAAGGCTACATAGTGCAAGTGAGTCTCAGAATGACGTCAGCTGTGCTCATATACAATTACGCTTTTCGGATTTCTGACACTGTAGGTGCAGAAACAAAGTTCCTCTAAAAACACATTTCTCACCCAAATCTCTAAAGCTGATTTTTTTTTTTTGATTATTTAATCCATAAACTACCACAAAAACACAAAAATATTGGGGTTCCCTGGTGGCTCATCGGTCCAAGCGCGTGTACCATAAAGGCCGTGTCCTTCCCGCAGCGACCTGGGTTCGATTCCGGGTTGGGTCATTTGCTGCATGTCTTCCCCCATTCCTCTCCCCAACCCTCCTGTCTCTCTACACTATATAACTATCAAATAAAGGAAAAATTCTTTAAAAAACTTAAAACCCTTTTTAGTTCCTCATTAAACAGGTTTCCAGACTATTTTGACTGCATGTTTCTGTGTGATGTTTGGTTGTTAATGCAACTCGTTTTATAATGGGCTGTCGGTGTAGCCTCCAGAATGGATTTTTAGGCCACCGTATATTCATAGAAGTATATTGAACGTTCACATTTAGATCATTTATCACCAAAATTTGTGGTACTGGCTTTTATATGAGAATTATAGATGTGGTTTCCTATTTAAGCTCCCAACGATGAAATGCCACAATTGGCACACTGTAGAAGATGAAAAATATCACTAATGCAAATCAATGTGAAAAAATGTTGTTATGTGTAAGTTCAGTCAAAAAACACAAGCAGTCAATGAAAAAAAGATTCACTTAGTAACCCGTTTTTGGGTGATATTTGGTCTGAAGGTCTTCAGGAGGTAGCATACTCCTGAAGTATACGCTTTGCACTGAATGTTAATGGAATCACTGTAACCTGATCAACCACACATGGCTACAAAACTAACAATCACTGAGCTGTACACACTGCCTTTTCCTTTAACCCTTTATAGGGCACTAAAAAACACCCTAAGAAGCTGACTGTAAAAAAGTACTGCGCGTTCGGCATATGTCCATAAATAGTCTAACCATCACTTGCTGTAGACTTAGGTGAAAAGGGCATATGATCAAATATGACCTCACTACAAAATTTTTTGTTTTTCACGCAAAATTTCACTGATTTCTAGAAATCCTACATAAACAACACCTATCTCAACTTTTAGCGAACCTTTTCAACTTTATAATGCGGGAGTTTTCATCAGTTTTCTTTTGTGAGTTCTGATGTTAGGTCCTTGTGAGTGGGATTGGGTAAGGTCACACAACCGCACTGGTCTGGAGAAGAAAAGAAGTTTGAGACGCTCTAGGCCACTGCTGATTGGTCGAGCACCCTGATGTCACTGCCTGTAATATAGCCTGATTTTCTCTCATTGGCTGGGAGAAATCACCGCTGGTCTACTGCCTCACGGAGAGGCATGGGGGCGCCACTTTGGATGCCGTCTGAAGTTACCAAATATGGTTCCTCGTCTGATAAAGGGATAAATATAGAGGTTTGATGAAAATGATACTTAAACAAACTTATCCAGCTTATTATAATGTGCATATGGTATAATAAGGTAACAAGTAACAAAGTAGCTACTGTGGGCTGATTTATATTGCAAGATTAACACGAAAACATAGACTTTTCTATTGTTTTGCTCAACGGTAACATTTTTTGATAAGGCAATCACAAATCGTCAGAACTTCGGCAGCTACTGCAGGTTTCCCGATAATACCGGATGCTACTCCAGGTTTCTCGATATCACAACTCGCATGAATTAAACTGGCAGGATGTATAGGGCGAGGTGAAGCTACTACTGCACATTTCAAAAAGGAGGTGCCAGTCAAATAGTGCTTTTATTATTAACTGCCTTTAGATAAATACCCAACATGTTTTACATATGCGCAAAGAAAATACTTAATCATTATTTAAAATTTGCCTATTTCTCCACAGATATCACTGTTTCAAATACCCTGATGACAATGTTTGATGCATACCATGATTGCAGAAGAAAATCTCTTGGCCTTCTCTCACGATGTTGGTCTCCCATAAACTTCTATGGAAATGGAATTGTTTGTTTGCCAAAGGTCTGGGTTTTCTGCCTATTAGGAAGTGTCGTTTCAGAGTTCGGCCACAGTGTACTTTTAGCAGAAATGAGACAGCCAAGATACAGGAGCCAAATGAGGTGTGCACACAAATTTGTTCATATTGTCCGCTATATAATAAGAAGCGCTTTTTTAATACAGAGATATTTCTATACACACACCCGCAATCATTTCTGGTGTGGGACACAGGAGTGGACATATTCAGATGTTTGATGTGATTATCTGAAGTTCCTGATCTGTACCTGCTTGGTCTTTTGCATTGCACTATTGTCACGTTTGCCAGACTGAATAATTGCATTAATCAGCAGGTGTACTGCCATTCGTCATAACATCTTCAGCAATGGTATATCCTGCGCTATGTTGGCTACGCTCAAAACAATATACCAGAAAAATACCAGTCAGAAAACTGAAAGAAAAAGAGCATTCTTCATATTTTCAGAACAGAGCTAATTAAAAAAAGGCAGTACAATATGAGATAGCATTCTTTATGAAAGATGTAAATATACCTATTATGTTATTGAAATAAAACCCTGTAGATTGTCAACATCCCTGATTTGCCAGGAGGCAGTAAATAGCCTCCACTAACTAATTGAAAATGGCTTTGTTTATTTTTTCCTTTTGTAAGATGGATTAGTCGTGAGACCAAAACGAAAAATAAATATAATTCCATTTATCCTCCTGAAACATTCAACTAAATCCCACATTCATGAATAAGTAGTTTTCCTGGGATTTAATGGAGCTTACAGTTATGAAAATGTCCCTTTCTTGTTGCAGAGAAACCTGTGGATAGCCATTGCATCAACAACCCTTGTTATTCAGGAGTAGTCATAATGATTTAAGCACTGTAGGCACAGGTTTTGATCTATAACTAGAGCCCCAATGAGGAATGATATCACTCTGCTGATTTTGGCAATCATATTTTGAAAACCATTGCATGTACAGTAAATAGTCCAATGTCCTATGAATTGTAAATTTGCACCAAATTATAACTGCATAAGATGCACCAAAAAGTATCTGGTGCAGAAGTTTAGAGAGAAAAAAGGGAACACAACGGGCTGTCGAGTTTGAAAGGAATTCATTGAAAAGTGGGAACAATACAGATTGACAGGACTAAAGACATAAAGAAGGGGCGTACTGGTTTGGTATTGCAGTCATTCAATGTGCCCAGGTCGTAACAGAAAGATATTGACTAAATTTCTGCTCACCCACTCAGAGAACACTGGGCTCAATGTACAGGGTTATAACCTTACTGTATGGGATGCTCAGCCTTGCATCTGTCCAGATTGCAAAAGGAGTGTAATCCTGATTCCTTTATCATGGGATTTCTGGTTTTCCATTCCACATTCAGGTCAATCAATCAAACCTCTGTCATCCCTTGCTCACTAGAAGTGTGAAGCTATGGATAAATGAAAATGTCTATCAGCGCTTTTTATTTTTCATTTCTATTTTTTGAAGGGCATTCAAAGATCAATTATAGAAAGTATTAAACATAGTAATTTCATCATCGATCAGATCTGGTTTTCATAAAAAGCCAGAAGAGGGCTTTATACCCAAAAATGGACATTTTATGATTTTTTTTTTCTGGATTAAATATGCAGGTTTCATGGAAATACAGTAAAATTAATTTTCACTCCCAGTAAAAAGCATTATAAACATGGCTTTGATACATGATGGATTATAATGATTGCCTGCCACTACTGACTAGATATACAGTTTAATCCTCAATGGGGGCGTCTGAGTTCAAACCAGCTGCTTGTATTTGCACTATTGTTAGAATGTATAGTCCCTCAAGAGTGTACTTGATTTACCTCTCCATCAATGTACAGTACATGCAATGACTTATTAGCAGATAAGCCATCAATACATTCAGTTAATTGCTATTTCTCAGGATAGCAGCTTGTCTAAATTTAAACTGCGCCAAAAAGAAACAATTAGTTGTTTTTGTTTATTCTAAAAATATACAGCTCTACTATTGTGACACTGTTGTTCACATAAGGTCCCTCCGCACAACTTCAGGATCTTATCTCTTTAATCACAGAAATAGTTTCATAATGCAGATCAAAAACTGTAAGTTTCTTCAATTGATATCCACAGAAACATCCATAAGCAGGCAAAATATGATATAAGATTATTTCCGATTTAAAGTTTATTTTTAGAAATTCCAATGACCATAAAATTCTGAAGTATGGTTACTCTGTTAGTCCAATCTGGATTATATATTTTCTTCTGTAATTTCCCTTTCCTCAATATCCAGCTTGCATATTTAGAATATTCAATTCCTGGCTGGTTGCAACAATCCCTCATGCAAACAGGTCAGCTTGTTTTCATGAGAAAACAGTGTTTTAATAAAAACATGGCTTAGGTGCTTAGCTGTGGCTTTGCATCAGATATTAATTTTTACATTGACATAGCAAGATGTACATTCTCATCCCCTGAATGTCAGACAGAAGGGAGAGGGGGGTAGGGAGGTGGGAAAATAAGACCAACAGAAGCCCAAAGGTAGGAAAAGTCAGAGGTGGAGAGAGAGCCGGCAGTAAAGGAAAGAGCCTGTGCTCTGTGTGTATAGATGAGGGCTGTGGGAGAAGGGTTCACAGCCTGCCAAACTGTACAAGCAAGGAAACACAGAAATATTCTGAGATAATGCAGCACTGAGGGTCCAGCTGGTGGAAATCTTCAGAGGGCAGCCAACCAGTTTCCATGGCGATCAAGACCGCCCGCCAGCGCAGAGCCTACCTGGCCATTACCTTCAACATGGTGGCGCTCTTTTTCGCCGTCTCAGCAGTAAGCACCAGCTACTGGTGCGAGGGGACCAGGAAGGTGGTGAAGCCCTTTTGTACAGGCCCTGTGACGATGAAGCAGACCTACTGCATCCGCTTCAACAGCTCCAACCTGAACGACAGCCGGCTGGTGCAGTACATCTGGGAGACAGGCGAGGACAAGTTTATCCTGAGGAAGTTCCACACAGGGATCTGGGTGTCCTGTGAGCAGAGTGTGAACATGATCGGTAAGAGACATCCCCATTATTATTATTAATAATAATTATAATAATAATAAATATTAATATTGTGATTAATGTTAATTATTATTATTATTATTATGGTGTATACCATTATTATGGTATTATTATTACTATGAAGATAAGATGATGATGACGATTATTATTTTTATTGATACATGGTCATAATGAGTACGAGAACCCCACAAGCACTTGTCTTTTAGCCTGCCTGCAGGCATACATCAATGAGCCGAAACAAAATGACCACTCACAAATGAGTAATGAAATGAATAATGCTGACCTCATACAGGCAGCTCATGGTAAAGCCTGGAAACAGACTGCACACAACAAGTGAACCCTCTGTTCACATAATTCACCAGTTGGATGTAGGAAAAATGGCATCTGAGCGACTTTGACGACCTCCAAATGGTTATGGGCTGACGACTGGGTTGGAGCATTTCCAAAGTGGCAAGGCTTGTGGGATGCTCCCAGCCAGCATTAGCTAGTACTTCCTGACAGTGGTATGAAGAGAGACAAACCAAAAACCAGTGACAGGGTGTTGGGCTTAGTGACGTGCAAAGACAATGAAGGTTATCTTGTTTGGTCTAAAGCAACAGAAGGGCTTCTGTGGCACAAGACACAGAATCTTTAATGATGGTTATCGGAGGAAGGAGTCGCAACTTATAATGCATCGCACCTTGCTACATGTGGGGATATGTAGCTGGAGACGGGACAGTGCTCTTTCTTACCCCTGTTCAGCCTACGATGGGCACGCGAGAATCAGAACCAGACCTCAGATAATGGAGCGCGGTCACCTGTCCGATGAGTCCTTTTTTCTTTTACATAATGTCCATCAGCCGGGTACGCTTGCAATGTTTATCTGGGAAGGAAATGGTTCCAGGATGTATTGTGGAAAGAAGACATGCAGGTGGAGGAAGAAGGATGCTCTGGAGAATGTTCTGCTGGAGAACACTGTGTCCGGACATTCTTTCATGGTGCTGTTTTGGCAGCACATAGAAGATCAATAGCGCATTAAGTAGGTGGTCATAATGTCTTGGCTTATCGATGTATACTGTATTTCTTTGGGGATGCATCCTAGCCTATTTTTCTTGAAATGTGTTTCTGTGGTTTGTTGTTTATTCTCAAATAATTGGTTTATAATGAACCAGGTAAAAAATAATTGGGTCTATTGCTGTCATTGACAATCAGTGCAGACAAAGCAAAGTTGCACATTTCATTCTTTCAGGATTTACCTGCAGAAATTTTTTAGAGATTGCACCTGCGCACGAAAGAGGTAGGTACAGCATTATTATTATTATTATTATTATTATTACTACATGTAATTTACCAAGTTTGGAATGGGGTTGGTCAATGTGGACAACCAGGCACTTGCATCTCTACACAGAAAGATGTTAGTTGAAGAGTGATTTTCCAAAACATGCTGTCAAATTGAGGTGATTCTGAGTAAATTGTGAGAACGGTTTACAAATACTGCTTTTTTGAATATTTGCACATGTGATATGACCGCACGAAACAGTAATGCAATACTAATAAACTTACCAATGTAACGTTATATACTATAAGAATGTGCAAACACAATTATTGCCACTTTAAAAGTTTTGGACAGAGCATGTTTTGGAAATCCGGTCCTCAATTGAACATTAGATTTTACGCATACAGCGTTGTGAAAAAATATTTTCCCCCTTGTCCATTTTCTCAGTTTTTGCTTATTTCACACGTTCAAATGTTTCTGATGATTCAACTAATTTTAATATGAGACAATAATAAAGCGAGCAAACTCAAAATGTAGTTTTCAAATGATCATTTCATTTATTGAAGGTAAAGAGTCATTCAAAACCTATATTACCCATGTGAAAAAATAATTTCCCTCCAAAACACCCTTAGTTGCAATAACAACAGTCAAACATTTGCAGTAATTGGAAATGAGTCTTATACATTCCTGTGGAGAAATTTTGCCCCACTCTTTTTTGCAGAATTGTTTTAAATCAGCCACATTGGAGAATTTTTAAGCGTGAACTGCACTGTTTAGGGTCATGCCACAGCATCTCAATCGGATTCAAGTCAGGTGTTTGATTAGGCCACTCCTGAACCTCCACTTAGTTTCTTTTGAGCCACTCAGCGATCAACTTGCTTTTGTGTTTCAGATCATTGTCCTGCTGCAAAACCCAGCTGCGCTTGAGCTTTAGGTCACAAACTGATGGCTCTACATTCGTCTTCAAGAGCTTCTAGTCGAGAACAGATTTCATGGTTCCATCAATTATGACCAATTGCCCAGATCCGAAAACTTATTGTGGGCTATTCATTAACTTTTGTGTGGTGCTCAGGTCAAATTTTCTCTGGAATCATATTTGTCAATATAGTGATAACTTTTCTTATGCCAAAAAATACATAATACCTTTTGTTAAATTCTGTCAGTCTTTCCATGTATTATATGAGCTTGAACAGACATGGATGTAAACTGCTACTTGACTGGTTGGTGGAGGCATACAACTGCAAGACAGTAATTAGTAATGGCACATTTCTCCTGACCTTGATCATGAAAAAAAAGAGTGCTGATTGTGGAGACAACTGTAAAGTAAAAATTCACCATCCCCCCATCCACAGGAGTCCTATGGCTGTGTATTGTAGCAGAGTGCCTATACATCAGTCTGCTTTATATGGGCGGGCTGCTCATGTGTGCGGAGATGTGCTGCTGCTGCAACCTCATGAACGGACTCAAGATGAATGCCTTTGCTGCTGTGTTCACTGCCCTCTCAGGTAAGGCTGTTCACCCCCAATCTTACTGCAGACTATAAACTGGAATTTCAGACAGCATTATGTAAGTTCTGAACAGTGTGACGTCATACTATTCAGATAATGTGACACCATTTGCCATTCTGTCTGGTTCCAATTGTTACATCACATTACACTGGCTACTCCAAATTTGAGTGGGGACAGACCTTACACTTCGCAACACGTTAGGCGCTAGTTATATTCTCTAAACAGTTGAAAAATAAATATATACATGGTATAGGGAATATCATTAAATATTTGAATGGCGGAACAGCACAAAGAATATTATAATCTTAAAAGACTGTTAGCACCTACCATAAGGAGGTGTAACGGCCTTGTATTTCCCGAGCACCGGTTTTGACTCTGACACTTGGCTGTTGCAGGTCTGCTGGGGATGGTAGCACACATGATGTTCACTACGGTCTTCCAGCTGAGTGTGAGCCTAGGCCCAGAGGACTGGAGACCTAAAACCTGGGACTATAGCTGGTCCTACGTGTAAGCATTCCTGATCTTAATGAATGATCTGGTTTTAATTCAACAGGTTTGCATTTTAACTTTCAGGATTTTAAATCACGCTAATATATTCAGTGATGGGTGAAAATGCTTTTATTTATTGCAAACTCTTAATTTGCAACTGACAAAGTGACACTGTCATGAACATTAAACAGGTTCCTCTCTCTCTCTCTCTCTCTTTCTCTCAGCTTAGCGTGGGGCTCATTTGCTGCCTGTATGGCTTCTGCAGTAACAACGCTCAACCGTTACACAAAGACGATCATTGAGTTTCGGCGAAAACGGCGGGTCTTGGAGAAGCACCTGCTGGACGAGAAGCTGATGGAGCTGAGCTCTCCACCACAACTATGGGACATGTACATAAGCAACACCACTGAGGAACCGCTGAACCTCTCCTGCCAGCCACCAGATGATGACGTTTTCCTCGATGTTGAGAAGACTGATCTGATAGAGCCACAATCTGAGGAAAATTCCAGATCCCACCTCCCTCGAAATTTGACTCTTTGAAGGAAACCTTTTATCAGCATTGATTATCTGACCAGTACTAGTGCTGAACTGCATTTGCTCACGCGTGTTTTGGTCACATTGTCTCAAAAAAAAAAAGTGAGCCATGATGCACTAATTGAATAAGAACTCTCTTAATTGTGTGCTTGCGGCAAGCAACACATTGTTCTTCTTAAGTCCATTTATTTATTTTTCCATATCCACACACTTTTTTGTCCCGTATCAAGGGCCCGAGTGTTCGCGATGCAGACGCGGTTCAAACGCCGAAACGTCCGGCCCGACCGTGTCTCTGGGCCTTGTACAAACGGTTGCATAACCCCTTTTCATTCTTTCGCAATCCCTGTTTTTCATCCCTTTTTATCTCCATTAAAAATGCATGGTGGAGTTCTGCCATTATGACATCACAGAACGCTAGAGGGCACAAAGCGCTCTGAAATTTTTTCCTTTAAACAGAGGCTACGTTTACATGCACACCATATTCCAATTAAGGTCCATATTCGGGTTAAGGTAATATTCCGAGTAAGATGTTTATATGCGCTGAGCGATGGGAATATTCCGTTTACATGTTAATTAGCATATCCACCACTTGGACATCGACTCCACGCTCTTGGCCATTGCCATCGCCAGCGGTCTCAGAATTTCATCCATGACCGCGAAATAAATGAAACTGGCTGGATTAGGCCGCTGGTATTGTTTTGTTTTTGGCAGTGGCTATTTTTTTCGCCAGTCGTGTCGTGTTTTAGTGTTAAAAACAACAATAAAACTATTTCAAATGCTTGATGCTACCCAGACTATGTGACTACCGCATAATTAAATTGACTTTCACAGGGAAAAGGACATTTCGAACCTATGTGTAGCCCACAAAAGGTCGAACCTAGATTGTGTAGCCCAAGAATGGTCAGCGTTTATGCCAGCAGCCAACTCTCACTGAAAAAGATTCAATAAAATCCCAACTTTATTTTAGGAATGATGAGGTTTGTCACAAAATTGTTCAAAAGATGAGGGATTCATGCTAAATGCAATCATTTATTTCTCATTTTTGAAAATGCAAATCAAAATTAACCATGAATTTAAAGAAAAAACATTTATCTTAAAGTACATGTCTTTCCCAAAACATATGAACCACGATCATTGGCACCCCTAGAAAATCTTTTCTTCCAAGGTTGGTCCTATGTTTCCAAGCTGGAATTAAGCAGCGGAGGCACTAATGGACCATTCTGACTTGTGAATCAAGCGTAGAATGTTAACAAATCAGATGCCTCATCTTCTTAACCCCATTGTTCAGATATAAACGCTAGTGGCCGTAAATTCCAAAATTTAATTGCTAATTAATTCTGTAATTGAATACCCAAATGTCTTGATTCATTTGAATAATTTTCCCCAGTCTCTGAGACTCAAATACTAGTTATAAAGCCTTATATAAGCTCATGCACTTGGGCAAAAATTGGCATTTTTTTGTATTCTGAAAGATAAAGATACAAAGATTAAGCTCCCACCTCACCCTATGGTGTCGCAAGCTGCATATTGTCCCACAGACAAAGCAATCATAAACTCTGGGCAACAGGCGAGTTTACTGACTTTGTCAATGGCCAGAATGGTCTACACGAGCCAATGGGATGTACAGTGTGAGCAGTCAGATAATGCCTTGATAATCGGGCCATACAATGTGAGCACATAAACCATGAGCTTTGGCTTTACATTGCAGAGGATTTATTTGTGCAGTGTGAGCTGGATTGAACAACAGCATTTCTAAACTTAGTACAAGTATATGTCCAGTTTTAAGTAAGCTGGTGAAATTTTGTGGCTTTGTTCGCTAGCTGGCTACAAAGGTAGCTAACATTCTGCTTACATTAGCGTGGACTAGGAAAGTAACTTGATTTCCCATAGTGCATAGTGGGAGGTGTAAAATTAACTAGTTAGTTTAGTGACAGCCAGCAATTACTTAACAGCATAGAAATGCAACCTATGCTTTGAAAAACAGCAGCTGTTTCAGCATGGATTTCCAGGGTGCATCGGAATTCTCTATAAAAACAAGGAACCTTCCTCCCTAACGGACATGAACTGGAAATAGTTTGGCAGGCAGGCCATGACAAAGCGTATCTGAACTGTCTATTTCATGCCGTAAAGGAAGCAATTTGCTCCTTTGTTGATTCTTTTCAACAAGGAAAAATAGGACCAAGGGTTCTGTAGCTTACCAACAAGCAATCTTACAGTGATGATAGAAAATAGATAGAAAATTTCATGTGAAGTTTGACCTTCGAAAGATGGACTGTACAGTCTCTGTGTATGAGCTATCACAGGCACTTGTCTCAATAGCGTAGCAGCCAGGCCAGGTCAAATGTTCACGTGGGTGTTTGGGCAGGTGTATGAGTGGGACCTCGATACCACACCTCAACCCCCGATCACTACTGCACAGACTCTGGCTCCAAATGTGCAACATGGCAGCGCCCATATCTGGGATATTATGGCTCCATTTTTGAACAATGGGAGGAAATGCAGACATGTTGTCGATTTTTATATACAGTCCATGCTAAGAGCATGCACACTGAGTTTCAGCTTCCTTGTTCAAGTCGTCTTTAAAAGCATTTTTTACCTATGTACACCCAAGAACTATATTTAGGGCAATAAGAAAACATCCCATAGAATTTGTTCACTCAAAATGTACACATTTGATTCTTTTTAAATTGCATGAAAGAGTCATACTTTTTTTTATATTTTATTTTTTTCCATTTCCAGTTTACTGATGTGATTGGCTCATACCTATATATTCAATATCAAAAAGTTATTCTGTAATATTAATTGGCTAAACCTTGTGAAAATAATTCACTTCAGAGACCCTCCTCCACTAGGATTGGATTTCGAAGAATTTTCAATAATGTCTGCTCAGTCCCATAGAATGTGCTTGGTCCCACAGAACTTCATTATCGAAGAAAAACTATTGACTCATATACTTTAGGATTCTCCCTCCTCCTTTATCTCTCACACACACACACACACGGCGCTTTCATAGTGCCGTTTCAAGCCGCGATATTTACGCCTCTGTAACGTCTCTCCTGCACTATGAACGCGCCAGAAGCGGGATGGGGGGATCAAGTGATCCCACCTCTGTAACGCCTTCAGAGGTAGTCACAGAGGCGTAAAATTGGTGGGACTGTTGGAAGCGGGACCACTATGATTCGGCCATCCCGGCAAGACGTAAAATATGCTCCCCTCTCATCCCGCAACGCCGGGCTGCATTATAAAATGTCCCGAATATCACGCCTTCCCGGAATCACTATGAATGCGCCAAGGTGAAAAGCCGGCACAGATCTTCACGGCAATATAGCGGGACATTCGCAGGAACGCACTAAGAAAGCGCCTACAGACACACACACGGACAGAGAGGGAGAGACAGAGAGATTCAAACATACTCACACTAATTTACTTGCATAAACAAATGGAAGACAAAAAGAAAACTATTTTCAAATAGAGTAGCTGTAGTTATGTCTGGCACACCTGTTAGAGTAACTGAGCTGAACTTCTGAACCAGTGCTGGATGAACTTTTCTTGTAGCAATCTTACAGTCAGTCAAGTCACAGGGACTGATAGAGAGAAAATATACAAGGTGCAGCAAGTGATAAAATATCAGATTCTGCCTGGGAGAGGATGTGTGCCTACTTTGAATGCACGCACTGAGGGGATGTTAGCAATGGCAAAGGAAACAGCAAGTTGGAGCATTGCAGACAAACTTCTTACTCGCAGTCAACGGTTGCCAAAATTTCTATCAGAGCCACCTACACTTCAAGTCTGTTTTCATCATAAAACAAACTTGTGCACCAATAGTTGGCCAAATTGTAATGGATTTTCCAATGTGGCAAGATTCCGTTGTAAGATGAGACCAAAATAGAGCTTTTTGACAAACACCAGAGGTGCGTTTGCCATTAATTCAAAGGTAGCCATTCCATATAGAACCCTGTGAAGTATGGTGGTGCATTTTTGATATTGTGGGACTGCTCTTGTTTCAAAGAGCCACATAGACTCCACCAACTACAAACAGATATTAGATGAAAACTTGACTGACTTTGTTGGATCTTTCATCAGGACAATGATCCAAAGCATAAACTGAAAAAAGCACAAAAATAGTTAACTGATTACTGAATCAAGGTTTTGTCATGAATAAACCAGTCCCCCACTGAGTCTGCTGACCTGAAACAGAAAACCTGAGGGATGAGCCGAGGAGGAGAGTCCATTAACATGGACCAAGGAATTTGAAGGATCTGAAAAGATTCTGCATGGAGGAATAGTCTCCGATCCTCTGCCAAGTCCTCTCCAGCATCATTACACACAATAGAAGACTCAAAGCTGTTAACTTGGTAAAGAATAGATGCGCTAATTATTAAATGGAGGGGATCCAATAATTTTGTCAAAAAATTCTTTATGAGGAAAACATTTGTTCTATAATAACATTTTTTCTCTAAGTCATTAAATTTCATAAGTTTAATTCCTGTTATTTGAATGAACTACCAAGAAGATAAACAATAAAGCTATTATAATTACTTCTGACTTTTATTATTTATAAGGTGATAATATCAATGCATAGCATTGTATCTCCTTCTAAATTGATATTTAAAGAGATAAAGTCTTGGATATAGTGTGACTTCAGAGGACAAAGTGCGACTGATCCATTATTGACAAAACCGCTCCCATAACAGTGTTCTACAGCATTCAGCATAAATCATCACTGAAGAGAGGGAGCTTATTGATATTTGATATCCGGCGGGAGCGAATCTATGACAGAATGCAGTGACCAATCTTGGACCCAGCC
This sequence comes from Gymnothorax javanicus, assembly GCA_029692085.1. Taxonomy (NCBI): domain Eukaryota; kingdom Metazoa; phylum Chordata; class Actinopteri; order Anguilliformes; family Muraenidae; genus Gymnothorax; species Gymnothorax javanicus. The sequence goes on from CM056206.1 coordinate 38,034,647, forward strand.
AGGCTGGGGGAGTGCGGCAGCCCAGTTCGTGGGGCTGGGCAGCAGTCCGGTCCATGGGGCTGACCGGTCCAGCCGGGAGGGCAGCAGTTCGGTCCATGGGGCTGATGTGGTCCAGCCGAGGGGCTGATGTGGTTCAGCCCGTGGGATCACCGGAGAGCTGCTGGGGCTGATGTGGTTCTGCCCGTGGGTCGGCGGAGAGCTGCGGTCCAGCTCATGGGACTGGCGGTGAGCTGCGGTCCAGTCCAGGGGCCGCTGGGGAGCAGTGGTCCATTCCAGGGGCCAGTGGGGAGCAGTGGTCCTATCCGGCGGCAAGCGGTGTTCCGGTCCAGCGGAGTGCAATGGTCCGGTCCAGCGGAGTGTAGTGGTCCGCTCCGGCAGAGTGCAGTGTTCCGGTCCGGCCCGATTGAGAGCAGCGTTCCGTTCCTGGTTTTTGGCAGCCAGGAGTCGTGCCTTGGGGGGAAGGTAAGGGTTTTCGCCCTGCAGTCCCTCCTCTGTGGCTTGCGCTCACCTGCACCTTAACGAGCTGCATCTGTTGCTCGTTAAGGTGGAGGTGATTATCAAGGTATATAGGGCTGGCAGTTGCCAGTGCTCATTGTCACTGCATTTTTGATTTTATCCCGTGCTGCTCCCCAGTTTTAACTTTGTGTTTGGTTTTATTTATGTTACTAAAATCTCCAGTTGTTTCCAGCCTGGCGTTTGGGTCCTGTATTTCTCCTCTGGCCCATGGTCCTAGCTCCCGCCGGATTGATATTTGTATCCGGCGGGAGCGAATCCATGACAATCTTCTAAGTTCAAAATATGGAAAAAAAAGTTCTTTTTGAAAACATAATGGCATTTTCATGAAACTTGGCACTGCACCTTTCCATGAAGTGTAGAATGCATCAGTGCAATTTGATAACAATCATATGAGCAGTTGTTGAGAAATCGGTCGGACAAACTGGTGAGGACGGACAGATGGACAGAGGAACAGATATGGCATATTTTCATAAAAATTGTCACTGCACCTCCCCATGAAGTGTAGAATGCATGACTGCAATTTGAAAACAATCTGACAAGCGGTTTTTGAGAAATCCAACAGACAAACTGGTGCGGATGGAATTCTTTGGTATATACTATATATCCCTGCCCTTATGGGTCGGGGCCGGGGTATAATGACAGAATGTTGCATGAAAAATAATAAAATACACAGGGACAGGTTCAAACAATAACATCTTTGGGATGTGGTAGAATGGGAGAATCACAGCATGAATGGGCAGCTGAGAAATCTGCAAAAATTATATGATGAAATCATATCGACATGGACAAGTGGCTCAAAGGAATATTTCCAACATCTTGAGGAATCCATTCCACCAAGAACTGAGGGTCTTCTGAGAGCCAAGAGAAGCCTTGCCCAAAATGAGTCTGGCTTTCCTAATAAAGCAGTCAGTGGCTGCATATACAGTATAATCAGTATCTGAGGGATATAAAAACCAGGTCAATTTTATGGAAGGGGTAATACGAGTTTTTTGGAAATAGAATATTCAGTAAAAAGTTCTTCATAAACTAGTCAACCAATATGCCATGAAAGTGAAGTTATAGTCTATGATAGAATCTGTAGGTTTGTCTAGTTTTAAGCTTTTTTCATGATTTAAAACCAAAACTGTATCTAAATTAACAGTTTGCCTGCTACTATTGAAGAGTTTCAGTGAGCAGCTGAACAGTTTGCAACATAATGAATGCACTTAGTAACAGGCCAATAAAGAGGACTACTGTTGGAAAATCATGGAGACAAAAAAACACAAACACACTGCTAATCAACAATTTTGTCTTTATACTCGGACATGGGATTCTCAGTAATGTATTTCTTAATGTACCCACAAGATATACGCGCCCTCAGGTTTTCTTCCACAACAAAGTCCAAAGCAGTCTGTGAGAAAGAGGGAGAAATTTGGAGAGACATTTAACTTCTTCATAAAAGCAAAAAAAAGACTCTCTCAAACTACCAGAATTGTCACTCAGCAAATAAAGTCCCTCATCCCAAACTCCCAAACACACACACATGCAGACTTGCAACAGGATGACAAGCTTTCCAAAGAATATGTCCCGTGCAATGAAAAAGTGTTTGCCCCCTTTCTGATTTCTTCAGTATTTGCATTTTTTGGCTTGTTTCAGTGCTTCAGATCATCCACCTTATGTGAGCACAACAAAAATGCAGCTTTAAAATAATTTTAAATGCACGCCATGCGTTGAACTTTCGCGATGCACTGTTGACCAATTTACTCAATTATTCAATTATTCAATTCAGGTCCTCTAGTTTCACATGATACCACTACCTTTGCGCTAGCTTAAAAAGTAAGCCTCATAAACACTGTAACATCAGTGCAGGCCGATCCTCTGGGTTTCTTAGGATTAAATACCCATCGTATCACATTTGATACATACGTTGTACATTTTCAAATCAATTTTACCATTAAATAAGCAACAAAATGTTTTGTATTCATAAGTTGCTTCAATCCAGTAAATATTCATATTGCATTATTAGTAACAATATAAAAGTTATTCTTATCCTAACTTTGTCAAAATTAGCAAAGATTTCCGTAAAAAAAATTCTAAGACCTCCACTGTCTGCAGTACATAGACAGTCCACCAGGGGCAGATGACATGTATCATATTGCACAAAACAGGTTTTTGAAGAAAGTACTGATCATGTGGACACAGAGTTTCACAGAAAGTCATGAATCAAATATGATGCAATGGCACAACAGGGTTAAAAATATGTGGCAATTATTGTTGCAAAGAATCTTTAGAATTGAGAAATTGAAGAATTATCATGGATGGACCAGTAGATATACAGATTGAATCACATGAGCTGTGTTTGGCACAATGTATTATTTCACTTGCTGAGTTCGCTGATATCTGAGTTAATAAAGGTCAGATATGGGCTTGCCCAATTGGGGCCCATGTGGAGCCCATGGAATAAAGTAGCAGGGCCCCAGTAGTGTTAAGTTCTTAAATAGAACTCAGCAAGTTCTTTTAAAGAGATGTTCATTCATTAGGGCTGGCAGTAATCACGCCTGGGTGTGTGTAATGAAATTAAACTCAAGTATCAATTAATTTTGTTTAATTGGTTGATTTAGTAACTGGGGGGCAATTACTTTTTCACAAGAGCCAGGTAGGGTAGGATGGCTTTTTTGCTTTAATAAATAATATCATCATTTAAAACTGCATTTAATATTAGCTTTGACTAATATTAAAATTAGTTTGACGACCTGAAAATGTAAGTGTGACAAATATGCAAAAACAAAAGAAATCAGGAAAAGGGTAAATAGTTTTTCATAGCATTAAACATGTGATTACTTAATATATTAAACCTAACAGTGTAGCCTCTTGGTGCAGTAAGATCTGCCCAGGGTAATGCAGTTTAAGTGCAAGGGGTTATCAATACACAATGGCAGGTTAAAGAGTACCAACACACTAAAACACTTTTGAGCCACAACCCTATTTCCCAAAAAGTTGGGACACTGTAAGATGTAAAACAGAATGGAATGATTTGAAAACCTTTTAAACCCCATATTTAATTGAAAATGGTACAAAGACAACAAATAAAATGAAGAAACTGGGAGTTTTTTGAAAATATCAGCTTATTTTGAACTTGATGCCAGCAACACATCTCAAAAAGTTGGGACAGGGGCAACAAAAGACTAGAAAAGCTGCATGATGCAAAAAAAAAAAATTAATCTGGTGGAAAATCTCACAAATAATTAAGTTAATTGACAACAGGTCAGTAACATGACTGGTTATAAAAAGGGCACCCTAGAGATGGAACGTCTTTCAGAAGTGTAGATGGTGAAGACTTCACCCCTCTGTGAAAGGCTGCATGGGCAAATAGTTCAACTATGGGTCATTCCATGTCAAAACAGCCAATATTGAGGTGCCTTGCACATGACACCTCTTGGATTTTGCTCAAACTTTGTCTAAAAATACTTCATGGTATCAAACAAAAGAACCCCAAATTTCACGTCAATATCTTTACTGGTTTTTGTGTGGCACCCTCTTGAAATTTGGGTGCCACACCCCTCTTTGACTTATGTGAATTGGTCATTTCGTTTTGTAGCATTTTGGAAGGCCCATAACTTCTCACGTAATAGAGAAAGGAAGCTAAAATTTTATATGCTGGTGTATTCTAGCCCATATATCAGGATTCTGCAGCCAGAATCATCATGAGACATGAGAAGGGTGAGAGGAGGTCCCCCAAAATCCAAATTTTTCCAAAATCCAAAGGCAGCAAGTGATTTTTCACTTTTTGGGGGGTCCCTAGGCTTCAATTCAGTGAATGATACTGTTGGAAATGTGGTTCTCCCTCATATTTGGGAAATTTCCCACCGCCAAACTAAGTTTTAGGGTAATAGTACCATTGGTGGGAGGACTTGTGGGGGTCTGAAAACCACTTTGGTCTAAAATGACCCTTTCAGACCCCAGACTTCAGACTCCAAGATGACCCCGTGGGCACTGGATGATGGTCAGTTCAATAGATAAAGTCATATGTAAACAAGATCCAGAAATGCCACAGCCTTCGCTGGGCCCGAGCTCCTATAAGATAGACTGGGGTGAATTGGAAAACATCCCTCTGGTCTGACCAATCAAAAAGTGAAGTTCTTTCTGAGGCCCTGACCACATGTACCTGGATATTTTTTAAAACGGATATTTTTCTATGCGTTTTAGAAAAAAAAAAATCTGTCCAAACGACCCCGTTTTAAAAAATATCCCCATCCACGGAAGAACGCAAAAATGGCTAAAAACGCTCAAATCAAGTATTCCGAGCCAGTAGGTGGCGACACATTTGAATAGTGTAATACCAGAGAAGAACATCACACAACGCAACAGGAGGTTTGCGCGATAGAAAATGAAAATGGAAAGTGGATGCTTGTGTTATCATTTTCGTGATAATAGGCTACAAATAATGCACTTGCTTCATGAAAAAGAATTTCCTAGAATGCATTTTCATGTGAAGATCTGCATTTTTGTAGTATTTTTGTAAGCAATGTGGCAAGGCACTTTTTTTTAATTAAGGCACAAATGAGGAATGTGATTTAATTTTCAATTAGTTCTGAAAAAGTGCATGCATGGACTTAAAAATGAAAAAACAAAGTGGACGATTATATTATCATTATGGTGCAAATATGTGTTTGCTCCTTGAAAATGAAAAGGCATTTCCCAGCAAACATTGGCCGGACGACGACGTCGTGTCCCTGGCCAAAAAAGGTCGGACAGCAAAAACTGCATTGTGGTTATGAGGCGAACGGCCAGATGACGGACAGGTTATGTCCGGACGTCGGCACAATTTTCATTTTGGAACCATTTTTGAACCATGACGCGACGTCGTGGTTTGACGTTGAAACGACGTAGATACAACGTTGAAATGTTTGCTGGGTTCTCAGAATTCAATATTGTTCGCTAACTGCTTCCATGAGTTGCAGTTTGCTCTACTGCTTGCAGATCCATTTAGGCAGTCGTTGCATTTTACTTATTTATTATCACCATCGTCGCCAATGATGAAGGTCCAACAAACTATATTAGACTATAAATAAATAAATAAATTCCTGAAGAATTGTTTAAAATTATGCACACTCGCAAGAAGCACACAATTGATTTATGCTCATAGTACAAAGAAGTTTATGATTCAAATGGAAGTGTTTTCCGGTGCTGCTGTTACTCTTTAAAACAGGACTTCACATGGTTAATATTATACAAGGTACTAGGAGAACAGCTGAAGAAAAGTTCGGCTTCTTAACGCCTCGGTTAAGAATACGTCACCTTAGCTAAGAGCGCTGCAGCACCTTTACCCCTAAATGCCACAGGAACGTTTGTTGCAAACAAATTTACTTCTCTGGCCCCCGTGAATTCATATTTCAGAACAGCTTTCTCCAGACCGCCTGTGGGAAAATGGAGGATATGTTTAGGTCTAAGGGATAGCATTCATATCTACAGTCCCAACGTGACATTGAAATGTAAAGCATCTTCATGAGCAATGAATTTCATGTGACGAAAAACAGGCACCAAGTATACAGCTAATGATTTTCAAATTCATTTTTCAAATTCAGCAAGAAAAAATCCTGTCCTGCCCTTACCAAGGCCGAGCGTAAAACACTTTCGATGTCTATCGTGCTCTATCTTAGAGCTGCTGACAAGACGTGAGATGTTCAAGGCAGATTCAGCTGTTTTGAAATCGCGGACTTGAATAATCTTTTGGGTGAATACGTTTGAATTGGAGCACAGTAATCGCGACGCCATACTTGCAGCAAGGTGGCCGCCTGCTGGAGTGTCCTGTACTTTCCGTTCTGCTTGGTACATTACATAATGATGCAAAGATGGTGCGTGCAAGAACAAGACACGTGTTTTAATGCAAGTAGCAAAAATAGCGAGACTGAGAGCCCACGGATCAATTATTCTGGTTCGCCAGTACACACACCATACCTAAAAAATTAGCAATTAAATTTGGCGGTTTATTTTTGTGGTGAAGGTAAAATAAATTATGCAGGCTAAATGAGATGGCGAGAACGTACCGGGACATATAGCCTGACGATTGAGAATAAATAAAATCAATTGATCGATCGGTCAATCAATCAATCTTAAACAAAATTACCATAGAATTAACCTTAAATGTTTCGCTTGATTACATTCGAACCAGAATTGAACTTCACATGCGTAATATTGCATTTCTCACGAGCAGAAAATCAACTCGGAGATGCTTACTACTTCTACGGAACATGACACTTTGGTAGTAATAGTCATCTAACGCTTGGTAGCGCCAGAATGTAGCCGGTAGCGCCAGAATCGTCCACCCTGGAATTTGACTTGGAATTTGAGACGGAAGTTCGCCTGCACAACTTGATTCGATAGGTCAGACTGTCAGTTGTTATTACACATATTAGGCAATGAACGTTTTAGTGCATTAGTGCTTACAAAATTTCCAACCAAATAATATATTATTTTTTGAGAAGTATTATCTCCCGTTTGTCTACACAGGCAGACTATTTGATGTTCCTGCGCGTGGGATTGTAGGCTAGCCTACTTTGAAAATCACTATTCATTATCAGCGACTACAAAATACGTTGTTTCATTGCAGTTGCGCATATGCCGTCATAAGTAGCCAATTTAAAGAGGTAAGCACGTCACCATGTCCAAGGCAATGTGGGGCAATGATCTATGCGGTCCACTGGACATGAGGGGAAACTTATGTCATATCCCATCATGGCCACAAACAAAATAGTCTAATAAGGAGCTGACATTCCTGTAAGGCTTCACATACCTGCTGACTGTCAGATATTTTGTTTTTCCAAAAATATTATACATGCCATGTGGGAAATATAACTATTTTCATGCTTGTGTCCCCATTTAGTGACTCAAAAGTATCTGGAAAAAACTGACACTCTTATAAATTAAAACTTTATTTTTAATTTTTTGTAGCACATCTTTGTAGTTAAATACTGCCTATTGATATCACATTTTTTTAATTATGACCCTCTGAACACGCTATGTGAGAAAATGTGCTTTTTGCCCAATTGCATTATCTGTGTAATTTCAATGGCTATATCTCATTATGTTCAAAAAGTAATAATCTGACTCTGTGGGATCAGAGACAATATAACAGAGTATCAAAATCCAGAATTATGAGAAATTGCACTGTGGAATTTTTAAATTATGACCCTCTAAACATTGAATGTGAGACAGTGCGCTTTTTTTTTTTTTTTTTTTTGCTCAATTCCTTGATCTGTGTAATTTCATTGGCTATATCTCCATACATTCAAAAAGTCTCAAGAATCTGATACTGGGGTATTGTCAGGTCTCGCCTCCTGCGGTCCAGCACGCCGGCCAATTTAGACGTGGATTGCAACCTGCTCATCAGCCAACTGGAATCATCTGTTTCTCATTGACGCTGAGTGGTAGCAGCGTGTATAAAGGTGTGTTTACTGGCGCTCGACTACACGATTACGACTATGCAGCAACGACAATTTTTTAATTGCTATATATGTTTTCCTATAGGGGTATTTACTAGCGCGCGACAACGACTATGTGACTACGCGACAAAAAAATCAGATTGCTCGATGGGGCATTCCAGATCATTGTCGCGCGACTAAAACAGGGGATTCCCAGCATTTAATGTCACTTTCAAGGAGACAGCACGTGCTTTCTGGGCAATTTACCCAAGAAAATGCCCCGAAAAAGAGTTCTCAGCATTGAGGATGTGGAATGCCTGGTCGGATTGGTACGTAAAAATACCTCCATCTACGACTGCACTCCATCTGATCATATGGACGCCGTAAAATTGCATTGCAAGCAATGCCGCAATTCCAGTCAAAATAATGTCCTCAGCCAACCAACGCACTAGTGTTGAATGGACTGGTGCCATGATGGAAATGCGCGAGGACCCCAGGCCCAAACCAGAAATTAGTTGTCATGTGTAGTCGTAGTCGCATCTCAATAAACACACCTAGCGACAAAAATATTTTTTGTCGTTGTCACATAGTCGTTGTCGCATAGTCGTAGCCGCTTAGTCGAGCGCCAGTAAACGCAGCTTAAATGTCATAGCCATACACTTTCTCTTTGCAAAGTTGTGTAAGCAACACACTATTGCTAGCTCTGTACCGTAGCTATGTTCATGTGTCTACACTTATAAAACCCAAACCTTTAATCTCAGTGCTGCGTAGTTCCAGCACTTTACTCTGGGAACCTCGTTTCCCATTTTGTTAACTATTTGTAATACAACGTGGCTCTCAGTTAGCTCTTTGTTTCTATCAGCATAGTTTGCTCATTTTAAGGAGCCTCGATTCCTCTTTTGTTTGTATCTTTGTGTATATGCGTCCCGCTTGCGCAGCAGGCGTAAATAAAACTACAATCAAATCCATCTGTGCGCTTGAGTCCAGTCCTCACTTTCCTATACTCCGTGTCGGTCACGTGGGCACACGACCAAAACCCTTACAGTATCAGGCACAATCTAACAGAGTATCAAAATCCAAAAATATGAAAAATTTCACTGTGGGATTTGTTAATTTTGACCCTCTGAATATGTTATGTGTGACAATCAGACAATATGCTTTTTTGCCCAATTGCAGTATTTGTGTAATTTTGTAATTTCTATAGCTATATCTCTTTATCTTCAAAAAGTCTCAAGGGACTGACAGTGGGGTATCAGAGGCAATATAATACAGTATCAAATTGCAGAATTATGAAAAATTTTACGGCAGAATATTTGAATTATGATCCTCTGAACATGGGATGTGTAACAATGTGCTGTTTTGCCCATTTGAATGACTGTGTACTTCTAATGGCTGGATCTCCTTCCATTCAAAAAATCTCAAGAATCTGACACTGGGGTATCACAGTATGACAGAGACAATAAACGGGGGGTTCCACTAGATCCACTGCGTTCTGTCAAACAGATGGTCTTCATCATGTCAGCGGCTAGATGGTGAGTCCAGTTCCAGGAAACTGGATGCTGTATTGAACATATGCTGTGCATCACATAATGCTTGGTGTGGGGAGACCTGTCTGTAATGCCTAAATGCCCTGAGGCCAACCAGGAAAAGGTGCCAACCAGGAAATGTGCTACTCCTGGTGTGACCCTTGCCACCATTATTATTATTATTATTATTATTATTATTATTTTACTTCATAATTATGATAATTACTTGTGATGGATTGGTGAACTGTCCAGGGCGTGTCCCTGTCTTTTAACTTGCAGTAACTTGCAAACTCAAAGGGATATAAATGTGTCAACTCATGTGATGCTCTGTACTGGACAGCCGAAAAAAGGAGCAGGCACAAGGGCGTAGTTTGCCATCATCAGCATCATCTGTTTCTTGAATAAAATATTTTAAATTAGATTCAATGGTGACACATTAATGTAAAATTGGCTGTTGGCCAACACACCTTCAGATTTTCCTCAACCACACAACTTTCATGTTTACACTAGACTGTACAGACTGGGAGCTCCACTATATACATTATACATAGGTTACTTTTTTTCCCCTTGAGCCCTCCAGTCCAGTTGAGAACGAAGCGTGACTTTCACTTTGACATCAGACAAGTAAGGCATGTAACTCTCAGTATGTGGCAACTCATACCTTGAGATAGTTGACTACACAGAGGTAGCTATAATCACCTGCACTCCAAGGGGCTTTGCTTTATTGACTCACCCCTTTTGTTAATGGAAATGAGAAATTAAAGAATGGAAAAGGAAAAAATACAAACATCAATTGCAACAACAATGACAACAGATAATAATAAAAATAGTGATAATTAATAGCAATAAAAAACATTTTGAAAATGTCCCTATGACAAATGTGTTTGAGGGACAAAAACAACAACAGCAACAAAAACAGCAATAACAACAAAACAACAAAAGCGATTGACTGTATTCGCAGGGCAGCCAACCACATTCGACACCAGGCCCAGGTGAGAAACCCAAACAAACCATTAAAAGTACAGCTGCATTCCGGGCCACAAGTTGCACAAACACAGGGAATCCGTCAAGCCTTCATTATCCTTACAACCAGAGCATTTTACTGCAGTAAGATGCAACAAAAACAATTAAATGGTAATGCTTGTAGGCAGCAATAGAATGCACAGGCCAACTGTTAACTGCTGTCAAATGGCAGTCTACAGGCCAGCAATGGAAGGCTAAACCCCAAAATATGGCCGAGTGCCCCCGCAGACCACCACCACCCACTGACCTCCCCCTCACCCCACCCCTGCTGGAGATCCACAGGGCAGCAGATCAAGCTACCAGACCAAGGCTCAAATGATCCACAATCCAAAACACAGCAGCGCAATATTATTCTTATAACAATGCATGAGCATCCCACCCCAAATGTGATGCCAGAGGGAGACGGCCGCCAGGCAAAGATGGCCAACAAAAAATAAATCTACTAGTTGACAAAATACACATATTGCAATATGTATTTGTCTCCACTACCACAGTTACACTTTTGAATATATACTTTCATGCCAGTGAATTGGTTCCTCCTACTAAGAGGGAAGAAGGGAGAAGAAAAGAAAAAAACAAAAACAATAATAAAGTTTGGGATGAAGTGTGCATATATGTGAGAAAGAGCATGCACAATTGTGTATGTGTGTGTGGCATGTGTTTGGCATATGTAGAGAAGTTTGCTTTAATTAGTGTAGAGGGGTCACATAAGTGCCAAGAGCCCAGAGTAGAGGAGAGGCCCCCCAGCTGCTGAGGTGGCCCATGGCCCAGAGGCACACCACCTTGCCACTGCATGGAAGCCACACGAACAGGGGGAAAACTGAGGCCCTGAAAAGAGGACCACACCGAGATAGGCTGGGAGAGTTCCATACAGAGGATAGAACACAGCTGAACCCTGGACCAGACCCAAGCCACACCCCCTCAACGACAGGAGTGAGCCACATCCGCGAGGATAAAACTAGTGCACAAGCACCCAGCGCAGCCCCCAGCCAGAGGCCCCACCCCCGCAGAGTGATGGCCAGCCCTCCAGGGAGCAAGCGAGCAGCCACCCCGAGCACCCCCACATCCCCCCTGAGCGTAGGCACCCAGCACTGGATCTGTGACAAGACGCACAGTCAGCCCACATGCCCCAGGCACGCTCCTCTGCAGCACAGGACACACAGCCCCCACCACCCAAACAGCAACCCCCACCCCCCCAAACAGAAAGTGCACTCCCTACCCCCCAGCAACCCAAGCCAGCCACACACAGCGGATGGCGGGGGTGTCATGTAAAATCTGGTCCCCCATTAAATCTGGTCCCCCCACCATGTGACTTCCGTTGCATAATGTCGCGTTAAATGATGTGTCTTGCGAGATTTTCATATAGCTTGCTGTTGAAATGGCATAGAATTAATTGAATTGCAGCGGGGTGCATGTGGTATACTGTAGCCTTGTTAGTAAGCTAGCAAGTTAGCTGGATGGCTAGCTCGCTGTAGCATAGATTTTGTTATCACTTTAGCTAGCAAGCTGGTGGTTAGTAGAAGCGAACTGCAACCTTATTAGCAAGCTAGCTGGCTAGTTCGCTACACTGGTGTGCTAGCTAATCATTAAAGAGTTTGTTATTACTCTGGCAAGCTAGCTAGTTACTTCATTACAATCGAACAACTGTATAATGTCTGCTAACGTGATTTCTGCAGGCCTACTAATCATTGCGTTTTTAAATGCTATAAATTGGCTTATTTATTTCCGAGAATACTTCGTTACTATGCAAATCACGTAGTTGACTCAAATGACGCGATTTGACACAAATTGACGCGCAATATGGGACGAAAATCACGTGGGGGACCAGATTTTATGGGGGGGACCAGATTTTGCACACCAGCGCAGACGCAAGATGGACAAAGAACAGGAGCAACCCTGGCACGCTTTGTCCTTCACATGGCATTGTGATTGTTTACTACTGAACATTTGATAAGGATGTTGAATATTTTGTATCACACAGCTGTAGTAACACTTTCAACTGAAACAAATGCCATCTATTTGTATCATTAATGATTACATCACGCTGTGACAGGCATTAAGCCCTTAGCTGTCACTGGGCCCTAATTAGGGCCGGGCCAACTGTGAGCAAATGCAGGTGACAGTTAAGGGGTTAAAAGTGAAAAGAAAAGGAGATTACACAAGAAAAAGGCCTCTTGGTCACTGGTGAAATCATCCAGTTCTATCCAACTTTCAACAATAATTAAAGTTAATGGTGGGAGAATAATGAAAACTCAATAACAAGTATGGTATCCCCATGCATTAATGATGCTCCGGCAACAACGACTCATGCTCATTATAAGGCGACGAATCTCTGTTTGAGGAAGACACTGCCACTCCTCCTCTAAGGCCATAACAAGCTCGTCCAGCACCCAGGGCTGCACAACTCGAGCCAAACTGCACGTTCCAAAATGTCCCACACATGCTCAATTGAGGTCAGGTGAGCGCACAGGCGATTCCATTCTCACTATTGCCTCCCGCTCCGTGTAATCTGCCACTACCCTAGCCCAATGTGGATAATCATTTTCATCCATTAGAATAAACAGTGGGCCAACTGCACCAGCAAATGGTCTCACAATGGGATGGAGGATCTCATCCCTGTAACGAGCTGCACTCAGCATTCCATGCCTAAGGAAACGAAGACGTGTTCTTTCAACCATGGATATGCCATCCCGGACCATCACCGAGCCCCCACCATGTCTGTCATGCTCAGTGACCTGTTGCCTCTGGAATGCTTCCCGACATGTCTCCATGTCCTTGGTCTTCGGTCAGCATGGTCTAAACAGAAATGAGACTCATCAGTGAAGAACAATGGCCTCCAGTCATCCAGGGTCCAGATTGAATTGATCTGCAGCCCACTGCAAACGCACTTCTGAATGACCTTGCATCTAAGGCACCCGTAGAACTGGACTACATGACTGCAATCCTCCCTCATGAAGACAGCAACACACAATTTGTGTTGAAACATGCACACCAGAAACATTCTGCAGATCATTTTGCAGCTGCATTGCAGTTTGCACCGTATGACATCTTGCCCGAATGACCAAAAACTGATCATCAGTGGCCCCAGTTGCCCTTTTCTGACCTCCCTGATGGTGCCAGGTTACACTTCCAGTATTTTGATGGCAGTTCCACATGTGAGATCCCGCGCTCTGTCAAACATTTAAAGTTTGTGCCACCTGTTCCTGCGTAGCTCCTTCTTTCAGCATTCCCACCCCTCTTACCATGTCTTCAGTGATAAAATGGCGTCTTTGGAGACGTCTTTGCATCCTTTCTCGGATTAAATCAAGGAAAAAAATTTCAATAAAATAGGCCGTTAGCTCTGATTGTCATAAATGCAAACACCCACAAGCACACCAATGGACAGCAATGTATAAACGTCATGTACGTGCAAAATGTGATTTCTGATGCACGTGACAATCAAGATTTTTTAAGGAACCAAAAATTTTTATACTGCTCAATTTCTTTCCCCAAAATGTAAATCAGTTCCCCCTGCTGTCCGTAAGGTGCTCCTGTGCCCAGCCATTTCAAAACCTCTCTCTAACCTCTCAGCCATCCCTCCTAATTTACACACCGCTTGAAAAGCCAAATGTCAAATGCAAAATGGCAAATGCTCTTTGGAAAAAAAAAAAAAAAAAGATGAAATTTCAAATGTCAAATGGATCAGATTGAATTTATATTGCCAAATGATGCATGAAAAAGAGCAAATGCAAAATAAATGTTTCTATTTCAGCTTTTAAGTCTTTCCATTTAGGCTTTTCTCTTTCCCATTCTAACTGTCAAAATTTTGTTTACCTTTTCTTATTTCCATTGCCATTTTTTATTTTATTAATAAAATTTAAGCTTTGAGTTATGGCATTTCCGTTTGTTTTTGCATTCTGGATGTCATTTTATTCACTTTTTTAATTGGTAATTTGATGATACTTTTCAAATGATCATTTAACAATTTAAATTTGCTCTTTCAATTTTATTTAACTTTCGAGGTTTAATATTGCCCTGACTATCGCTAATTGTGTTGTAAAATAATATCTAATTCTTTTAATTTAATCTCTTTTAATTTTTTCATTTAGACTTCAAATTTTAATTATGACCAAAAAATAACCTCCATACTGAGCAGCTCTGTGCCAAAATCTAAAAGGTTCTTATAAACCATAGAAGAAGAAGGTGCTTTGTCTGGGTGACAGTCGGTGGAACTGTGTTAAGTCCCATGTCACGACACTGTTTGTCAGTTAGCTTAAAGGCTGGCTATAAAATTTGTTGTACGGTTCACCATACCTAAAAAACAATGTCCGATTTCGACGAGTTCGAAAAACAATTGAGCGAAAATCGACAGGGTGAGTCTGGCAAGGTGAAATGGGTATCTTATCGGTAACTCAGCCAACCATCGATAGCTTGCTTGATTTCTAGCACAATTCTTACTTTAAGCAGGTCATAATTGGTTGTGATCAGCATCGCTGGTTGCAACCTTGCATGTCAAGTCAATTGTGATGCATTAGCTAATTAACCAGTTTTCACATATGCATGTGACTATTTGAATGTTGCAAGCTGATGGAAACAAATGTAACTAGCTAGGTAGGTAACGTAGCCATACTATGTTCTTAACAGCTCGCTTGTTATTTACTGATTAACGTTACATATGATATGAATGAAGCTAGCTCGCTGTCAGAAGGAATATCGCGATATTAATTTAGCTGGCTAAGTGGGTAAGTAATATAGCTAGTTAACCTGCAGTTAACGTTATTGCAATTTAACGTTATATCAGGCTGGTAGCTCGCTAGCTAACGTTGCACTGATTCACATTATGAAGAAGATTGATTGTTAGCACCGATCCTGTCGAATGTGTTATGCGCAGGTTGTCTGCCGAGAATTGCTACGTAATTCACTTGCGAGCGAGCGTGTCGGCTTATTGCTGGGTCCTAATTAACCGTGTAACTTAGCTGGCAATGTCGCATCTTTCATGACATTGTGGAAACGATAACGTGAGCTTTACTGTATTATTTTGCGACGTGATGCGCATGTTGTGCAGCTGGCTGTCTAGTTAACTTATGTTATGTGGTGCTTTGAAGACATCCATATTCGCCCTATCGATGGCGAACACTTACCCACAGTTTCATTTACCTGGCGACCTGAAGGCGCATGTTGTGCTGTATAAAGCTGTTACTGCAGTTAAATACTTAAGCAGGTTATTGGAAAGGTATTTTAAGATGGTGCATTGTCCCCGATAGGTTTACATACGTAGTCTTCTCAGTGGCATTATCACAAAAAGAAGGTTGGGAGACAGCAGTGGTATGTGTTAAGGGAATTGTTTCCCAAATCTCAAGGATGGATCTTGTTCTTCCTTACTTTATAGGAATGGAGTTAAAAACAAGAAGTTGACCACTCGAAGCTGAAGAAATATAAAACTTGTCGTAGAACCCAGTTACTGATATTTACAGAATGTTCCAGAGTACATGGGTCTTTCAAATGCATGCGAATTGGCATGATCTAGTGCACTACTGCGTAACTAGTGTTCTGTTCTGTAACATTGCAATTGGAACTCTGGAGAGACATCTGTCCTAAAAAGTAATTAATTGGCACAACTATGCTGGATTTCCTGTCTTTTTTAAAGTTTCTTTGGTGTATGATACTGTTTTTCTAATTGACATGTTTTATTATAAATAATGAACATTTTGTTGGAGTTGGTTAATATGCTTTGAATTCTGAGATCTAAATGGTTTCACAGTGAAAGTATCCCAGAGTGTTCCTCTCCTTTTATCCTGTAAATTCATTTTAAGGAGGCAAGTTCAGTCTCTGTTGTATTGGCACCAGGGGACTGGGTTAGTCTGTTACTCTGATTGTGCTTGTATATTCAGTTTTTTACCCCTCAGCCCAGACTAAGGGGCAGAGGGGTATTGTCGTCCCCTTCGGCTGGTGGATGGGCGGCGGGCGGGAAAACTTTGTCTGGACTGTTTCTCTTTCCATATGTGTACTACTCACTTTAGTGGGTAGGCCTAACTTGTCGAGGTTTCATACCCAAATGACCCTCGACCTTACCTCATCAACCTTCACCTTTAAAACTTTGTCCAGCCCATTCCTCTCAAACCACTTGGGTTAGGAACTTGATTTTCCTTATGTGGACTTGCTTTGGTGGGTAGGCGTGCCTCGTCCAGGTTTTTACCACAATTACCTTTCACTGTGGCTCATACACCTGCACTTTTGATTCAGTGTGTCGGGGCTGAGGGGTATTGCCTCCGCCCCCGCAAAGCACATTTTCTTTCTGCCTTTCTCCCTCTTTGTTAGCACGCTCTCTCAGGATTTTTTTTGCTCGTGCTGTTGTAATATCTGTGTGGCTTCAGAGCGAGAGAAGGAGCGGCACAGGAAGCGCAGCCGCAGTGGATCCCAGGGTCGCAGTGAGAAGCACCGCAGCTGGAGCAAAGACCGCGGGAGCCGCAGCCGGGAGAAACGCAGCCGCAGCCGTGACCGGAAAAGCCATGACCGCCGAAGCAGCTCCCGCGACCACAAGAAACACAGGTACATTGTGGCACTATCAATCGCTATACCTGTGGGGAAGCTTAGAAATAGTCCTCCAAACAACATGTCAGAGTTCTGTCCCTTATAGCAGGGCTATTCAACATTATCCAGAAAGGGCCAGTGTGGGTGCAGGCTTTCATTCCAACCAAGCAGTTACTCACCTGATGCTATAATCAAGCTCTTTATGTTGATTAGTAGCATCAGGTGTGTATAATGGTTGAATAGCCCCTTTCTGGATAATGTTAGAATAGCCCTCCACCTTAACTTAATCTAACCAAGGATACGGTTAGCTGCCACATGCCCCATACCCTATATACCCTAAGAAGGTTCAGGAATATTCCTCCAGACTAAGATTTTATCAAGTTTTTTTCCCTACACTGTCCGCCATGGGTACATTTAGCCATTCCTAACCCCCATACACTAAAACAAACGCAGAAATTCTTTTAGGCTTCAGTGGTAGTTTGCATCCTTTGCATTTTTTTCCCCACTTTATAACTGCAAAAGTGCATGATTATTGACATATTTCATCTTTACTGCATCTATGTATCCAATGCATTCTTGAGGCTTTTTGAAAATGCAATAAACTGTTTTATTTTTTACTTAATTGATATGCAATTCTGTTTATTTTCTGTAATCTGTGTTCCCTTGGTAGGCACTTGAGTGATACACTGACTTGCTCTTTATTTATCAGCTACTCTCCTCGACGGATGAGAAAGAAAAGAGTTTGCAAATACTGGGACGTACCTCCACCAGGATTTGAGCACATCACTCCGATGCAGTACAAGGCCATGCAAGGTAGCGCACCTGCCATGCGGCTCAGCCAACATCGTCCTCAGGCCAGGTGGTTTATGTCAAGGTCATTTCAGGTCAAAATGACCTGAATTATATTTCAAATATGCCAGGAAACTTCAACAAGTTTCTCAAGAATTATTGCTGGTTTTGAAGTGGTCTGAAGCTCCCTCTGTGTATTTTGATTTTACCTTGGTTTGAAGATACTTTGCATTTGCAAAAATCCATCTGGCTAGTTGAGCTCCATCTATGTTGTGTACATACAAATCTGTCTGTTTAGCCACTTTGTGTACAAATATTGCCAATTTTTTCCTGTTATGCTCCTATTTAAGGCTTTATAACTCATGTTGTCAGTTTGGAAGTCCATCCGAAAGACATTTGGAAATTCAATTTTAGAATTGTTTAGGAATTAAATTTCTGAATTTACAGATGCCGGCGTCTATATTTGCGCAAAGTGTTTAACAGTGCTAATCCCAGGGAATGGAGTCCATGGAGGCAATATCTTCTGCACATTTAAGTCAGGCCAAGTAAAATAATAGGTGTGTTTCCTATTACACTGATCTGAAAAGTAGATGGGTAGGTAGGCATTTTCTTTTCTTTTTTTTTTTTTTTTTTTTTTTAAAATTTTTAGGGTAGGCAATCGGTCTTCTTTTTTTTTCCCCACCATCACAGCAATATGTACGGCATATGCCAAACCTGAGAGACATGTTACCAGTAATGTTACCAGATTTTGGTGTATGCTGCATGCAGCATATAAATGTGCAACAACTGACATACTTGTTAAAAAACTTTAATAAACTGAAAGAACTATAGAAGTTGTCATATAAAGTTTTCTAAATACTGTACAAGCACTGTGCATTTGAACAGCACTGAGCTAGACTGAAACCACTATGTTCTAAAGAATACTGTAATTTTTGTCTGTGATACTGTTTGCATCACTACTTGGAGGGCAGGAATCTGTGCCCACTTGGTGTCCAAACGTATTTCATCGCATATACAGCAGTTTCAACTGCAGGTTGATCCATTTAAACTAGAAACAAAAAAACATCTTTAAAACAACGATCCATGACTCAAACTGAACTTCAAATTTTAACTGGAAAAACCAAACAACTGACTGAAAATGCTCTTATTTTGGCAAGTCAAATCATTTGTCTTTATGACATTTGCCATATGGTCCCTGGACAATACTGCTTCTGCCAACACCTTTGCAGTTCTCCTATTAACCATTGCATGATTACATACACGCACGCTAGGCACTATGGCACCGAAGCGGGGTATCGCTGACTGACTTTGCACATTAGGAGATATTTTTGAGCTGATGAAAGTTTGGTTGAATCTGTGAAGTCGCATCACATTTTGTTGATTGCAGTTACGCACCGTATCGTAGGAAGGTGGGCACTCTTTAACTGCTCGTTGCTTCTATCTGCCTTTGTGTTAACTAAGCTATCTTACACTTTAAAATTAATAGTGATTCAATCAAAGCCTTATAACGCCAAGGTTTACAATGCCACGGTTATCCTGCAGCTCCGCAGCTAGCTAGCTGGCTTCTGCAGATGTGAAATGAGGGTACAGTATGTGCAGGTACCATCGGTGCAGTACACTTCAACTGAGCCAGAAACACAAAAAGACCTGGCTAGCATAACTATCGGTGAATTTGAAATCTAGCTCTTATAAGACTTTGACTGAATGCCTAATAATTTTAACGCGGTAGCTAGTGCTCATCTCATCTGCAACAGGGGGACCCCACTTCAATCTCAATGCCGAGCATGCACATTATCGTGCAATGGGCTAATTGGCAAAACGGTATTGAACCGCTTTTTCAATTCTGATTGGTTTAGATTTATTGCGAACTCTCACCTCGAAAGCTACTGATGAATAGGAAAGATGCTCACGAACATTCAGTGCGCTTTTGCACGGAGCTTCGCACAGAGCTCTGCTGGAGTTAACTGACGGACCACAAAACGGTTAAACCAGGGAACAAGAAAAAAAGCGATGAGAGCAATCAATGATGTCACGCCAGACATTGGGGGTCGGCTTCACTTCTTTTTGTTTTAAATTGAAAAACGTAGAAAAATGTTTAGGGCCAGGCCTGATTATGTAGGTAGGGTCGGGAAACTGGAAACACCTATTTTTTTAAATTTGGCCTTATGCATATTATTTTATTGTTTCTTTCAGCTGCTAATTCTCTTAAGTTTTTACATTTTCTCTTGCTCTCTCAGATGCTCATGCTTTCTGTTCAAATGGTTTATAAGCAGAAAATATTCCTAAATGAATATTGCTAAACCATAGTATTTCCGAGCATCATTTAGAATGCAAAAAGGCAACAAGAATATTAGCACAGTTAATCGGTGCATGATATTTATTGTAAACCCGGACGACGAGCTGGGGATACTTTGGATCAGAGATCTTCACGCCTTGTCCGCCGCCGCGTCCTCTGCATCCGCCAAGTCCGTAGAGATTAGCTTGTGAGCACTCTTCAGGCCACAAATTTCAACCAATTCATTTCATATTTGGCATGGGCCTTGTGTGTGGTTAGGTCCCAAAGCCTATTGATTTTGGTTGCAATTGCTTTAGGGGGTCGGGGGGATACACACCGACCAGCGGACCGTCTTGTTAATTTAAGTTATTGTTTTGTGTTTGATGCACAGTGATCCTTTATTGCCCTCTCTCTCTCAGCTGCTGGTCAGATCCCCACCATAGCTCTGCTGGCCACCTCTACAACCAGCGGTGTAGCAGTAACTCCCACACAGGTGCCAATGGTGGGCAGCCAGATGACCAGGCAGGCCAGAAGACTCTACGTCGGCAATATTCCTTTCGGCGTGACTGAGGTGAACTAGCTTTCCCATTATAAATGAAATGCATATTTGGAACAGAAGGTTCTCCCTGCCTATATTTTCCTCTATGAAATTTTGTAGCTCCTATTTATATTGTAATGCTAGCTCAGAAACATCAGGTGTATTTTACATCCCGGGCCTGTTCCCTGGCTAGTTATGACCTGTTATGCTGTGAGTTGACAGGGATGTACCTGTATGCTTCTGGTAGCCCTGAAATCCTGCTGGCTGTTGCACCTCTACTCATAGCTTTAAGTGTAACTGGTAAATTTTCAAAGATCCAGATGATTTCAGAAACAGTGTTGTATGTATTGAAGGGCAAAACTTGACACAATTAGAGCAGAAGTCCTTAACAAATTATAAAATGCACTATAAATCCACTTTTTATTTATTTATCTTTTCTTAATGCGAGTAACACCTATTTTTGTGTCTATGGTGCGTAGTGTATTGAATGAAATTTTCCTTTCCGTTAGGTTAACCCCTTTGTGCAGAATACAAATATTGCCAATTTTTTCCTGCTATGCATGAGCCTAGGCTTTATAACTCAGCATTTGTGTCACAGAGACTATTTAAACTTATTCCAGTGAAGCAAGACATCTGGAAATTCAATTACAGAATTATTTAGGAATTAAATTTCTGAATTTACGGACGCCGGCGTCTATATCTGTGCAAAGGGGTTAAAGTTATTACTTTGTGTGTCTGTTTTCAGGAGTCGATGGCAGACTTCTTCAATGCACAAATGAGGCTGGCTGGGCTCTCTCAGGCCCCTAGCAACCCTGTCCTCGCTGTGCAGATTAACCAAGACAAGAACTTCGCCTTCCTGGAGGTGAGCAGTCTGAATGCCATCTCAACAGCAGAGATGTGTGATATGGCAGCACAATTACTAATTCAAATATTGCAATCTTTATGCGGTCGCCCGCAAGATCTCATCCCTGACTGTTCAAGGTTCTACATTTGCATTAGGCCATTGAATTAAAGGAAGCGCTCCTATTTTCTCCCTGTAAGCTGTTGTGCCAGCACAGGAGACATATTTTGCCTCCATCACTTGCTTCAAATCTGCCCCTTATCAAACTCTAAAATCAAATTAGACCATGAGTGTTAAGGGCTGGGCATAATCAACAGCTTGCCTTGTTTAGCTAACCTTAATCAAACCTTAAAACCTTAACCTTAAAGCCAACAGCTTGCCTTGTTTAGTTAACCTTAGATGGTTCAATCACAAAATGCTTGTCTCCATTTCCATTCAAGTTTTTCATAAAATTGTGTTGGAATTTTCAAATATTGCAAAAACTAAATGTGAATTAGACCTGGTTTAACATCAGCTTTGTACAAGAGAATAGTGACTTCTTGTGGTAAACATGATTTGTATGGATAGAAAAAGCCACAAATTAATTCTGGGAAAAGCATGAATTACACTGCTGCTTTCCATCAATTATTACCATTGGGTGTTTCTCATGTTTGAGGTTCTGGAATAATTTAAAGGTCCATCAGTAGGCATACCTGCTATTTTTAGCTGTTTTCCTATCCATGTCCAAAGCGGTATCAATTGGGCTGTCACATGATTTCACTCTGTTGAAATCATTTTTTTTCTTGGAAACATAGATGTCCATCTTAAAAGAGTATTCCACCTCTGAAAAGAATGGTCTTTTCATAAAACTTTGCCGTATACGTGGTGGAAAGGCAAAAAAAAAATTTGTGCTTCGTGACCAGAGAAAAGGGGCTTTGGTATTTAGTTTTGCACAAAAGTTAGAAAACCTACAATAACCAAAATGCACTGGGCTCATCTGTTTTTAGGGGTAGTGCATCAGTTTGACAAAGCCCCGTCCACTTCTTTCTCACAATGGTTCTGAATTTTCAGTTTGCTGTGCCTGTCAGTTTGTCACTGTATGTTACTGCTAACACTGTCATGTGTTTCTATGTTAGTGTGCATCATTTCACTTTTTTGATCTACTTCCCCCTAAGATGTAAAGGGCAGTCCGTATGAGATTCGCCTGAATTTGATGTAGTTGTCCTCACTGCATAATGTGCTCTTTTGGTGTCCTGTAAGTAATTCACGGTTTGTATGTTTTCATCCTGTATCAGTTTCGTTCTGTAGATGAAACCACGCAAGCAATGGCCTTTGACGGAATCATATTCCAGGGTCAGTCCTTAAAAATCAGAAGACCGCACGATTACCGCCCGCTTCCTGGCATTTCGGAGCAGCCTGCTTTTCATGTCCCAGGTTTGGATCATGGATCGTCTCTGGTCTCTCTTGTCCTGAGTTTCTTAATTAGCTTTGCACTGCTTTTCCTGCGGTTGACAAACTGAATGTTCAAAGCAAACTTCTTGCAAAGTCTTTGCTCAGAATGCTGAAGATAATAATCCATTGGCAATTACAAACACGGCTTCTTTATTATTGAGATCTAACGGCGACTAAGAAATGGGCTAAATTTGTTTCGGAAAAAAATAATTTACTCAGAAATAGGCCTATGCTTTATGAAAGGTAAATCACTCTAGAACTTCCGCACTACTTTTTTGGCACATCAGGTGATCTAACTTGCGCTTCATGATCGTTTAAATTGTTGAAATTCAGAGACAAAGATTAGAATCGCCTCTATACAATTTTGAATAAGGCTGATTTAAATGCGCAAAACTGCGCATCCAAATGAATAATTGTCGTCTTATCTTTATGAGGAGAACTAGCAACACTTGATGGTGGAGTGGTTTTAGAGTGAATGTATTTTTAATTAGGAAAAAGGATTTAGAACAAGTTAGAACTAATAATTCATTTAAAGGGATGTTCTTTGTCCCCCAGTTTTCTTCTCTTGCTATGCCATTGAGTTGATTGCGTTGAAATGAGCTGAGCTGCATACTGAACAGTAAAATTTGAGTAGGTAGTTGTTCTCTATGTCGTTAAATGGAGTTGAATGTATTTGATGCATTATTGTTTGGTGCAGGTGTTGTTTCTACAGTGGTCCCCGACTCCCCGCACAAACTTTTCATCGGTGGACTGCCTAACTATCTCAATGATGACCAGGTACTTAACCTTTCCACATGACTTCTCACATTTATCACTTTTCACTGACACATGTAGCAAAAACCACACGCTTGGCGTGAGGTTGTCTTAATGACCCTCCCATTCATTCACAAGCTACAGTAACTTGTTTTCTTCGACACTCGCGATAGTTATCCAAAATGCAGATGATTAGTGAATGTACAGAAATAAAACTGGGTAGAAATTAATCTGCCTAGAATAGATTCCAATAGGCGAAAACTGCCCCATGACAATGATAGTCTGGAAATATTAGCATGGTTCGGCATCAAACATGTTTAAATAATTTCGGAAATAAATAATTTCATTTCATCTGTTCACTGTGGTGCGATGATAGACCTATATAAGATGGACCACTTTTATTTTTATTATTGAATAGGCAGGAAAATTTTCTGGTTCATCTAACCTTTCACCTTCTGATTTTCTTTTTTAAAGCCTTATTCCAAAGTGTCTGCGGATAAAAATGCATGGTATAAAGTCAACTGAAGACTTATTGGCACACTTCATGAAAATGAGCAAAAGCAATTATATAAAAAAAGCAACATGTCCTTTGAATAGTATTTTGGGCTCAAACATTTTGGAAAGCCATGTAATTCTTTATCAATGGGGTAATAAAGAGAAAAAAATTGTTGAGCACCTGCCTGTTATGTCTGATTGTTTGATGAACAGTTTGGTGAACAGTTGGGGGTATATTGGAGCATTAATCCATGCAGAACATTTGATGATCGTTATGATGCCTAGGTTTATGCGTGTGGGTTGCTCCTTTCAATTCCAACCAAAGGTCTTCAAAAGGCCTCAAGGGTTGAGACCAAAGTGGCCATCACATAACATTTGTTTCGTATCCCTGAAACCATTTCTCTCTTCATTTCGACATATTGTTGGGGTCATTGCCTGAAAGGTCCATCAATGGCCTAGTTGTAGCCTCCTGGCTGAGGCGGCCATTGGTTTGGCTAAAACATCTTGGTTTTAAGTGGAATTCATGACACCATCGATCTTAAGAATGATGGCACTGACTGGAAACAGCCCCTAACCATCAATGATCCACCATTGTATTCTACTTGGGGCAGCTGGTGTTTTTCATTATGTTCACCACCCATTTTTTACCAAACATGCTTTCAGTGCACATGGACCAAAAGTTATATTTTGGTATTGTCTGATCGCAACACTCAAGTCCAATTATAGTTCCAGTAGTGCTGGGCAAAGATCAGGCCCTGTGAATTGCCCTCAGTTTTCATACATTCTTTAAAGACACCTTTTTGACGTGGAGATGGCATCTGTCTGTTGACTGTAAATTACGTCACCCTGCATTTTGAAACTTTTTCTCTGCTGATTTGATAAACTGTCTTGATTTTATATAATTCGAAGGCGCTGATTTCAAATTTGCCCTAAAAATTTGTGTATCACGTCAGGTTTTTTGACAAATAGCTAATTCTTTTCTTCATATTGATATATCTAAGGATACACAATGATAAATGAAAGCAGAATGACACTGTTAGATTTGAAGCATTCTGCAAGATGTAATAAAACAAAATGCAGCTTACCTAAGGATTAGACTTTCTTTTCTTTGATTTACGGGAATAATTTCGTTCGGGGCAGTCTCTCTGTTGGCACCAACAGTAATCAGCCATCATGGAACAGGCAAAAGGTGAAAAGGGGATTGGCATAGGCTACTTGGGGTGTGGTTATTTTCCATGATGATGCAATACTTCATGGTGGTGATTTGGAGTGTTTAATTCATGAGAAACAGCAGGGACTTACTATGCTTAAACTGGATTCTCGTTATACCAAGGACAGTGATTTGTGAAAAAACCTGATGTGATAGCCAAAAACTCATGTGATATTTGGATTTAGCGCCCCAAAATTACTCAAAATCAGGTACCAGCTCTTACTCAGCAAATTTCATGCAGGGCGGTGTTATTAACCTGAAAAGTGGATTGAACTGTGCAGTTCTGAGACTCTAATCCTTGGATTTTTCTTTGCCACCCTAGCCTTCCTCCTCGATGTCCATGTATGCACATGCGTCCTCTGTCCTTTTTCTGGCTAATTGGCTGCTGTTTCAAATACAAACCCCTATGACTGCCCTCTGGTATTTTCAACTGCTTAAGTATTTTATGTATTTTTCTTATATCATTTACCTTATTTGTATTGGTCAACAATGATTAGCCATCTTTGGAATTTACCATGGTGTCAGATATCGATGGGATTTCTCATGTGCAGCCACACATTTATACCCTAGTAAAACAGGAAATGGTGAAAGGCATTTCATTTAGGACACATTTCGTTTTTTTTTTTTTTTTTTTATTGGAAACGCTCTTTAGATGTGCCAGTAATTTTAGTCCTGGTGGTTTTTAGGAAGAAATACTATTACTAAAAAGTTGTTGTATGTATAAGGTTTATTTTCGTGAATGTTGGTGATTTTAGCAAATATTTAAGTTGAAAATTTTGGTCACTATTTTTATTTTATATGATTATGTTTGTTCATTTTCACTAATGGTGCCAATAATTCGTTAGTTGACTGCACAATCAGTATCCTTTATTTTCTCATCTGACATATTAATCATGTAGCTCGTGATCGTTTTCCTCATGGTACCCACACCTACATATTTCGAATACCATTTCGGGTCACTCGGGCACAGCCAGGGATTTGAATCCGCAACCTTCTGATCTCAAACTCAGTTCACAAACCCTGCACATTTATGCTTGTCATAGGTTACACATAATAATTACTCACCTGCAGGTTCTTTCCCCCTCCTTTCTCCAGATTGCATTGCCTTGTGTTTGTTATGTGAAATCTGTTGTTTATCTAAAGCGTAAGCAGAGGCTATAGATGCAGCTTGTGGGTTTCTGACACACAACCTGAAAACAATTAAATCTTTTTAAGAAAGCGTATAGTCTGACTTGACTTTCCATGATTGGCCTGCTATACTTATGGCCTACGGAAACATACACGAATAATTTGAAACATGGATTCAACACATTAGCTTTAAATATTCCAGTGGTTTTCCTTTGTCGCTGTGGAATGATTTTTATCTATATAAACATCGATAAGGTTAAAGGTGTAATGAAAGATTTCATCAGTAAATATGATATAATCTTAATGATCCTCTAAAATAATGCATTCATAAAAATTACTCCCATTGGTATTCGGTGTTATACCTAAATGATAATTTATATGATTCAGATTTTCACATTTTTTTTATTCAGATGGATTTACAGACTTTTAAGATTGTGAGATCCACCCTTTTACTTTAGGAATGGGTGAAATACAAATTAATATTAGTCATTCCACACGATTCATTTTTCAAGATTATCTGCTTGAAATTGTTTTTGGTTTTCAGCTAAATTCACTCCATAGATGGTTAAATTCTGAAGAAAACAGCTTAATCAGTTCATTCATTTATTCATTGTGAGATAGTTTGCTTATACCTTGTAGATTGCGTGCCAGTGGTAACCTCTAATTTCTCATACAAATTACAAATCAGGGTACCAGATGAAAAAATGAACTGATGATGCTCCATCTTGAAGTTCCAAAAGAAAAGTGCAAGGATGTCACTGTTCTGCAGTTATGCTGTTCGTTTGAATTGGAAACATTTCAAATTAATTGCTAAAAAGAAGTTAAGATGGAACAGCGTGATTGTGCCCTGGTGTTGATTCTATTCTCTTATTTATTTTTATGCAGTCACTGCTGCTGCTTTGATTCTCACAGCTCTTTCATTTTTGTTCCCCCACTTTGTCCCCAGCTAGGGGCTGTAAGATCGTTAGGCCTTCGCGCATAATTTGTTCAGTAGTACTGACCTACTGCTGCCATGCCAACATGTAATACAAGGCAAGTAAGACATACCGGCCCTCACACGGATACACCCCCGGGCCAGCAGGGGGCCCCCCTCTCGCCGCCTCTCTCACTTTTCATCACCCAATGGAATGCGCTCAGACCCATGGGAGTGATTTCATTTGTTTTTGTGGTTGTGGAGGGGAGGGGGGAGGAGCGGGTACACAGATGGTATTGTCTGTATAGCTTTGAAAGTGTTATACTTGGGGCTGTTCTTTCAGAGGTATTTCTAAATGAAGAGGTTAAGATAAAGCCTGCTTTTTTTTGTGAAGCCTTATATGTAAAAAATATGTGAAATAAAATGAATGTGTATTTGTGCTTTCAGGTTTACTGTGCAATCAGTTTAATCTGCAATCTGATGTATTTATCTTTCTCAGTGAAACTGCTTAGATTTCTGTCTAACTCCTTCCTGATTGTGAGTGCACTGGTGTGAAGCCAGTAATACATTTCTGGCTCGGTGGCCTTTTAATTTTTAATTAAATGGTGCCAATGCTCCCAGTGCAGAAAAGCAAATATTTACAGACAGTTTGAAACTATGCGGGGTATGCCATGTTTTTTATGTTGCATAATATGGCCTTAGTTGTATTGCTATTTTTAACTGAATTTTTACAGCTCAAGCACTTCTAGTTTTTTTTTTTTACATTAATTTCAAAGAGAATACCATTGTTTGATAGAACATAATGAGGTAATGACTTTTCTCCATTTTTATTTTACTGACGAGGTCAGATCATTCTAATGTGGGTTGACAGTGCCAGTTTAATTAATTAAAGCTTTGTTTATCTTTGGGGGGTTTTGCCCCACTGTTGGCAATTTTTTTTCTTTGGTTCCTTGTTATGTTTGTTTTAAGGATATCCTGCCAAGATGATTATATTTGAAGATTTCTAAACTCAAGATTATTCATACTAGATTGCCTTTATCTTGAATAATTTCCAATTTTCCAGGTTGATATAAAACCCAAATTAAATTAATCAAAATTGATGAGGTATGGAAAAATGTGATGTGTTTACCGTATATGACCATTTAGTAGCCCGGGCGTTTATTTTGCAAAATCGACTTGGACCCCAGGCGTTTATAAGAACTAGGCAGGCATTTGTAACAGGCCATTATTTATTTTTGCACCGACCTGCACCAGGCCAGTTCGGCTTTCCTACACAGTTATAAACTGACTGAATTTAACCATTAAATTAACGCATTGTCTCCTTGTCATTTTAACTGTAAGTGGAGTCCTGCGCGCCTTTAACCGTGGTTTACACTGAACATGCACTGAACTCCGTGGTAAACTTTTTGTAAAATTACAGTTAAAATAACTGGCTAAAAGGTGCCAGTTAAATTACCTTGCAAAAAAGGCTTAGTTTATTTGTTTATTATTAACAGTGTGTTCGCGGAAACTGAAACTGGCGCGGTTTCATTTACATACTTTAGTTTTGAGACTTCTACATTGATCCTAGTTGGGGCAACACGCAATATCATCGTGTTATCCATCGTGTCAGGGCAAAGACGGACTAAATGAAGACAACAAGTAGGTATGAACACTTCAGAATGAAGTTGTTCCGATCTTAACACAGAGCATACATATAAATTCATGCATATAACGACTAGTTTCTTCCAGGTATAGACCTGAGTCAGACTCGCAGGCACAGCTGAATGCGAACGCTTTTTCTTTGAACGAAACGAAAACGTAGGTAACTGAGCAATTTTATAAAAGGTAAGGCAATCGTAGAGCTTATTCTTTAGCTTTGCCAAATAATGAGCATAAATATTGTTGTTCAATTACAATTCCTTATTCGTGTGCTTTTTTAAGTACGAAAAGATAAAAAAGAACACGGAAAACAAGTCCCCCACCCAAAAAAATGATAATTGTCGACACCCATGTTTACTGTTTACATGCGTCTCATTGGACATTTATAAATACACAAGATAGCGGAGCTATTCTGCCGTGTGCGCTTTGGTCCAGCCAATGACGTTGTCCACTCTAGTTTTTTTTTTTTTATATATCTCTGTGCCAAAGACCGTCTGCTATTTTTTCCCCCACATCTTTATTGACATCAGATATACATACAAAGACAAACCGAAGCTTGTTTTAGCGTCTGTGTTACCGCAACACGGGGTAACACTGATGTTTATATACAATAGTGCAAATAATCGCCCGGGCGTTTAATTGAACCCCGGGTGTTTAATTGAACCGGCGTTTAATACGCAAAATGAGGTTGGACCCCCGGCGGCTTTTTGCACACAGGTGCGTATTTGCACATGGGCGATTATTTGGTCATATACGGTAATTGATTTGCATACTTATTTGCATTTTTTTATTGATTTTTTTTTTTTTTTTTAATGCTAATTCATTACATTTTGCAGTGCAAATTCTGATCATATTGGTTTTGGCTGCTTTCTTTTTCGAAATATTCCGGCAATGTAGGTTAGAAATGTAACAAATTCATGCAAGTTGCCGGAAGAATGCCGTTTTCGCAACTGGCAACGCTTATCGGTTCTTCTGTCTCGGTCTCTTGTGTAGGTGAAGGAGCTCTTGACTTCCTTTGGCCCGCTCAAAGCTTTCAACCTTGTAAAAGACAGTGCCACCTCATTGTCCAAAGGTTATGCTTTTTGTGAATATGTGGATATCGGTGCGACTGACCAGGTAGGATGAGACATTTTCAAGTAAATAATTCTGGCTAAATCGGCAACATAAAAATGTGCATTTTAAGCTGTAGGGGAGACTGGGGTCAGATGAGCCATGGCAACCAGTGAGCCATATCACTATGTTGCCTTTTGTAAATAGCGCTGACATCTATTGTTTACTAACATGTGATATGGCTCATTGGTCCCAATGGCTCATCGGACCCCAGTCTCCCTTAATAGTCGACATTTTGGCTTATCTGCAAATTAAAGGATTTAAACTGACGTTTTTTGCAACAAGTGATATTTCAGAGAGTTTTTAAGAAGTTGAGAATAAATTTAACATTGAAGTATTACATTTTTAGTTCACGATTTTCCTCTGTTATTTAAAAAGAATTAGTACAACCTCCGTTTGTTTTATGTTAATAAAATGTATATACAAATAAATACAGACATGATTCATAAATTCTCTTTTAACGACATTTAATTGAAAACTGCTCATAATGAAAAATGTTTTAAGTTTCCCTTAACTGTCTCACAATCAACTGTTTAGATTTTTTAATTAGCAATTTAAAATTTGATGCCTGCAACACATTCCTATACAATTGGGACAGGGGATTGGAAAGATTGGAAAAGTAATTGAATCTTCAGAAAAATACATTTTTGGAACATGACGCTCGTAAATGAATGAATAGCTATTAGATGGTTCAATTATGATCGGGCAGTCAGGACAAGCAGTCGCGAAACGCATGGTGGTTTACCAGCAGGAATTTTGCCACTTTGTGTCATGGTTTAGGCGTGCGTTTGTTTGTTGGACCTTTCTTTGTTCTGTCGTCTGGGACGATATCGGAGTTCTTTTCTATCGAATTCCTGGCCCAGCTGGCTGATTGAGCTGGGGCGGAGTTTTCCGGACTCTATATATATGACTGGGGGTTCGCCACGCCTATTGCTAGAGTGTCTGTTTGTTACTAGCACTTTGCTTCTTTTAGAAATTTTCTCTCGCACTGCTTCCGTTTCGCGGACTTTTATTTGTCCTTGGAAGCGCGAACCTTTCCCTGAGGTGTTTACCTCTTTTGTGTTTGTCTCTTGTCTGGGCTGCTCATTTCTCTTTCTCTCACTGGTCGCGGCACCTGGCGTCCTATCACCGCCCATTACACTTTGCCAAAAGTTGCATAAGCAAATTGTAAAGCAGTTTAAGATCAGCATGACTCAACATGAGATTGTATGGAATTTAGGGATTTCTTTAATGGTGAATTATATAGTTAAAACATTTGGAGAATCCAGAGAGACCAGAGCTATCACAGCGTGGATAAGATGAGGCTAAATGGCAATATTGGGTGAAGATGACTTTGGACCCCTCAGACGGTGCTGTGTTAACCCTTTGATGCATATGCCTCACATACGTGAGGTTTTTTTTAGTCCCCCCAAGCTTTCGCAAGGCATCCACCCCTGGATGGATGAACACCCCCTGTTGACCAAGGGTAAAGGTCTCATGCACTGAGGGTTAAGAACCTGCATGCATCAGAAGACCTGTGACAGTGAACACGGTTTGTTTTTGCATCATCAAATGCAAGTGAAGACTCTGCTTGGCAAAGAGGAAGCTATGTATCAACTCACCCAGAAGCTCTGCTGATTTCTCGGAGCTTAAGCTCATGAAAAACGGAATTGTGCGAGGTGGAAACGAGTCCAATGGTCTGAAGAGTCCATCTTTCAGATTTTTGTAAATGATGGATGTTATGTTTTTGGGGCCGAACAGAAGGACCATCTTGACTGTTATCAGGGACCCGTTAAGAAGTTTGCATCTGACATGTTCTGCGGCTGCATTAGTCCTCTGAGCAGGGGAAACTTGAATATTCGTGAAGGCACAATTGACACAGAAGGGTACTGGCGCATTTCGGAACAACATAGGCTGCTTTCCTGACACTGTCTATTCCAGGGACGTCCCTGCTTGTTCCTGCAGGATAACACCAAGCCAACACTCTACACATATTACAACATATTATGGCTTTTCAAAGTGTTGAGCATTTTCCTTTGATTTTTATTGGATTTTCAAAAATGGTTCAGGTTCTGTTTGGTTCTACTGGGACCTGACAACTGGAAGTAATTAATTTCAAGAAATAATTTGAACTTAGAATTTTTCAAACAGTTCGAAGGTTAATTCAAATTGGGAATTAAAATTGGCTGTCCTCACGCTGACAATCCTCAGATACATTCTCCCTACTGAGCAATTTATTGATTTTTGACCTCGTCTTGTTTCAGTTGAATACTGATTAAAAGGAATATACACATTACTTCTTGCTGTTACATTTTTTTTTTGGTGCATACATTTAATATTCAAATCTGTAAGAAGAATTTTATATTTTCTCCTGAAGGGGCACTATCATGACACACACATGCATGAATCCTGGCTCCAATCTTGAAATTGTTCAGTTTTTGTTTTCAAGAGGATCTCACTGAGTGTTGCAGTCCTTAGCTGTTTTGTCTTATACAAAACCCAAAACCAGTGAAGTTGGCACGTTGTGTAAATCGTAAATAAAAACAGAATACAATGATTTGCAAATCCTTTTCAACCTATATTCAATTGAATACACTGCAAAGACAAGTTACTTAATGTTCGAACAGGTAAACTTTGTAATTTTTTGCAAATATTAGCTCATTGGGAATTTGATGCCTGCAACATGTTTCAAAAAGCTGGCACAAGTGGCAAAAAAAGACTGAGAGAGTTGAGGAATGCTCATCAAACACTTATTTGGAACATCCCACAGGTGAATTAATTGGGAACAGGTGGGTGCCATGATTGGGTATAAAAGCAGCTTCCTGAAATGCTCAGTCATTCACAAACAAGGATGGGGCGAGGGTCACCACTTAGTGAACAAATCGTGAGCTGATTGTCGAACAGTTTAAAAACAACATTCCTCAACGAGCTATTTTTTAGGGATTTCATCATCTACGGTCCGTAATATCGGCAAAAGGTTCAGAGAATCTGGAGAAATTTGCACGTAGCGACAAGGCCGAAAACCAACATTGAATGCCCGTGACCTTGATCCCTCAGGCGGTACTGCATCAAAAACCGACATCAGTGTGTAAAGGACATCACCACATGGGCTCAGGAACACTTCAGAAAACCACTGTCAGTAACTACAGTTCGTCGCTACATCTGCAAGTGCAAGTTAAAACTCTACAATGCAAAGCGAAAAGCCATTTATCAACAGCACCCAGAAACGCCGCCGGCTTCGCTGGGCCCAAGCTCATCTAAGATGGACTGATGCAAAGTGGAAAAAGTGTTCTGTGGTCTGACGAGTCCACATTTCACATTGTTTTTGGAAACTGTGGGCGTGTCCTCCGGACCAAAGAGGAAAAGAACCATCCAGACTGTTATAGGCAAAGTTCAAAAGCCAGCATCTGTGATGGTATGGGGTGTATTAGTGCCCAAGGCATGGGCAACTTACACATATGTGAAGGCACCATTAATGCTGAAAGGTACATACAGGTTTTGGAGCAACATATGTTGCCATCCAAGAACGTCTTTTTATGGACGCCCTGCTTATTTCAGCAAGACAATGCCAAGCCACATTCTGCACGTGTTACAACAGCATGGCTCCGTAGTAAAAGAGTGCGGTACTAGACTGGCCTGCCTGTAGTCCAGACCTGTCTCCCATTTGTGTGGCGCATTATGAATAAAAATCGACAACGGAGACCCCGGACTGTTGAACAACTTAAGCTGTACATCAAGCAAGAATGGGAAAGAGTTCCACCTGAAAAGCTTCAAAAATTGGCCTTCTCAGTTCCCAAACATTTACTGAGTGTCGTTAAAAGGAAAGGTGATGTAACACAGTGGTAAAAGGCCCTGTGTGCCAACTTTTTTGCAATGTGTTGCTGCCTCTAAATTCTAAGTTAATGATTATTTGCAAAAAAAAAATAAAGTTTCTCAGTTTGAACATTAAACATCTTGTCTTTGCAGTGTATTCAATTGAATATAAGTTGAAAAGGATTTCCAAATCATTGTATTCTGTTTTCATCTACGATTTACATAACGTGCCAACTTCACTGGTTTTGGGTTTTGTAGATTATTGTTTCATATTTTTGAGCTGTTATTTTTGTTTCTGAGTCCTAACATTCTTGTGAACTCTAATTCTTTGTGTATAATTTTGCATTCTTGTAAGTTCATTTATCAGGTAGAGAAGTTAAGGTAAAGCTTGTCCTAAGCCAATTTTTTTGGCTCATCAGGCCGGAGTTAACTCTGGTTTCCATAGCATGAAACGAATAGGAGTATTGCTATTCCCCCTGGACCAGATGCTAGTCCATCGCAGGTTACCACAGTGGCATTTAGTCAGGTTTCCCCAACAATTTTCCAGTACCGAATCATACATCTTGGTGGAGTGGGGCACTGTGGGAGCGAAGTGCTTTTGCCCAAGAACACATCGCGAAAGCTGTGGCAAGGACTTGCACGTAGGACCTTTTTTTAAATATGCATCACAATGGCAAATAGAGCAGCCTTTACACGTGCATCCCAAATTGCATTGCAGAGTTCTCTTTGAAGACCAAGTGCTTTCACGCGTGCTAGAGATCACTAGTTCCTTAAGTCAGTCATATCTTGGTTGGTTTTAGTTTTGCTGGGAAGTAAGCTAAAACTGCAAATTTGTCGCCATTAATTTGAATTTAATCTGTGTGGTTGTCATTGTGTGCTTGCTTCAACGAAGAAGCAGCACACTCTATTCTCTTACTTCTTCTTCTTTTTCTTCTTCCGCCTAAATTTGGCCGACTAACTCCTCCTACACCGTTTAAGCTATTGATTCCGTTCAAACTTTAAAAAATTTGGCTTGTTCTGAATTACGTTGCATCTGTACAGATTTTTGATTTTCTTTTCAGGTTTTGAGATATTTCATTTTAAATGTCATTTTTGGGGGTCCTATTAAATCAAGCCATTTTTGTGCTGATTCAGTAGATTCAGCTATTTTCTGCTATTTTTTTACTCTGTCATACTTTTTGCTAGAAATGTCATTCAAACTGCAAAATGTTAAGTTAAGCTTGTATAATTTTTTCACTGTTCTAATTTTTTGTAACTTCTATAATTTCTTATTATAATTTTTTAAAAATTTATGTCACAATACATTCTGGGAACTTGCAGTGTGATGACGTCACTGTTATAGTGGCGAACAGCTGTAAAATCGTCAAGAAATCTTCTCTTAAACTTGCTTTAACTCCCACAGTTTTCACTCCACATAAATATTTTTATATCCAAGTTGCTACAAAAAGTTGCTGTGAAAGTTGTGCTGGTCACGAAAATGTAACTATGCAAGCAATCGGACAGATGGTTTTGGCAGCCGAAAAGCGACAGGAGCACTAACCGAAACTCCATTAACTCCTATGTTAAATGAGACGAGAATTCCGGTTTGGAAGCTGAAAAACACAGTTTTATAACTTGCTCGTGTTCCCACATTTTTGGCACTACACACACAATTTTGACATATTTTGCTCAGAAGACTCTTCTCTTCAGTATGGTACCATTTCGTAGATTGGACTTATATAGAGGCAGTAGTATGTAAGAAATGCCTCAGCTAAAATCTC
Organism: Gymnothorax javanicus; assembly: GCA_029692085.1. Taxonomy (NCBI): domain Eukaryota; kingdom Metazoa; phylum Chordata; class Actinopteri; order Anguilliformes; family Muraenidae; genus Gymnothorax; species Gymnothorax javanicus. The sequence goes on from CM056206.1 coordinate 38,070,298, forward strand.
TGTTGGACCAAATGCTTTAACCATTAGCTCAAATGGCTCAGAGTGACTCAGCGAAATTGTGGCATAGCGGTATTGCGGTTCAATTCTGCCCTCTGCTGGACTTTTTCCTGGTCTCAGCATTATCATTGTTCGGATTAAGATTGATACGACTGTTAGACAAATCTCATTCTTCTGCGTCAAACTCAGTGAAAGAATTTTCGGTATCGTCGTTTGTATCGTCGCTCAAAGTAGCTCCAAGAGAGCACATATAGGGCAGCAAAGACCGGTCTTTTTGTGGGGCGGGTCCATGAGAACACATGTTACAGTAAAAAATTGCAAAGCAGAAAAGAATAGCTCGAGCTCCTATTCCAGTATATACAAGCAACTGTTCGCACTAGCTGGATATATTTACGATCGAATCTAAAACAGGCGAAATATTGGTATCAAAATGACTGTAACTGTCATCCTTGCTAAGCCAGCAGACGTAACTTTTCCATACTTATTGAGTAGTTTAATAGTTACCGTTAGCTAGCTATTGATTATGTCATCTGCAGTTATGGCAGTTTCAACGCTCAAGTTCGACCCATTTCGAACACATTCTGTGCACTGTCTGCTCGTGAGATAACTAGCTAATAATGGCACAGAAATAAAAAGGGAGCCGTGAATAATATCGCACCATGTGTTAACGATATCTGGAAGCTTGCTTTTATTAGCTATTTAGGTAGTGGACACACAGCGCACAGAAATGAACAGAGACCCGCGAATAGTGGCATTTCACTACTTGGCCAGGTCAGCGTTGTACAGTTTGGGACTGGGGGAGACACTGACAATGAGTTATAAGCAACAACAGCTGCAACAGTCTGCCAGTGTGGTCTGCCATGTTTGCTCCGCTATAAAGCTAATTTCTCAGCATGCACTGCGTTGACCTAGATACGCACAGAGCCATAGAGAGATGCATCAACCTCATTGACTCCAATTCACCAATTTTTTTTTTTTTTTTTTTTCCAGCTGGGTTGAAGCAGAGTAGACTCGGTCATGATGCAGCCGAAAAGTCAGAATTCCTTCAACAATTACTTTCAGCTTTAAAGTCTTGTGTTTACATTTCAGCAGTTTTTCAACATTTCTTCAGCAATTTCCTTTGCCTCTCAGTTTCCAAGCACCTTCATTTTATAAGCCAACCTCTGCAACTTTTCTCGCTGAAGCAAGCACACAAATTTTCTTCAGAAAATTTAGCCTTTTCTAGTTATTATTATTATTATTATTATTATAGTTGGCAAAAGATGGATGGCAAAACGCTTTCAAAATCCAGACGCAAAGTTCTAAATATCCATGAGATTCTCCTGGCAAATCTTTGAGTTTGTGACCTTGGAAAATTTTTGCGTATCATTCATGTTCATGCATGCGTGTGTCATCACTGTGTTTTTTTTTAAGATGAGACCCAAATGTGTGCAAAATAGTGACAAGCAATGTGCCACGCTCATTAATGAGAGTTGGGACCATTGTTAGGTGTCAACTTTCTTTTTTTCACATTATTTTCCATGTCTTTTGGGAGCTAACAGTGTGTGTGCCTATTCTTATGTATGTTTGTGACTCTGTTTCTTTCCAGGCGGTTGCGCGGGACTCAATGGCATGCAACTTGGAGACAAAAAGCTGATCGTTCAGAGGGCTAGTGTGGGTGCTAAAAACGCAAATCCTGTGAGTAGGGTTCCTTTCAAATGTGCTTATCCATTTTCACACAGAACTAACAAACATGCTCTGTATTCAATTTTTATTTGTTTTACTGATGAATGAGACTGCTGTAGGAAGGTACATTTCTGAGGATTTTTTTGCAAAACTGAATGTGTTCTGTTGTACAGAAATGCCATGTTTTAAAATAATTGAACAGAGTTGTTGAACACTACCTTGGATTGTTAATTTAATGTTATAACTAATTTGGTGAGGTTGGCTGGGCAGGTACTGTCAAGAAGTAGTATAAAGCAAATTTAGCTTATAACTTGGCGAGACATTAATTTGCACCAGAAATGTAAATGTTCATGATTTAATCGTCTGAGGTAGCTGAAAGCTGGACTGGCGTTATTATTATGTCTGCCGCCCCCGGTGGGAGGAGGGGTAGACGTTTTACGGCTGGGTTCCTGTCAGTGTCTGTGTCGCAGTTCTCAAAATGTTTCCGGACTATAGCTCATTAACTGAACAATATTTCTATGCCAAGAATTGCAGGTGAATAGAATGGCTACTAAACTGGTGCCTTTTTGCTGTTCAGGGGTTTCTGGGTGGTGGGGGGGAGAGAAATTTGTTTTTACGCATAGAAACACACTCTGTTTTGCTGTGCAATTGTAATAGTGTTTGCAGCAGTAGTTTCTATAGTTGTATCAGCACTTTGAAGAGTAATATTGGCAGCACAGCTATTCTTAACTCATTATTCTTTAGGTGCTAATTGATACTAAGGTGTTACTAGGTGGGTTACTGGATGCTGTGCTGTAGTTTTCGTTACTTAAATGATATTAGGTCGTTGCTCTTATGTTTTTGGGTGGTTTCTATGATATTTTTAGGTAGTTGGAGAGGTTTTATTGGGTGATCTCAGGAGATGGTTGCGCGTGGTTTTAATACCCAGTTGCTAGCGTCTTTCTTGGTGATTTTGAGGGTGTTATTGGTGGTTGCAAGGCTATTGCTGGGTGGTTGCCTTGGTGTTACTTCATGGTCACTGGGGTGTTATTGGTGGTCACGTGGGTATAACTAAATGGTTCCTAAGGGTGGTAGTAGGTGGTTGCTTGGGTTTTTGGTGTCACAAAGTGGTTGCTATGGTGTTGCAAGATGGTTGGACGGGTCTTAAAATGTGACCGCTTGGGTTTTGCTGGGCGGTCCACTTATTGAGAAACACCTAGCTCTTAAATAAATAAATAAATAAAACCTGTGATGCTACTCAAGAATACATTACCAGGTTGTAGTTCAACACAGGCATGATTCTAAACTGGAGGATTCAGCTGAAACTGTATCCAGCTCCTTTAACCCCCACCGTCCCCCACCATGGCTCGCCCCTGGCAGGCCTCCATCATCGAGACCCCAGTGACGCTGCAGGTCCCAGGCCTCCAAGGGCTGCAAAATTCGGGCATGCCCACAGAGGTTCTGTGCCTTCTGAACATGGTGATGCCAGAGGAGCTGGTGGACGATGAGGACTACGAGGAGATTCTGGAGGACATTCGGGAGGAGTGCTGCAAGTACGGAAACGTGCGATCAATCGAGATCCCACGCCCCATTGATGGTGTGGAGGTACCGGGCTGCGGCAAGGTGAGGGGCTGCGAAAGATTGAAAGTAGGATTAAACTGACTGAGTCTGTGTAAGTAGTAAGATTTGGCTTATTCACAATACGAATAAGAATCCACACACACGATTGAAGCTGAAATGGGCCAGAGGATGGATATTGCTGAATTGGATTATTTTCCTCATTTTCCACAAGGTCTTGGGTGAAGTGCTTGCAGTTTTACTATGAAAATTTGGTATTTCATATCTATAGTACATTTTATATCCTTCTAGCCCTTGGAAAGAGACTCCTGTATTAGAATTTGCATTCTACTCCAACATTTTGGCTTTGAATTGGAGGTGAAAGAGTAGATCCTGTGACAGAGTACAGAGATATTTCCTCATTTCAGCATTGATTATCTGCAAGATTTGATGCACTCCCAGCCATGCATGTCTTATCTGTCCTTGAATTTAGAGGAGTGGGACATTGAAAGCACTTGAAAAGCCCTTGAATCGATAACATTGGTAAATAAAAACTTCAGAATACTTCTGCAAGTTTTCTTTGCATGCACACATCAGTGGTGCCTAGAAGATCTTTTTGCAAATCTTATCAATAGCAGACTGATTTAATGAAGGAAAAAAATAGGTCATGTTTTGTGTTTGGCATTCCTAATTCATGGTTTCTCTTCCTGACAGATTTTTGTGGAGTATGTTTCGGCCACGGACTGTCAGAAGGCCATGCAGGCCCTGACGGGTCGGAAATTCGCCAACAGGGTGGTTGTCACCAAGTACTACGATCCAGACATGTACCACAGGCATGAGTTCTGAAAATACTACTGAAAGGAGGGAAAGGGCAGACCAGGGATATTCCAAGTCAAGCCTGTAACAGCCGACCCTGCCCTAACTTCTGAGTGCTCTTTGAGATCTCAAGCTCTGTGTCCATTTCAGTTAGAAACATATTTGACTTGTACTGAATTTTTCTCTTTATCTTCCTCATTTACCCACACATTTGAAAACAAAAAGCTTTTTTTAAACTGTTTTGATCTCTTTAATGGGATGGTTCACTCTGTGGGGGTTTTTAGATTTTTTTTTCCATTTTAGTGTGGACTTGCAAATTAGCCCGGATAGTTTTATGCAAAAAATTAAGCTATTCTAGATGCTCATATTAGGCTTTGATGATTGGGCTCCTTAACAATGGCTGGTATTGGAGCATTGTGTGGTTTGTGGGATACTGCATGCAGATTAAGTGCACCTCTTGTAAAACAATTGGGTAAAAAAAAAAAAAGGCATGCAACACTTTCAGAGGCACAATGATGCTGTACACGATTGCTTTGGAAGTGATTGTTCTTGCTTTTGACCAAGAACACTCATATTGCCCTACTGCCTTTGTAAAGCTGTAGGGTCATCTGGAAGTTTTGCAGAATTCTATACCATCCTTCAAATTTATACTGGCAAACATTGACACAAAAACAGCCTGGCTTATCACAATAAACCCTAAAACGGAAAGAATATTAGAAACCTCCGAGTGAACTACCCTTGTAAACCTTTGTTCGTTTGACCTTTTGTTTGTCCGTGTTGTGCATTAAATCACCCATATTGGAATGAAAATGTACAAATAATAATATTGTGTCGTGCTTTCAACCTGAAGGTTACTTAACAACCAGCCCAAAATGACTAGAAAATGGTTATTTAAGATTTCAGATAACAAGATGGGCATATTCAGTGATTGGGTTTAGTCATAGTACTTCAATAGAGCATATAGTACAAGAAGCATTTTCAGAGCTGTTTCCCTTAGATTTAGTTTCATTTCACTGAAGCATTGTAAATTAATTGTGTAATTTGGAAATTTATGTTGGTGTGTATGATTGTTATATCAGCAATATTAAATTGGCTTTGGAGCGTAAGTGTGTGTTAATATGACTTCATCATATGAGTTTGAGTCCTCAAAACAGATTGGAGTATTCTTTTCAGTAATCATTGTAGATTGTGTAAATAATCTATGACTGTCTAAATCTAAAACCCTGTGTCACAAGTAAGGCTTTATTCTGGTTTATTACCCCGCCCCACCCGAAGGGTGAGGGAAGGGGTATTGTTTTCGGTTCAGTTTGTTAGTTTTGCCGCTAGAGTGTTAACAAACGGCCAGATTCTCCCCAAATTCGGTATAGGGATTGCCACTGACCCAGAATAGATCCCTATTGAATTTCGGACAAGTAGGTGAAAGTATGTGCGAGGGGCAGGGTTTGTTGTGCCTGGCACCACTTGTTAAATTTATTTCTGCAAACACTAGGTTGAATAAAGTAATAATTAAATTTGAAAATGTGAAAGGTTGAGTTAATTGGGGACTTTTAGTCATGTATGTAGTTGTTGTCATTGCCCATTAATGCCACGTAATGGGTACAAGTTTTTCATGATGATATGTGACCATTGGTACAGTGCTGACCAATGATATCAATCTGTGCCATTGGCGCTTTTCTGACACCTGGGGGGTTATACTGAAGAATTTCTGGGGGATAAATTCTATTCGGTGCTTTTTTGCTCACTTGGTCCATAGGACCAAAGGGAGCTTACAAGATGACGTGGCTGCATCTGCGTGAACTTTGATCTTCTACGGCCAAACCGCTGTGAAATTTGGTGGGAAGGTATATATGGATGAGCAGATTAAAATTTGTTTGAGGCACCGGAACTTGACATTGAACATGGCTGCCAGTTGGCCATATTTCAAATTGCACTATATCATGCTGGTGAGAGTTTGAAAGCAGCTAGAATGCTAAAACTTTGCTCACACATACTTTTGAGGGCATAAAAATAAAAAGCTTAGCCTTAATTAGCATACTACTCCCTTGAGCAACACACTTAAGCCCAATTGCCAACTAGTTAACTCTTCAGTATACAATGCTGGGTACAATGATCTGTTGTCTGGGGCTTGATATTTCAGTGCAGCTGCTCTGTGAAAAGAGCACCGAGCTGCAAAAAAATTATATGATGAAATATCACACCTTGATGCTGAATTTTGCTTTAATTTTTTTTTCCTACACAAATAACAAAAGATGTCTTCATTTTTCCAAGGTTGGACCCAAGCATAAAATACACTACCACTCGTGAGCTTACATAACACTAAAGCCTGAAATAAACTACGAGAACTTCAGTGCCCATGGCACTATTTTTAATGTCCGTTCCATCATAGGGTAGTTTTGAGTGTGAGCGCCTATTGAGACAGTGCTGGAGTTCGTAAATACTGACACACCACTGCCATGCCATGAATAAACGAATGGATCTTCTGTCCGGTTTTTATTATAAGTTTATTTAAACCATGATCCTGTTGTTACTGGGTTAGAAGGAGGCATGTCTATTTCAGTAGTGTTCTCTGTGATCTGATGTGTGTAAATTATACAGAGGTGACTGCAGGTCTCACAGAAATCCAAATGGAACGGTTTTTAGTTTTCTTTTGATGTATTTGTTGTGCAGATGATTTGTTTATGAATCTACCTGTCAGACTTGTTCTGACTGCATGCACACTTAAGTAAGTTTGAAAATCCCATCATATGACTAGCCATTGAATGCATGAACGTCCTGCAAGATGTTCCTCCTTATTTTAGGCACACTGAGAGCACAATAGCTTTCTTTCAATGCAGTCTTACCTAAACATCAGTCTTCTGGAAATGAGTCTTCGCTCAGTTGATGCTCTGCCACGGCCCGACTCATTCACGTCCAGTTTTGCTCGCACACTTACAGATGCATACAGTACTGTGAAAAAGTATTTCCCCCCCACCCCCGATTTCCTGTTATCACACCTTTGTCACACTAAATGGTTCTATATCTTCATACAAAATGTAATATTAGACAAGGAGAATGTGATAAAACAAACATTGATAAAACAAACATACAAGTGGAGATCAGTCTTTCATATCGCTGTGGAGAAATTTTGGCCCAATCTGCAGAATTCCTTAATTCCGCTATATTGGATGGTTTTTGCGTTTGAACTGCTTATTTATGGTCCTTCCACAGCAGCTCAGTGGGGTTTGAGTCAGGACTGTAGCTAGGTCACTCAAACTTTGTTTCTTCTGAACCAACTGGAGGTGGACTTGTTCTTGCACCTCAGATCCCTTTCCTTGTCTTAATGTGTAAGAGCAAAGTCACAAAAAACTAAACAATTTCATTTTCCCAGAAATGTGGATAAATAAATAGGTTTTTCAACATGATAATTTAGACTCTTGTACTTTATTGAAGAATGTATGGTCTTGACTACTTGAAAAGTAAATTTTGGCAGGATTCATTGGTTTTTGGCAATGCGGTAGACAAATTAAGGTTAAAAACAGGCTATTTTTAACAAATGTGTAAAAAAAAAAATTCTACACCTAAAATAATAATGGAAAATATGATTTGTGATGTCCCAAGTAATTTTTTCATGATAATATACTTCTTGAGCTTTCTTTCAGTGAAAAAATAATCAATTATACATTCTGGAAATATGGCCTTGGCAATATGGGGTAACTTTGCACAAAATGGAAATTTTTGGAGGCACCAATATTTAAAGACTCCTGTACAAGTGTAAAGTAATACATTTGATATCCCATTAGCTTTTTTCACTTATGCCAGGCTTCCTCTCTCAGATTGCAAAGGAAAGGGCTATTCCAATATTCCTGCCTGTAAAAGTTTTTGTGATGAAAATGGACAAATATTTTCTGTCCCATTTTGTCACGTCCGTCACACACCAGGTGTAGAAAAAATGTACCGTGAAAAAATACATTTCTTATAGAGCCACTAATTACTTATCTCTTGGTGAAAAAGAATATTCTGGATATCCCTCCCTTAGATATACAGAGTAAAATGAATGATTCTGTCCCCTTTCAATGTGGATGCGACAAAAGTGACCACAATCATATAAATGCTGTTTCTCCATATTTCTTTCCTTAGCTCATGAGGGGTAGCATCTGAAAATATGTTTTATTTAAATTTCATCTATGGTATAAGGCCCAATACATATCAAATTGCAAATTTTTTGGAATCATCTCTTCAAACAACCTTTACAGTGCCATCTACTTTTGATGGTGAAATGTGAGGACAGTAAGTATTACAGTTAAATTCCAGATATCCTAAATGATGGAAGCACTTCATCATATAATTTTATTGCACATGATCAGCTATGCAAGATAACAAGACACCTAAATAAGTAATTGGCAAAACCAGGGAGTGATGACGCCGACAACGTTCCTCCATATGCAATATTTTATGGACCAATAGGCTTTATTGGTGAAGATCCAGGGTGCCAGAGTTGGAGAAAATCAGAGCCACCTTCAATGACCTGAAGACTAATGGGATTAATACATCAAAAAATCTGAACTTGAACTTGGACAGTTGACTGTTGACAGCAAGGTGGCTGTTCAGGACACTCACTTTCAAATGTTGTTCAGTTTTGATGAAGTTCAAAAAACTGGTTAGACAGTATCACAGTATCATATTTTCTGTTCATGGTTGAAAAAAATGTCCTGTCCCTGTTTATCTGATTGCACCTGCCTCCCTGTGCCTATAAATCCTCAGAAAACACCATTGGTTCATTCGACGCTGTTGGTGTCATCTTAATGGTGTGTGACGGACGTGACATAAAAGTTTGATATTATCAACTTCAACCGCAGCATTTTCCAAGACGGGTCAAAATATTAACTTTTCATTATGATTTCCGTGTATTTGAAATAGTCCAAGAATAGAATAAGTAAACAGTTCCTTAATTGGCAATAATAAAACACACACCCTAATTGTTTACAGAAGTGGCTCACAATCTGGTTACCTCTGCCAGAAGGCTGGTACTTGGCCATAGGTGGACTTTCCAACAAGACAATGACCCAAAGCATACCTCAAGATCCACACAGAAATGGTTCTGTGACAACAAAATCAACGGTCTGTAGTGGTCATCTCAGTCACCAGACCTCAATCCAATTGAAAACCTGTGGGCTGAGTTGTAGAGGGCAGTTGATAAATGCAAACCCAAGAATGTGAAGGATCTTAAAAGGATCTGCTCAGAGGAATCATCCAAAATCCCCATGTGTGCCTTAACCATGGCAAAAATTACAGGAAAGGACTTCATGCTGTTATCCTTGCCAGAGATGGTTGCACTAAGTACTAAATGAAGGGTGCCACTTATTATGAAACTTTGATTTTGTTGAAATTATTTTGTATTGAATGATCAGTATGATTTTGGTTGTTTCCATCGAATTATTAATAAAGTATTTCATATATGTTGGTATATTTTGTTTCTCTACAATTATATTTATATATTTTTTGTATTGTTCGTGCATTGCCAGTCAGGGTGCCAGTAATTTTGGAGCCCACTGTATCTATTAAACTACACAGTGAGTGTGGAAAGGGAGCCAGCATCTGCTAGCTAAGCAAGCATGGACATTACAGTCACCGAAGTGCAGCATGAAGTCACCATAATAGCTTAATCCCACCTGTAATTCAGTCCCTAAGATTAAGAATGATGATCCATAGCTAGTGTTTGTCAGACAGCAAGCGTTAGCTAACGTTCCATGTACTACACTAGCTACCCCTTTGAAAAACAGTCTGAATTTGATTAAAAATGAGCCAAATTCAAAATGAGCCAATATTTTTCATGAAATGGAAAAATGTCTCACTTTCAATATCTGATATGTTGTAAATGTTTTATTGTGAATAAAATGTCAGTTTATGAGATTAGCAATCATTGCATTCTGTTTTTGTTTACATTTTACACAGCATCCCAACTTTTTTTGGAATTGGGGTTGTAAATTCCTTGCCTGTCCAGTGGCGTACTGATCCAGGTTAGAAGTATAACGCAGTCAGAAAAAAAGTGGAAAGCACACATAGGCTATAGTTACTAATAGACTTTTGCCATTTGAAGTTGGGATGTTGCCATAAAAAATAAGGCTTGGGTGGAGATATTCAGATAAGGGGTGGAACAATTCTCACAACCCTGCGTGTAATGTAGGAAGGAGAGCCAAATCTGAATGCCTTGTCTTATGAAAAAGGCAGCCCGCAAAAAATGACTGGGTTTTTACTTACCAGTTAGTGGGTTGGTAAGCACTTCAGATACCACTATGTATGTGCTCAAGAACCAGAAGACTAAGTTTTTCATATGTCTCTTTAAATACAGAAAAAAGTGTATATTATGTAATTATAAAGGATGAAATTGATAGATTTTTTTTAACTAAAGGTATTGCTATTTAAAAACATCAACTGAGGGTTAGGCCATAGAATAAAAAAAGTAACCCTTATTTTATGAAATTGAAAAGCGCATGCAGTAGGGAAACAAATTTTCCCTCCGTCCTCTCTGTAAAATAGTTTTCCCATGATCCTATACGGTATGGCTACCAGCTGTCCGCTGGCCTGTTTGAGATGAGGACTGCTCCTTTGTGGTGGTGTTTCAGGAAGTGTGTTAACTGAGTTGGAGGCTAGCTTGCTAATGTTAGCGGAATTTGTAGAACGCCATTGATCATTGCTATCCACTTTACCAATTAACGTGATTCAGGACGTTATGTTTTGGTTTCTTGGAAACGATCTCCAACGAAATGAGTGGTGACCCTGTTATGCGTTTCAGCCGGGTTTCTTTGTAAATCCGATCGGTAAGTCTCACTCTTAGCTATGCTAAAGTACAAAGATTAGCCAGCTAGCTATGTAGCTAACGGAGATGGTTAGCTAGCTAAATGAATACAGCTTCTTTTGTCATGACTTTCAAAGGCCTAGCTACTTAGCCCAAACGTACATAAGCTACTGATCTTTGACAATAGAACAGTAGAGAGCTTGAGAGGGACTGATCTTGGGGTATGGGGTAAACATTTGCTAGATTTCGACTCGTCTTACGTAAATTTTTACGTATCTGGCTGGCTAGCTGCATGGATGTGAATTTACATCCTAATCGAATATAGCTACCTAATAGTTTGCCATTTTGTTGACAGCTAGTTAGCTAGTTGGCTAGGCGGGAAATGTTAGCATAGTTGCGTACATCACTCACCGCACAACGAATGTTGGCCAGATAGCTAGCTAACTAAATAGTCAGCTTTATTTCGGAAGCTATCCACATCATTTTTACGACTAAGTTTGCGAGCTGGCCAATTAATGTTTGCGTTCTAGTTAGAAAGGGTCGCAGGATTACAGATTTAAAGTATGTTGCCAACTGACGGAGCATTTAATTAGCTAACTTGCTTACTTATGTTGACGTCGCTCGAGATTTCCCTGGAGTAACTGCAAGCGATTGCTGGCCAGTGGTTATGCTGCTTTTTTTCACGCTACGGAGTTAAATCATTCAACGTTAGCTTTGGCACCGGGCTAATGTTACTATTGCTAAAAAATGTTAGTGAGGATCCAAGCCAACTTCTGTACTAGTTGTTAGTCACAAGGCTACTGTGGTTCGTATTTTTGCCTCCCAGCAAACCGTAAACCAACGATTGCACTTTGCTTTTGAGGGTGGTATAATTAACGCTCCACTTGGGACCCAAAATAACTTATTAATCTTGTCGGCATTTCAAAATGCATGATGTAGTGCTGGGCATAAACTGACCAGGTTTACCTCTGTTTAAAACATTATTTGAATTGTTGGATAATAATTATGTCAGCTCGATCTGATGCGTTGTTTGATGTTACTGAATACCCCATTATGCTTCCCTTTACAGTTGACATGGACCCTTTGTCTCAGGGCCACTCGATGGATGATGGACTTCCCCAACCGACGGTTTTTGATCTGTCTAGGAGAGGGTGCCTCAGCCCAGTGGATTCCTCCCCTGTGGGTGCTCTGCACGTGGCTAGGGTGCGCAGGTGGGGTGAAAACTCCAGCCGAGGAGTAGAAATAACGGACAGCTCTGCGGCGTACAGCAACTCCCTGTCTGCTCAGCAGGTCCAGTCTGACAATGCCTTCTCCAACACTACAGTCACATTGTCGTACATCAGCAGACCTCATGTTCACTCTAACCAGGACCAAATCTCTCCCAGGGTCCATTCCTTTCCATCTCAATTGGATGGACTTGATGCCAAGGGGCATAGGCTTGCAATTGCAGCCAGCAGAGGCAGAGGGGGGTGTTGGGTGGAGGCTTCTAACAGACTTGCCGGCGGACTGGCATCTCAGTCTGAGCACTTCAGATTACACACTGAAGCCCCACAAAAGGAGACTTTGAAGAGTGGGCGGGGGGAAATATCTCGCTATGTGGAGGAGAACCCAGGCTTCAATGGAAAGCATGGACCCACTGGACCAGCAAGTCATCAACATCGCCCTGATGACTGCATTGCGCAAGGCGGAGGCAGGTTTTCCCAGCACAGAGGTGGAAATCGAATAAGTGGGGTGCAAAATGGTGTCAAGGGGAGCTTCTGGGATTCAGAGTCAGGCAAGAGAAAATGCTCAAGTTTACAAAAGGGGGTGGAGCCGAGTCAGTGTGGGGAAGAATCTTCTAAAAGGAGTAAGAGAACGTCTCGGAAACTTTATAGCTCTTTAAATGAGGACTTTATGAGCCCACCTGACGAGTCTCCGTCCTCTGTGGAGAGCTCATCGGATGAGACGGGAAGTGTAAGCAGTTCTGCACAGTCACTGAACTCTTCCTGCTCTGAGAGCTCTGACCCGGAGGACGATATTGCTGATGTCCCAATAGTAAAGTCAGCAGAAGAGGAAGGCTGTAGGTTCACAGTGCAGTTTGTAGAAGTGAGCAGCTCCTCAGAGGACAGCTATAGCGATGATAGCGATGTTATAGAAGTTCCGATTACCAACACTTCAGCTTTATCTATAGCAGGGTTGAAAGATCCATTCAGGAAATCGCCGCTGCTGGAAAGGTGCCCCTCTGAAAAAAAGCAACTGACTCACACCACCAAGCAGACAGAGCTGAAGGTACTTGAAGACTGTGTAAACAGGAGCACTAACGGGGACAAGAGAGCAGTTCGAGGGAGGAAACAACCTACTCATGCAAGGCTTGCGGCAGTAAGGCCAGTAGTTGTTCTTGGGAATGTCTTCCCATGTGGGTCCAAATCACCTTTCCAAACCCAGTTTGTGGAAAAGTGCACTGAGCCCAAAACTGTGGCTGACCTCCCTGCAGTTATGCTTGGAGGAACTTCAGACGGTGATTCAGCCAAGAGGGAGGCTGACCACCCGAATTTATTAAGTCAGCAAGAAGACTTATGTTCCACCTGGGAGAAAAGCCGGCAGTTTATATCAGGTTCAGAAGATGGGAGCATTTCAAAATCTCACGACTCCAGCACGCCATCCCCTGGCCCAGCCTCCCTGACCGAGACGGAGTTGCGGCAGCCGGGGGGTTCGCTACCCCTGAGCTGTCTGCAGAAGGGACTGGGGAACAAAATACAGCCTAAGGGTCGAAGCAAGCGGTCCAGGACAAGCCGCAAAGTGGCATCAAAGAGCTCTTCAACCAAGAAGAGAAAGAAATGCAGACGTGTCAGCCAGCCTTCAATGTTCTCCCTACAGGAGCCAGAAATTAAGCTGAAGTACGCCACTTACAAAGAGGAGAAGAGAGACACCAGAGCTTTCACCTTTGCACCATATGTCCACCTTGAGAATAAAAATTTCTCCACCTGCACTGTCATTAACTACCCAGAGGAGGAGACTGGCCGGCTGAAAAAAGGGCAGCTGAGGCAGATGGGTCATGGGCTAGCAACTGGCTTAGTTCCCAACACGTCTTATTTGGAGTTGGGTCGCCTGGATGCAGAACAGCGACGAGGAACGAACCAGGTGTGCTGCCTCTGTGGCGGTGTGGCCAATGCTGTGGATTTGGGAGACCTCCATGGTCCGTACCGTCCCCGCAAGGGCCAACCAGGGCCCAGGATATTACCTGAGCCACAGGACCTATTGGAGCAAGAAGCAGGCAGTGACTCGGACTCTTCCTACGATGGACAGCGAGTGAAATTCGGGCGTGTTCAGGAGGAGACTGTGCAGCCCCATAGGCTGTCTCTCGGGCCAAAGCGGGAGGCAGCATTGACTGCTCAGTGCAGGTGGGTTAGTGATGAAGACAGCCTGCAAGGCCCCTTTGCCAAGACGTCCCAGGCTATGTGCAACCACAGCGACCAGCACAGTGCCCTTTCAGAAGCCTTGGGCTCTTCGGAGTTCTGGGTTCACGAGGACTGCATTGTATGGTCAATGGATGTTTTCCTCGTGAAAGGGAGGCTGTATGGCCTGGAAGAGGCAGTCAGGCTTGCACAAAGAACGGTAAGATTTTGTCTGGCAAAATGCTTCTGATTTTTCAGATAAAAGCCTGAGCCTTACAGACTTTGTTGAGAAATTATGTAAAGTATTTTCTGATTGTCAACACTTATAGAGGAAAGTATTATGACTAATAATATGACTAATTTAAAAGGAAAAAGAATGAGTCTATGTATAGCTAAGAGCTATGTTCTATTCTTATAAAACCATGTTGAGGACTGCGTTGAATTTGGACTGGGTTTGTCTTTCCAGACACACGGCATCGCAAAATGTCTTTCAGAAAGAGTACCTTTCTGGCTGTACATGCATCAGGCAGTTGTATTGCCTGAACATGCATGATATGCATGGTACTAATCTGAGTTAATGGTTTTCCAGGTCTGCTCCGCCTGCCATGAACAGGGGGCCACGCTAGGCTGCTTCTTTAAAGGCTGTCCCAATAAATATCACTACAGATGTGCCCTGCAGTCAGGTGAGTGTGACCTTTGTGCATATGCATGTCAGTGTCAAATTTTTTGTAGGAATGAGGGAATTTTTGTGTAAATCAGGGTGGATATTTATGCTTGTGGTTGCCTGTGTGGCATGATGTTTGTGGAGAGTATGTTTCCTGCTTCAATGTCTGGCCTATAAGAAGTTGCTGTTCAAATTTAAATTCGCAAATACTTAGTACCTGATGACTGATCATTGTTTCAGTGAATAATATGTTTCAGCAGGCAAAAATTCTTTTAACTTTAAGTAATGCTCTGGATAGCTTCTCATTTCTTAAAGAACCATGTTGGAAGATATATCCCATCGTTGTGGAAAAGATGTTACTTTTTGTCAGGAAGGGAAGATTATTGACCTGCATCAAGCAAACAAAACAACTGAAGAGATTACTGAAATCACAGGAATGGGGTTAAGAACTGACTCGTCGCATTTTTAAAACCTGGAAGAATAAAGGTGAAATGTCAAATTTGCGAAAGAAATGGGTCTGAAAAAAATCATGAATGATTGATTGGAAATGATTAAAATGCTTGGTGAAGTCTTATTTTAAGGTTGACTGTAGAACTCATGGCTACGTTTAATTGTGTAAGTAAAAGCCTCTCCACATGTACAGTGTGACAAGAACTTGCAGGACTAGGACTAAGTTGCCACCAGAGCCTCTTGTTTGTGAGGCTAATCGGTGAAAAACAACTTCAGCTTGATGGGGAATATAAAGATTGGACTGTGGAGCTATGGAAATAGGTCATGTGGTCTGATGAGTCCAGATTTCGCTTATTCTTGAGCAATGCATGTGAGATGGTAAGAATGACCAGTTTCCCATCAGTGGAATTTTTAATCCCTGATGGCACTGGCATATTCCAGGTTGACGATTCCATGATTAATCAGGTTTAAATTATGAAAGAGTGGTCGAGCAAGCATGAGGAACTATTTTCTTTCATGAATTGGCCGCCACAGAGTCCTGACATCAACCAGTTGAAAGTATTGGGCAAGTGCTGGAGAAGGCTTAAAGCTATTATCAATATAAGATGTCAGCCAAAAATGAATACACCTCTGGTCTGAAATAAATGTTGTGAATGTGGGTTTCCGCCAAATGTGAGACAGATTTTTCATGTGGACATATTACATGCAGAGTCAATGCAAAGACGCAAATAGAAGTGAGAAGACACAAGTTTGTGCCAGGAGACGTAACCCGAACGGCATGAATGCACGAAATTCGCGTATCACTCTATCTTAAAATTTTCATCTTGCGCAAACAATTTGCGTGAGTGGAGCAGTGAGAGCAGTGAGAATAGCATCATGGCTACTGGTTGCAACATTTGCTAGCTAGCTACCTAGCTACAGTACATGCTCAAACCACAGTTACATTGCTTTAGATAATGGGAAACTAGCTAGCTTTGTTGCTAGCAAGCTAGCTGTATCAAATAACTTATGTAGCACAGTTTTATTTAAAAATAGTGGTCTAGCTCAACATCTGATGTGACAACATCATGTTAATATTTTTATTCACAAGCAGGCACTATGTTCATAAAATAAAATGTTTATGATGTTAACATAGAAACATTAGCATCACCGCCTTGTTGCAGATGTTTGGATATTCCAGGAAGTACATCCCCTTGAGCGAACTTGCATTGCTGCTGTTTGGCGGTGTGAAATTGCATGTCAATCCTCTACCAAGTTGACGTCCAGTAGAAATGAATGTTATGTTGTTGCAAACAGATCCGCAAATCTTAAGAGCGAGAAAATAAAAATGATCTCGCTGTCGAAGTCGTGCGACTAAAGCGAGGAGAAATTTCATTTTGCGTTCAGTGGAAATGCATCTTAACGGTGCATAAGATCGTTCAAAAAAAGCCCTAATAAATGCACGCTATGATAAAGCTAGACGGTCTGACAAAATAGTTGCATGAGCAACATTTTTTTGGATAATAGCGCCAGTATGCTTCTCATAGAAATGGGAATGGAAATTAGAAAATTACGAGGTCGAAGAAACCAGCTGGAAGGTAAAATGACACAATTGATAAGATTCAGAAGTTTTGAAGAAATCATTTTACTTGAAAGATTATGCACTTGTTCCGTCAGACTCCCTTCTTGACGTTGTATAGCCATTTTATCTGTTAGTGCGCCTGGATTCGGTTATGGAGATGCTTTTTGCTCTGGTTTCGCAACAGCCAGGCCTTGCCGAGAACCAAACCTCCAGCCTGGCTACAGGGCGAGGTTTTTTAACAACCAGTTTACTCCTCCACCACAAATGGGCCTGTGTTTTGTGAAGCATAGCTTACATTGTTGCCAGCAGTGTTCCATTCGCGTTATGAACGCTTTGGAAAGGGGTCCTGATGAAGATGTGTTGCGTAGGCTGAACGATGCTTACTAATTGCTGCTGTAGCTCTCAGAATGGGAAACAGGCAGCCGCCTGTCAGTCACTGCGTAGGAGATGGTTCCCTTGTTCCCATTGTAGGTGCTGTTTGTGCCTGGACTGTACAGACACTCTGGGATCTGTTCCACTTTAAACAAGCCCTCTTTGTGCCTCCCTTTGCAGACTGCGTGCTCAATGAGGAGAACTTCACCATGAAATGCAAAAGGCACAAGGTAGCCAAGATTAAAACTTAACTATGGATGAATTGTGAATGAGTAACCGTGTGCCCTTTCCTGGTAGCCTGCCTGGTTTGGGAAAGCCTGTACAACCTTGGGAATGTAATTGTCATTGTTGATTTTTAGAAATGGGGCGATTAGCCTGTGCAGTTTGGCCTGTAGATCTTTTCTGAAGGCGTTTCAATATTTTGCTTGATGTCAGACTCTTAAATAGGGCCTTGTTGTTTTAGTAAAGGAATAATTGAAGAGCTTTGATGTGTAACCTCATGGTCTGCTTCTCTCTCTTGGCTGTTCAGATTTTACAAGCTGCCAGTGCCTTGCATTTCCTCATCTTGCCTTGCCGCAACCTGCACTCTCTTGCTAGTCAAGTTAAACTTGTTAAAATAGTCTAGATATGTGCACTAATGGTGGGGGTTTCTGCTCTGCAACCTTCTGTAAAGTAGTTTTTTCTCATAGTTTTGAGAATCGACCTGCTGCTCTTGTTCTTTAAGTAAGGTGATGGCCGGTAGAGAAATGAATTGGGCGTTTTATGTTCTTTCTTCCTGTGTTCATCAGAATAAATCCCTGAAAGGTGTGAGCAGAACCGAGAATAGGTGACCGAAGACCACAGACAGCTGCATGCCAGGTTTGCTCTTTGGCGGGGATTGTCTACCTGTAATACTTGGCCCTTTTGGGGGTGCATTTGCCTAAAATGCATGTCCTGTGTGTATGTGAATGTACGTATATGGGTATCAATGATGTGGCGATTTTGAGCCAATAAGTTATCACTATTTAGCTTTATTGTATCCTTGCACAAATGCAGCCTGGTTTGCACATTAATGGATGAAATGGATGAGCACAGATGTCTCATGTTATCAGTCATAAACTTAGCCTTGGACCTGGCCATAACAATAAATTATTATTGACCTTTGTTATACACCATGTTTTCACCATGTGCTGATGTTTTACTGATTTTACATGATTCTCCTCACTCGATGACTCATTCTTTTCAGTGTGTTTGCTGGCATGTGGCATGAGTGCCTAGGCTGAACTGGAACATAAGGTAAGCATCTACCTTCGCTGTCTGGCTTGTGCAGTTTGCTTGTGGCTGCAGGATTTATTCTCTGTGTTAGATATTAGCGGTTCCATGTAGCAAAATGTTTGAGAAAACACAGGCAATGCAACATTATGTAACTTCAAAGGGTATAGAATGAGTTTCTCGCTCTAACGTTTGCTAAATCTTGCACTAAACCAACATCAGTCCATTAGAAAGCTAATCCTGAGATTAAAAACAGAGTAAAGGAAGTTAATTCTGGTTAAAACCCAGCAGATTAAGCAAGTGCAGGTTAAAAACGGAGTAATTGAAGTAAATGCAGATTAAAGGCCACTGACATGCGGAGGGAAAAAACAAAAAACCTTTCAGTAACCACCCCATCTAGTGCATGTTTACTCTGTACCAGGTCTACTTTGCCTGATTAGCTACTAAAGATCAATTTACTGACTACTGAAGACTAAACCATAGAATGACTGGCCGATCTGATTTGGCTGGCATGTTTGTTAGTTGGTATCAAAGAATTATCAGGCATTTTCCTATCCTCATTAATAATGACATAAACTTCATAATGTCTACTGAAGATTCTGAATTCACGTAGAGCATGAAGTGCCTCAGTTTCGTAAATTTGGCTTGGCTTATTGTAAGTGAAGCCTTTTTCCGATGCTAGCCAGGCTAACCATATAAGCTAAAAACATACAGTTGCGCTCAAAAGTTTGCATACCCCAGCTGAATTTGTAAAATGTTGCCATTTAGTTTGAAAATATGACTTATCATGCAAAAAACTTGTCTTTTATTTAAGGATAGTGATCATGTGAAGTCATTTATCATCACATAGGTGTTTGGCTCCTTTTTAGCTCGCAGGGACGAATGTCCTCGGAGAGCTATTGCCATACCCTCTGCGTCAGCATCGGCGTCCGCGGACAGCAAGGTTAAAGTTTTCCGGCGAGCTGTGTTGTCTTCTGACAACTCTTGTTAAATTGTAATATTAACTGAAATCACCCAAACGGCCCTGATCATAAGTTTACATACCCTTGAATGTTTGACCTTGTTATACATGACACAGTCAGGTTTAAATGGCTATTAAGGGTTCCACACCTTTGGCTTTTTAAATTGTAACTAGTCTCTGTGTATAGTCATTGAGTTTGTTAGCTCCTGAGTGGATGCACTGATCTGGCAAGACGCTGAGCAATGGGGAGCGGAAAAGAACTGTCTAAGGACCTTCAAAACAAGGTAGATCAACTTTTTAAAGATGAGAAAGGATAAAAAAAGATATCCAAAGACTTGAAAATGCCAGTCAGCACTGTTCAGTCTGTGATTAAGGGGTGGAAAATTAGGGGATATGTTGATACCAAGCCAAGGTCAGGTAGGCCAAGAAAGTTTTCAGCCCTAACTGCTAGGAAAATTGTTCGGGACGCAAAGAAAAATCCACAAGCTACCTCAAGAGAAATACAGGGTGCTCTGGAAAAAGATGGTGTGGTCATTTCAAGGAACACAATAAGGGTGTGCATGGTCGAGTTGCTAGAAGGAAGCCATAATTGCACCAATCCCACAAAAAAAGCCAGCCTAAAATAGGCCAGACAGCACATTGACACACCTCACAACTTCTGGAATACTGTCACATGGAGTGACGAGACCAAATTTGAACTTCATGGTCACAACTGTAAGTGCTATGTATGGAGAGCACTCAACAAGGCTCATGGTGAAAAATATACCATTCCCACTGTAAAGCATGGTGGTGGCCCTCTGATGTTTTCGGGGTGTGTGAGCTCTAAAGGCACAGGGAATCTTGTTAAAATTGATGGCTAGATGAATGCAGCATGCCATCAGAAAATACTGGCAGACATACTGGGGATATGGCACTAACATACACTGAGAAACCTGGTAATTAGTATCCCTGTATACATCATAAATACTTGTATCCCAGTTTCTGATTACAGAATCTTGTGCGCGCTGACGCCAGTGATATTTATTTTTTACAACACAAAGTGCAGCAATTTTGATATCTAGGAAAAAGAAGCCCACTACGGCTGATTGCGGGCTTAGCACTATTAAATCATTGCAACATCGCGACTATTAAAACATCACAGTATCCACCACATATCTAGCAACAGGAGAAGAGGGCGACAGCAAATTTTTAACTTGTACTCAGTTCTGACTGGTGTCCTCCTGTTGCTGCCACCGCACAGAACAAGAGAGCTATGGGTAAAGGTACACAGCTGTGACTGATGGGATAGGGTCGTCGTCATGGAGTTCACCAATTCCGAGTGTAGAGAATTTCGGATGAATTGGGAATCCTTTATTCAGATTGAAACATTTATGTGACCAGAAGAAATAATAGTCTGAGCACCAGTTCCGCTACCCATGAGAGTGGCCATAGTATTGTGCAAACTGGGCAGTTATAGGGAATATCACTTGTTGGCAAGCAGTACGGAGCTTACAGAGGCACAGTTTAAAAAGTCTGTGTACATGTTCAGTCGTGATATGGTGGACAAAGTCATGAGCCAATTCATAAAAGACCCAGGGCAGGAGGAGGCCTTCCAGATATCTGAGCCCTTTCAAAGGGCCTGCAGACTTCCTCACTTGACCTGCACAGCTGTCAGAAACTGGGGTAAGGCGAACACATGCCGCTGTATCCAGTTTTCTTTCGGAGTTCTCCAGGTAGCAAAATCTGCTTTCTCAAAGCTTGGATAAGGGCTCATCGGGATATGATGTTTACACATACAAACACAAAGAAGGTGCACTTAAAAACCCGATCAAATCCGAGATACTCAAGTCCATGTAAACGTAGTCAGTAACGATAGTTTTCACCGTGAGGCTCAGTGATGTCAGCATAGCTATACATACTGGATGATAACCCTAGCAGTTAGTGAACTAGACGGAATATTATGAACAAGATGTGTTGCCACGCTTCATTATTAACATCATGTGTTCAAGCACAACTCTCATTTTGCTAAAGCCCTGTGCAAAATTTTCTGCACAGTCAAATGGACTTTTACTTTTTTTTTTTGGTCAGCAGACAATGTACAGAATGGGTTTTGCAATTGGTTGAGAACGGAAACTTAATCCGAAACTCGTCTGTTACAAACATGATGAGAGTAGAGTGAGTAGCATTAGACTAGATATAAGCATAAAATGTACAAAGTAATGCAACAGGTTCTACAGAGCAGGTGTTTGTGGCATTATCATGCAGACATTATATTATGCTACAGTACACTTCCAAAGTACCAGTTTACGGACGTGTCACCATCAATCATTGATTACTGCACGTTCAGATTTGCCCTTGGTAGCCAGTTGTTGTATGACGGAGATTCATTGCTGTATGTTCTTTATTTTATTTTTATTCTTCTTTAATTTATTTAATTAATTTCTGTGCTATATGGCAACCTTTCGAAGTACCAGTTTACTGACGGGTCACTGCCATGGGTATCTTACGAGAATTTGTTCATATTTGCTTTGTCCAGTGAAAAGCCACAGGGTGTAAGGATATTCAGAAACGGCAATAAGTATTGTTCTATTGCTGTTCTACTAAATTATTTTTGTGTAATTGCACCCCTTTTATTGATTTTTTAATTACAAAACATAAAAAATTCAAACCTTTGGTCTTATAGTGGGGTGCAAAAATTTGGGCACCCCTGGTTTAAATGTCTGTTACAGTTAATCTCCAAGTGATTGAAAGCAAACCTGAACACTAAATGCTACAAAGTTAAACATGACACCTTTCTGCAAATTTAAAAGCAAGGTTTCTTTTTATTTTAATTTTTCTTAGTTTTTAAATGATAAGACAGGAAAAAAGGCCCTGTGCAAAAGTTTGGGAACCCTTTTGGATTATTCTTTGTTACCTTTTAAGAAGATAATTACTAAGGCCCAAACCCAGGTGATTTACTCGTTAGGGCTTCAATGAGTCAGGTGAGTATGATTCCACGGTTGTACTGTATCTTCTGAAGTAACTCCATGCCTTCTAAAGTATCCGACTGTGGTGGCTGTTGTGTCTGGTGTTAAAAACCATGTGTTCATCTAAACAGTTATCCAAGGATGTCAAAATCAATATAATTCACTTCCACCATCAAGGAGAGGGCTACAAAAAACTCTCGCAACGTTTCAAACTACCCATTTCTACTGTCAGAAACATCGTAAGAAAATGGAAAATAAATGGAACAATTGAAGTCAAGGCAAGACCTGGAAGTCCAAGAAAAATTTCAGATAGAATGGCCCGAGATCTGGTGAGAAATGCTCACAAGAACCCACACATCACTGCAAAAGAGCTGCAAAAAGAGTAGCAGACACAGGTCTAGTTGTTCACAAGACAACAATACAGCGTACCTTAAACAACAAACACCTACATGGCAGAGTTGCAAGACAGAAGCCTTTCCTACGACCTCAACACAAAATTAAGCGTCTGAAGTAAGCAAAAGAGAACCTTGAGAAACCTCAAGCCTATTGGAACAATGTGCTTTGGACTGATGACACCAAAATTGAACTTTTTGCCAACAACCAAAGAAGGTATGTTTGGTGAAAAAAGGGTGAAGCATTTGTGGAGAAGAACATGTTGCCAGTTGCATGGTGGTGGGTCCATTATGCTTTGAGGTTGTGTAGCAGCTGGGGGCACAGGCAATATTGTGTGGGTGAAAGGAAGAATGGATTCCACCAAATATCAAGACATTCTAGGGGCTAATGTTCAAAGCTCAGTCCAGAAATTGAAGTTGAAGAGACGTTGGGTATTCCATCAAGACAATGACTCAAAGTATACCTCAAAATCCACCATGAAGTACCTACAGGAAAGACAGATGAAGGTTTTGGAATGGCCATCACAGTCCCCAGACTTGAATATTATTGAAAATCTGTGGAGAGACCTCAGACATGCCGTGTGTGCAAGAGGGCCGAAGAATATTTCTGCGCTAGAGGTGTTCGGTCAGGAAGAATAGGGAAAAATTCCTAAGACAAGAATTGAAAGACTCTTAGCTGGCTACAGGAAGCATTTGCAAGCTGTTATAGCTGCCCAAGGAGGTGTTACAAAGTACTTGCTGACAGGGTTCCCAAACTTTTGCACAAGGCCCTTTTCCTTGTTTTATTATTTTGAAAATGTAAAAAGTTAAAAATTTATTCTTGCTTTAAAATGTGATGAAATGTGTCATGTTTAACTTTGTAGCATTTAGTGTTCAGGTTTGCTTTCAATCACTTAGAGATTAATTGTAACAGGCATTTAAACCAGGGGTGCCCAAATTTTTGTACCCCACTGTACATTCACAGTTGAAGAGGAAACACTTTAGTGTGCCTTCTTGGGGCGGGGGCGGGTGTGCTCCCTCACCTCTAAAATTAGCACTACAACACTGATTATAGGCCATGGATTAGTCTTGAGTAGTCATTAAACGACTTGTTTGTTAATCAGGAGAACTTCAATGGGAAACACTTGAGAGAAATCATGCGCTAAAAAGGTGAGGTTACTGAAGGGCATCTATGCCAACAGAAAAAAGAAAAAGCCCTTGTAGGTATGTAGTTCGTGAAGGAGCTCCCAGTCACAGTTTCCTCTCACGGAGTCCCTACAACTGTTTGGTCTGAAAATGCCTACTGTTCCAGGGTGACGATCATTTCTGTATCCTTACAAGGTCACACAATGAATTCCTGAGGTCCATCCATTTTGAATTGGAAGGAGAAGTGAAGAAATTGGAATGTAACTTGCAATCTATTGAAATTGTTTCCATCTGGACTTGTACTTTATTTGAGCTTTCAGCCAGCCCTGGGGAAGTCTTGATATGAACTAAAATCAACCAATCTGAGGGTTTGAGAAATTTCAAGGTGTTAACCATGTAATGGCTCTGGGCTAATGGCCTCTCCTCCTTGTCTCTTATCCTTGACAGTCTCCTGACAATGCCGGTGCCGTCACTCGCTGTGGTGGCTATGACGATGGCGGGAATGTCAGTGGAGCTCAGGGCATGGCTCCCCTCCCGGAAAACCTAATGTCGTTTCATCTTCAAGTTCTGCTTTGTGTTGGATGCTCTGCAGACTCTCCAAAGCTGCCTTCGATCTCCAGTGGGCAGCCTACCCCACTAATGCCTCAACCTAATCTTAGTGCTGTAAACCTCGCTGGAGAAACTAGGCCTTAAAAGAAGAATATATCAAGAAAGCCTCCTCACAGAAGGGTTACCCGTGAATTCAAATTCAGTGTTTGGCCATGCCCCCATGGCAACAGATTTTGTTAGTTGTTCTTAAAGTTTGTGGTGGATGTTCTTTCAATTTAGTAGTGCTGCTCTGACAATTTCTCCAAATGGCAAGGCTAGAACTCTAATGATTAGATATTTTTTGAAATTGTGTACAATTAGCTGGGTCTTGAACAGGGTTTGTACGGATAAGATTTGTGTTAAGTTATATAAGTAATGTCAAAGATGAGTTCATTATTATTGAAGGCATATTTTGATGTTCCGCTTACATTTTAAGGGGGGGGGGGGGCTTTCAAAGCACTCGACCAAGTAAGTCTGTCTCAGGCCCTCTGTTCCAAATCTGATTATATTTATAATTTCTACGTGTTTTCCGTCAAACGCAAATTTAATAAACAACTCCAGACATCATGAAATGGTTCTCAGTGAGGTCTTTGGTGTGCAGCTTTATGAACTGGTAAAGCAGAACCCGATCAGTCAAAGTTAAGACCAGATCTATTTGAATGTGCCAGGTTCATCATCGCCATTTTCATTGCCAGTGGGATATCTTTTACTGAGCCCGTCTTGGCTTTGTCAGTTTTAATATAGCACTTTCGCCCATGAAGTGACGGGCTACCACACCACAGTGAGTTTTACTTGTGTCTATCATACGGCTGACGACTTCAGCATTGTTATTGGGTTGAGATGAGCAACTGCATGGGTCGGTAATTTTGTTGGCCTGTTAACAAGCCTATGTTTTGAAGATGTTCTCTGCACCATTCTAGGTTAGTTTTCATAGTTTTTTTCTGTGCCGTGGATATGATGTCAAGGCAAGTGTCGTTTCATGTGAGACACCGTTTGAAGTCCTAATTGAAAACATTATTTTTCTCATCTACTGCCAAGCAGAGTGAGTGATGGAAAAGTACCCTGACCTTTAAACCTGTACGCATGCTCAGTCTGTTAAAACGTTTTTGGTGGAGTCTTTGTTTTCAGACAGTGTATATTAATAATCAATCTTTGATGGGCATGAACTGTACTTGTGTGGTGAGAGGGTAAAGCTACCCTCTATATCAGGGCTACTTCTGCTTGCTTCCGGACTCTTCTGCAGTCTTTTCTTCAGTGTGCCTGTGGCTGTGATATTAAACAGTCTCTGCTTAGCTTCCCAACTCTTGTCTGTATGTGCTAGTGGTGAAAGAGGGATGGGTCTCGCTGCCAATGCCACTGTACATATGTATGATTTATACATAAATTAGGTGATTTTTAGAATTGCGGAAGGCAAATCCTGCTCTTGAGTGTGTGACATTGTAAAGATTAGTCATTCATAACACCGTTTCCTCAGGCATGGTTTCTAGGTACCAAAGAGGGCACAAAACAGATGTTATTTATTTTTTATTTTTAGAAGAGTCCAGGTGTGAAGACGTGAAGATATTCGTCTTTGTGTATCTATTGTGGGGAGACTTTTTTTTTTCCCCACAGCTGGGGAGGTATAAAGAAGATAAATGCTGTCGTATCTCTGGCTTTTTATTTCTGCTTTTTGCTTATTTGGCATTGGTTTTGTCTCTGCAGATACTCAGGATGTTCTCATGTATCTCTGTGTGGGTGTTCAGCATTTTTAATGCATCTGATGGGGTGAATGTGTTTTGCTTGTCATATTGTTGTTGAGATGTCTGTGGCCATGTAACAAATGAGGTCATGAACTGGTGAAGTTGGGAAAAAAAAAAACTCATGTTTGCATGTACTTTTTGTTACATGGCTCATTGTTTGGTCATTTTTCACTGTTAGGAGCAAGCGAATTGTGTTCCAATGCCCAATGTGTTCAACCCACACAAATTTAAATCTGCACCAAGCAGGCCATGCTTACTTATAAATTGATATCATAAGACTTGGAAATGGTTTGGTCTGTAATTATTTGGACGGTGACACCAGTTGGCATCTCTTTGGCTTTGTACAATGCCACACTAGATTTGAAATGAAGCAGTGAAGATAAGCTAAAAGTGCAGACTTTTCAGAATGAAGGGCTTTGTTAAAAATGTATAAATCTTTGAGCCCCACCCCCACCCTTTTGAGGGCTCAAAAGTAATCAAAGCAATTTACGATGGCTATTTCATAAATTGACCATCACTTGGATCCAAATCCTTTGCAGTCAATGATGACCTGAAGTCCAGGACCCATAAACCACAATAAGCCCTGGGTTTTATACCTGGTGATTCTACACAAGGCCTTCTCTGCAGTCGTCTTCATCTCTGGCTTGCTCTTGTGTTGTTTTTCCTTCAGTTTTGCCTTCAAGTGAAATTCATGTTAAGGAGGATTCAGGTCAGGTGATTGACTTGGCCATTGGAGAACATTGCATTTCTTCGCCCTGAAACATCATTGGTTGCTGGTGGTGTGCATAAGATCATGAGCAGTTCCGTTCCTTAGCCATTTTTTTTTTTCTTCCACAATTTTGATACTGGGTGACCTTTTGCTCAGCTGTCCATAGGATGCCGTTTCCCAACTGCTGAGGATTTTAAATGTTTTACAAAAAAGTCTAATCTGATCTTCCAGTTTTTGAGCCTTATCAATGATTTTCAGTGAACTGTTTTACTCTAGTAATGACCTTCGCAGAGATAGCCTAGTTGATTGGCTATGCCTAACGTTTTTGCCCTGATGGGTTTGTTTTGATTTTTCTGCCTGATGATTGCGTGCTTCGCGGGCATTTCGGACTTCATATTGAGAGTTAACTGCAACAAATGTCAAATGCTGTTCTTGAAATCAAGTGTAGACCAGTACTGCTTATTTGTAAATAAAATGATAATCAAGTAACACACTACTGGCCATGGAACCACTGTGCAACCAGTTTCCTTCTTACTCTTGGTCCTGTGAAAAGCGGCGAACTACTTATGAGAAGTTCTGTTATTCGTACTACATTCACCTGATTTGGATGTAAATATCCTAAAATTAAAGCTGAAAGTACAGGCTTTAAGCTCATAGTCATTGTTAGTTATTAACTCCAACATGCTGTGGTGGACCACTGAAATAACTTCAGCATCCAAATATTTATAGACCTGACTGATGTATTTTGGAGGATGGATGTTTTACACCTCTGAGTTTGATTTTATGTTTACGTCTTTGATTTTTCTGGCGCTGATCTCAGGGTTATTCATTTTAAAATTCTGATTTTGTTTTGACCTTTCTGCTGCTTAGCTTTCTAGTGAGCGGAGTCTTGAGCTGAGTTGCTTTGCATTAATTGACGCCAAATATATTTTATTTTTTTGAAAAATTAAGTCCATGTACTCTAGTGCTGCATTTTTTTCAGTTGCTCAGATTGATCTTCCAGCAGTAAAATGTTCATTTCAATGCGCGCTTGATCTGGGCTGAAGAACTGAACGCCTGCCACCGTGTGAGAAAGCTAGTGGATTCTAATCAAGCCTCCAGCTATCTGGACATATATTATCAGGAGGCTGATTTGAATGTGCTTGCTTTTATAGGTGGGAGCACATGCTCTGGTATCTTGCCGCACATTCTTACACACGTGGACAATTTTGCGTTGAAATTAAGATTACGCTTATTTTTCACTATGAGAATTCCTGATGACCTTCAGGGTGGCATTTTTGAGGAGGCACCACAGGTGAATGGGGGATAAAATTCTCAAAATTACATTTTATGTTTTTAATCTAGGTACAGATGAAAGCGTTTTTAGATTGTTACTATTTTTATTGGAGTATTCTCACTTGAATTATTTCAACATTTCCAGAGTGAGACACTTGAATTCAGTTTCAGTGTGAGGAATAGCACAATAGCTGGTACTGTGGTGTTTATTAAATATTTTTGTATTATCTCATGAATTAGGACCTTATGAATTTCCTGTGTGAAACATTTAAATTGTGTTTCAGCATGATGAATGACACAAAAGCTGATAAGTTAAATATTAATATTTTTTTGTTGATTAATTTTTAAAAAGCTCTGTGTGCGTGTTGTAAATGACTAGTTTTTCTATGCTGAACGTACCATGTTAAATTTGGTAGATAAATGTAAATAAAGCACTTCAAGGTTTTTTTTTTTTTTTTTTTTTTTTTTTTGGGCTGGGTTTCTTGACTGTTTTTAAAAAATAATTACAAGAACATGCTTATTCCAATCAATAGGCCTCATGCAAGATGCGATATACAAACAGACTTTCTCTTATTTTTGTTTGAATCTACAATTTTCTTTTTTTTTTATTACCAATTGATTTCTGGGATTCACCAGTGTTTTCTTATTTTTGCTGTTCTCTTAGGTAAGAGAAAATTTTACGAGCGGTCGAGAGCACTCTTACCAAAATAAGAGAAAAACATCCCGTTGCAGTCCACAAATTGGATGTCCAACGCCTGAAAACATGTTTTACATTTTAGGAACATAAAAAGATGCATAATAGCATACATGTCAACCTCTTTGGGTTCCTACCTGTGTTCCTGCCAGTGAATATCTGTAAAGTCCTTAAAAAATCCATAAGATCTTTTAAAAGTATTTTTTTGGAATATCAATATTTCTTCATTGATGTCAAATGGAGTGTGAAAATTTCATCAAAATATTTTTAAAAGGCTTAAAAAGCTTTCTATTCAAGTCTAAACCTCAAAGCCTCATCCAGGACAGTGACAACTGCCATGCTTGTGCCGATGTTACGCTTGGGCATTGTCAGGGGTCCTCGATTGCACTCGACTCTGAAAATCTTTACCAAAATTGCCAATTTCTCCTCCATATTCTTATCATTCCACGCGGATAGCATGAGGGAGAACAGTGATGTCCAGTAGTAGCCAATGCTGTCTGCTGCGGGAACCAAGCTGCTCTTGATAATTCGTTTCGTGTTCGTACATATACAGCTGGTACTTACGCAGATTTTGCAGACTGTACCTTGTTTAATACAGTCTATATGGTCCATACACATGATGAGCAAATGCTCTGAAATGTGGTCCACTATGGCCAATGGCAAATTGTGTAGTGCCATGAAAAGAAAGATCCAATTGTTGTTAGTTTACTGTGGTGCGTCTTCATATGCTCTTCAAAATGAATGGCTTCCAGTAATTAATAATGTTGCATGCCAGGGGCGCATGGCATTCTGGGACCTTAAAGCCAACCTGAGGACAGGTTAATTGTAAATAGTTGTACATTTTAAAGACAGACTTTTTCAATGTTGCAGAACAGCTGGGGTTACAGGAATAATGTTGGTGTCGTGGTGGGGGAAAAACAGTGGGGCAACGCTCACCGTACTTACATGGCCCAGGTGTGGGACCAGGTCAATTTTAGTGCATTTTTGTAGCTACTCCCAATCTTAATAAAACACTGCTTCAGTTTGAAACTGTTTTAGCATTTTCCACTTCCTGAGTGACTCATGAGAAGTCATTATTGCAAAATGCTTTAGTAATTTGAAAGTTTTTTCTAATCTTTTGTTTGTATCTAGTTTTTTTTTTTAGTAGAGTCCATATGTAATTGAACTAGCCGTGATGACAGCAGGGCAATTGCCTGAAGCAGGGCTCAATTCGAACATGTATAATGATGAAAAACATAGTCTATCACACCTATCATACCCATCCTCAAACTCAAAGTTTCTATTTATCCCAGCTAGTGACATGCAGTGTCTTCAAGTAAAATCTGAAACGGTTCCAATATTATTGTGTCAACGCAGACAGATCAGCAGAACTTATGATTCTAACACCAGCTACGCTCCCTGGCCGGAATTAAAAACTTGTATAACTTTATTTGTACGTCCGAAAGTCGTGTAATTGGCGGAAAATCCGTATAACTTTCAGGCTATCCGTATAAGTTGACATGTATGTGATCGAATCAAATTTAGATTATACTTTTAAAAGGAATTTTAATTATTGGATTATTTAATTTGTGGTTAAAAAATACTATTGATCAATGGATCCCAATTAAGACTATAAAACTCTGGAAGATCACATTTACTTTAAGTTGATTTAACAGTACTTCACTTTCGCTGCTGCTTAAGTTCTTACAACCTTTTTTTGGTGGCATCTCTCCAGTTGTTGTGCCAAAGTCGGCTATGTGCATAAGGCACAACACCAGCCCTTATACGGTGTTTATGGGCATTACCTATGCTAATTACAAACAAGTGGGCACACGCCTCTGATTTATGATACAATGGGATTCCTCATTCAGCACACATGGGTCGGAGCAGATTTGGATGGTCAGAGCGTTTTGTGCATCAGGAGTTGACTTCTTTTACGGTATTTTATCTCTAAACAAAAAAAAAAGAAAATATAACAGAATTTTAAGAGAATGTTGCTGCATGAGGCCCAATGTTTCTTTTATCCTATTTAAAATCAATTCCTGTGGGAGCTATGTTGCATAATACCTCAAAATTGATATTCGGCCTAAATGACCTTTTTCACATTCACTTGTGGTGCCTCCTGCTATACCATTTTTTATGATCAGTTGACTCGTATCTGCTTTACGAGTGGACCGATCTGTAGTATTATAATGCAATTTTTCTCTGAGTCTAACCACATTTGAAGAGAGAGCATTTTGTACCGCTCAGTGATTTTAACAGGAATATGGACGGACACAGAGCTCATTGAATACTGTGATTAGGCAAATATAGTATCTAATTCAAGTGCACTGAAAACGAAGAGCTGAAGGGCAATGGAATGATAGATGTGCTTTAACATAAATGGGAAGCTTCTTTAGTATTTCTCCTCTTATGAGTTGTTTGTCCAAATGCAATGTGACAGCACTTCATGGGGACAGCTGTCATCTGATGTCCTTTGGCAGTGGATACTGTGTTGTTATGTAAGTGGCAGTCATTTTTGTTGGGGATGTATCAGTCATAGTCATGTTAGAGCATTGTTCTGTGTTTGGCAGGTGTATTACAGTTTTATAGGAGGTTGTTAGACAAGCATAAAAGTGGGATAAAGTATGTATGATCTTCAAATCCTCAGAGTGGAAAAATATGCTTGCAAATATGAGTGTACTTACATTGTAAACTTCTTCCTTTCAGGTTTTTATATCCTGAAATCATATATCATTCTCTCATTCTGAATCAAATATGAATGGTGTTTATGTGATACCCCCACTTTCTCATTTCTTTATGAAAACACATTATTGCTTTTTTTTTTTTTTGGGGGTCCTCTAGAAATGTCAGTTGCTAGAAGCAGAGGAAGATTTCTCTGGTGATGTGAAAACGTAAATGCGGAATTAACTTATTTACATGCCTTTTGTGCACAATATGCTCTTCAATAAAATGTTTGCTTCTCTGTGTTGATAAATTTCTTTCGTATCTGGTGCGTCAATCTTGCTGTGTTTCATGTCCTTTTTTTGGTGCCAACTGGTATCCTGGAGCATCACCTATATTGCTCTGAATTGGTCTTTATACTTGCCTTTTTAAAGATAGTGTGCCGTATGTACTAGGATTATGTAACTGCACTTCTGTAAATTAGATTGTAAATTGCACACCCGTGCTTTTACTCACTCTTCAGGGGACTGGGAGTGAGTCCGCTGGGCAGGCACACACACACAGACTGGGTTGTGTGCCAAACCATGAGCAAGCTTCAAGGGCCCAGGCAGCTAAGCCAAGCTAAGTGGGCTTTTGCCATTATCACTGGTAGAAAGTTTTGATATCCGTTGATTATTCGATTTATATGAGTTTGTGGTGCTCGGTCACACACCACTGGTGGTGGTTTTCTGAAGCTTCCAAATGTAAGCCAAGTTATTGTAATGTTGCAGTAATGTATACGACATGAACTTGTGTTGCTTCAGGCTGTTGCCCAGAACCATCACTAAATTAGAAATGACTTTGCTTCTCTGGTAGCACAGTGGGTGGCGCTGGTACTTCACGGCAAGGGGGGTCATTGGTTCAATTCTGGCCTGTGGCTTTTCTGTGTAGAGTTTGCTTGTTGTGCCTTCGCCACACTCCATGAGCAAGGGGCGTATTATTCTCCGGTTGTCCGTCTGTCGCAAATATCTTTTCCGCGCCATATCTACTGAAGGAGCAGAGGGATTTTCACCAAATCGGATGTGATGACTCCCCACAGAGGGCTGGTGAAATAGGATTTGGAGGTCATCAGGTCAAGGTGACATAAGTTTGTTGTATGTGGGAGCTGAGGATCAAATTTTTGGCTGTATACAGGTGTTGCAAGCACTAACATTGCAATCAATGAATTGGACTGAGTTGTTCCTCATTCTCTGTGTGTCTTTGTGAGTTTCCTTTAGGTGACCTGATTTCCTCCCACGGTCTACAGATGTGCACGCCAGGATGATTAGAGACTCTAAATTGCCCATTGGTATGTGTGTGTGTGAAAGGGTAGTGTGTGGATTCTATATTGCTTTGACTGGAGTGCAAAGATGGGCACATAAAGATCGTAAGACCAGTGCTGAAGGTGCCATAAAATAATCATTCTTCAGGGTGCTAGTCCTAATTTTCATTGATTTGGTACTGGTGGAATCAAGCAGTTTATCATTTAGTACTCCCTCCACAAATGTTCAGAGCCACCCAGTACCCTCAAGGACCCCTGAATCCCCACTGAAAACCCGGGGTATTTGGACACTTATTTCCAGTGCAAGTCAAGAACCGATATTGCCAGATCAGCTGTTATTGTGGTAGTGGTGCAGCTCTACCGAAGTACATTTGACTTCTGAGTTTGTTTTTGTAAGTGTCAGCCTACTGTGGATGGGGTCTCACCCAATCTGCCCCTCAAATCCAAATCCTGCACGGGGGCATGTTCAAAATCAAAGGGTCTCATGCCTAGGTCTTGTGAGGGAAGACCCCGAAATTTTGACTGACTCGTGAGATCTTGCGTATTTTCCAACATGGCTGCCAACTAAGGTTTGCATCAAATTCCATTGGACAAGCTGTGACTATACTGGACGCCATCTTGAGAAGCAAGGCAAGACTGTTCGCAGATGATCTCACTGGTCTTTGCAAGACCAAACGTAATCATTTCAAGAGGCAAGAACTCGCAGGCCTTCGCTTGACCCCGCGATCATGAACATGCCCCTGGTTTTCTTTCTTTCTGGGCAATTACGTGAACAATTGGTGCTACTGATTGGCCAGACTGCCTTAACACCTGACGCTTAGATAAAGGGAAGGTGGACAACCAGCAGTTTGCAGCCCTTGAGGACCATGATTTGGGGAGCCCTGGTCTGTCTGAACTGCATTGCCTTCATTCATGGACTTCATGAGATGAATGAAATTTAAGCTTATAATCATCACATAACGTGTTGGACTGCCCTGATATCTGGCGATAGCGGCATCTATAGGATAAAAGTTGTTAAAGGTATGGAAAACTGGAAAAAAAAGGCAAAGGATTTAAACAAGTCAATTTATGATTCATTTGGATCGGAGGCCATTGATATTAAGCCATGGTTATGCAAAAACTGTGGTGAAACATGCACATTTTTTATATAAGTCCCTCAGTTCTATGCATTTTGGAAAAACATCTAAATGAGTTTGACTGCAGTCTCATGTCCAGAAAGTGGAAAACA
Source organism: Gymnothorax javanicus (assembly GCA_029692085.1). Taxonomy (NCBI): domain Eukaryota; kingdom Metazoa; phylum Chordata; class Actinopteri; order Anguilliformes; family Muraenidae; genus Gymnothorax; species Gymnothorax javanicus. The sequence goes on from CM056206.1 coordinate 38,104,358, forward strand.
TAGTGGAATCTATGTTCTGATGGACAGCAATCCCGGTTTATGCACCGCAAACTTTTATGAAATATAAATGCTTGAAGAAATGAATTATAATAATGTCTTTTAGGAAAAGAAGGAAGCCAAAAAACACTGAAATTATTTTATTCATTTAAATGCATCGATGGGAAATCTTGCTCGTGTTCATGATGCCCGTTGGGAAACAACTGTTGAAATATAATTGCATTCTTCTATCGAATAAGTTGAAGAGTAAAACTTGCAAAAATGTTCTTTTTTTTTTTTTGTTGAGTGTGATGGGATATCATGTTTATGTATTATCTGAAATGACATTAATGAATATAATGTTTTTGTGAAATAAGAAAATCCGTTTCAGACACTCTATGCTGGCTGAATTAGTCGTTCCCCGATGCTAATCCTATTTTTTCCTGGAAAACAGCAGAGTGTGTTTCATTTGAGTGTGACAGTAAATTATGTGCTTGTAACATCCAGTCGATCCACAATGACATTGATATTTTGCTGTAATTTTTTGAAAGAAATTGACTTCAGTAAATAACTAGCAAAATATATACCATGGCCTTATGTTTAAAGAGTGAGGAAATACACAAGTAAAAAAAAAAATATATTTCTTTCCTCAATTCAGATGGACAGGAAATCTTATATGGTTTTGAGTCTGGCCTGAGGCCTTTTTGTGAGGAGTTTACATGTTGTGTTCACATTTTTCTCCTCTGGAAGCACCAGTTTTCTCCTTTAGTCCAAAGATATGAATGCCAGAGAAATTGGAGAATTTAAAAGGCCCGTAGGCATGAGTGTGTGAGTGAATATTGAGTGATCCCTGCCATGGACTGGTGGGCTGTCCAGTGTGTATTCTTACTCTTGCCCACTGTATGCTGAGACGAGCTGCAGCCATCCATGAACCTGTCACGAATAAGAAGGTAAAAAAAATGGGTGGAAAGATAGATGGTGGAAAAAATGAAAAAAAGATTCAATTAAGATAAAGTTTCAATCGATATGAAGTTGTAACAGAGAGAAAATTGACGGAATTTTCCAGGATACGATTAATTGATAGAAACAAAGTGAAAACTGAAAATTTTAAGTCCTTTTTTTTTTTCTTTTTTTTTTACAATCAGAAAGACAGGAAATTTTGGTCAGACAACAACTCCTGTGAAACAAATGCTTACAAATCTGTGTCAGTTTACATCAAAATGTTTTAGTCTTAGAGTAAGAACAGCAATAAAATAACTAGCTTTATTTATGAAAAAAAATGGCTAAATGCATTCTGTAAGGGAAAATAATAGCAGGTTAACATTGCAAATAAACTCCAATTATTAAAATTCTCTGAGGCTTGCACAGCAGCAGCCCTTCAGTTGGTTTGGACTGGGGGAGATAGCCTTTGTTGCCCTTGAGCATTGAGGAGCCTTGGGTGAACAATACTGTGTCGCAGGTTCAAGGTTTGTCCGTCCTTGGACCACTTTTAGTTGATACTCACCACTGCTGACTGGGAGCGCCTCAGAAGCCTTGATCCTTTGGAGATGCTCCGACCCACTCATCGTTCCATTATGATTGGGCCCTTTCAGGTCCCGTTTCACGGCACGGTGGTGCAGTGGACAGTAAGAGGGTCATGGGCTCGAATCTGGCCTGGGGCCTTTCTATGTGTTCTCCCCGTGTTTGTGTGGGTTTCCTCCTGGTGCTCCACTCTCCTCCCACAGTCCAAACACATGCATGTCAGGCTTATTGAAGACTCTAGATTGCCCATAGGTATGAGTGTGTGAATGGTGTGTGTGCCCTGCGATGGATTGGTGAGCTGTGTAGGGTGTGTCCCTGCCTTTCGTCCATAGTTAGCTGGGATCGTCTCCTGCTCCCCCGCAACCCGAGTGAGGAGGAAGTGGTTTAGATAGCACCACCCTGTATGTTGGGGGAAAAAAAAAATTCTGCTGATTTCCCAAAGAGGCCTCATAAGTGGTTGTCAAGAGTGACATTGCTATGAAATGCACATCATACATTGTGAGCAAATGTGATGTGCTGGAGCAAAACAGACATTATTTTTGGAATCTGTACCCAAAAATTTGTGAGAAGCAAGAATTAGATTTTATTCAGCAAAAATGATGCGGAGCAGTGTATTGGATGGATGGAGATCCTGTTTCTTTCACATCCAGCACACCATGATGAAGAAAGACTGTTCTCTGCAAACCTTACGTAAATTGCTTTATCTGAGAATGGTGAAAATGTTTTGGCAAATGTTCATTGCTTACATGGTGAAGGAGTCCTTTTTTTTTTTTTTTTTTATTTTTTTTACTAGTGTCTAAAATACCAGATGAATTCCACAAAAATTAAAAAAATAATGAATTAAAATATTTTAAATCAACTTCACTGGGATAGCAGCATCATGTCGGACTCGCATCTCTTGAAAACACTAATCTTATAGCAGAAGATCGGGTGTCTGTAGAAAAACCCTATATAAACATCTGAAGCCAACTACCTCCTATTTATTTGCAAGCTCATCAATATTTCCCTGATGAAAATTCTAGCTACAACCAGTTGGTGTCCCAAGCTGGTTTACAATGGTCCAACCTGTATTTTGCACACTTTCAGCAGGTCCTGGCTGGTCTGTTGGTGGTCAAAGCTGGTTAAACTCATTCAGCTGGTTGAGTAACCTGGAGCTGAAGCTGGGGAACCAGCTGACGACATGGACTAGCCAGCTGGTTCCCCAGCGTCACGTGTTAAAAATGCAGCCTAAATCCACTTGACCACCTAAGCTAGTTTTAGCTGGAATGTTCAGTAGGATATCAATGTCTCTGATTAGCAGTGAGCATCATTTCAAGCCTTCTAAGAATTCATAAGAACATACAAAAAAAGCAATGAGCTTCAGTGAATTTGTTTTATCCTTTATTTCCATTTTCATTTTTGATGTAAGAAGTAGCCTCCGAGGAAGGCTGTATTGCTACGGCAGAGTTGAACAAATTCTACTGTCTTTTTTTTTTCTCTGGTTAGAACTCCACAAAAAGAAATAAAATCAGCAGCAGCATCAATGTCACATTATGGTGAGACAAAAAAAAAAAAATCAATTTCAATACTGTGACCATGACGGATTGAAAGAACATTTGTACATATGCAGTACGCAGTGGGAATATGTACAGTAGGGCAAGACCACTGGTCGCAATCTGGAGTTGCAAAGCAAGTGTATGAGCATCTCATATATTGAAACACTCTTTCACTGAGTAAGTGCTGGAGTATTTCATAATACAATATGACTGCTATTGAGGAAGACATGGAGAATATGATGTTGTGACGTTTCCATGGGGCAAGAAAGGTTCCGCAGTTTGCTGCACAAACATTTCCATGACATATTTTTAAATTCATGCAGTCATTCCTACAAAACACAACACACAAAGACAGCTACAAAATACCCATTAATCATTTTCCCCTCCAATACATTGATCCATAAGATTTTTTTCAATTTTAACTTTTTAGCAACAAAGTTTGATTTTTTTTTTTTTTTTTAAATACATTTACAGTTCTTCAGTTCTTCCGTCTCAGGGTTTTCTCAAAAAAGGTATATCCCATCAAACCAGATGAGAGAGGAACATTTTATTACTACATCTGACAATATGAAGCCCCTCTATCTCTGAAATGATCACTGGCCAAATACAGGCAGCATCTCCATGCAATGAATGATAACAATAAGGACCTCTTGAGTATATCAGACTGCAATATTACAACTACAACATATACAGTAGAAATAGTGTACACATTTTGATATAGCCCTACAGTAGATTATTTCCAGAAACAATTGAAACAATTCTCTGGAAAATTCTACAAGAAACTGTGCAATAGCAAAATTTCACCACACAGCAGTCTTCACAACTTTTATGCAAGCACACCACTTTTTTTCTTCAGAAAATAGCCATTGTAGCTCCATGCAGTTTTTAGAAAAATGCCCTTTAACCTCTTCAGTGTATTTTTCTTTTGTAAACACAATATACACAATTATAATTACCACAGAGTGGTTTATTATCAGATTGTGTCTACAGAAATCAAAGAATAAATACTATGGAATCAGTTCCCAAGCAGCTGATATCATCATCATGAATAAAAAACCAAAGTGTTGACTGGCAGAGAATTAACTGAATCTTGAATGAAGTCCTAATCAGGCTGCTTGGACTGAATTTTAGATGAGCGCCCACATTATAACTGGCATGACAACTGTTTTTTCTTTTTCTTTTTTGGTGTTAAACTGTTTTGTTAATATTTTAACACAATAAACAGCATGTACTGCTAGCAGTGACCGTAGTCGTACCGCACCAAATGATGCAATGTTAAAGAACTACAATTATCTACAATTTAAATAGGTAATGATAATCATAAATAAATAAAGACAAGCAATTTCTTGGTTGATAGAGTGGCTGACCAATCCTTTTATAACATTAATTTCAGGATTGTAATTACTCCAGATCATATTAATAGGCTTTTGGCCAAGTTCAAACTTTAGCATTGATCTTCAGGCCTACAGTCTTGGTGTGATTACAAGAAACGCTGAGCAATTTTTCAGATGATACCTCAGCAGCACAAGTGCAGAGTTAATCTGGTTGTCATTATGTCACATTTAATTAGATTTCTGCTGGGAAAGTAAATCCCTAAGAACTAAGCCTGGCTTCGAATCGCAGAGCGAAAAGGGAGTGTGACTGAGACAAAGAACCACTATTTATAAAACAATGACACACAAAATATCGAAACAACTTGACTTGTCACAATAGTCATCATCATTGCTGTCAGGAATTTTCTGACACCATTTCTATTCAGTAACACAATCATCATGAATTTAATTATATGTAAAAATAAACATTGATCTACATGACCCATTCGGTATGCATTCCCAGCTGATTTAGGAACAGAAGTATCAAAAAATCATCTAACATCTATTTGTACAACAAATAGCAAAAATATATTTCCATGAATTCAAGATTCAAATAAATAACCTATGGGCAACAGAGATGAAATTAAGACTTGGTGCCCCACAGATGAGGAAACTTTCATTTGAAACAAAAATAAACCAACATACAGGCACATCTCAGTCCTGTTATTCACATTTCATTACAGTAAACGGCACAATTTGAATTTCATTTGTTTTTCATCAAGAATTTTAGTCTGTCTTTTTTTTTTAAGTGCTGCATTACTGCCAGCTTAAGAAATAAACATCATACTCTCCATCCACTCTGATGCCTGAACACATCTGAACCTCCGCCTACCTTTTTTTGCAGAAAACATTTTAAAGGTATTGCTTAAAGAAATAACCACTGGATCTTCGGTCCTTCATTTTCTTTCTTCATTGGTTGATTGTTTTGGTCTGCTCAAGCCCTAAACTCCCAAGAACAGACTAACTACACCACCTCCAACAAAGTCCTCAAAGGGAATGCTTTTGGACAGGATCGTCAAGTCAGGCATTCCGGAGAATTCAAAGAGAAATGGCAATCACAAATGACTTAGTATTTGTTTTTATTTTGTGTTCATCTTTTATGCCATTTTGAAAAAAAAAACTTACGTCCGTTGAAAGGTGTTTTGTTAGCCTGTATGCATCTCTTGTTAGTGTGTGCATGTGAGCATATAACTGTGACTATAAGACGGTGTGATTATACGGTAGTGGGATAAGTGACTGAGGATGCCCTTAGACACAAATCTCGATGGGTGTGGTCACTACAATGCGGCTGCCACTACCGTTGTCTCGGGAAACTCGTTCATAGCTGTTTGCCGACACTGGGCTGAAGTGGGAAGGCACGCCGTCTACGACGACAACACCAGCCTGCGCTCCGCTACAGACAGGCGAGAGGGTCTGCTGCTTCATTCGGTCAACTAGCACATCCTCTTCGCAGGACGAGGAGGAGGAGGAGGAGGAGGAAGAGGAGGAGGAAGAGGCTGGACTGAGCTCAGCGGAGCTGGCAGGTGGTCCGTTACCATCAAGCATCCAGCCGTGTCCCAAATGAGCAAAAACTTCTTTTACGGCACATCGGCGCAAAGGGTCCAGGGAAAGAAGCTTCCGGAACATGCGCAGGGCCTCATCAGAAAAGCGACGCCACTGAGAGGGCACAGCCCCGCCCCGCCGCCTCTGCCAGCGCACAAACTCCTCGTAGAAGCCATCGGACGGGAGAGCCTTCTCCCAGGGGAAGTTCCCAGTCAGCATGCAGAAGAGGAGCACGCCGAAAGCCCAAACGTCTGTGCTGTAGTCCACTCCAAAGCCATCCCTCCGCATGGCGTCACACAGCTCCGGGGCTGTGTACGGGATTGTCCCGCTCACCCGCTTCACCGGTGATCCCACCCGTCGCGTCATGCCGAAGTCCGACAGCTTCACCTTGCGGCACTCCCTATCAAACAGGAGTACATTCTCGGGCTTGATGTCACGGTGGACCAGCTTCTTGCAATGCAGGTAGTCCAACGCTATGGTCACTTGGTGGACACACCGTTTAGCCACCGTCTCTGGAAGTCCCACCTATTGGGACAGAGAGACAGTTGAGATACATTATGATGTTCAGCACACAGCAATTGAGAACAAACCCCAGACTGTTTCCACAAGGATGAAAACCCTAGAAAACTATTAAGGATTCACAATGCAACCCACAAACATCCATTGACTGCAGATAATCCCTTTCCAGGAGAGACAGTCAGCTTGGTGCATTTTTAAACACTGACGCTTCTCTCTGCCGTCACCAAAGACGATGAATTTGCAGCCTCATTGGAATATTCATGAAATGGTGTTCCTGAAGATCTCAAACATCTGAAAGCTCTTATTTGGAGCCAGAGCTTCAGACATAGAAGGAGGAGGAGAGAGGTTGCTAAGAAAGTCTTTTGTTTCACATTCACTGGATTGACTTCAAGCATTGTACATCTGACTGCTATCTCCGGCATCCTAAATAATAATTCCTTTTTCTGTTTGCTACGCCTGCTTTAAGCATGACATAAATCAGTATAATTACAAGGGGAAAATAACATTCTTTTTTTATCTGTTGAGGATCCAGAGATACAAATTTGCAAACACTACATCTTAAACCATCGTCAACCATTCTCAGGAAAATCTGTCAGCCATCTGCCAGAATTGCGCTGAATAAAAACTTGGCTAGCCGAACGAACTGAAAAATCCATTTAAAACGAGCAATGAACAAAATGCAAATGAAAAAATGTAAATGAGATTCCTCAACTTATATCAGGGAACTGTCTGTGGGTAGAGAATCGAACAGTACATACTGTCCTGGTGCTTAAAGCAGACAGGCACTGCGTGTTATCAGATGAGAGGGGGACAGATAAGTCGAATCAGTTTACCTGTGGGGGAATGATATCAAAGAGGTCCCCCGCTGGAGCGTACTCCTGTGCAAAGATGTAGTACTCGTCGGTCTCGAAGGCAATGCCGTACATGTTGATGATGAACGGACAGGGAGACAGATACAGTGAGACACTATACTCTCGCAGGAAACTTCTGAGTTTAGTGGTTTTCTTTCGAAGGAACTTCAGTGCCATTTTAGTGCCTGAGGAACACCAAAACACTTTTTGTGAACACAAGAAAGCACTTAGCGTTTTGGGCACACATCCCCATGCAGCAGAATCAGGAATGCTATAAAGTATGGAAATCTGCGGCTAATCAAAAATGTAATATTCCAAAGCTCAAATGGGACAAAGAACAACATCTTTCTTCTTTCTCAAAATGTGTCCTCATTTATTTTGGAGGGCTGAGTAATGCAGGCACTGAGGCATGCAACAAGTCATTCCCCAATGTACTTATTCATTGTGAATACTTGCTGAAATTTCAACAAACGGGAGAAATTTTCATACAAATGGTACCAATCATCGCATACTTCCAGGCATCAACATACAGGACTTGAGAAATATCACAAGAAATGATAATGGCTTATCAATATACCATGGATATAGTGATCAGAAAATTCCATCAAAATCCATCCCTGGTTTCAAAGCAAGTCACCCGATCAGTGGACCCACCTCTAATTTTATGGACAACCAGGTCCACTTTGCCGTAAGTCCCCTTGCCCAGCTCCTGAATGACATCATAGTATTTGTTGATATCCAGCTTCTCCAAATTCTGTGCAGCTATGAGCTGAAGCTCCTCCAAGATGTCAACAGAAGGGCGGGAGGAAACAGGGGAGGAGCTCATTCTGCCGAGAGGGCGGGGCGAGAGGCTGAGGAGGGTGATAAACCGGTTACCCTAGCTGGGGATGAACAGAGGACAAAGGGTAAGGGCTACAGTCAAGTTCGACACTACTGTGAGCCTTAATGTTTTATTTTTTGACCAGGGACATTCCATTGAAAATGTTTCTCTTTTTCAAGGACATTCCCGGATAAATACCAGATAGAACAGTTGCAAGTCATGAAGGACAGAAAAAAACAGGGGTAAAGCCCCTGAAGCAATTCTAGAGTTACGGACATTGCTCAATGGCCCAACAACATTCTTCCTAAGTTCATCTCTACAGATGCAAGTCAGAATCCCAAGCCCCGCTATGGGCTGCTTAAATTACCAATCAAGCAACCAACCTTTAGGCTACCCTACTGCTTCAGGTCAGGGGAGGGAAATATATGACCTCGGGGCCAGTGGAAATTCAGGTCTTGGTTTCCATTAATGAACTTATCTAAACAAGCTAATCGGCAGAACACATCAGCAATAATGTGATAAAATATGTGGGAAAACCAATGTTTCATGTGAGGACATAAGAATAGTCCTGGGCTGTTATAGAAGTGCTTAACAAAAAACAGGACACACTCTTTAGGGCTAACTAAGGCCAAAATCTGGAAGGAAGAGAAACAGCCTTCATTACCCCCCTCCACTGAAGATGGAAAAGCAGCAGGTCCATATTTTTCAAAGTTTGGTTTTGAAACATATCTGGTTTCATTATATAAAATGCAGAGTTAGTATGAAAGTATGAGTCCCAGTGTGGGCTATTTATTTTGTTCATTTTTCGGCCATCCCCCTTTTGGCAGGCTCTCGAGCAAACCAGATGCATTTAATACACCACTGTTAAATAGTAGTTGCAAGACATGCGGTCAATTTTTTTTCCCCCCAGAAGATTCAACGAGTAACCCTTAAATCAAGAAATACATCTGAATTTCCAATCACTGCTGTTTGAAAAACAGCCCAGATTGTCCAGAATGTCACTGAATATTCTCAGGTTAATGAGACCTGGAGTCACACTTAGGATGGAAGAACGAAACAATGAGAACGTTTTAACTTATTAATATTCCAATGGACCAAAAAAAAGAGGGACTTTCTATACTACAAGTTGACACAACCTCACAGTTAATATACACTCTTAAGAGAAATGACAGCCCTGCACTTACTCAAATGATACTAAATACTTTGAGATCACTGTGAACTGAAGTTTGATTCAACCATCTTTTTTTTTTTTTTAAGAAAATGCTTATTTCCAATGTAGACTGACAAGTGCTTTTGTTCAGGAAACTCATTCATGTACAGACAAGGAGCACACTGGCTGAAATTGAAAAGGTTGGCATTTTGTGCGCATTTAAAACGAGATGAAAGCTCGATGTTCCAGCACATCATGACCTTAAATCAGATTTTCAAGTAACCATAAACTACTATATTTTTTTCTAGAAACCCAGTTACCTAATTGCTTTAGCAAGCTGCGGCAGTTCTCACCAGATGCAACTACAAGCCATGTTTCCTTTATTTTTACAATTGAAAGAGGAAATAAATGCAGGCAGTTACCACAAATGTATATGTCTACCCATGACAATCCTGGCTTGCAATTTTTTGTCAAATAATTGTTCATTCTACACTTATTACTTCTCGCCAAGACAAAAAGTGGAATGGGGGATATTGCAGTGAAGCTCGTCCCTCCGTCTGTCTGTACGGATAAGTGGGGGCAAGTTCTCAGACTCCACTGTACCTAGATGAATTAAATTTTGTGTGTGTGCTACTAGTCATGACCTTGACCGGGTTAAAAAACTGGATTCCGTGATGGTGGGGAATACTGATGACAACTTTGTTTTGTTCATTGTGTTCCTCACCAAATCTACACCGCAAAATGGCTCTCGAGGAAAAACCTCACCTCCTTATTCAGTTTAACTATGGCTGCTGCAACCCTTTGAGCAAAATCACTCACAATGTACATACACAGCGGAATTGGGGGGTTTGGGGTATTTGCACCCACTCTAGTATGATTTGTTTCATAATTGATCAGACTTCATTGTTTTTTACTTATAATGTTTTCAGTTGTGTACAAATGGTCTAGTTTGAAATTTCCCCAACAAGACTTCGCACATCTGTGCACACAGGCACACATCCTGTATGTATAGCATGTGCCAGTGAATGTATATATACACATTCAACAATACATTATACATCAATGCTTGCAAATATCCACACTCACCTCACATCAGAATAGGCATCTGTGTACGAACAATTATGCGCAGGTAGCTGTGCATGCACTACATGTTCACTGTCAAATTTGGTCTGCATGAACCATGAATGCAACAAATCTTGAAAGGATCTGCATAAAAAGGAATGGTCCAGAATACCTCCAAATGCATGCCTTAACCTTTTCAAACAGTGCAGGAAAAGATGGTATGCTTGTATCCATGCTAGAGGAAAGTTGTACCTCGTACGAGCCAGGTGTGCCAATAATTAAGAAAACTTAATTTTTGTGAATTTGCTTGTTTCTTAAATAAATGTATGATCACGGATAGTTCCACTGTGACATTTCTAAGCCATAATTTTTTTTTTCACATTTTGGATTTTGAGTCTCTCTCTAGAATATTATTGTTTACTTTTTATATGTTAAAGCGTTTTCTGTCAGGGGTGCCAATAATTCTGGAGCCCGCTGTATAGACATTCCACAATAGATTGTGTATTAGCGCATGTAGATACTTGCACCCAATATAACAGCACGTAGCTGTGCATGCAAAAATACACATTCAACAATAGATCATACATCAGTTCTTGCACATATGAAAAAAAAAAAATCAACATAGCAGGCACCTCTATAGGAACAGTCATGCATCACAGAATACAGCAGGTACTGCGCATGCTCTCCAGGTTCACTGTTAAATTTAGTGTGAATGACGAGCAAAAAGAAGTTGATGGGTTAAGGGCAAGGTATGGTACGAGACTTGTCCCCCCTTCCACTCAAGTTTAAATTCCTGAGGGGAAAAAAAAAGATCTAAAAAGTGTTGCATTCGTATTTCAGTCAGGAGACAGGTGTGTTTCTCTCTGCCCAACCAAACCCTGTTTCCCTGGTGATCATTCGTCATAACCCTGTGCATGGGAGCTCAGAATACGCCTAAAGGATGATGGTCTTTCTCAACTGTCTCGAAGGTCATTAGCACAATCGCACAGGAATGGCTAGGAAATTGGATTGATGCAATGGTTTCAGATTCAACACAGTAGGTTTGCTGTTTGGGAGATATTTTTCATCCAGAGGTACACGGGTGTAGGCTATAAATGAACTGGTTAAAAGATCCATCAAAACTGGTAGCACTGTCAGTAGAACAGTCTGACCCCATGGTGACGCAGATATCCCCTAGTACTGTGATGGGAGACTCTAATGCCCTCTGCCATTCAGAAGCCTCAAAATGTTCACTGTCAAAACATAAATACCGGAGAAATGTTTAATATTCCCAATATTAACCGACCAAATCTCAATACATTGGAGCAGCAAATGGAGATTTACATAAAACTGAATGTATGCAACCGCTCATATCCACGCACACACCCTCTTCAACCTGAAAAGAGATGAAACCTTGATGTCATACTTTTCACTCTATTGAGAAGAGGCCTTTGATCATTATATATCTATTGCTTTTTCTCTCCATTTTGTAATAAAATAAAACAAAGGGATAATCCTTTCAAATAGATAATTGTCAATCACCTTTGAGTTAATAGGATCAATTATCACGTGCACTGTCTGACTGCTGGCTTCCGTCAGCCAGGCTCCATTCAGGTCACGTTTGAGACAACAGAACTGAGCACTGCGTACACTTGAGAGATGCGCCACAGCACTACTCCCTGGACAGAGACACATGCTTTACTCTGCCAGCTGACTGTCATGATCAGTCACTGAGAAGAGCAGAGAAAGCAGGGCAGGGGTGGGGTGGAGTAAGGGGTCAGCATGTACATGTCTGCAGCGGTGTCACTCAGGGCCTGGCCTCAACATGAACGTAAAGAGCGAGGCGCTGTTGTCACTACAGTCCATGTCAGCACAGAAATCAACTGCTGTGATCTGCAGCGGATGCGTGAAATGTTTGTTAGTCTTCCCGTCTGATGAGGAGACGAAAATGTGAATGTGAACATGGGTCTGTACTGTTTACTTGGGCATTTATGCAAGACAGATAACGCATATTTTTGACAATTTTAAGTATATGCGCCGCAAGCAGGAACACTACGCCATGTGCCCTGGGAAAAATGGCCACATTAATGTTTTATTAAAAATGTGCGTAAATGCATGTTTGCATATATATTTCAACGCATTAACGACCGTTATACCATGACATCAAGGCACACCTTTGCAAGAAATATACCCATTGTTCTCCAATCGTTCGCTACAGGAACAGGCTGCAGAACTGATCATACAGGTAAATACAAAAGCTAACATTAAATACCAAAAAGATAAACATTAATCCATATGCTATAACAAGAGCGGAGACGTCTCCTGGGCCGTAAAGACTATAATACATGAATTGACCAAATCTTATGCATCTTGTTGACAAACGAACATAACTTACGATGCCTGATTTCATTAAAATGCCATTCACTGTTCCAACCAAGTAACCTGAACAGACAGTACATAATCCACTGCGCGCAAGCATCACTAGGATTGAAAGAATCAAAACCATGCAAATTGATCTCGGTTCATAGCTGTGTCATACAAACGAACAAATGCACGATTAATTTCAAAGCGCGTATTATTACCCAGATCACTCACCTTTCAAATTGCAATTCATGCACTGATCTATTATCGTTTCTTCATACAGGATGCAAAACTGAAAAAAAGGACTCGGTATAAAAAACGTTGAGATTCAGAGAAAATGGTCCAAGTCTCCAATTCCGTAATTTGTGATTGACACAATGGGCTCAGTCTAGCGCAGTTTCACCTTTAAAAGGTAGCCGGTTTCTGTTGTTGTTGGTGCCAGTGAGACCTCCGTAGGCTACGTTACTCCTTTGTCTCCCTGTCTCTCCTTCATGTGAGAGGGGAACAGGGAGGATGAGATGATGCCAGCCCACTGCAGTTAGTGTCCAATCGCGGCAGAGGCCGGGGATGTCGCGTGCCCAACCCGGCTAGGAGCGCACCGCTGTCTCCATACAGATTACCCTGGCCTCAGTCACACACTGCGCAATCAATGGTGCGTGTATGGTTCAACCATTGTGAATTGGCGTGCTCCGATTTATTATTAATTTTCATTTTCACGTAAGCCATACAGGGGGGTGCAAATTTCTAATGATGAAACGCATGGTAACCAACATTAATCTTAAAACAGTATGAATTAATTCTGCGTCCCAGAAAATAGATCTTTCGTGTATGAGTCATACCTACAACACCAGCGCGCTGTTGTGTTTGTCTGCCATTTCCTAATGCCCCTCCCCCTTAACCTTACATGACATCATTTCGGTCGGTGTTCCAGAATTAAAACAAATGCCCATCCATTTAACTTGACATTATTCTGTTATTAATCTCCCCAACATCTCGTTATTACGTCGTGGCAATCCTGCAAGACATTTCAATGTATGCGTTCGGAAAGCACATTTTCATTGAGTTGCGTTAAATGTAGCATATAATATTCTAATATTGATCATCCACATAATTGAATGTAGGCAATATGACAGCTACTTCTTTGAGTGGTGTGACAACAGGCCAATCCCGAAGAACTAGCTCACAGATGAGCATCCATGTACGTTTCATAGGTATATGTACAAATTGCTGTGATGAAAAATAACTAGCGTGAAATAGAAAACCTTGCAGAATCCACCACGTGCTTCGCACGTTCCCCGTGCGTAACGAGTTGTGGGAATGCTGCAGGATGCTACTTCTTGTTCCAGAATCAGTTATACATGCTGGCGCATGGACTCGTTTTTCCCTTTCGGACAAAGCGGAACAGAATTTCTTGAAGTAGATTATAAAGTCTTCTGAAAATTATGAACCAAGATCTTTAAAACACTGTTAACAGAGTACGACGCAGATCAACATTGCCATAATAGTCGTTTCGTAAGTCTGGACTTACTTCATATTACGTTTTATTGATTAAAGCCTGCCTGAAATCTGACTTGCACTGGATCATTCCAATAAAATTCCTCCCCACCCGCACAATATGTATCGTACGTTTTCAGACGCAAGACCTGCGTCATTGAGCTACTCTGGTATTCTGTTTGCAACTCGGTTCAAGACAGAACTGAGTTTTTTTTTTTTTAAATGCACCGCTGGGTCACTTAAATTGACACACGAGTAGCCAAGATGAATGAAGCAAGGAATTTCTCAGGTCTCTGATCATCAGAAAGATGCAAATGAATTGTGGCAAAGGTTCTTGGACTCCAGCGTAAACCTACTTTGCAACTGAAGGTACCAAAAATGCCTTATGACACACACACACTTGGATCAGTCAAGGCCACCATAACTGGCAAAATATGGTGTTCCCCTCCGACGAAGCAAGTCTATACAGTCATTTTTGAATGCTTTAAAAGTTTCACACTCGTCTGAATAAATAAATTCATCTGAACAGGTAAAGATCAAAATCGTCACAGGACTTTAAAAAAATGGCCCTATGCCAGTAGTTAACCTTATGTTTTCAGATCTGGACAGTTTTCCTTCCAACTCTTAAACTGGGCATATATATATATATATATATATATATATATAAAATATATAATGACCCTAGAACATTACCTTTAAGTCCTGCAGGTTGCCATGGTATCTGGCACCAAGACATTACCTTCAAGTCCTGCAAGTTGCCATGGTGTCTGGCACTAAGACATTACCTTTAAGTCCTGCAAGCTGCCAGGTTGAGCCATCACAGATGGGTCTTTCTTCCAGCACATCCTGAAGACATGCAATGGCATCGAGATATAGTGATTTAAGAGGCCTAAAAAACACCTTGATCTTTATTTCTTGTTCCTCAAACTATTCCCGAAAAATCTGCAGTGCGGCTAGGTACATAATCCTCCTGAATGAGGCCACTGCAATCCAAAATACCACTGCCAAGCAAAAATTTACCAAGTCAGCGACAATATATAGACAGGTGGCTTGTGTCAAACTGATGTACACATGAACTTGCGGGTCCTAGGTTTCCCAGCAGGCCATTGCCAAGAGCATCACACAGAATTCTCACACTAATCTTCACACAGCGCATCCTGATGCAATCTGTTCCCAAAGTAAATGGCGCACATGTATCCGTCTGTCCGCATGATGGCTAAGAAAATGGGACTCTTCAGAAGGAAAGAAAATGGGACCTTCTTCCACTGCTCCAAGGTTTAGTTCCAAGGCTCGCATGCCAGTTGCAGGTGCTTTCAACAATGAATAGGGTTAGCATGGGCACATTGACCAGTCTCAAGCTATGCTGCCCCATACAGAGCAGGGCATAATCCCATAATCATTAAAATGTTCTGTAACTTGTGCCACACCAGCCTTTCAGAGGGCTAGGAACAGATGGGATAACCTTTACAGACCCTGCACACTGACGAACCTTGATCGCCCAGCACCCAACACCCCATTGCCATTGCCTGGTTGGTCTTTCCTCAAACTACCGTCAAGAGGTACTCACCTCTACTGACTGGAAGCACACAAGCCATGCAGTGTCGCAGAAGCTCCGGCGCACTTGTCTGGTCATAAGGATTTGGCCCTTGTCAATGTACCTTGTGTCTTTACGCCCGCTCATTATTCCTGCATCCAACATGTGGACTACGAGAACCAAATGTTTGCTTATGCTCTCATGTCCCAGACCTTGACGTGCCATTGGAAGATACTCAATGCAATTGGCTTCATCCGCAAATGGTCAGTATATTGGCTCATGGTTGTGTATATTACATGCATGGAACCACTGTTGGACCCATCTATTAGGGCAGCGATACAAATATATTGTAGTTTCAGACAGCTACAATGCAGCAGTGATAAGCTAGTCTAGTCAACACACCTGCACCATTCAAAGTTAAAGACAGGCTGTGCAGCAGCATGTGGGGCAAGGTTCAATTGGCAAAAACATTCCAGGCAGTAAGAACAAGGAAAAAGAATGTGGAAGGGTGAGGATAACTGATAAAATCATTACACGTATCCCAAGAAGAAATGTTGTACTTTTTATTAACACAAATTTACAGGCTTTGAAAATCAGAAGGAAAAAAATAAAACCAATCAAATTAGCAAAGCTGTATGCCAGTTTGCCTCAACACTATGGGAAAAATAAACAATCTGAGTGATATTTCAAGTGAGAATATCAATTGATGTTTCCAGCAATTGATGTTACTAGTACGAATGCTGAGAGAAAACGGATATTTGTAATAAGTCGACGCCACAATCTGATCTCACAAACCTATCGAGTCACAAGTACAAAAGCAGTTTTTGCCGACAAAAGGAGATCAAAAATAAAAATGCCAAGTGACACACACCGTGTGCTTCCAGGCTATGTGCTGTGCGAGGTACTACAAGGAGGGAAGTAAGCGATGTAACGAAGACCAAAGTCCTGAAATCGAGGTGGGCAACAGATACTTTTAACTAACACAGGTTCTCATTTCCTGTGTGTCTAAGCCACAACAGCTGTAGTTCACCTTATTAAAAGCAGACTCAGGACAGGAAGTCTTCGGATCCTCTTCTTCCTGGTATCCCATCAGCCCCTGGCATGCACACAGTCAGAGACAGCCATTAGTGCAGCCCATTTGCCAATGGTCTCCACAGCAACAAGTTATGCAACCGTCTACTCTGTAGGCTGACCAACTGCTATTGAGTAAAAAATAGTTCTCCTCTGCAATAAGCAACAGTAAAACGGCTACATTTTTTCTAATTTGCATCAAATCCTGAAAATTTAAGGTAGCTTTGCCAGAAAAACCAAGCCCCTTCCCTCATCCTGAAAGAGAAAAAAAAAACATACACCATGTGTATGATTTTGAAGAAGAGCATTCTCCATTTTTATATGAGGTAGATTAAATTAAATACAGCATACACTGTAGCACCTGCCTGTGGGCTTAGGAGTAGCTGCACATGAGCAAGGGAGGGAGCTTTTAAACATTATCTAGCTTAGCATATTAAGTCATAATGAGTACTACAGATAATTAGGAAATCACTGCTAAGGTCAGATGCCCATAACTATGATATAGATCAATATTTGATGCAAAATACAGAGATTGTCAACCATAATGCTTATAAAATGGGGGTCAGCGGTATCTCTTCAATCAACAAAGCTAAACATCTGTAACTTGAAGCAGACAAACCTGGAAGTGGAAGTTTTACAAAGAAACAAACACTGGCAGGTTTCTGGCCCAATGGCAGCATGACAGTTAAACAAATACACACACACACACCCCTGAAGTAAATAAGCATTTATCAAAGAGTAAATCAGAACGATTTTCTTTTCCTTCCACTACAAGCTTGTCTGACAAAAATGGCTTTAATATGTTGCCATGTCCTGGAACCCCCTAAACTTCAGTTTCTGCTTTTCTAACATACTACAGCCAACATATTATATGCATTCTTTTTATATATATATTAAAAAAAAAAAACAGTGCTACAGATCAGGGCCGTTAAGATCTTTCATATTTTTTAACCATGCAACAGTGAGAGGCAGACCTTGACCAGGGCAACAACGGTATCAGGACTGCAAGTGCACAATAACAAAAACCCTGCAGCACACTGACTTGAACACTGTTTTTTAAAAACAAACAGGAGTCATTTAGCCCTTCTATGGTCAGGCCCTTGTTGCTGTGCACTGATCATCACATAACACACATTAAAACTTCACAATAGGCATGAGCATTCAAACACCGGCGCGCATGGAGAAAGGAGTACCTGAGGGAGTACCTGCACAGTTTGAAAGTATCCTTGCATTTTATTTTGGCTTTTGATGAAGTCGTTCGCATTGGCACTGCGGTATAAGGTATGGAGGTGGACTGAGATTAACTCTTTAGCCTAACAGTTCACTTCCTCCATCCCAGTGCTAAAGGCTCTCGACTCTCAAGAGCAAAGTGCACTGGAACGCACAGCAATGAGACACAGAAACTGCTAGCATCCACAGCATCGGAAACAAGCTGCATACCACAAACAAGAAATATCCTTTCTAAGTGTTTCAATTGTGTTGCTGGGTTGGTAAAAATGTGTTTAAGGCAATATTCCAAAATATTCCAAATGTTGGCCGGTAAATATCACAGCAAAATATATTCCACATATATCCAATATTGTACATAGAAACAAATCAATCACAACTATGCACAACATCAAATACCTTAGTTTATGTGTGCAGGCTGAGAACAGTGGCCAAGTATTTAGCTCCAAGTTTGGAGAGCATATGGTGTGCGTTTACACTGTCCCAAGCAACAGCAAAGCGAGTGAATATGACTGAAACAAGATAAGGTACCTCCAAGCGTGTTTGTAGGGCTATGATGGCCTTCCATCTGGCACGAAGTCTGAACATTCATTGCATGGGTTTAGCTCCACATCTTTGGTGCCTATTTATGCTGCACTTAAAAAATGAGGGGAGTCTAACAGGGATGGAGGGAAGGAGCAGGATTGGGAGGGGCAGGAAGGGGGTTGGGAGAGGAAAGGATGGTTGGGGAAGGTAAAGTGTGGGAACGGGAGTACCCAGAGAGGGAGGACACGGAGCGGGGAACCTGCACTTACCTGGCTCTGATCTGAGGTCCTATCAGATCAGTTTTAATTGGACTGAGTGTCACCTTCAGAATGCATGTCTTCGGCGGCTCCGTTCTGCTCCGCCTCGGAGGCCTCCGCTTCCATTGGCTCCGATTCGGGGAAATCGGCAGCATTTTCGCATACCTCCTTTTCGTCCCCACTCGATTCCGCTTTCGTTGCGTTAGCGATACTGTTTTCATCTGCCTCTTGCCGGTCTAAGGAGGAAGGAAGACACCACCCTCATCACACAACGGTACAGGGTCCAGGGTAATAGGAGTGGAAGCGTCTGTATTACCAATAAGACGCTTCAGCATTTCCATAAGCGTCCAATGTAAATTCTAATATATTAATGTCAGTAATGTTCGTGGAGTCCTTGGAAGTAGAGATGAGCGATATTATTAGCATAAAATCTATATCGGATGATAAAAGCTTAAAAAGTTCATTCTCAATATCGGCAGATATGAAAATTTCTGCCGATATGTATGGCTGATGAGATGAGGCATTAATTTTGCACAAGCAATGACAGCTTACTCGCCATAACAATGAGCTTCAACCATGGATGTATTATAAGAGCTGGAAACAGGATACAAAATAGCCACTTGCTCATTTCAATTGAAATTGCTTGATGGCACAGCAACTCAGACATGGGGCCTTCTTTTCAGAGCCATGCGGACACTTTGTGACTTTTGTCTCACGCGTGCAAGTTTGCTCCCGCATGAACGTGCTGCTTTTAGTGGTAACCTAGCAACAGTCCGTGCCTGTGGCTCTCCCAACTCCCTGCTTAAGACTTAAGACCAATGCAAATTTATACAAAATCCAAGCAGTAAATGGCACAAGTAAACATAGCACCAGTTGAAGGCTCAATATACACTTCTGAAATAGTGCCAGTATTACGTCACGAAAACTACGTCAGCAAAACAGTTCACATTTATTCTTTTACAATACAGCATTTTTTAATATATGCTAACCTGTTACTGACCATTTACATGTTTTCCACATAAACATATTCATAGACAATGTAAGCTAGCAGCATTTAGTGCCCGTTACCCCCAATTTCCACATACTCCGTCCGCGCCGTGCAGCGCCACGCACTGCGGAGCAAATAGCTCCTATTCTAGTCAATATTTGCATTTCCACAGAGCGCGCCGCAAAGCGTCTCTGGAGTGTCCCAAAAGCGCCATTGCGCCCCGCTTCGCCAGAGATACACGCCTGGTCTATTTTTCAGCGACTTCGCTCCCCTTTCGCGTCAATTGACGTAGACCAGATCGCACCAGACAGGAAATTAAAAGCACCAAACGGGGCTCCGCTGTGCGGCGCGGCACTCCAGAAACGCATCCAGTTGGCGAGGGCTCACGCTGTCGGTCGCTCTAGATTTGCGGCGCTGCGCGGCGCAGATGGAGTATGTGGAAATCCGCCTTTACTTTATGAATTTGACTGTTATCAGATTAAAGATTCAACTTAACCTTACAGTAGTG